>OZ025297.1:41689120-42889120 GCA_964019185.1 Maratus speculifer | reverse complement strand
AGATTTTTTAACATCATCTGGAGGACGATAAAAAGCCTGAAGTTGTCAGAGGTAAATTTAAAAAGAAAAAAAAAATCTATCTAAAAAAATTATTTTTTAAAAGAAAAATATAATCTGCATCTTAGAAATATGCGTTTTTAGCTCACAGGCTATCATAGCCTGAGAGCTTATGTGCCCGTCCGTTCTGTATGTATGTTCGTATGTACGTAACGCGATAACTCATGATAAAAATATCCGATCCACTTGAAATTTTGTATGTAGGTATATCCTGACAAGGCGCTTCCCTGATTAGTTTTTGGAGTTCATTCGATATGTATAAGAGGGGGAACGGGGGGCTCATGCCCCCCGTTAGTTGATATAGATGGGATTTTCATGCAGAATTAAGTTTTCAAAATTTAGATTAGGATCATTCTGATGAGGCGCAGAATTTTCAGATTTCGTTCAAATCTCTGAATAGTTTTGGAAGTTTAATGGTTAAGTATAAAAGAGGGGGATAACTCTTTTTAAATTATATAAATGCTAAATGGGTTTTTATTAAGAATTATCTAATTTGCTCTGAATTTCGGATATAGATTTTTTATATGATAAAGCATGTCTTTGATAGTATAGGAGGTTCAATGATTAAGTATAAAAAAAGAGAAAAGGGGAGAGCTGTTTCCCCTTCTTAATTTTTTTTTTCGAACGGAATTAACCCTTGAAAATATAAAGCTTTAATGTGCAATTAGTATTTGTAGCCTGTGAGCTCAATGCCTTCAGTTTAACTGGGCAGTATTCTTTTTTATTAAAAATAACTGACGGACATATAATCAATACACTTCGTTTTTCTGCATAATGAAAATTTTATCCTCTTATATTTCTTGTCTTTAAATTATTAAATGTTGAAAATTTTTAAAAGAAAAAGGAACTTGAAACACGTCATTTTTTATTTTTTTAATTAGTTTTGTTTCGGCAAATTTGAAAAAATGTTTACTTTTGAAAAAATGTTTGCTTTTCAAAATATGATTTTTTTTTTAATTATATTATTTTTTCAATAAACATTTTTAATAGTTTTAAAATTAATATAAAAAACATTAGAACAAAACTAAAATCAGATTTTCATCTTTAATTAAATGGAAAGAAATCGAAATCCGATAAATAATGCTACGCGTTATAACGATTTTTGATTGTCCCATTTAAACCAGTACTAACCACATGAAACTTTTATAAATTGTATCAGAAATTTTAGAATATGATTTTCTTAGCAAATTATAAGGCTAACCATCACAAAAAAAAGAAAAAAAATCAAAATTCTAACTCAAGAAATGGAATTTTTTACGCATTTTCTAGAACTGTTAAAGTAACATTGTTTTTTGAATTGCGCGCATTTCAATTTGTGTCTAATCCCTTAAAACCTGCTGGATTTTTTAAACTGCTATAACTTTGCGAATTTTGGAGATATGAAGATGCAATTTTTTGTGTTTTTTTCAGGACTGAATAAGGAAAGTTTTCCTAATTCGAATTTTTGGCCTACGGGGGCCGTATAAATATTTAATTTTCGTAACTTTTCATTGCGACTCCCCCATGGAGTCGCAATTTATCTTATCAAAATTTCACATTTTTTATGAATTTTTGCATTTGGAAGTATGGGTCTAAGGGCAATATTTAAGGAGATAGCCTATTGTTTCTATATTTATGACTCACCCTGTATATATATATATATATATATATATATATGTATATATATGTATATATATATATACATAAAGTTTATTGATTCAATACTATTATACGGGCGTTTAACTCAATGTGTTAAAAGACTTCAGAAACACATATCAGTACATTTTTTTTTTCTGAAAGATTGTCACCGTACTATCCTTTTACAAAGCAGATCTTCAGCCCTATTTGTAGTTTAGTTTGTTACTAGCAGCTACCTTTGTGCAGCTTTTTTTTTTTTTCAAATGAAATTTATTTTGCTGAAAATCTAAGATCGAAATATGTTCCAATATATTTTGCTCCAGAGTAAAGCCCCATTGCACAAAGTTTTCGTTGTGCAATCTCTTCTTCAAAAAATACAATAAATACTACTCAGAAATATAAAGAAAAGCAAGCACACTACACGACTTATATGACCCCATGTGACTTTTCCTGTTTTTGATGGGAATATTTATACTTCGATTACGGCGTTTTGAGTCAATTTAGGGCCTACAGTCATAGAAAAAATTGATTTTAAAAATAATTTATGATTTGTTTTTTCAAGCACTAATGCTATAAAATCGTATACAAGCATAGAATCCGTGAAATGGAATTCAAGTCAGTAGTGAGGGAGCAAAATTTTTTAACATTCGCTGTGCGGTTAATAAAAATGCGACTTTACCGGCATTTAAGAAATTTTACAGAACTATTTATGTTTGTAATTAATAAATTTTAGAGCTGTGTGTTGGCAGTTGGGGCTCCAGCATCTTTTCCAATAAAGAACACAAGACTCTAGCGGAAGTCCTAACTACCATGCAGACTACTCTCGAAACTAGAGCTTAAACAGCTCCAGGCAAAAAATGACGCACCATAAACGTCCTATTCGAGAAATGCAGATGCCGATCATTCATTCGTTTACTTTTTTAAACATTTATTTTCAAATTAATTAATTTCGTTTTTTTAGTAAAAATTTTTTGTAATGTTTGTTTTTATTTTATTTTTTTAAACATGTATGATATATATATATATACATCTGTTTTGTTAAACATCCTTTTTTTAACATGTAATTTTGATATTTTATTGCTTTTTTAATATCTATTATTTTGATATTTTATTACTTTTTTAATATCTATCAATTTGATATTTTATTTCTTTATCACAATCATTCTACCACAAAAAATTCTTTTAATAACTAAACATAATTTATCCAACAAGGTAATAATTAAAGAAATTCCACCGAAATAAACAACCTACACTGAATTTTAATATCGCAACAACAGCTGACTAACGCAAAGCACACTGGGAAAATAAAATACCGTCGATGTCGACAAACTTTGATAACGAGAGTACCTGCACGGTAGTTAGGACTCCCGCTAGACTCTATAATAAAGAACAGTGATATTTCATGTGCTTTGTTTTGTCCATTTTTAAACATCGTTACTGTGAAACCGAATCCACACATCGATGCTGTGATAATGAATAAAAACAACAAATGAAGTAAAAATCGAATTATTTCTGCCATGTGATCAACTTAGCACATAAGAATACGATTTTTCTTAGTTTTTAGAAATTTTACACCACTCTAAATTTTCGCCTCAACTATGATAACAGCCGGGCTGCCAGTACTTTTTGTAATAAAATGCACTTTTTCCTTTTTTTTTTTTTTTTTTTTTTTTTTTTTTTTTTTTTTTTTGTATTAAAAATTTTGCTGATGTCGCTGGAGGTCATACGTAAATCAGTTACTAAAAATGTATGGATGATTGGGAAATCACGGCATAACTGTCTGTATAAGGAAAGGGCAACTGACGTCACTGTGGGCTCTTATTAGTGTGGGCAAGCTGTTTTCGCCCGTGCTTCGTTAGAGCACCGACTCTGCATATGAATTCAGGCATTCTGATTGGTCTACAAATTTTATTATGGTTGTCTGCTTGCTATGGTTAGGCTACATCCTCAAGATGATTCCTACAATGATCGCTATGACGAAAGTGTAGAGGTAGATTGGTTGACAAAATGGTTTGTTTGTAAACATGCCCTTTCCTTATTGAAATACATATAGCTTGTAGTGGCAGCGGAAAATAAATTTTACGAATAAAAGTATTTCGTTATATTTCATTAAATAATTTTGGGTACTATATACTTTTTATGCTGAGTTTATATCGAAACTTTCTCAAGTAGTTATATATGATTTTTTATCCTGCTCTAATTATGAAAAATAATCGCTTTTTAAAAAAAACAAAATTTGCTGTTTAAATTTCAATCAATGTTGTTCAAAACAAAATTCAAAATTTTGTTTCAATTTGCTTAATTTGTAGGAAAAATGGAAGTTTCCTTTTTTTTAAAATACATCGTTTATTTATTTATTTTTTAATATCTCTAAAACTTCGATTATAGTTGCTCTAATATACCTTTAACTTACAATCATATACAGCTGTTGTATCAATATTTAAATATTTACTATCAAATAAAAATAAATAGCTATACAAAATTTTAATACAAATCTACAGCTATTCAAATCTACATTTTAAAAAAGAAAGAAAAAAATAAAAACTCGTATTAGGGTCCTTTGAGGAATGCAATTATAAAAACTTCTGTATCAAATTTATTATTTTACATTTTTAAATATTCTAATGACAAAAAATTGCATTTTTTTTAATTCTTTCTATATAACTCCAAAATGCGTTTTTTTAAAGAGTGATAAGTGAAAAATAAAGAAAAATTATCTATGCAGTTATATGCAATAAAAATTTGATTCCATCTGATTAATAAAATATTGTATAAATCTCGAGAGAAACATTTTAAACAAAATTAAAAATGAAACTTTTAATTGTGATTTGTAAAAAGTGCTGTTACTGTAGTAACATGTATAATAATCCACACATATACACACTCTAAAAACAAAGAAAATAAAAAAATGCTCTCAGATTTTGTAAGTTTGTTTAAAAAGCATTGTTACAGTTTTTCTTTTTATAAACACTACAGAACGAAGTGAAAAAATGTTAATTGGTATTATAAGAGAAAAAAATAGAGTAAAATTTCGATAAGTCTTATTTTTTTAATCTATTCAAGTTTGGTTCGGTGAATGTAAGTTTATTTTACTTGATATATGTTTAAATGTGATACTTTATGTATATTTAAATTTATAATTTAATTTGCATTTAAAAATAGAATAAAAGAGTTTAAATAAATTTATTTGTTTATTTCTTTTTCTCAAATATTTTTTATAGATTTTTATTTTGTGCAAGTATTTTTTTGAAAATTATAATATTAATGCATTTTACATAATATTAAGTTAAAATATAACAAGTTAGAAATTGAACTTCAAGCGTAGCAAATAATGTGCATTCGTACTATAACGACGTTTTAAAAATATTCATATATTGGTGTGAAATGTGCAACACTCTCATGTAAAAATGAATTAATACAAAGATTATTACGATATACATATTAAATTAAGTAATATGGAAATAATATTACTCTAATAAAGATGCACTCTGAAACATGCACTTTCAGCTAATTCTAGGCTATGCTGATGGAGATAAACTCGATGTTCTCTCAAACGCAATGACTGGAAGTACGTTTATGGATTCATAACATCCGATATAGAAGTAAAAAACAAACGAAATATCAAACTTCATTGGTATGATCACTAGAAAACGCCAAACAAATATTAAAATCTTATGAACAATATGTATCTTTTAAAATAGACCTGTAACCGCCCTCTCAAGCTTAAAGTTCCACTTAAATAGAGCGAGATGCATCGTAAGGGTTTCTATTTTAAGTAGTTCTGCACATTTAGAGGCTTTTTAAAATTTTAATGGCGTGTTGTAAGACATTTTGATTATATTATTGATATATTATCATCCAAATTCCGCGTATTTGGGTTTACATTGCTTATTATAATTGGAATGTTTGGTCCCATAGAGAGGTGAGTATTCTTAACTTTCACCCTTCATCCTTAATAATGGTCTCGATCCCCTGCGGATATCGTTGAATATTTTCCCCATCATTGTGTACCAGTGAACATGAAGGTTTTTAAAATGAGTTTTCTTTCTTAGCCATGAATAGGATTATCTGAAAACGTTTGGAAGAACTTTTCCAATTTAACATCTACCTTTTTTTTATTTATTTTTTTTTAACAAATTTAGATTTTAACTCAGCTATTTATTAATGTATTTTGGTGAAATATTTTTTAAATGTTTTCATGTTTTCTTCACTGTAAAAAAAAGGTGAATTTAGTTCCTTCTTAATTATCTTATCTAATTAGTTATTATTATTAAATTATAGTTTATTTATTGAAAGTTTTGGGTTATTTAAAGTAATTCTAATATTATACATATTTGTTAATTTTTCATTTATTTAATAATTCTTTTAATAGTTCCCTGTAGAGTGTTAGAAGATTATTTAAATATCAAGTCAAGTACTATATAATATATGTATATAAGTAAAGATATGTTTGTACGCATGCGTGTATTATAATTAATAATCTTTCAAAACTATATACGCTTTCAGGAAAAAAAGTTGGAAACTGGTGTTATACAATAGAACACAAAAAACGTCTTCAAACACCATAAAACACATAAAAAAACGCAAGGCCTTCCGATAGAACTTAGTCTATCTTCATCAGGCGAAAAGACGTGCGTCTACAATGAATGTAGCGGCACGTTCGTTGGTCAGGTAGAGTGCTGGCCCTTATGGCTCGAGAATAATTAGTGTTTTTTTTTAGGTTCTGCTAATAGTTTGAAAAGAAAAAATAATCTTATTTAACTTCAATTTTATGAAACAAATGCTCGTTCTTTTGCGCGGCTTTAAACTATATTTTTAATCGCTCTATTTGTGATTTCTGTCTATCCAATTGCTTCCTTCCCCTGAATCACTTTCAGAAAATAAAAAGATTAAATAACAGGAATTACTTGAGCAAAAGTCAAAATTTATTTGTTATCACAAGTAATATTTACAACGATTGGATTCTTCGGTGAATATATTCTTGTAGAGTCACTGCTTTAGCCTATTCCCAATTTTTGAACAGTCCAATATACAATATCATCAGGCGTACATTTTTCTCGGTATTTTATAAAATATTTTCTTTTAAAAACTCTAATTACTTCTCCTAACAGCAACTGCACAAATATATGTACATTTTTATTGTATCTTTAAACGATTGTAGCATTTTGTATAAACATGAAAACATAATTATGCAACAAATCTAATTAAATATAATAAAACATATTACATTTTTTGTGAAATTTATTAAACAAATTGAAAATTATATCTTAAGAAAAAATTTTGCTAATCTATCAACGAATATTGCGTAGTATCTGGAGATTATTTATTAATAGAGTGTCTAAATTCGATTAAGCTGTTAATAAGACATAGAAGATGCTATTGCTTTATCTTTTCTGAATTATGTAGGTCGGCTATTGGTTCACTAGGTAGCACATAGAAAAATCTCTGGCTGTATAAGCCAAAAGGCTTAGGTGTTTTCAACTTTCCAAAATATCAGATTTTCTACTTAATATGAAAAATTTAATTTGGAATAAAATGTCCATTCATTCCATTTTAATAACTCTATTTTTTTTTTGAGAAAATGTTTAAAATTTTATAAAGTATAATTTCTTTAATTAAAATACGTTGGAGGATTTTGCGTATTTTGAATTATTTGTATAAATTTTATTTGTTATTATTATTATTATTATTATTATTATTATTATTATTATTATTATTATTATTATTATTATACAAATTAGACTTGTGTTGTGTATTTTTTCTGTCTAGAATGATTTTATAACATATTCTGATTTAATTTTGTACGAATCTTTCTTTCAAAATTTCAAATCCAAATAAAACAAAATCTTTACAGTAGTATTGTTTCAAATATTATAATACAAATTACTATTGGATAAAATTATATTTCGTCCCACAAGAAAATATTTATTATAAATGAAAATGAAATTAAAAAATCACATGTATTTATTTTGTGTAGATATCGAAATAAAAATTAATTTAAAATTCAATCCACCATTTCTAAGTTTTTGTTCTCTCGTACTCCAAAACGAAAGCAAGTAATCTCATTAATTTATAACAATTTAAATCTTTTACAGAAATTTAATTTAAATAATCCTTTTACTGAAAAATGTAAAAAGCCTTTATTTCATTTTGATGATTTTTGATTAAAAATACATAAATACATTTTTGCGTTTCATAGTTTATTCATACGGCATTTGACTGTATTTATTTATCATTATTTACTTATATTCTTATGTTTATATTGTTAATTTTTACAAATATTTACTTTAATATTATTTATTTTATAATGGATAATTTAAGTTTAAAAGTAATTTATTAATTTAGTGGAAAATCTGAAAAAAGAATTTTATGATTTTAAAAGCAAATCTTTATTTGTCTATGATAGAAATATTTAAGAAGTATTGATAATCTAACTTCTAGATTTTTGATAACCGTTTTTACTTTGTAAAATTTGAGATTGCTCAATTGAATTATCTAACTTCAATAAACTATGGAAGTAAAGAAATAAAGTAGAAAAAAGAAGAAAAAAGTTTATCGTAATGGAAAATGTACCAGCTATCATTTAACGAAATATTTCTTCGTGAATTATACAAATTAGATACTTTTCTACATTATGTAAAATAATATGGACATGCTTATTTTCACGTTTTATATCTTTCAAAATATATTCTAAAAACATATCCCATAATTCTTATTACCTTCAATTACTTTCATTTTTCATTCTTAACCACTGTTATGAATTCTTTTAAATATATCTGTTTTCTACAATTTACCTTTTTAGATTTTCTGAAATACGATTAGCTCTCTTTTTTTGGCAAAACATGCTATATTAGTCTTTCGTTGCAGTTAATATAGAGGATACACCCGAACGTGTACGAACTACAATACAAACAAGTTACAGAACATCGTAGGGAATCACAATTACATCGTAAAGCATAGCGGTATACTCTAACGGGATAAACAGCTATAAAGACTGTACGCTCACAACACAGAATGTAGTGTAAAGTGATTTAATACACACCAAAAATAGTAAACGTTTTACAGTAGCTGTTCGAAATTGCGGCCATTGACAAGTATGCACGCACGACACCGACGCAACATCGATTGAAGTATGTTTTCGAAGATATCGCAATTTCACGGATTGTAGAAACAGCGATGGATATTCATGTCACCAGGATAGTTTCAGAATTGACGGGCATGTCATACATAAATGCTGGCATGGCAGCTCACTGTGAAAAAAAAAATCCCGAGGAAATAAATTAGGAGCTTCTATAATGCAAGGCTCTGAAAATGCATTATTCATTGTTGCTGTTGTTAGTCATGTAATGTCTAATCCCCAAATCTTGTAGGAAGCCGTATTATATCATATCATTTTATGTCGTGCAACACTAGATAATTTTTATTCTTCTTTTAAAAAGAAGACTCAATGATGCCGAAATTATTTGGCATCATTTATAGAAATCCTTTTATTAATATTATTTTGATTTCATTTCACACCATTTCGTAATTGATCAAATGTAATAAATCTGATTGTTTTGATTATGTCAAAGTTTTAAGTTCTATATTAATTCGATATGTTATTAAATAAAAAAAATAAATTTGTTGGAAAAACGGAATATGATATATTTTATTTCAAAGTGTTTACAAAGAAAAAATACAATTAAACATTTATGAAATATACCATGCCTTAAAAAAGCAAAAAATCTAAAGTGATAGAGCTTTTAATTTTATGTTAAATTTTAAAGAAGATTCTTTTTAAATACATTTTTTGCTACAGCTAATCTTAATTAATATTTTCTCTTTTACTTTATTTTTTCTAATTATTACTTTTGCATTAAAATTCTTTGTTCTATACAGAAGAGAAGGGCTGCATTTTTCTAACAGATCACAAATTGAAATATTATATTTTATTTGTGATGGAACGAACTGAGACTTTCTAATAAATGTGAGCTAAAATATTCCATTTGACTAAATTTCACGATTGAAAAACGACGTAGAAGTAAAAAGACATTTTTTAAAGATTTATTCAGAAAAGTAAGTTTCATAGTAGGGTGGTCCGATAGAATAAAAAACTGTTTTTAAATTAGTAGTACCGCGGGAAAAGTTGTAAATTCAAAAGATTAAAAAATGGCTAAAAAAGAAATAAAATTTATTTATATGTTTAGATATAAAGACTAATATAAATATGTTACATAACTTATGTGTTGTAATGTATCAAAGCATTACTAAAAATATATTAATATTCGAGAAAATGCCTATAATGAAAGGGCCCGGTCATTAATGTTTATATGGCGTATAGGTTTCACTTTGTAGTAGTAAATACAGTTCATAAATATGGTAGATAACAATATTTAAGCATAATCTAACTTTAAATTATATAATTTTAACTGAAGTTTCTTATTTCACCTTATCTTGCCTTTAATTCCGGAACACTACACTCCAGTAAAGCACATTTGTAATATCTGAGACCTTAACTTTAACCATTCATACTTTTCTTAAAATATCGTGATAATACAACGTGTTATATATGTGTGAAAGTTAAGGCAAATCTAATTTTCATACCTATTATTACAGAAAATTTCATTTTATTAATGAAAAATTATAATTAATTAGCATTACAAATGAACCAACATCTGAAATTTTAGCAAGTAAAGTAGACTGGATTTCGTGTTGATTGGTAACGCTCGGTTAACATTTCTATAATTCTATTACTTGTATGTACAATCCAATATTACATCAGTTTGAATTCGCATTAATGTGCTAAGCGGGAGTTAGTAATCGAAATATCATAAATCACTATACTTTTAAAAGTCCATGATTTAGTTTACAGTTTATAAATTTATTTTGTTCTTCTTAGACTATTTTCTGAATTTACATAATCCCGATAATATAACACCTGAATTTGCTAGGAAATATTTATTAAAATGTGTATATTTGATTTACCTGAGATATACCAGGGAGGTTAAAAAATTATTGACCTTAGTGTATATAAAATATTTGTACTGCGATTTTTGATGTGGAATATCATGTCTCAGATTGTTGTTTGGGGAATTTAAGCACCGTTTCTAATCTATTCTCATAGTTTTGGAAGGAGGGGTGAAAGGAGGAAGTGGAGGTGAAGCTAGGCGCGAGATATGGGGCAGTAGATGACAAGTGACGACTATTGTTTGGACTTTTCACCCCCCCCCCCAACACTTAAAACTTCCATAAAATAGGTTTTTTTTATACTTCAACACGTCTTCCAAAACTATGTTAATATAGCTGCTATGGTTCTGAAATTTAGTTTATAAATATCTAAAACATAAGTCTTTGATGTTCCACATCAACCATTCAAGTACGAATATTTTATGCATTCTATTTACAATAATTATTTAACCACCCAAGTAATAATATTTCTGTGCTTTACTCATGAATCAGAAACTTAATACATACAGAAATATAGAGAAAGGTATTCTGTTTTCTTTTGACTGCTTGTAAATAAATTCTCCTTCTTCAATGTATATGCATACTTTTATCTTAAAAATTCTTATTATTGAAAATTTAAAGCATTCGATTCCATCCAATATATAGTGTAAGTAAAAGTATTCAAATTATTTTTTTTTATTCAGTGATAACAAAACAGAAATTTTGAACAGAAAACAGAAATTCACTACAATTAATTTTAAAATAAATTTCCTCCGTAATTTTATTTGATTATTAAAAATTGTTTGTTTTACATTTCAAAATTTATTTTTATGTCTAAGGAAAAGATTAGAAACATTCCTCTACCTGCTTAAAAATAAAAATATTATATTTGATATTTGATATTTTGAGTCTTTCTAATAAAAGTGAGGTGAAATATTCCATCTGAATTCTTTTCAAGTTTGAAGCGTGACATTGAAGTTATAAAATCGTTTTTATATTCAGAAAATAAGATTGTGTACTCCAATTCCAGTTGAAAGAAGCATATTTAATAGTGTATGTGTATGAAAGATACAAAAATTCCTTATCTGATGCAATCTGACGGCAAAGACATGCATTTTATTTACTGAAAACAGGTAATACATAAATGCACATTTTATCTTTTTTCTGAATGAAATTTTAGGTTTCTAAATATATCTGGAAGTTTTATGCTTTTCTAAAAATATTCAAGCAAAGAAAAAAAAATCTCGTTTCCTTAAAGTATGTTTAAAAATATAAATTAAAATTTATTGATTGCTAATGTAATTTATATAAAAACTAGTTTTAGTTAATATTTTTGTAACACATTGTACAAATATAACGTGTAGAGAATTTACAATATTTTGCTCTCGTGAATATTTACATCAATAAGATAGAATCACATCAATAGATTATACTAACATTTTTATTATTCCTATTAGCTATTTTGTAATTTATTTTCCATAAACTGTATTCTAAATTGAATTTAAAAAAAAAAAAAAAAAAAAAAAAAAAACATAAAAAAAATAAATATGATACGTTCTATTTTAAAGTTGCTGAATAGGAAATATTATAATTTATTATTCATTAAATATAAAATTCTTAAATAAGAAAAAAAAACTGAGCTAATGAAGCCTTTTGATTGCTTGTTACCTTTTGAGATTTTTCCTTTTAAATAATTTATCACCATAAATAATTCCAAAATGAATTTTCTTTTTAACTTAATATGGTTTATTTCAAAATTTTAAAATTTTACATTTAAATATATACTTCTATTTTATTGTTGCTTAAAATGAAAGATTATTTTTAAATTTTAAATTATTTTTTAGAAAAATAAAGTTTTCGAAACTATATAAAAAACATAAAAACGCGTTTTGAACATTTTTCATCCCGTTTTTGTTACAGTTAATTTCAAATTGAATTTTCTTGTTAACTTTTTTTGGTTATTAACATTTGTCAGATTTACATTTCAAAATATATTTCTATTAATGTTGTTGAGAATGGAAGAAATTATTTTATGATTTATGAAATATACAATGTATCAAAAGAAAATAAATTAATAAATAAATAAATAAATAAATACTCGATCAAGAATTTGATTGCTTATTATCTTTTGAACACTTTTCTTAAAATATTTGTCACTACAAATAATTTCAAGTTATATTTCCTATGTAAATTTATTTGATTATTAAAAATGTTACTTTACATTTCAAAATTTATTTTTATGTATAAGGAAAAGATAAGCGAAATTCTTCTGTCTGATTATAAATAACAATGCTATCTTTTATATTTGGTGGAACGTGGAGTTAAATAAAACGTGGTGGTTTTCTAAAAAATTGAGCTGAAATATTCCATCTGAATTCTTTTCCAGTTGAATGCGTAACATTGAAGTTATAAAACAGTTTTTATATTTATTCAGAAAATAAGATTATGTACTCTAATTCCAGTTGAAAGAAGCAAATTTGATAGTGTGTGTACATGAAATATACAAAATTTCCTTATCTGATATATTCTGATGACAGAAACATATATTAAACTTATTGAAAACTAGTAATACATAAATGCACATTTTATCTCTTTTCTGAAAGAAATTCTGGGTTTTTAAATATATCTGGAACATGTATGCTTTTTTAAAAATATTTAACGATATATATCTTATTTATATTTTACCAAAAAATTATGTTTAAATATTTAAATATAAATGTATCGTTGTTGCTCATATAATTTACATATATATCAGTAATCTATACATACATAAAATGACTTATCCTGACTGACTGATAAAAACCAAACTGCTGAACGCAGAAACATGAAAATTGGGCAAAAAAAAAATACTTCTTACGATGTAAGTGTGACTAAGACGGGATTTTTGAAAATCCCCCCCCCTCTAGGAGAAGACAAACGGGAGGGAGTCGAAAATTCTAGAACATTTCACTATATATGAGCAACCGTCTAAGGTTGCAGCGTGAAATTCCAGAAAATAAGTCTGCTAAAAAAATAATTAAACTCATATTTTAGCGTTTTTGGAAATTGCACCCCTGAGGGTGTTAAAAGGGGAATTGAACAATCTAGAACATTTGGCACATCTCAGCCGTCATTTTAAATAGAAGCGTGACACGCCAGAAAATCAATTAAAAAATCAATTGAAGATGTGTTTTAGTGATTTTAAAATTTCTAGCTATAGGGGGTTAAAGTTGGGGTCGAAAATTTCTAAACGTTTTTTGACTCGTCATGTGACGTATCATGAGAAACTCCTTGGACCACTTTTTCATATTATGAACCTTTCTTTCCTTATCCTAACTTACCCTCTTTTCCAGGAGCCACCTTTCCATTTTTTTAAACCACCTTTTCCATTTTTTCCATGAGTTTTATCATTACAGATCACATTTTTTCACGGGATTCGCTGATAAATATTATTTACTAGGTATGATAATTTCAAAGAGTATTAATACTGAGGAGTGGAGGCGTGATAATTGAAACACTGCTGGGAGGGAAGCAATTTTCTAAATTTGGCCTACACCACTCTAGTGATATATCATTGGAAAGCTGCCGGACCATTATTTCAAATTATCCACATCCAGCGCCTCTCCGACACTCCCATGGGGCACTTTTCTAAATTTCCCCGATAACCCACATATAATGTATTGTTAAAAAGCCCTGTGATCATATATTCATGTAATGCACTTCCCGTGCTCTTGTACATGGTAAGCCCTTATCTGGGTTTGCAGATATATTTCCTCAGGAGGTTTTCAGATAATGGGAAAATTATCGATCTAATGTCAATGACGTAGTAAAATCATTAAAACTGTTTATCCTAATTACCATCCATTATTGCCAGTTTTTGCAACCAGGTTAACATTTAATTCTATTTTTTCGATAATTTGTTGCTAATTGTCGAAAAATTCTAATTTTTTATTCTTAAATTTTCTTCTCTTAATATATTTACTTACTCCTTTTCAAATTTTTGCATCCAAGGGATGCATCGTATGACTTTTCGAAAATAATTTATTTCTTACAGCCTTTCTTCGATGCGTTGTTTTTTAATTCTATTTTTTATTGGCCATGTATTTACTATAATACTTTATGAGCTTCTAAAAACAATTATTTTAATGATCGATTGCAAGACATATCGATTGTAGATTCTCGGAAATAATCGTTGACTGTATCGATTATGTTTTTTACAATGAAGCTATTTTTCGATTGCTAAATTTTCGTGAATCGCCCATCACTTGCTATATCCTAACAGCAATTTTAGGTAGAAGCGTGAAATGTAAAACAAGAAACCTACTGAACTTTTATTTCAGCGATTTTTGAAATTCTCCCATTCAAAGAGACTAACAAGAGGCACGAAATTTTAGGCCATTCCTCCATACCTCAGCATCAGTTTTAGATAGAGACATGAACTTGAAGTTAACAATTCTACTAAAATAATCTCAAGCGTGTATTTTATTCATTTTAGAAATTCTCACTTAAGCAGGTTCCGTAGAATAATCGCACTTTTAGGAAATTTCGCCATACCCCAGCAGCAGGTTTAGGAAGAAGCGGGAAATTCAAGATAACACACCTACTAAAAACAGTTAAATTAAATTGATATAAATAGGTACGTCAGTAATTTTAGAGCTATTTCGTCCATTATGTCGTCAGTATCCCCTTTGAACAGAATATGAGTATTATATGAGTAAGACATCAGAGTATGTTATCAGAATATATGAGTAAGACAACAATTATGGATGTTTGAATAGGTACTATTATTATTATTTTAATCTTTACTAAATGTTTTTCGTTCATTTAACATTCCTTTAAAGAAACAGATTAGCGTAGTGGGCTAAGACGGCCAGTCAGAGTTCCCGCTGAATTTTGACCAGCTTTAGTGATTTGGTGAATAAGAAATCAAAAACATTCGCCAAATGAAATGAAATGTTAGCAAAATACGTTCGGTTGCCAAACACTGAAAAATCTACTTTTGGCCTCTTAATGTGTCCCTTTTTTCAATGCATTGTTAAATATCCTATTTTTTTGTAATTCCTTAAAAAAATAATTCAATTTCTTAAAAAATAATTAATAAATTCCTTAAATTCCTATCCGCAATGTAAATTTTTTAAAATAAGTACATTATAAATAGCTCCTAAATGTTTAAATACTTCAGATATTCTTTTTGCAATCTACACTGTTAAAAAAAATCTGAAATTCACGGATATATTTTTCCTGAATTTCACAGAAAAAAACTTTTTCGCACCAAAAGGGCATTTTCCGTTACAAATCTGAAATCTCCACGATATTTCCTGAAAATAACGAAAAGGATGGAAATAAAAACAAAAAACGGAGACACTCCGCTGATCGGGGATTTCCGTGGCCGACTGGTCAAAGCACCACGCCTCTAAAACACCTGGGAGCGTAGATTGTGGGTTCATATCCCACTAGCGCCATAATATAATGAACGCACAAAAAGTCCCTTTTAATTACTTTTTCTGTTTATTTTTCTCTTATATCTCATTAAAAAATCTTTTAACTAATTAGCCTCCCAATAAATAAATTGCGCGCAATAATTTTAAAAAAAATTGTCTAATTTTTGTAAAAAATGAATAATTTTTTTTTTTCATACATTCATTAAAAAAAAAAAAAAAAAAAAAAAAAAAAAAAAAAAAAATGCGATTTTAATCAATGATTTTTTTTTTTTTTTTTATTTAAGCTAGTTAAAAAATTTAAATTGGTTTTGAAAATAATAATTATCATGCATCAGTCTAAAATAAAATAAAATAAACCGCTTACGAATATTCTAACGAATATATTTGAAAGGAAATCTTTGAAAGGCAAACAGATTTTCCCAGTAATTCATAAAAGACATACTTTGTAAAGACTGGTATCAGCAGCTTTGGCTGAATCAGTAAGGACTTTTTCCGCTGTCCAAACGTCCCGAGTTCGATCCTCAGGACGGCTTGAAGTAAATTAAGCAAAAAAAAAAAAAAAAAAAAAAAAAAAAAAAAAAATGATTTAAATTAATTATATGGCCACTCGGAAAGTTCGAGTTCTTTGACGAATGTTCTGTTTACTAATTTTAAAATATAAATCGAATTATTATCACTACAAAATGAAACTTTGTAACGGAAAGTTACCGCTTTTCCATACGGAAGTTTTCCTTTCTTTTATTTTCCAAACGGTAAATCTACTAACGGAACGGTGAAAGCTCGGCTACATTGCTGCCGGTAGTTTCACCTGGAATTCACAGATTTATTTTTAACAGTGTACATAGAATTTAAAATCCCTATATTTGACTTACGGTTGTGAAAATATACACTAAAAATTGCTATTTCGACTCGGATAGATAAAAAATTGACCTGCCAATAATACTTTGCATAAAACTAATAAACAGTATGGTAAATAGCTAATTTCAACACAGCATTCCAACTAGAAATCTTCTTTAGATGATGCTTAATGCGTGGTATATTATTTAAGTTTTTACCGACCGACAAAATTCCTGCGCATAAATGACAACAGAAAAACACTTGTAGCACAATTCTATCTGTATCTTTAGTTGTTGCTAAACTGGATTACTATTGAACTAGTATCTTTATGAATAAAGTAATGTAACTGGCACGGTGAAATTAAACATGTAAAGCAACATCAATCTTTCAGATACTGAACACGGATAAATAGACTCGGTTTTGTATGCACACCATAAACATATAAAGAGCAAAAATTGAGCACTCATAATTTGGCGAATTTCATTATTCGTTAACTCGCCAAATGAAGCATTTGTCACAATGGCGAGAGACGGCGAGAATTCTGCTGCCATTAGTTCATAAAAGTAGAACGCACATAAAATTTTAAAGTTTTTGCTTGCATAAATATTCACCTTAATAGTAGACAGTGAAATTTAATTATATATAAATTAAGTGAGTGTTTAAAATTTAAAGAAGTCTTGAAATCTTAAATTTTGTCTAAATAACGTGTTCACATCCATTTCACAGTTAATAACTTGGATGGATGAAGAGGATTTTAATTGAAAAGTCCATTAAAAAAAATATTACTACATAATTGACTTAGCATGATTAGAATATTACTAACTTTGACAATAAAGTTCAGTGACTGAATTCAGAACGACCGATCTGGCAACACTGGTAAAACAAAACGCGGCACCTGCATAGAGGCAAGTGTTGACCATCTTCTCCCACCCGTTGTTCAGTTGAGCATCGTTTATGTTCTGTGTAAGACGTGCTTTACTAAGTGCTTTTTCAGTGTGTTGATTCTTAGTTAAGAACTGGAAAATGAACGAACAAAAGATCAATTTAAAGTTTGGTTTTAAGTTTTGCAAGATATCGAAAGAAATTCATGAGGGGTTGTGCAAATTGAACACCTACGATACTCGCCAGATCTCAATCCTCCAGACTTCTTCCTATTTTCACGACTCAACCTCTGTTTCAAAGAAATTTGACCATATTGCTGACATCCAACGAAACGTGACGAAGCTTTTGAACTCAATCCCAAAAGAAGACCTCTTGCGAATTTCCCAGGACAGCGATAGCAGATGTCAGTGGGTCAAAGTTATGAGAGATGACTATTTCGAAGGATAGTATGGTAACTTTCATTAGTATTTCATCTACATTAATGTTACAGAACTATTCACTGAACTTTATTGTCAGAGGTAGTAATAACATTATTAGAATACTTTGGATTTGTATTTCATTTTACCTTGCTTTGTACAAAAATCAATTAAAAATATTTTACATTTAAGAAAATTAACGAATCTTACTTTGTATACCCATAACGGCGAACTAAATGCATATTTATGCTTTCTAAACATTCTTGTTTTAAATGTTGAGAGACATTTTACTTTAAAAAAGCTATTTTATCCTCTAATAATTTTATTTCTGATAGTTTTAGTTTTACAAGAAAACAAATTTTAAACAGATATTAAATATTATAAATTTCAATAAATAAAAGGAATTGCAGATGAAATTTTGGCAATTTAAGTATTTTTAAACTTGTGACATGTATGTTATAATTATTTGTCACCCCTTAAGTAAACGGTGAAATTATAAATTTCATATTAACAGTTTTTTATAGAATCCATTTTTTTTTAATAAATATTTCCATGGTGTTTCATTTGTTGAAATTGTCAGTTCTAATGTAAACTTTTATTTAAAATACTGAAACTGTTTTAATTAGTTTTAATTTATACATTTACAGGTTCATAAAAACCAGGATTAATTTTGTAAAATAAAATTATATTTGCACCTTCAATAGCAAGAATCTATTCGTTACGTTTAAAAGTAATTCAACTACATAAACTATGATAAAATTTAAATGCAGTATCCATTTATTCACTATTTTCTATAAAAGTATATTAAATATGAACCATATATATCAAACTTTCATTTGTGAAACAATCTCGCTCTCACACAATTTTGTATACTAAATATATGAATTATTAACTTCATTATTAAAAAAAATTGTTGCTAAAATCATAAGAATTTGTAAAAATATTTGCACCATAGAACCTGGCAATGATGTATTTATAAGAAAATTATGAAGTGATATGCCTTCAAAGAAGTATGAGTCCTAAATAATATTAAATATTACTATTCTGTTAACTCTTTTTTTTATTTTATCTTAATGTTTTCATTGATGAACTTAATTTGGTAGTGGCAGTAAAAATATAGCACATTTAAAATTTTACCTTATATTTAATAAAACTAAATTCATCGTAGTTTTTGTTTTCTCTTTTAGAGTGTAGATAAAAAGAAAAACCTTAGTTCAATGTTTAAACTTGGAATTGTGCTACACACACTTCGAATAAAGGTCGCAAATTTTAGTGTCATTTATGTCCGTTCCGCGTTTTTCCAGATAAATTTGTAATTAAATTAGGCAAGTGAGCAATTTGATGATACTGCCTCAGGTCGTTGCATTAAACAAATATTTTAATAAAATTTGTAATCTAGGCTAATACACAACGATTTTTTCACTGAAAACCATCAAGAATACATGTATACTTCTACTAAGATAGGTACATCCAGTGTTCCTCAAGACATGGATGCCCGAAAATCGAAATTTCGGTGTAACGGAAAAAACGTGTTTTTCTAAATATACATATGTATACATATATGTATATATTTGATATAATTAAATTAGGCAAGTGAGCAATTTGATGATACTGCCTCTGGTCGTTGCATTAAACAAATATTTTAATAAAAATTGTAATCTAGGCTAATACACAACGATTTTTTCACTGAAAACCTGCAAGAATAATGTATACTTCTACTAAGATAGGTACATCCAGTGTTCCTCAAGACATGGATGCCCGAAAATCGAAATTTGGGTGTAACGGAAAAAACGTGTTTTTCTAAATATATATATACATATATATATTTATATTTGATGTAATGTAATCGCTACAGATTCCCTACAAAATTTAAGTTAACGTCTATTGATTCTAAATTTTCATAACTGAAGTTTCATTCAACACATCTCTCAATATAGAAATAAAGAGATGGGTGAGGTGCATATTTTTCACTACATTTTATACGATATCTCTGAAATTGGAATTTATAAGAATACGTTATGTTTGAGTTCAGCGTTGCGAAAACTTACACACACATATCTCACAAGATATACAAAGAAACTATGTTTTTAATTAATTTAATTAGACCTTTTAACAACAATCGTACCTATATAATTGTAAATGTTTAATAGCCTGTAAATATGTGGTACTGTAATCTTTATTGTTTCTTTTAATTTAAGCTTTCATTGCAATGCATTAGTTGCCAATTAACTCCAGACATTTTCTTAATTTTGTTGCTTTATCTTATATGAGAATCTTCTTTGAGGTCAGTTGAGATCTCTCGGTTATTACTGTAAAGTTTTTATACTTCATTTATTATATTTTCTTTTTGGAATGATTGGTTTGTTATGTTTTCATATACATATTTAAATTAATCTGTAAGTGTAAATTGCGCATATTTTTCAAACGGATTTTTTTTTAGTTTTTTTCCTTAATCGTTATTTAATATGCTTTTCGAAATGGAGTAGTTGCCTTAATTGGAGCAATTCTACTTGCTTATATTAAGATGAGATATTGTAACATAAATTTTAAAAGCAAGTAATGATTTTCGAGGTCTGTCCGATTGTGATAATATATATGTATATATATGTAATGATATTTTATTTTATCTCAATTTTTTGTATAAAAAATTGGACTAAATAAACATCTTTTACATATTTAAGCAAAAGAAAAGTATGATATTTATTTTAGGTATCATGTTTGTGCATTTAAGTATTTCGGCATTTTTATTTATTTTATATTGGAATTATTTATATTATATTATATTATTTATTTATGTACTATTTATTTTGAATCCATTTGATTATAGGGAATTGAATTTACAGTGTTGATACATAATATGAAAAATTGTCAAATACATAAAAAAAATCTTGAAAATCATAATGATTTGCAGGAAAAGTTGGTAGGAAACCAAAAATAAATAGCGAGTTGAGAAGAGATTGCTACACAAGAAGGCTGAAGTAACAACTTCCCCCCCCCCCCCCAAAAAAAAAAATCTTTAAAAAATTCAAAAATTATTTACGACAAAGTAAAGAGTGACCAAAAATTTTTTACTTGAAAATTTTCTCCACATAAAGTAAACTGAAATGAATAAACAAGCATAAAAATACGACAAAATTGAAACTCTGTAAGCAAAAAATTTATTGAAACATCTATATATATTTTGTTTTAAGCTGTAACTCAAAAAATAGAGGAATGGAAATTATGGAAAGGGAAGTCTTTCCTAATTTCTATTTTTAATTACGTACAACTATGATTTCAGTTTTTCAATTTCTTTTTCTTCACTCATTTATCCACATGATCAAGAATTATTATTTTTTTCTTTAATGAAACTGAATTTGGCAATGGCAGTAAAAATATAGCATATTTAAATTTTACCTGTCATTTCATAAAACTAAATTCAACGTAGTTTTTTTTTTTTTACATTTTTTTTAAATCGCTGTTTTTTTAATGTTTTATTAAATGCAGTTTTTCTTTTTGATAAAATTATTTATGTTCCCTAATCATTACAACATCCTAATGTTAATTTGTCCAATTTAGTGACTGGCAGTGGAATTTGGGACAATTTGAAAAAAAAATTCCAAACTGAAATAAAATTTAAGGTTTTCGAATTAAATCGCTCTGAAAACATATATATTTTGTAGATTAATACATTGACCACAATCATATTCAAAAATGAAATCCGTTGCGCTTAAAAGTATTGAGGTGTTTCAAATTCAGGTACTCTCCCCTATGTTTGCTAGCAAGTTCAATTTTATATTCACCTTTTCTTAATACTCATACACCCCTTAGATGCTAAAGTTGATTCTGTCAAATTTATATTCAAATCCCTGTAAACGATAGATTCTGATAGTCTTACCGATTCTAGCAGCCTAAAAATATCTTTGTTTTCGATAGTCGTGCAGACATGGAATTGAATAAAAGTTATTAAAGTTATTCAGGATTCATATTCAGTTCATATTCAGTATTTAAAGTTAAATTCATCCCGGTAATAGTTCCATTACATGGGCATTCATAAGAATTTCATTACATTACAGACTATGGAATAAAATTATTTTCCGATGGTTTTTCATGATATTTCATAATTTTAAACATAATCATTTTGCTGCACATACATACATATCTATGAAACACACTACAAGATGTTTTATATACGAAATGTTATGGGTAAACATTATCGATTATTTACAGACACTAAAAAAATTACGTTACATTACGCTCTATAGATAAAAATCACTTGTGGCGTATTTTATTCATGTCACACTGTTTCAAACATATTTAAATCTATATTAATCTCGGAGGTGCTCTATAAGATGCTGACTATTAAATAAGATGAGAATATAACTCCTTTATCATATACATGGTTTTGCAAAATTAATCATATTTCTCTCTATAAATAATAATTGTAGGATGTGCGTTTTCAGTTGCGGGATACTTTTTAATTAAAATAATTGCAAATTATTTATTCTGTATAAATTTTAAATTGTACGCAGGGATGCATCTGAAGTACATTTTCCTTTATTGTGACAGTTTTCTAGGATATTTTCAACTGCGCTATGCATTCAAGTACTGTTTTAAATTTTAAAATGATATGCATTATATCATAAATCTACATTTCATATATAAGGATCACAAGATTTCCAGTTAATTTTTTTGAATTTCCTTAAAATTGTGTTTTCAAACACGTTATGCATTTTACAAAATGTTTCTTTTACAAAGTTTTTCATGTTACTTAAATATGAAATTTTATTATAGTAGTTTGATAGCGGTAAAAAAATATTTCCTAATTTCATTGACGTTTGACATTTCATTTTTGTAGATAATTTTTCATACTTTTTTTACGATATGTAAGCTAAAGTGATAAATTTGTTTTTGTATTATTATAATAGAAAATCATAGATTTTTTTTCTAACATTCTACTGAAATTTTAAGATGCCTGACAAACATATAACAGTTTTAATGAAAATTGCTGTACTGTATCTTCGTTTTTAAATTTAAATTTATCTCTGCACAGTGGAACCTCAGAGGGGATTATAAAACATCATGGGAAAATGCCTACATTAAGCTTTGCATTGTATCCCATCCGTATTTTGAGAATTTGTCTAGATCAACTTTGTCAACACTGAAATTTTGCAATCGTTCATTATATTATACATCAATTTGTCTTCAGATACTTACATACAACTGCAAATTTTGTTCAAAGTTAGTCTAAATTAAAATATTTTGCGTTTGCTAAACTTCATATGTACTTCCTTGTAATTTTCTCCAATCGACAAAATATTTAAATCAAATTTAAATTTTTGTTACATTTTAAAACTTAATGCAGTTCCCATAGTATTTAAAATGTTTTTTATATGAATAATTTAAATTCTGATGACTTTGATAAAGGGAAAATGGTACTAGAAATAAAATATCAAAAACTTTTATTTAGACATCTTGTAACGTTAAACACACGTTGGGTGTCATTTGTAACGATTGGTTGGTCGTGGTGGGGGTTAAATGCAGACATACTCAGTAATTAAGATAAAAAAAAACAGTTTATTAAAATGATAAGGGCTCAAGGGAAGTGGAGCAAGTCTTAATTTTCCACAACTGAGAATACGAAAAAAGCTAAACGCATACTCACAGGCTCCGTACTAGTTCAATCGTGGCACCTTCTAATACTTCTCACTATCTCTTGGCTGAGCTGTTAGATAAAACTTAATTAGACAGCCCGTGGCTGTGTGTACCTCTTTATTCACTTTCAAATAATCAAAATGTAATTACTATGAAACTTCTTACCACGGCCAACTCCCAAGTCGAATACCGAAACTCCTTTACAACTCACTGGAGGCTCGCTGCTACTTTCAATCTGCTAGCACTTCGCCGACTAATACATCCAGAACACTCAGCTGGCTAATCACCAGTGATTCACTTCGCTAACTAATGTCGATGCCAGAGACACTCACTCGCTGGCTAATGCCAGAGACACTCTCCCGCTGGCTAATGCCAGATATACTTCCCTGAGTAATATCGCTAGACACGCTCACTCCTGGCTGGCTAATGCCAGAGACACTCTCCACACACTCAAACTCCAAGCTTTTATATGCTGCAAACTGAGATACTTCACATTAACATATTACTAATAACCGCGAGCTAACTGCAGAACCCGAAAGAGACACACACACTCTAGAAAGTTAAAGTAAAAGAGAGGATAGATGTCGCTTTTACGCTTACACATGTTAAATTATTGACGTCACGATCTCAAAAATACTAGAGTGCCTTTATGACAAAGGTCACTCCCTCACAATCTTAATGTAAAAACAATTCTAAAATCTGGGGAGTTAGATAAAGGCAGGCAAATTAAATTTAAACAAAAAGGATAATAATCTAAATTATTTATTTATATAAAAAACTGAGCCTTATCGTACAACGTTTTTACATTAAACATTAAACATTAAAAATTGTAAAACAATAAATAATAATTTCGTATCATTAAATATGAAATATCAGATGACGTGTGCAAAATTTCTACACATAAATGCGATAACTTTTGTTTGGGAGCAAGTAACACAGTTTATTATGCTTCAAGTAACAATTAGACAACTATATATAAAATTCCTTCATTTGTTCCCGACTAAGAGGCGTCACTTATGTGCTCATTTATGGACCATACAAGTATTTATATAACAAAATAAATAGCAGGGTAAAAAATACCAACTATTAAGTTATATCAAGCAAAATAAAAACTACGTTAGGGTAAACTTTTAAAAGTCGACGGTTGATTAGCTAGAAGTTATATCTCCGACCATGAATCGTGCCTTATACATAGCCATGGTTATAAACTTATGAAAGTGAAGCTGTTCCAAGAGAAAATTGGCGCAATCTGTCTCCATTCATTTTCTAGATCATGCAGACTGCCGAATGAATATGCTGGCTGTCGAGAGAACATGCACACTTCCGTAAACTCCGTTTAGTGATTTTGTGTGTGTGTGTGTTTTCATGTTTCAATTAAGAGAAAAACTATTCCCAAGTATGCAGGCCAAGTGGGGTTAAAAAGACTATCCGCGTTCTACACGAGAAAAATATTGAATTTTATGTTTTATGGAATTCGCAGAAAAATTTCAATCCGCGTTTTCAACACGGGAAAGTAAAAAAAAATCACAATGCTTAGAAACAAATACAATTTTGAGTAATTTAAATAAAAGATAAATTATTTCAACAAAAACAATTACAATTAAAGAGAAATTTGAATAAATCGAGTTTTTAATTATTGTTAAAAAACCAGCAATTATAACTGTATAAATAAATTTTTAAACTTTTTTTTATTAATGCATTTACTATAGTTACAATGTAATGCAATAATTTACTTATATAATTGTCTTCCTCAGAATTATTTTTTTTCGTTTTTCTGGGTAGAATGCGGATGGCTTTTTTTCACAACGCTTGGCATGCATGAGTATATTTGAAAACAGTCTTCCCCCTATTTTGTCAGGAATACTCTATCTCTCTATCACATACACACACATACACAAAAAATGATCTTAGATTGTGGCATTCGGCATGTCCGTGATTCACATACCCTTATTACATTACTTATTTCAGTCACATATAACGTGAATTATGAAGTTTAAGTCAATAACCTATTTCCTTATATATTGAATGTACACACTTACTGA
Source organism: Maratus speculifer (assembly GCA_964019185.1). Taxonomy (NCBI): domain Eukaryota; kingdom Metazoa; phylum Arthropoda; class Arachnida; order Araneae; family Salticidae; genus Maratus; species Maratus speculifer. Next base: position 42,863,290 of record OZ025297.1, on the reverse strand, counting down.
AATTGTTTTTGAAAAATCTGCAAAATTTGATGAGATATGTAACAACTGCATGGAAATATATTTGGATACGAAAAACTAAATTTTTACATGTTCTCGAACGATAAAATTTACACTTAGAAAACAAAATCCCTTATACATTTTAGAATTAAGTACAAAAAATTCTTCTTGATATATTTAAACCCACAAAGCATTAAAACCTACAATTTGCGACTGATAGAACTTAAACATGCGCTGATTTACGATTTCAAGTACTTTGTAAATCAGTCTATAAAATTTTAATATAGGGGGAACTGGGGCACATTGATACACCCCCTCTACAGCTCAAAGGGTCATTATAGGAAATTTCAAAATAGCACCAAAAGGTGAAGCTAGAGTACACAACTACATACAGAAAGTCTTAGCATGATTCAGTAGTTTGTTTAAATGGGTCATGTGATTTATTGTTTTTATTGGTCAAAAGTAAATTTGAGTTGTACAATTGAAATGGTATTATAAAACAGTTCCAGCATTTTCAACCGAAAACAATACTCTCCCTGGAAAGAAAAGCTATTCTTTACCAGGTGCTCATTCTTTATTCTTAGATAAATTATGAAGTTTGGGATTTGAGACTCATTTTTTTCAAAATGGCTGTACGGGGCACATTGATGCAACATAAATCCTATTCTAGTTCATTTTTTCATTACCTTTTACTATTTTGTTTTTACCATACACTCCTTAATCCAACCATTTTCACCAAAAATTTCTAATATTAGTTTTTTTTAAGTAAAATAGCTCTAAAATTTTTATATTAGAACATTTTATAGTATTTTTGCAAACAGAAGACGTACGAATTTATCCAACATCTAGTGTTAGTTGAACTAACACAAGAAAAAGACAGTAGCCTGAATAATCTCGAATTTATATCGATTTTCTAGACAAAAAAGTATTTTCGAGATGAGAAATATTAAGTAAGAGAAACAAGCTGCAGAACAGCAAAAGATAATTATATTATAAACAGAAATTTTAATATAATTATGTTTTATTTTCTGTTTCTAAACCAATTTATAAACAGAAAACCTGGTAATTTTATCATCTTCCCTAAGAAAATAGATAATGCTGGGGTTCAAGTACCATATATGACAAAGTTATCACAGCCAATAATTAGACAAGGAACAGATAGAACATCAAGACATTATTCATTTAATTTTGATTGCTTTAATATTGCTTACAAATAAAGTGCGGGTAATTTGAATTTTTATAAATAAATACAAAATGGTTTGCTAACTAATTTTCTATGAAAAATATGCATTGGTGTTATTTTGTCTCCATTTTTCTCAAATGTATCAAAGTGCTCCTTAAGGTGTATCAATCTGCCCCGTGGATGGGAAACATTGGTACAAATGACTTTTATTGATTTTTTCTAAATTACATGAAAAATATTATATAAAACAACGATTGTGCATTTTTATAACACACTACACAAGTTTCGCTGACACCCCATAGAAAAATAACTTGAAATTTCTACTTTCTAGACACCAAAATATTTCTTTGAAAAAAAACTGTATCAAAGTGCCCCAATTCCCTCTATCCATATTAAAATAATAATTAAATTAAAGCTGAACCACAACTAATTTCCATTTTAATTTTATCAATGCTTAAATTATAGCTAGATGCCTTCACTTGTCTCTTTGTGAGGCAATTTAATCGTTTGTTTTTTTCTGCAAGATATGTTTATATAGTAGACAAAAAACATATGAACGGTTGTTAATAAAAATTATGGACTACAAGATTTTTTTAAATTAGAGCTCATTTTATGTATAATCTTACTTTTATGCTAAATTTATATATGAAATTTAATATAATTAAATCACTATAATCTGAAGAAGCTTAATAATTTTTAAAATAAAAAGGATTAGATTTCTAAAAGGTGGAACATTTTCTATTAAAAATCTACTGCTAGGCAAAATATATTTGCACGAAAAATTAATTCTCTATTTTCACATCTGCATTTAAATGAAATGAACGAAAGAAATAAAAAAAAAATAACAAACGACAATTATAATTACCCAACATTTTACTTATTTTTCATTTTTAATTAGCTACATCTTTATAAAGTATAAAAAAAGTATTTTAAGCTTTAAATATGTAAAACAATAAAATGAATAATTTATTTCAAAACCTTTTCATTAGTTTAAGAAGATGTATATCCTTTTACCGAAAACATAATAAAGAAAAATATTTTAATTTTGAAAAGAATTTAATTTATTTAGGTATGAATTTTTAATTACAGTGGATTACAAAAGAAAAAAAATACACAGAGCAGCATGAAACTAAAAACGGAATGTAATTAATTTTAACATGCCATAAGAGTCAAAATGAACATTAAATCGCTTGCTACAGTATAAAATATTCAAGCAAATTCCTGTAGGTAAAAAATATTAAAGAAAATAAATAAATAGAGGTATCTGTTTTTTAAAAAATGTAAGCGGTTGATAAGTGTTTTAATAAACAAAATTTTAATTCGCCATTCTCTGTATATGTGCTTTATTTATTTATTTATTTATTTGAAATACTCGTATTATGCTGTAAGTGTCGTAGTAAAATCCTTTTTAATGCATGTAACATTCGGGTAAAATTTTCATTATTTATTATCTTTTAGTTAACTGAAATCAAAAAATATATTATCATTCTATTTTAATCAGGTGAATAAAGTGATTTAATCAGGATATATAATTTTCTTGAAAGTAAACAACAAATATTTTTTTTTACAATAAAATAAACTTAAAAGAAATAGTCATTCCTGGAGAAAAATCATTAAAAATACTTAACATACTTAACATTCTTTACATGTGTAATGGTTGTTCAAGTGAAAATGATTAGAAGTGTGTATCCATGAATTACTTAGGGACAGATAAATGCATAAAAACAACAATATTTAATGCATGATATCCATGCAATTTTTTTCAAATAATCACCAGTGGCGCGCTGTATTAAAAAAAAAAAAAAAAAAAAAAAAAAAAAAAAAAAAAAAAAAATCCGTAAAATGTACGGCAAAAACTCCTCTTACAACACCCAGAAAAAGGAATTGCTGGCAGCAGTTTTTGCCGTAAATTTAACAGATTTCTTGACAATGCTTTCAGGCAGTTGTCTCATTACTTTGAAGGTTACAAAATTCCATCCGTGAAGAACGATGCCGTTTGATCCTAAACAACATTTAAACATTACCGATGGAAATGTTGAACACAGTTGCGTCGACATGAATGTTTCCACGTCAATTTCCCATTATTAGATTTCCCACTAGTGTTATAACGTGTGGGTGCACAGACTGGGTCTCATTTGTACCGGTAGGGTGGTTATGTAGATTAAATGAAGACATAATTCTAGATATAAGTTAAAAACCACAGTTTATTTAAACTGCTAGGACTTAGGGAAAGTGGGGCGTCAGTTCACTAATTTCCATGACTAATCACAATGCCAAGAAATTAAGTAGAAACTATACTCACAAACGGCGTCGTCTAAGTCGGGGCACTTCAAACCAACTTCTCGTTCAGATTTCAGCCAAACTCTAGATTAAACATTTATAAGACAGCCCGTGGCTTTAAACACTCTTTATTATAAAAATACTCAACGTAAAAACTATCTCTTATCACCGGCACTTTTCCTGGATAGCTCCGCTGGTGATAAACTCACTCGGCAAATGCTGCTGGCTATATCACACTAAAACTCCTAGCTAATTCACTGGAGGCTAATAATAACTCGCTATATCGCAATCCAATCACCTGGCTGGCTTTCGCCGCCTTCTTCTCACACACTACCTTCTCACTACCGCACAAAGCTTTTATACGTTACAAAATGAAGTGGATACTATAAATTTGCATATTACTTCTAACCGCGACATAACTGTAGAACCGAGGCGAGACACACGCTCTAGAAAGTTAAAGTAAAATAAAAGATAGAGGTCGCTTTTACGCTACACATGTTAAAACATTGACGTCACAATCTCACTAAAATGCTAGAGTGCCTTTATCACAAAGGACACTCCCTCACAGTATTAATGTCCGCAATCAGCTTCTCTGTCACAACTTTATGCACATAACCGGTCCGTGTCGAATTCGTTGTCTTCTGCTGATCATTCTCGACCCCTTTGTCACAGTGGACATCGACTCACACCTGTCAACGTATACAGCCAACATTCTGCTATAAATATCTACAGGATTACACCCTTCCCATTTTTAAATACTTAATTATAGCTCAGTGGTCAATTTTCGACGCATTTGCATTCAAATTAGCGATATTTAACTAAAAACTATGTCTTTACGAAAGACGTTATCAGAAACCTGCTTGCACTTGCGCATGTGTAGTACATAAACCTTCACTATCACATTTGTTTCGCGAAAATACAATGATAATTACTCGCGTGTGACGCATCGAATCACTGTCATTATGACATGTCTCAAATAAAAACAGTATTAAATATACATAATAAAAATACATCGAACGTTTCATATCTATTCTAAGATGACGTCATCACCGTTTTCTTGACGGATTTCTCAGTGGATCATACGTTACATACAACACAGTCAATGTCACATACATTAAACTCTTATAATATAAAACTATTTCATTATATCTATAGGTTTATTGAGAAGATTCTGGCAAAAATATTAAAATACCCGAAGAAAACATGAAAACTCATAAAAAATATCCATACGCATGTTTTTTTTTTTTTTTTTTTTTTTTGAAACCTACGTTCTGATACTACATGTATAAGATATTTTATAAATATTGAAATTCTATAAAATATATTATTTTAATATTAGGGTAACAATGCCAGTAGAGAATACTCTTCTTCTAGATTCTCTTATATTTATATATGCTATATTTATGCATTTACTTAATTTTTTATTAGAAATTGCAAGTAAATCATAGCAAATGAGGTGCGTACATACTATAACGAAGCTAAAAAATATTCAGTTTTAAAAATAAACATTAATTATCATTATGAATATTCAAATATTCATAGTTTTCTTGTTGTACACAAAGTTCTCGCTGGCTTTTGATAAATATTAAAGACTTGCCAAATAAGGAAAAAAAAAAACAGTAACTAAATACAAATGAATGTTGGCAAAATAGATTCGGCGTGCGTGTTCTAATGCAACAATTATTTTGGAAATTTGTTTTTAAAAACAGTACTTCTTTTAAGATTTTTAAAAATCGATTTTTAGTTATATTTTTTCAGTTCTGGAAGCAGTGTCATCGATATAAACTACAACTCCCGAAGACTTTCACTTATTATTTTTAGAATTTCAACTGAGAAAACAAAATTAAGTCAAAAATACAGTTTCATTCAAGATAAATTAAGTAAGCATTAAAATTAATTCTCTAAAATATTAAAAAACACATTGATTTTTTTTTCTTTTACATTGCAAAAAACAAGAGTCAGGCCAATTTCATATTTCATATCAAAGTTATCTACATTCCATTTCTATGCTTGGTATAAGTTTAAGCAAAAGCCGATAAAGGGATGATAAAAATGCTACATTTTTATAATCACCATCATTTTTATGTACATAGCAAAATTAACTCTGAAAAATATTTTAGCCACCAAAATCCAAAAGAAAAGCAATCTCCACTGAAATTACATTTAAAAAAGTAAATCTTGTTGTTAAAAGTCAATACCCTGTCTTGCACATCCCTTGCTTGTTTCTCAAATTGTCTCTAGAATGCAACATTCTATGCCATGCTCTTATTTGGCATTATTTGCTCGAGATTTTTGCTAAACAATTATTCTATATTCTATGTTGGACAATTTGTGAAAGAGAAGAGAATTTTACTGGATGAAAAGAAAAAAATATCTTCATTTAATCTCTTTGAATAAGGAAAAAAACGGGATGCTTTTTTATTAAAATGTCAGTAAAATGTCCATTTTTTACTTTCAACAGCTAAATGTGTCGCCAAAAATCTCAGATCTTTGTATTGATTGTTTTTTACAACTAAACCAGGGCTCTGCAACCCGGCACCAAAGGGTGCCAAGACACACTTTGGATGTTTTTTATGTCGCCGTTTTCAATATTGTTACTCATCCTGCTACTGATTGTTTTTTTAATTATAAAATTCCATTTATAATTAATACTTTATTTGAAATCTTTGATATTTGAGAGATATTGAGAGATAGAGCTTGAGAGATATTAAAAAAAACCTCTGTAAGTGCTTTTCAAGCATGAAAAATGAAAACATGTATTAGAAATTTATTGATGTGTTATTGTTGTTTTTCGCTAATTTATAGTTATTTTTTCTTAAAAATGTAATAGGGATTAAGATGACAGAAATCGGTAAAAATGTTCAATAATTTATTAATTATGCTAAGATATGAAATCTTGAAAAATAAGCACATCTCCTTGTCTTCCTTCGTGCATGAATGTTCAGTTTTTTTTGTTATTGCTGTTATTGATGCAGTTACACCGGCCCATTGCAGTTTTATAATACGAGTAAAAGAGTAGTTCTAAGTAAGTATTTTCCCAGGCTTTTAAAGTTCACATAAAGAACATGATAAATGGCAATTAGCGTACGAAATTATTTCCACCAATGAAAGCTCTTCCATGTTGTCTCTTTAAAACTACCCATGGATTCGTCACTGATATGGCTGTTTTTGTTTTCGTTATTTTTATAACGGCATATTTGCACCTTCAAAATAACTCAAGTCATTTTGATTTTCGCCTTTACTTACATGGAGCTCCAGATCCACATAGCGGCCTTATATCTTATTCTGCGATATGCATTTCATATACAACCTTTGACAATACAGTTCGGTAAATGAATTCAGAACGACCTATCTGGTAACACTGGGAAAACAAAACGCTGCACCGGCATAGAGTCAAGTGTGACCATTTTCCGCACCGTTGTTCAGTTGAGCATCATTTATGTTCTGTGTAAAACGTGCTTTACTAAGTGCTTGTTCAGTGTGTTGGTTCTTAACTGAGAACAGGAAAATGAACGAACAAAAAACCAGTTTAAAATTTGGTTTTAAATTTTGCAAGATACCGAAAGAAATTCATGAGGGGTTGTGCAAACTGAGCAACCACCATACTCACCAGATCTCAATCCTCCAGACTTCTTCCTATTTTCACGACTCAAACTCTCTTTGAAAGAGATTTGACAATATTGCTGACATCCAAAGAAATGTTACGAAGCTTTTAAATTCCATCCCAAAAGAAGACTTATTGTGAATTTCCCAGAACATGTATAGCAGATGTCAATGGTGCATAGTTATGGGATATGACTTTTTCAAAGGATGGTACGGTAACTTTCATTAGTATTTCATCCACATTAATGTTACAGGACTATTCACCGAACTTTATTGTCAGAGATAGTATGTATCACTACAAATACTGTGAGATAATTTTGTGGTGCATTTTTTAGCCCTGTTTATAATGACGCCCTTCATTATCTTTGAAGAGCTGAAATGCGCCCCTCCTTAGTGAAAGTTTCGACAGGTCTGATATAGTCTATAGTGTCAATACTTTATAGACGTATTTGATAGATTAAAATGGTTGTCAGGTATTTTTATATTTATTGAAGATTTAAACCTATTTAAATAAACTGTGTTATTTCAAATATGGAGCGATATGTTATTAGTTTAAACTTAAATGAATAATTTATTAACCTATTATCATTATATTATTCCTAAAGTGATTGGAATATGCTATGTAAATCTCCTTTACTCTTCAAAAACGGGTATGCCAATACTTAGTTTTAATGTAAATTTTATCACACATGCAAATATTGCGGTAATTCGTATATTGGTATAATCCGTCAGGTTTCTCACATATTTCATTTTAAAATAACTAAAAGTCTACTGAAATAAATAAACGAAAATAAAATATAAATATAAATGTGAATAAAATCTCAACTGATATTAAATGTTTAGCAGATTACATTTAATGTGTTTTTGAAAATATTAAATTCGTTACTTGTATTTAGTACATGAAAATTTAACGAATATATTTTTTTGCACTTTTATTTTTCATATTTACATGTTCCTAAAAATAATTATTGCTTATTTATATTTAACATTTTAATATATTTAGAAAAATATCTTTTGCTCTTTTATCACCAGTTAAGATAATTTTCAGGATGTTTCTCTCTGTTTCAAACTTAAGGTATTGAAACTTTTCAATTTCAAACTATGCATATGTAACTTTTTTTAGTAATGCAATATTTATATAATAAAGTATGTTTAATGAGGAGCTAGTTAAAGTATTTACCCATTACGCAGCATTAATATAAAATGTAATACCTAAAACATAAAGAAGAAATACTGCCAATAAAATATAAGCCATTTTATTCCCACAAGTAGAAAAAAATCTTATCTTAATTCTTCTTTATAAAAAAGCAATAATAAATATGAATAAGTATTTTTTTTATTAGAAATACTGTAAAGAAGAAAAAAAATCTAATCAAATTTATGTAAAATAAAAATTTATCTGTATCCATGATACCAAATATTTTAGAAAATCTTAAAGATGTAATTAGGAAAAATCTAAGCTTTTAATCGTTTATATATGCAATGTAAAAGATACGGTTAGTAGAATAACATGTATTATATCCTTTGAGTATTTTTATTTTATTTTAATGATAGCTTTTTTAATCACTGTAATAGTACAAAAGGCATAAAAAGTCTGTGCTTTGTAATCTTTTCTGCTTTACTTTTACAAAAACTACTTATCAAGTTGAAAAAATAACAGTTAGTTGTTAATGTAGGAAAAAAGAAACACAAAATTAAATATGGTAACTAAAACTTGAGTTTCATTCTTTGAGAGATTTATTTTTTATTTATATTAAGAAATAACATTATTCAGACTACAACAGGAACTGATGTAATAATATTTCTTCTAACAAATGTTTTACCCCATATCTTAAATAACCATAAACCATACGTATTTTTCCCTTAACTCCTTTGCCTTGACATCCGATTTATAGGACATGTTTTTTGTTGAGAACATATTTTCTCTTAAGGGCACAAGGGACTTTAAAAATCATTTTTTTTATATTTTTAAAGCTGCACTCTAAATATTATTCCAGGGTACATTATATGCATTATAACATAAATTTATCACAAAAAATGTTTTTTAATAGGGAGATTTATGTAATATTTCAGATTTAACGCGAACATTTCAAAATGCTCTATGCGCATTATTGTTTTTCTGAATGCTTTGAAATTTGTAATATTTACTTGTCATAATGTATGTCATAAAATTATGCATGTTTTTTTTTTTTTTTTAAATAAACATAATTGTCAAAGTTAAACGTAGTTAATTGCAAAAATATGCTTAAAATTTAAAAAAAAAAAATCTTACATTTATATTCAGATATATAAAATTCAATGCACAGTTTTTATTTATATACATAAATCAAACTTATATAAATAATATTGCAGATTTTCATTGATATGGAATGCGCATGTGACATTTTGAAAAGTTCTCGAAAAATCTAAACTATTACAAAAATTTCTCTATTTTTTTACATTTTTTGTAATAAATATATGCTATAATGCATTTAATGTATCTTTGAATAATATTTCAAGTGTTATTTGAAAAATATAAAAAATCGATTTTAAAAGTCCGTTGTCCTCTTAAAAATATTTTATTAATTTCAGCACCTGATAGTGACAACGTATGCTGATGCATTTTCTAATATGAATTCACTTATGTTTCAGTTTTTAATAATAATTCTAATATTTAAAAATTTATTAATTATTAGCAAATCGTAAGCGTTTCTTTTAATTTAAACATATATTTCAAACTTTAAATTTAAATTAGGCATTATTTTTCCGAATTTGTGGTTATTAGTAATTTATGATAAAATATAAAAAATACTACTAAATTTTTTGTTTGTTAAATCTGCTTGTAATGCAACCTTTTTTCAAACTTCAAAGAAAATTCTTCCTTTGTCTATAGTTACACGAAGAACACAAAAATAACTATATCCGTCACGTTTTTGCAAATAACACATTTGGTAAATTTTGCTAAAACGTAACTTCTATGATTTCAATAGTTACTTTTAATTTTAGTAGCGTAAAAGTAATATCCCCCCCACACACAAAAAAGGGGGGGGGTCGAAAGGGCTAAATTAGACAGCACTAAAAGATAAAGTAAGTTTGACCAGACATTTTTAGATTATTACTTTTAGTTAATATTTGCTTCTGTTTTATATTAAAAATTTTTAAGACATTTAGAGAAATGATTAGAAGAACTCGGGCTTTTTATATGAGTAGTTAAAAATATTCACCGAAATGTAATTTGAGAACAGTTGATTATAAAATTTTGTAAACTTTTTCATTTAATAACAGTATTTGATGCAATTTCTAAAAAAGTACTGATACAAAAAATGATTTTATTCAGCGCTAGTATTTTTTTAAAGCCACCAGAATTAATTTATTTAGAAAAACCTAAAGTTCAAAGAAGAATTTCATTTGAGCATTATGTAAGAGAAAAATAAACAGAGATAATTTTGTAACTGCATCATGAAAGAAGTCTGTGAAACATTATTTGCTAGGTTAAATTCAGTGAAGGAATTAATTTACATATACCTTTAATGGTTTTAAATTATGTATATTACAAATAAATAAAAAGAATGAAAGTAATATAATGTAAAATATATTTGAGTTTATTTTAAAATTTATTCATTATCTGGCCTAAAATATGTAAATTCATTCGTAAATTAGGATAATAATTTCTTTTTATAAATGTATTTTTTAAACACATTTCCATGTTTACTAAAAACATTTGAGACCATTTCAAAACACTTTTTTTATAACTTAACATGCATTAAACGTTCTATTTTTAGAACTTCATAACAAATATTATTTATTTTCAAATTTCATAGTAATAGTTGTAAATTAATATATATTTTTATCACATATATCATGTAAATATTTTAAAATTAATGTATCCGAAAAAATATAACTACAAATAACAAATATATTACAAGTTTATTTATTTATTCTTTTGAAAGAGAAATTTTCTATAAAAATATATCAATATTTTCTTCTCGGAATTAAAATATTTTTCGTGCCAAATTGTAAATTCTCTTAATATTTTTTTTCTAATTTATTAGGAAATCATTTACAATGTATACTTATATATATATATAAATATATATATATATATATATATATATATATATATATATATATATATATATATATATATATATATATATATATATATATATATATATATATATATATATATATATATATATATATATATATATATATATATATATATATATATGTGTGTGTATAAGTCATTGGTATTTTCATGACAATGAATACATTTGATTTTAGCAATTCAAACGAAAAAAAAGAATGCTTGAACAAATTATTTTGTTATATATTTTCGTTGTGTTATGTTTGAAAATTTTTTAGCTGTTTGATAAATCAAAGATTTTTTTAACTCGGGTTAGTTCTGACAAAATAACAATAGTAGTAATAACAATAAAATATTGTAAGAATAACCATCGTTTTTCGTATACATACTGTGATGTAGAATCGCATATAGTATTTTAAATTTCAGATTTAACTTAATAAAAAAATTCATTAGTTTGGGTATTAAAAAAAAAGACAAAGAATTAGAAGATATACATTTAGGAACGTTATTATCACATGGAAGTAAATGGTCAACGACAGTGTTTCAAAAAATTTTCCACATGTTGCTTGTCTAGCATTTCTTGAACTCTCATCTAAAATATAAGTTTGTAGTAAAATTTATCTTGTAAACTTTAAAAAAAATGGTGGAAATTTCAAAATTTCCTATTATTCATTATTATGAACATTTTTAATCCTACTATTTACATTATGTTTTTGTTTATTTGTATATTATGTTTTGTGTTTAATTGCATTATATTACTCGAGTATTTTGCTATTATTATTTTGTTGATCAATACACATAATCAATGTTTCTTATTATAAACAATTTGGATTTTTTTTTTTTTTTTGCCAATTGGTTAATGACCTGTGGACTTAGAAATGATATTTGTTTTATTAGTATGTGCACATTTTTTTATACAGGTCCTTGTCTAAATAAGACAAATTGAAAAGTGATCACAAATTTTATTAATGAAGCTGCAGCTGTTTCTAAATAGAAAGAATTTATGATGTCATTTGTATGACAAAATTTATGGTACCAATATATTTATATCATGATATATATACTTTTATTTGGGATGGTTGCCTACGTAGAGAGAAGTTCAATTGCTGTTTATATATTTAGTAAATATTTGGTTTGTTTTCATGAACATTTTACACATTGTTACTTGTAAGAGCATATGAAAATTGATTTCTCTCCCTCCATATACATGTATAGATTTTTCGTCTGTGAAAGGGGTGATACATGTGATGTAGAATCGCATATAGTTTTCTTAAATTTTACATTTTTCTAAATTACAGTTAAAACTAATCTTTAATTAAATATCTATTTTATCTTAAAGTTTTATTTCGATCCCACAATAACTTTCCGTTCAAAAGAAAAGAAAGAAAAACATCTAGCATCTGCCTTATTACTGAAAAACGGCTGTTAGATAAAGAGAATTCATTAAGATGCGTATTTCACCCTTGCTGGAAACAAATAAAAAAAAGAATAGAGATCGAATGTGTTTGCGGTCAGTAAAATTTCATTTTCTCTCTGCGTAATGTTGAGCCTAACTTCTTTATTACATAAAAACATTTCATGTACATGCTCTGTGTTTTGTCTATTGATAACATTCTCCCAAAACAGACCTATAACGTACGATTTTGGCGCGAATTATTTTTGGCGTATTTTTTTAGGACTGCCCATTTCTGGGTGCCTTACATTAAATTCAAAATCATCTTAATTGTTGAAGCGTAACAGAAAATTTCATGGTTATGATATCATTCACTTTTCATATGCTCCTTTTCGCCAATTATATGTTGCCAAAGTGTGAATTCTGAATAAGAAATTCAATTGCCTCTCTCTCGCTTTATGCACTCAGTCATGTAACAAAGGTCTCTTGGAAAATGGTTACAGGCACCATCCCTAACTATTTCTGTAACAAATGATTTAATTTTTTATAACTCTACTTCAAATAAACAAAGTTCTCAAAAGGCATTTATTTTATTGATCACAGCGTACAACTCTAGCGAATGCATTTTAAAAAGAACCTGATCACAATACTTTAAAGTACAGATCTACAGTACACATACAGTAAAAGGAAATTGCATTGACTTTATAATAATAAAATGTATTATTTAAATATTAAAGTATAACTTACTCATCATACGTAGTATAGTTTAAGTCTTGCAATCGTTTTGAAAATCTGAATTTTTTTGATGGATTTAAACATTTCAGACACTAGAGATTACAAAAAGACATATTTTTTAGAAAAGAATTTTTTCCGTCCGTCTGTCTGCCTGACTACGTGTCTGTAAACGCACGATCTCCAGAACAAATTCACATAGAGATTTGAACATAATTTGTAATAATGGAAAGAAACCTATTTAATATCAGTAACCTTGAATATCCGGATTTTTTTTCGGATTTTCGGACACTTGTTCTGATGAAAGATGTATAAATTCTTAATAATAATATTCTACATCTTTCGATTTTTTATGACCTTGTATTTCATTAAAATTTCAATTCAAAGATATATTTTATTTGCAAATGAAACGCTTAATTCAACGCGGTAAATTGTTATTTAATATTATTCTCATTTTTGGAGTTAAAAGTTGTGATTATTTTACATGATTCGGTATTACTTAATTTTGTTTTCATATTTTGTAGTAAGCATAACCATGAAGTGTAAGTATTAACGTAAACACTGGCCAACGAACTCGGTCCAGGCATCGGTATGTACAATCTACGCACCAAGTTTCATCCACATCGGTATATACTACGCGTGTTATCATGCGACGAAAACCAGATCATTTCAAAATGTGAGCAACACTAGAAATTAAAATTGTATCTTAAAGCCTTTTAAGCGTCTTTTTAAGTCCGTATCTTAAAAATTTTTTTAAGATACGAACAAAACAAAAAATTCTTATGAAGGCATGAAAGAAAAATATTTTTTTTAAATTTCTCACATTTTTGTCCCTAATTTTAAATTATTTTTTTTAATTTAAATTGCCGCCATTTTAAAACAAGATGGCGGATGGAACTGGCTAACGAACACAGTCCAGGATTCATTATTTACTATGTACACACAAAGATACATACAAATCGATTTATAAATAAGCGTGTTATCACGTGTCAAAAATCAGATCGTTTCAAAATGTCAGCCATAAGAAAAATTCAAAGTGCTTTAACTCAACCATTTTGTAAGATATAGACAAAATAAAAAGTGTTCTGGAATCGGTGGCTTATGATCTAACATGTAAAATAAAAATATTTTTCATCTTTTAATTTTTTAGTATTTAATTTTAAATTTAATTTTTTTTAGTTTTTAAATGGCCGCCATTTTGAAACAAGATGGCGGATGATGCTGGCCAACGAACTCGGTCGAGATATTTGTAGGTACTATGTGCATACAAAAATGCGGACTAGTTTATTACTGTTATATATGTATATATATATGTATATATATATGTATATATGTATATATATATATATATATATATATATATATATATATATATATATATATATATATATATATATATATATATATATATATGCGTAATATGAAGCGTTAAGGAGTCAGTTTGATTAACTCCATCAAATAAAAATTCACAATTTAACCAAAATAAAGTTGTCTACCTACTGTTTTTTTTTTTGTTTTTTTTTTTTAATTATTGGTCTAGGAATGTTAATGTTTAATGCATGGCGTAAGTAATATATGACTCGTTATAATCATCATAAAAATGATGTTTATTATTATTATTAACTTAAATATAGAATTTATTTATAATTTTTTTAAAATTTGAGTTTATGAAAAGAGTTCAAATATTCTCTGTAATTCGTTAAATTACAATTTTTTTATTATTGTAAAATTAAAAATTTATTGAAAAAATGGATAGTATGGAATCGTTAAAACTCAAAAGAGTACTTGTTGTTTTCTTCATTTAAACAAACAGATATATATATATATATATATATATATATATATATATATATATATATATATATATATATATATATATATATATATATATATATATATATATATATATATATATATTACTTTTGATTCACCATTTTTAAAAACATTCAAAAATATATAAATCTATTTTTTGTAAAAATTTGAAAAAAAAAATAAAATAAAGATGTTACTTTTAAAAAATAATAATTCCGCAAGTAAACCCTTTTTTCAAATATGCAGAATTAAAATTAAATTAAAGTAATAAAAAAAGATGTATTCCAAGTTTGAAGACTTTATCTTTAACGGTTTTAGAGCTATAATAATTTAAATCTGAGTATTTTTGAAAAAAAAAATCATAATGAAAAACGTATTTTCACAAGAAGTCATTTCATGAGAGTCATTGTTTAAAGGCAAGATTTTAAAAAAATGCCCCCAAAAAAAAAAAAAAATTCTTCTTCTAATTAATGTAGAAACAGAATTTAAACTTCATTTTAGGCACAAAAAATAGAGAGTACTTTAATGCAATGAATTTGTTTTTAGAAATTTGAATATTTATGTGTCCCAAAATCCCTTAAATTTTTATTGCTTTGCAGAAAAACGTTTTATACAAATGTCATAGGTTTTTATAGAGTAAGGTTCATAGCTCATAACTAATATGCTTGCTGGCGACCGTTGTTTTAAGAAAAGTTTTATTTACTTTATTCAATTAATGACATATATTTAAATCGGATATATGTCATTAATTGAATAAAGCAAAGAAAATAAATCATATTTCCCTGTTCTATGATAATGATAGCCAAAAATTCCTTACATGTGACTATACTACAAATGCCCTTATAAATAGAATTGCTATTCACTTAAATATGTTTCATTTAATTATATTATAAATATAATTAATTTGTGTTGAATTAATAAATTATCATGCATAGGAAGGGAAAAAGTACGTAGTATAATGTACCAAAAATATAACCTCTTTTAACAGACCGGCCATTCTAATAATTCTAAAGAATGTTTATTGCTTTTAATGGATGGATAAAATTATAAGGGTGGGGGTATATATTTGGTATTTAAAAATTTCCTAGGATTTATTCAGCTTGCAAAAATATATATAAGGGGAGAGGGGTATATTTTGAAGGGTAAATTACAGTGTTTTACTTTGGAGTTAAATAGGAAATATTTTTTTGTGATACGAATGTCATAAATGTTCGAATGTCATAAAATAGCCGCAAAATACCAAAAAATCGCAATGAAAAATTCGTTAAAAATTCAAAAATCGCTGCACGAATTCCATATAAGCTATATTAAAAAGAGAACTAAATTTACTATGTCGGGTTAAAAGAATGGAACTGTAATATTATCACTAATGTAAAAAAAATCACCTCCAAACTTAAAAAGAACGCTAAAAATCGATTCAAAAAGGAAAAAAAATCACCAAAATATCGAAAATCGGGTTTCGAGGTGCGGAACTTCATATACAGAGGTACCTTCCCTTTAATGTTTGTAACACTACATGCAGCGGTTTCTTTAGAACTGCGCTGACACACTTACAAACTTCTTTCTTTATTATTATAGATTACTGAGAATATTCTAAATGATTCTTTTATTTCTAATTCTATAAATTTATGTTTTCGCCTTTTTTACATGCAATTTAAAAATAGATAAACATGATGCTGTAAAAATGATATACTTCTGACAAAAATGACAAAAAATCGATTCTAGAAGCACAAAAACTCGAAAATCGTTAAAAATTACATCGAAAATCGCATTAAAAATCGATTAAATTTAAAAGTCGTAGCTGAGAAGATTTAGTAAATTAGACTAAATGTCTCAAACATTTTTTTTCAATGTCAAAAAATAGCTGCAAAATGCAAAAAAGGTCCTAAAAATCGCATTATAAAATCGTTAAAAATTCGCTGCACCAATTCCGAATAAGCTTTATTAAAAAGAGAACTAAAGTTACTATGTTTGGCTAAAAGGACGAAACCGTATTCCTTTTACTAATGTGGAAAAAATGCCTCAAAACATAAAAAAAAGCTAAAAATCGACTAAAATTTTAAATTAAAAAACCTAATAAAAAAATTCAAAATCGGGCTTTGAGGTGCAAAACTTTATATAGAGAGGTTCTTCTAAATTTTGTAACTCTATGGGCATCGCGGTCTTTTCTCAACAACGCTGACACACTCAAAATGTTGTCTCTTTATTATTACAGAAGATACAATATTTATATACAAGATGATTTTTTTATAAGTTATGAATGTAAAACACTTTAACAAATGAAAGACTCAGTCAAATAACCAGAAAATACACCAGTACATTACTGAAGCAATGGGATTACCTAGTGCATCTAAAATCCGTTGTGGGTGCAAAGTCTTCCAACTTACATGTAAATTATACATCTGGAAGTGCCTTGTAGGGTGAAAATCTCGTCATCTGATCAAGGCTCTAAATTACGAGATCAAACTCGAGTATCTGTTGTCGTATAGGCATCTCGTATGAGCTCTGTGGAAGAATCAGCGTTACCCACGTCCTTTCTTTTTAATCCTTTCCAGTTCCAACATCGTACGAACGAACCCAAACAGATAATTAAAAGTAACCTAGAACAGGTGAGGATGGTAACTGATATTATAAAAATAATAGCGATACAACCACAATCAGGTAGATCTCAGTTTTGACAATCAAGCGGCTTCTGCCCCGCAGACAGGTAAAAAACTCCTGAAGCTAGGCATATTGCTCGGCAGGCAGGGATCTGGTCTGCGGTATAATAATAATAATAATAATAATAATAATAATAATAATAATAATAATAATAATAATAATAATAATAATAATAAACAATGGGATTTTCATAAGTGTAGTAAAAAAAATAATTTTAAAGATATACTGACAGGTGTTGTATATAAAGTAAATTCAGAAGACGAGTTTACACACAACAGATGGACTGTGGCCACAAAAACGTGACCACGTCCATCGCGAGTGCATTATTTCACGAATATCCTCTCTATGGTATTGATTCTGAAACGGTCATTCAAACGGTTAATCACGGATTTCTTTTATTCAAAGTACCGTCCATTTGTTTTCTTCCAATGTCGATATTCATAGCTTTTGTTTACTTGCGGCATGATCTATCGTTGATAGTTAAAATTATCTTTAATTACCCTTAAATTCTTTTAGTGCTTTTGAATCATACTGGTGAAATTTAAGGTCATTTGGATACGTTATTTGATATATGGTTTTACTTTCACAACTTTAAGAAAAAATTCAGACTGTATATAATTAGTAATCTATTAAAGGCAATCAAATGGCAATACCCAGGTCCTAAAAACTGAATAGGCACGAGAAGTACGTGCTTCTTTTAGAAAATTTTGAAGGGGTCTTAAATTGAAAATATCAGAGACTCCAAATTTTACATTAAATTCCATTACAAAAGTCTAATTTTTTTTCAATTCAAATAATTTTTGACATACATATTATGATGTTTCATAAAAATACCTTCCATAACAAATTAATTTTACACTTTCTGTTTCAAACACGTTATCACAATCCATGATTTTGCCAATTAGTTCAGATGTATGTTTACTTTACATGTTGAGTTTAAATATTACTGAATTTGAATATTATACAATTTGGTTTGTATGTATGACATATAACTTAAATAGTTTCCTGAGATGAAAAAACTATTTCAAATATTGATATTTTGTGCTGGTGCTTACATGCTGAATTCAAACTTTTTGTCCAACTTATATTTTTATAATAATACTTTGCAGATATTTTTCTGCACAATGTGAACTCAATTGAGATAAATATTTCTAATTATTATCTCTCTTTTTTTAAAAATATCTTTTTATTAGGGTTCTATTATTTTATATCTTCTCTTTGACAACCTCTTTCTCTTTATATATGTGCTTTCTGTACGAGCTACCGTACCCGCTCCAATGGGAAAGCCCACGGAGCCAGTTAAACTTAATTTAATTTAATTTTTTTATTTATTTTTTTAACCCGGTTTGGTACGGTAGAATGTCGGAGTCTCATCCCCCTTGCAAAGTTAAGTGTGCTTTTCAGTTCAGCTCAAAATTAATTACGGTGCAAATTGTCTAATTGCGGAGTCCCCTCTTTTGTTTTTTCTCCCTCCTCCCCTCTAAATTACCATTTTCATTTGACAAGTACGCATCAACTATTAGGCTCCAGACTCCTAAGTAGGTTGGGCAACGGTATCCAAGTTGGCAGAACATTTTACTCATAGCATTTGGTTACAGGACTCAGGCTATATGCCGGCTAAAATTCCTTCATGTACGCTAATGGCGCCTGGTGCATGTAAAATCCGTCGTGGGTGCAAAGTCCTCCAAGTTACCTGTGAATTATACCTCTGGAGGTGCCTTGCCAGGTGAAGGTCTCGTCATCTGATCAAGGTTCTAAATTACGAGACCAAATTGAGTAGCCGTTTGCAATACAAACAACAGGATATAACGTTAAGCAACCGCCATAAACAAAGTATGCTAGACTGAGAAGCAAGCTCTGCAGATGTGATGACGCTCGAAGCGCCGATAACAGGTATCTAACCCATTAAGCTGAGGTAACTCGGCAGATAGGGACCTGGTCATCGGTTAGAAAGAAAGAAACCCAATTGAATCAATGTTAGATTATATATTTGTAGCATTGGTGAGTTTTCAGGTACGTCGAATTCACAGTAAACTCTTTTTGACAAGAAGGGGGCCCCAAAGTGGCATCGTGCTTCCCGTAGATTCAAAGCTTAATATTTCAACGTATATTTCAATGAATATAAATTTAGTAAAACTGTTTACAGATTTTATTCATTAAACCAAAATATTTTCATTTGATTGTTCTCAACATCATTTGTAACTAGAGCTGAATTTAAATACTGGACAGAAAATTTAAATTTATGTTAAAATCTGTATAAATTAATATAAAATTATGCATTAAAGGAATCATATTTTTCTTTTATTTGTTTTTCTTTTTTCTCATTTAAAACAATTTATTACAAAATAAAAAAAGAAAATCGAACACTATACTTAAAAAAACAGGAAGTAGAATTTGATATTTTTTTCATTCTTGTTATTTTAGAATATATTTAAATAAAAATTCAATCTGGCCTGTTAATTTCTTTTTTTTATTTCTTTTCTTTCTACATCTAGAATACTAAATAAATTTTGTTGATAAATATTCATTCTAACTTAGCCTGTGAACTATTTTATCTTTTTATTTACTACATCTAAGAATACGCATTAATAGATATACCCATAATAATGTAAATACACGATAAATTTTCCATCCATAAAAAATACCTAATATAAGCTTTGTTAAAGATGAATATTTTGAATCCGTATCTCGCAATTTATTTTATTTAAATCTGTTTTTGTTTTAAAAAGAGAAAAATGAATGGAAATCTAAATAGTCTTTTTGTTTAAAGCTTAATGGATTTTTTAAAAAAAACGGCTTTTCGAAAAAATAAAATCAATTTACAAACATTACTCGATTAAATACATAACCAAAACTAATGTTGGGAAAATTTTTAGTGCATGACTGAATTACTACATTTTTTTTCTTTTAACAGTTTCTCTTAAAAATACAACTAAAAATACAAATAATGCATTTTAACCAGGAGGGAATTAAGCCTGTTATAAATATTTTATATTGCGGAAAAGTATTTTTTAGGAAATATTTCTTTTTTTAGCATTATATATTTGTAATACCAAATATTTATTGTTTTAAAAAGTCTGCTTGACTACTTGTATGTAATAAAATATTTTATTTTGAAATGTAACACTAGGTTTCATAGATGTAAATTGAACTTCAGTTTAAATATTTTCAGACTTGAGTTGATCTGACACTTAATGCATAATGTAATAAAAGCTTAATGCATATGTAATAAAGTATGTTCTTGAGAGCTAAAATGTATTTAAACATTCAAAAAGGTCATTTTAATAAGTGTTTGATCATTCCTCAAACGTATAATCTTTGTATTGGTCGCTTTTACATCAATTTATTCAAACGAAGCTATTTGAAAGGAAATGCTATACTTCTGACCTTAATGTCTGTTAGAATTTTCTACGATCGTTTACCTAAGAAGATCGATATTCATTATATTTTATAACACAGTTATGAAATTAAGAAATTTAATCGTACAAATTTATTACTAATACTTCTAGTTTAAACATATTTATGCATTATGAAGCAAAAGATTCTGACCACATTTTTCCACTTATACTTTTAAGAAAGTGTGTTCATAATATTCTTGTTAAGGAATTAGTTAACTGTGTAAGTAAATATGATTACTAAAAAAGTTACATTTTAGGAATCTTCTAGTACACTAGAAAATATTTTAGTAGCATATCAATGAGAATAATGTCCGATTGCACAGTTAATATAAAAAAATACAGTTTGGTCATGAAAAAACTGGGATAACCCTTACATACATATATCATAACTGATGGAAATTTCCACATAAATTATTATTTTGCGTGGTAATATTTATAGTTGTTATTATGTGCATTTCTAATGTTTTTATATAATTAAAGAATGGAGTTTATTATTCAAAGATGGTCTTTATTGTTTTTTACTCTTTTTTCATTGATGAATATTTTTTTCTTTACTAAAATGTTAGGGCGTTGTATAATTGTTATCATAGTTGCATATAATTTCAATTGCATTAAAATTTTCATTGCTATTTTAAATCCAATTTAGAAATTCTGATAAGGCCGTATTCACTATAACTGCTAACTGCTGTTTTCGATTATGTCTGCAATCAAACTATGTTTTTTTTTTTTTTTTTTTTTTTTTTTTTGAAATTTGTTCTCTACTGACAAATATGTAATATCTTTTTCAAAAACATTTATAGAAACAAAAAGCCTTTTTGCCACGGTAAGAAAAATTTCCTACCACAAGCTTCTGTTTTGTTATCTTGTTGTCCTTGTGCCAAAATATTTTATAAGGGATTTTGTAGAATTTTTGGTTTAATTTAATACCGCGTTTCTACAATACGCTAAACGATTTACTTCAGTGTAACTAATTTCTCGAATTCTTTCATAAATGTTTCACGAAGACTTTCAATTAGTGTAACTAGCAGCTTCTGTACTAGATTACGACTGATCAGATTATGAAAAAGAAAAGCCTAAAGTATGTATTTTTATATTAAAAAAATTACAGGCATTGAATAACTTTTAAACACGTAATTTTCCAACTTCTCTAATTATCTAACTTAAAATATTTCCTTATTAACATTATTGTAGCCCTAACTTTAAAAAATATATTATATCTGAGCATTAATTCAGAGATATTAAAACAATTAAAATTTACTTGCCTTTTTTTTTGTCAATACATGGGTTGTTTGTTTGTTTGTTTCTAGTAACCTCACATAATCATATAAAACAATTTTAATTTGAATATGACGTTGTGTAGACTGTCCAAATTTCAAATCCAAATCAACACAAAAATTAATTAATTTTGGCAGTCATTTCCAATATTATTTTTTTTCGAAATTACAACTGCAAAAACAAATTATACTAAACATAAGAAGAAATTCTCATGAACTAAAATAAAATGAAGGTAATTCATATATTTACCTTTTTTCAATAAGGAAATTTAAAAATAAATTATCCAACATGAGATTTGTTTAGTACCTCTTCAACAAAATTAAAAAAAGAAGGTTTCAGTTATTTTAAGCAAATTATTGTTTTAAAAAATTATTTTTAAAAATACAGGCAGTATTCAATTATTTAAAGTGAGATTAAATTAAATTATATAAGTATTCTTTTTGAATTTAATAAATTATTCATAATACACTTGAGTGTACTCATTTAAATAAATTAATGTATTTAATTTATTAATTCCTACGGATATTCGATTATATATTTTTTTCATTAATAATGAAATTTACTTTTCAAAGGTTGCATAAATAGATATTATCAAGTATTTAAATAAAGCTTTTTATCTATTAAGATCATTATTAATTATCCAATTACGATAAAAAAAAATCAAGAAAAAGTACTTGATACTTTAAAAATTACAATCATTCTATTATACTCGTATACATACTTAACTATGAATTTTCTTTCAAGTAATTACTTCTGTATGTTTTGTTGATAACATAATAATGTTTAATTGAAAGCAAACACATATTTATTTCTATTTCACATTTTTATATCTATAGCATCATTTTATAAATTATTAAAATTTGTTAAATAAAATCAAATAAACAAGTTTCTCTACATAATGTTTTGAATGCATTTTTCAGTATAATTATACTTTTTCTACAAATGACCGATTTACGATGCAGTAAATAGTAATGTTCATCAACCACGTTATTCAAAACATATCTCAAAAAACTTATACGATATCATTCCAAAACATATCTGAGATCAAAACTTATATGATACCATTTCAAAACATATCTGAAATAAATACGTATATACAAACTTGTTGATTTCAAAAACATTGCAATATAGAAATTACATACATAAATCTTTATGTGTTTCGAAAAAGACTTCGATTTAGTCAGAAAATGTAGACAGTTTAAAAATATAAGTGCTGCTTTTATGTATTTTGCAGAATTCTGTTTAGCTTTTAATGGAGTATCTATATTCTTCACAATTAGAAATTGTTTTAAACAACCCATGCTATATTGAATAGCAATTACGCTTTGACAAAACAGAAAAATAACTATGTTTCTTTAACGTAGCAGAGAATGAGAGATTATCTCTCATAATATATGGCATGTACAGTGTCATTGTTAATATTTAATCTGAATTGCACCATTTGATTGCTTGCTGTACACTGAATGCTATTTTTGAAAATATTTATCACTAAAAATAATCGAATATCGCATTTAATATTTAGCATACATTTGTTTACAAACTAAGCAAATTTTGCCATTAAAAACGTATTCCTTCATGTGTCTAAAATTTGTACTTTATTTCTTCTAGGTTAATTAGAAAAAAAATACATTATATATATTGGAATGCACAGGAGCATTCAAATAAAAGTGAAATGAAATGTTCCAATTGAATGCCTTTCAAGTTTCATGCGTGACGTAAAAGTAATAAAGCCTTTTTTATATTTATTCTAAAGGGAAGATTCTGTACTTCAATTTCTTTTCAAAAGACTTTTTTTTAAGGTATGTGTGTTTGAAAACGACAAAACTTTTTCATCTGATAGAATAAATTTATTGACAGTAAAGTATATAAAATATTTTTATAAAAGTAATTGTTAAATGAAGTACATTTTTTATGTTTATTGAATGAAATTCTATATTTCATAATAGTGCTGCGAAATTTCTGTATAATCCTAAAATTACGAGAATGAAAAATATATACACATACAAAGATCTGTAAATAAAATATCTTTTAGAATGTTAACTAGTAAAATTTCTGTGTGTAATTAACATTTAAAAAAATACTTCATAATAAATTAGAAATATATAACTAACACAGACTTTGAATGTTTCGGCTTGAAAGAAAATCTGCACCACCGAACAAACTTGAAATTCCATTGTTCTTAAATTAAAAAGTAAGCATTTAATAAAGCGTTTGCACGAGTATGCTGTTATACAATTAATCGGAATTTAAGCTGTATATATATATATATATATATATATATATATATATATGTGAGACTGTGCAATCTTGTGCTTAGTTTGCAGATTTTCCTTGTTTTTCTAATGGTTTTAAAGTTTCTAATAAAAATTAAAGTTCTTCTTCGACTAGAGCCCAGCGTAGATTTTGTTTTTGCATTGATTTCTAATCTGAGGATTTATTTTCTTTTTTCCTGTTCAGTTTTTATCATATGATGCATTAGTTTTTGGTCTAAAAAGCTTGAAATCGGTTTCTGCGGTACTTTGTGATGTATTTCAATTAAACAGATTAGATATTACTACTTTTTTTCATTTTTTAGGATTTTTGAATTACTTTTTACTTTCCCGACAGAAATCTGACACTGTTTACGCTCTTGACAATAAATTACATATGCCTAAAACGCAAAATAATTCAAATTTGTATGAATGTCACGCTTGAAATTCATTTTATTCAAAAGCTACGCATGATATGCAGTGAGTGTCAAAAGTTTAAGCACAATGGCCATTTTAAAATAAAACTTTAAATATTACCTTTTATTTCAATATCTGTCTTGTATATGTTAATAATGTCTATTTTTACACCATATTCATTTAAAATAACTTTTAAATTTTATTTCGAACCATGGAGTTTAAGAATAGAAGAAAAATGACCGTGTCAAAAGTTTAAGCACAAAATCGTTTTTATGCAAATTTGAGAGTCTGACGTAAACGGTTGCTCACGCAAACAATTTCTGGGTGTATAAGAAGCAGTCCGCTGTTGTTTTTGAGTTAGTACAAAATGCCCAAGTCGAAAGAATTTTAAGAGGAGGAGATGATAAAAATTTGTAGTATGAGAGTAAAATGTAATTCTGTTTCTTAAATTGGAAGTGCATTAAAAAGGTCAAAACAAGGTATTCATCAAATTTTGGCTCGTGATAATGATTTTAAACGAATATTTCGTTCAGGTAGGCCGCGATTGACTAGTTTCAGCGAAGATAGCCGCGTCAAAAATTTGGCTTCAACTGGTAATTACTCCCATTCGGAAAAAAAATATGCAGTTGGAGAACAAATATTGAACAAAATGTTTATAGAAGAGTTTGGGAATTCAAATACATCAATAACGGTAAAATGGCTCGATTACCGTACTCAAACGACACCATACAGCAGCAAGATTACAATGGGGCAAAGAGCGTATGTCATTTGGTGAAAAGTGGCTGAATTTCATATTCAGTTATGAAAAAAAAATGGAACCTCGATGACCCTGATGGGTTTAAGTACTATTGGCATGATCTCCGCAAAGAACCTAGGAGTGTATTTAGCCGATAACTTAATGGTATGGGAGGCTATTTATTTCAATGGTCCTACATCTCTAGCATTTATCAGTGGTCGTGAAAACTTTGAAAACTACCAAGAGACACTTGCCAATCATTTCCTTCCTGTTGCCGAGGTGTTTATGGAGAGAAAAATGATTATTTAAACATGATAATGCTTCCATCCGTACCTCAAACTTAAATTCCTCGTGGCTTAAGTCGAAAACAGTGTCTGTTTTGAAATGGTCGGCAATTAGTCCTGATTAAAACTTTATAAAAGATATGTGGGGTATTCTCACTCATGCAGTTTATCCAAATGGAAAGCAGTATTCTTCAGTTAAATATTTAAAAGATGCCATTGAGAACGCTTGGTTTAAAAATGAACCAGAAACAATACAGAACCTCATTTTAACGATGGAAGACTGTATATACAAAGTAATTCAGCAGAAAGGAGCAATATTCAAGTATTAAATTATTTTTATTCTTGTTCTGCTAAAGAGTAAAAAACTAAGGTGCTTCAAATTTTGACACACTCATTTTCGTTGTTTTGATAAGGTTTATTATTTAAGATAAATTTTATAGCATGAATCTGTTAACTATCTTTTTAAAACTAAAATTTTTAGGCTATGTGAAAAGGGAAGTAACTTTCACCCATTAATAAAATTTTATTTTGAAATTTTCTTTTGTGCTTAAACTTTTGACACGCACTCTATATAAACACAGATTGCAGATTTAAAAAAAAGCATAAACATATAGAAAAACATTATGTACATTCTCTGGGAACTACTTTAGAGTTAGAATAATATGAACATTACACCATTAGAAAATATGCATGTCAGTCTAATATCTGATAACGCTAAATATATGAAAATAATTATTTGAATCAACATAATCTGAATATGTCCAGTAAGGAGATCGTCCTTGTTAGATTATGACCTTTTATTGTGTATCAGTAAATCCATCATAATAAATGTAGGATTTAAAATTAATAAAAAGATTTAAAATTCTGTTTTTGGCATCTGCAATTGAAAACATAATATAATTAAACATTGACTAGATCTTGTATAAGATTTTGCGCAATCCAGATGATTAAAAATTATAGCATGAAATATTTTTATTCGTACTTTTTTTATGAAAAAAATAATCAGCTAAATTTCATAACAGAATCAGCCTTTTTTAGTGAAAATATTTTATAGGCATTTTATTAATTTTTTAATATACTTGATAAAAAGGCTGGTACTTTATAATTTAGATTTGCATTTGCTAAAAAACACTGAATAATTAATTAAATGTTAGGAAAATTTCGGTACTTTAAAATGTAAGCAACACAAGTATACAGGGGGAGACATAAATATCGAAACAATAGGCTATCTTGTTAAATATTGCCCCATACTTCCAATTGGAAAAATTCATAAAAAAGGTGAAATTTTTTATAAGATAAATTTCAACTCCATGGGCGGTCTTTTTGAAAAAATACGAAAATTAACTTTTTATACGGCCCCCGTTGGTAAAGATTCCCAATTAAGAAATTATTCCTTATCCATTCCTAAATTAAACAAAAAAATTTCATCTCTGTATCTAATAACCTGACAGAGATATTAAACTCTAAAATTCTCCAAAATTCCTGACTTATACCACTTAACTATTATAGTAAAGGATGCGTTTTTCACTCATTTCCCTCCCTCTAAACGGTGATTTCTTGACTCAATTTCAACGCTAGATAGGGAACTTTCACAAATTGCACTTTAATAAAAATCGATTTAAGATAGCGCTTTTTCTTTGGACATAACATAGCAGCCTATAGATTTTGTGCTAAATTTGTATAAAAATATGCTAGTGACATCTGCACTAGAGGTCTGCACTGGTCGAAATATCTAGGTCCGGACCCGAACTGATCTAAAGCGAAAAAATTTGGTCCGGCCTGCAAAACTATTAAAATCATAACCCGATCCGGTCTGGAAAAAGTTTAAATCATAACCCGGCTCAACCGTGAATTTCTAATTAGATTTTTACTTCCGTGTGGTTGAAAATTGTTTCGTATGGAGGAGTTCTGACAAAAAATACTTATTATAGTTTTTCGTTTTACATGTTTATACTTTTTAATATTAAATAATCGCCAAAGGCTGTGATATATTTATTTTATCAATGAATCTATATATATGTTAATGTTTCATTTATATTTTAATATCATTTAATATCATCACAGTAAAACCCTTTAAGACGAAGTCACATAGGAAAGAGAAAATACGTTATAGACAAATGCCCTACTTAGGAGGTATCTAAATGGAAGTCCTTTTTTATCAGGAATTATTATATTTATTTTGCATGGATCAACGAATTTTCCGTTTAAGACAGGATTCCGTCATAGACAGATTTAATTCACTGGATTAATTGTATTTAAATTGCCTTTGAATATGCTATTCTTTAAAAAAATGAATTTTAAAGTTTTTCTTGTAAAATAAAATCGATTTCAAAATCTATGGGTTTTTCGTAAAAATTTTGATTGATTCAAATTTTAAATATTTTATGCACGTATGAGGTCTGTCACAGACAGTGATTTTAATACGGATTGTGTCGAGACCGGGATTGAAAATTTCGTCCAGTGCATACCTAGGAAGAAGGAGGCAGTCCCCTCCGGTATGAAAAATACGTTAAGCCCCGTATGAGCCCAGAGTACAGATTTTTTTAACATCCTATCCAGAACGATAAAAAGACTGAAGTTTTGAGAGCTAAATTTATATAAAAAAAGATTTATTTTCCATCTTAGTAAAAGCATTGTTTTTTAAAAAAAACTGATGGACATTTAAACAGTACTGAAAGGAGATGGAAATGAAAAAAGTTAAACTCCATCGGAAGTTTGAGCTACAGAAAGGAGTTACTTTAAACAATTTATTAGGAGCCAAACTTTAATTAAAAGTTTAAATTCGTTTTTCTGCATGAAATTTTTTTTCTTCACTATTTCTCGTCTTTAAATCATTAAAAGTCTAAAAGTGTTGAAGAAAAAAGTGCAAAAACATGAAACATGTCATTTTTGATTATTTTACATTAGTTTTGTTTCGGCAAATTTGAAAAAAAAAATATTTACTTTTGAAAATATGATTTTTTTAATTATATCATTTTTTAAATAAATATTTTTAATAGTTTTAAAATTAATAGTGAAAAAAAAACCCTGGAACAAAACTAAAACTAAATTTTCATGTTTAATGAAATGGAAAGAAATTAAAATCCGATAATAATATTTCGAGTTATGACGATTTTAAATTATCTCATTTAAATTAGTTTTAGAAATTTTTATAAATTTTA
This sequence comes from Maratus speculifer, assembly GCA_964019185.1. NCBI lineage: Eukaryota > Metazoa > Arthropoda > Arachnida > Araneae > Salticidae > Maratus > Maratus speculifer. The sequence continues at coordinate 42,834,043 of OZ025297.1, read as the reverse complement.
TGAGAAATTTTAATATGTGATTTTCTAAGCAAACTATATGGCTAACCATCACAAAAAAAATGAAATTCTAACTGAAAAGAATTTTTTACATGTTTCCTAGAACTATTAAAGTAACATTGTTTTTTGAATTGCGCGCATTTCAATTTATGTCTAATCCCTTAAAACCTGATGAATTATTTAAAAGACTATAACTCTGCAAGTCTTGAAAGTATGAAGATGCAATTTTTTGTGTCGAATTCAGGACTGGATAAGGAAAGTTTTCCTAATTGGAATTTTTTTCCTACGGGGGCCGTATAAAAATTTAATTTTCGTAACTTTTCAAATAAACCCCTCATGGAATTGCAACTTATCTTATCAAACATTTCACCCTTTTTTTTAATAATTTTTTGCAATTGGAAGTATGGGTGTAGGGCCAATATTTAAGGAGATAGCCTATTGTTTCGATATTTATGACTCACCCTGTATATGAAATTTCTAGTTTAATAAGAATGATATAGTCGTTGTCAGAAACGTCTACTGTCAGTTAAATTATTATCCGTTTTTCAAAATGTCTACAGAGGCAACAAATACATTGAATAAACCAAATGTGTTTAAAGAAATTAATTGCAGATTGTGAAACATAACATATCACTATAGATTTTTAATTATAGTATATGTTATATATTCTTTCTGCTTTTTACTTTTGAAATATAAAATACAAAAATATACCTTTAACAAAATAATATTATTGTCTGATGTAAAATACTGTTTTACTTTTTAAAACATGGAAAAAAAATTCTCTACTTATAAATTGCTAAAAGTAAAATATGTGTGTTGCATATAAAAGAAAAACGAATACGCCATTATTCTCTCCACTGAAGTCTAATAAATCAAAAAATATTAAATAATAAATAGTTATCAAATGTTTTAATCTCAAGACTTGCTATTTACTTTTAATTAGGTACTTCTTTTTAAAAATATAATTAATTATGTGTTGAATATATAATGTGTTGAAATTCCAATCACAAATATAAGTACCTAAAAAAATAATAATAAAAAAAATCATTTTAAAGCCACTTCATTAGTTTAAGAATATGTCTTTCTTCTTATGCAAATTATACCGAAGAAAAATATTTTAATTTTGAAAAGGGAATTAAATTATTTCGATATGAATTTTCAATTACTTCTAATAAAAAAAGAAAAAGCGGAGCACACTATTTCTTTTTGTGTATATAAATTTAATGTAATTATTTTTAACTTGTGGCTCTAAATGAAATTTGTGAAGTTCTCCGCAAATTAAAATGTTCAAAAACTGTAAGATAAAAAGTTTCATTTTTAAAAAAGTGGCCATATTTTTACAAAATATATCTGAACAAATAACATTAAAATGATTAAAATTTTAGTTTCACAATCTCTTTATGTATACGCTTTTTGTAAGTACTTCAAACAGCGTAGTTGGTGGTAAATATACACAGTTTCCTTAATTTCTTATAAATGTGATTCTTATAAAAGGTAAATGTCGAAAAGAAATTCAATCAAATTTACTTGAATAAAAAATTTTTTCTTGCCAAGATTCCAAATACTTTTAATTGGAATTTTTAAAAGAAACCTTCAACAAGAAACTTGAAAAAATAAAAAACGAAGTTTTAATCCCTTATACAGATAATTTAAAGGAGTTTGTGTAATAACGTGTATTGTATTCTTTGAGTAATTTTAATTTCAATTTAAAAAATCTTGCGCTTTTAAGTTTATTAAAAAAGTTTTATAAAACCTTTTTAAGTTTACTTAAAAAACTTCTAAAGTTTAAAAAAAAAAACAGATCATAATGTAGACGGAAAGAAGCAGGTACAAAAAGTAGAATTCAGTAACAAAAACATGAATAGCATTCTTTGAGACACTTAGCCCTTTAATTATGCTCACAATAACAAGTGAATTTATTCACATTTTTACAGAAATAGATTAATAAAAAAGTAAAGAATTAGTAAATATTTATGTAATTTTAATAGTAGAGAGTTAAATTGTTATTATTGTTATTATTTTAAATCTTTTTGCCTAGATACATTGAATGTACGATATTCTTGTCTTCGAAAAATATGAAAACCTTTTAAAACGATTTTTTTCGTGTAATCATCTTTTTTCATAAAAATGTGTAAAAAAAAATATTTTTTATATATCTTGTACTTTAATTCTTTATAGCATAAAAATTAAAAACATGTGTTACTTACAATAAAGCAGGTTTTCTTAAGTGGTTTCCCTTATGGTATATAATGAGCATAAATTACTTACTTTACTTAGCGTACTTTTGAAAAGAAAAATTCAATACGTCTTGAAAAGTTTCTTGTACAATTAACCCCATGCTTTAAGTCTCAACTCATGCTAAGAGCTGGTTTTAATTTTGGTTCAAGCGATTGATATTTTTTATTTAATTAATAATTTCAGATTTTTTTTTAAATCTTTTTTGGTACTATGTTGGATAAATGCAAAAAATAAAAAATAAATAAATACGATAAAAACCGAAAAGCAAAGTTATTTACAAAGAAAGCTGGGAAAAACTATTATATTCATTGTTGTTACCTTACACATCTACAGTTTAAAAAAATATCCCAGAATCTTCATCAAATGCTGATACTGGGTTAAATTTATACAAAAAAATTTCATTTATACTTATGCTTGATTTATGATTTAAGCTTTTTCACATGTTCTTTACTAAACTAAATTTTTAATTTTGAGAAATTTAAACGGCTGGAGAATACGTCCAGGAATGGATTATTCAAAAAAGAGAAATTTATAAACTTTATATTTTTTAATTTAAAAATGGACAATAATTAGTAACAGAATGGTATTTTCTTCTTTTTATCATTTTAAAAGAAGCAATTTTTTGTCCATTCACTTTTATTTTATTTATTTATTTATTTATTTATTTTATTTATTTATTTATTTATTTATTTATTTTGCCCAAAAGATATATTTTACACTCTTCAAATTATACACTTTTACAATTTAGCAAATTTTCATGAAACATGTATTAGTGAGATAAGAAAATTTTCGTGAATAGTTTGCTACAAGGAATTTTCAAGAAATATGTTTAAAAGAAAAATTAATATAGATTTCAGGGAATATATAATAAAATATATATTTCGTGTTAAACATTGACAGATTTCGACGCATAAAAATTCTTGCATATTTTTATATATATTATAAATGTGAAAGTGTGTCCGAAAATTGGAATGAACTTGGCTTCAAAACGGATGGATTAATGTCCTTGAATTTTTGTATACAGGTAAATTATTGGCCTGAAATAAACATAGGCTAATTTTTATTTATTTTATTCAAATATTTTTCTTAATAATTCAATATTTCACTATTTTTCATACAGAATAAATTGAAAAATTTTCCATAATATTTAATTATCTTTCTTTTTTCGTTGCCAAAAAATAAAAAAACCGGAATAATTATTTCTCTTCTGTAATTAATTTTCAACTGAAAGATTTTCACGTGATAAAATAAAATGAAAAAAATAAACGGACTCTATTCTGTTTTTCGGTTCGAGATTAAAAACCGCAATTTCACCAATTGTGACGTCTGAGGAATACTGTTTTTCTACTTATATCTCGCAAACGATTATATAAAATTTCTTTTACACTTAGAAGACTTTACAAGAATATAACTTCACAGTTTACAAGAATATAAATATTTTAGTAGTTTTTCCAGATATTAATCCGTAATCAAAATGAACCTTTTTCTTTCTTTCGGTTCGAGGCTATAAAATTCAATTTTTTACCAATTGTGACGTCAGAGGAATACTTTCCATTTAGAATTTTAAAAATATCAATGTAACGTCATATATGAAACAAAGTGTAAGTTTTCAAGTTTTCATTTTTAATAACACAATGTAATTTTGAGTAAGTGCTAAAAAGAGACGACTGTGACGTCACATATTGAAAATAAAATAAATATCTCTGATGTCGCAATGAAATGAGATTGAATTATGATATCAAAAGTTATTATTTAAAGAAAATTAAGTTTATCGTCTGAGCGTGGTTAATATTTAATTTTAAAATGAAATAAGTTTTTTTAAAGGTTAAATATTGAACGACTAGAAAATATTAATAATTTATACAGATCGTAAATGACGTAATGATCAATGAAAAAACTTTTTATCATTTTTAGAAAGTAAGAAAAGCTCAACTAATCAAAAAAAAATGTTTTTGTGTGTTAATTCTGAAAATTGTTCAATTCTGAAAATATAAATAAATATCACCATAAAAATGCACTTTCGGGCTTAAAATCTAATGATTTAATGTAATTGTGAGAAAATACATTCCCTCAGTCAATATTTCAATTTGGCATAATGTGCTCAAAGTGTACTGGAAACAGGTTTGTAAATGGATATTAATTGCACATTTTTTAGCTCTTAAAAAGTAAAAATATGTTGTCACTTTTAAGAATATTTTTTATAATAAATTTCTATAAATGTTTATGGTATGCAGAGCATATATGTACAAATTATACAAAAATGCCACCTAAAACACAGTTTTGTAGTATATTTTTCCTAACACTGTTTTTTTTTTTTCGTTTTACGGAAACTACCCGCTTTTTGACACTTTTTAACATGGTCTTAAAGTGTTTACGATTTCAACCTGTCTGTATACCGGATGCCGAGTGCCTGGGGTCTGCCGTCTGTCTGTCCGTTTTTCAACTTGGGTAAATATAGTGGAATTCATACGAAAATAACATACGTTATTGAGATTTACCATAGCATATGCGGCATTGAAAATAGACCAGGTAGCAATTATAGCTGAATCACAGGAGCACTCAAAAGGAAACTTTACATTATGGTCTAAGGCGAAAAAATCATTTGTGGTGTATTTTGATAATGTTACATAATTTTAAATGTAATGAAATTTACATGCATTTTTAAGGTTCAGAAGAACATGGTTACTATCGAATATGTTAAATGTAGTACTTATAGTGTGCGTACAGGGAGCTCAAAAGTATTTCAATGTATTATGGTCTGTGAAGAAAAACCATTTGCACCGTATTTTAATAATGTTATTTTATTAAGGTTATTTTAATAATATTGAAATTGATATCAGGTTCTGAAGTGCACTAAAATAGGATTTCTGTAGAAAATAGGGTGAAAAGGTTTAACATTCACTTACAAGATTACAGAAAAATGTTCGGTAATATAATAGTCTACGGAGAAAAAAATATTCCCAGCGTATTTTAATTGCGTTGCGCTATTTCAAACGTGATGAAATTAATATACTGAGATAATCAGTACAATGATAAATACTGGAATTTACTGCAATAAGCTTGCAGTTAAGTATCATTTGCATCACATTTGTTGTTCATTTACAGAGACGCATAAAATATTTTGGACCTGTGTCCAGATCTCTGATATTGTATCCAAAGTATGGTCTATTAGAAAAGATTGCTGAAGAGCTTTTTCAATTATCGTATGTATTTGGAAAACTAATGCATCCTGAAGTTCAGCTACATTTGATATAATAAGAGATGTTTGTAGAATTTAAATAAATCATGTATCGGACTATACAATAAACTGGATTGGTCACCAGTGCAATAGCGATTCCCGGAAATATGAATTCAATAATTTGAATCGGGTTTTTTGCTTGAATAATTTAAGCTAAATATGCGATCGTATACATATTTGCACGTAATATACAGGACTGTAAAAAAGAATTCAAGTAAGTTTCTGTCTATAATTAGAAATTGCTAAAGGTGAATTTTAATATTCGTTATACTTTTTCTCACTAAGCAAAATTTTAACATTGTATTTAGAATATTTACAAACACATAGATCATATACACAGCTGCAGAAAAGAATGTCCCCGTGAAGTTATGCATTATGGAAATGTTGGATATTTTTTTTTTATTACCTAGGTTTAACTCATGATTTTTTTTTCTTTGATATGGAATTCTGAAATGCACTACAACATGATTTCTGTACAATTGGGGTGCGTTACAGTTTTTCTACAGTATAAGTGGTTACAATTTCATTTTCGCGATTGTTCATATTATCTAACACATTTTCCTTTTATTTGACTGAGTTCTTTAAGTCTCCTATAAAAAAAACTACTGCATAGCCTTCTATAAGATAAATGTTATATATATTTTAAATTATTGTTAATGAACCGTTTTGTTTAATTAAAGCGTTTATCTTTTTTTTAATGCTACGTGAACGACGTCACGGGTAACAGCTAGTTCTTAATATTTATATCAAGCTTAGAACTTATGAAAACACGTCAGATTATAAACTTTGTTTCAAACTAAAGAAATATTAAAAATATTTTAGACCAATAGGACACTGCACTATAGTGATTTTTTATGAAAACTACAAAAAACAGATACAATTTAATATTAAAAACAAAAAAATAAACGAAATTACGCATCGTTAATTATTGTGACGTTCACCTATTTTGAAGTTATTACTGAAATTTTAAAAGTAATTAAAATATAGAAAATAATAACTTTTAATTAGAATTAAGTTCAGGACTTCCTGTGCTGGGGAAAATGTTAAAAGTTATATTACGATTCAGATTTTGTTTACCTCCGTTTATTATTATTTTAGACATTCTTCTAATTAAATTTTATTCATGTGCCTACATAAGAAAAAAAAATGCTGCCCGAACTGAAATATCGTTTTTCCAATATTTCCATATTACAGACATTTTTCATTTTATGAATGTGTATTTTACTATAAAACTTCTTGAGTTTAAGTTGATCTCTATTTAACGAAATTTCTTGTAAGGTGTAACGATAAAAATTTGTTAAATGAAAGTTCTATTGTACGTTTTTTTCAAAGGGCACCAAGAACAAGAAATAAAATGTATTGAATTACAGATTAAAGAACTGTAGTCAACTACATTTATAATTATAATGCCTACATTTACAATTTTTTTGTTACCATGGTCCTAAATTGGTATGGTAACCAAAAAGAAGTTTTTGAATTACATCTATCCATAAATATTACATACAGCAATAACTCTCAATTACTTCAAATGATTTTTGGATAATATGTATATATATATATATATATAGAATAAAATAAATGATGTTTCTACAGTATTTAGGTAGAAGGGCAGATGTGAACTTAAGAATAATCGTTTTGGCCTTTTTACTATACTTAGTCGCAGAATATCATAAATGAGGTTACTAAAAAGTATTTGTTGTCAATGATGCTTTCCGAGTACTTTTTAAATACAGTAAACACTGTCTAAGGCGCACTAGATCCGGATCGGGAACATTTTTCGTAGTAAACAATATTTCGCTTTAAACAAACGTTACTTTATGTCTATTGAATCGCAGGGACCACAGTTAGATAGATGTTCATCGTAATAGAGTTTCAATTACAAGGAGTTTACTGTATGTATTGCTTATACATAACTTAGATATATCATGTAATTTTATAATTTAGGAAAATTTATGTGCTAATCATTTGTTTACTTTTTTCTTATTTTTTTTCCATTAAATGTATCAAACCTTCTTTTAATAAACTGATATACAGATAAGAGAATTTCTGCTTTCATGAATCGTACATCCAATAATAACTCACAATGGAAATATGAAAGTACACATTGATGAAGCTGTTTTAAATGTAATCATTACTGCACAGATAAATATCAAGAAAGGAGTTGCCACCATTTACATAGATGTAACAGAAAAAGCAATAGCATTTTCTAAATAATGGACGTATTTATATTCGAAATGAATCTTTCTCTATGAAATACTCTAGTTTGTATAATGGCTATCAATGTCTAAACATTAATGAGCCAATATGTACTACATACACGTATGTATGCATATATATAACACGATATCTCTTGATAGAAATATTATATTTTCTTCAAAATTTGACAAATTCTCATTCGGTTAAGGTCCTTCCATGATTATTTTTCAAGTTCATTAGTTAAGTATAAAGTGATTCAGAGCGGGATCCCAATCCTCTCCTTAATTTATGTAAATTGATTTTTCTTGCAGAGTTATCCATTATTTTCAAATTTAGGATATATATATATATATTCTAATAAGGCGCTTTTCGGATTTTTAGAGATTTATTTATTAAGTACAAAGGCGGTTTGGAATCCTCTCTCTTACTTGAGGAAAATGGGATTTTCATGCAGAATTATCGGATTTGCTTCACATTTGGTGTACCTTTACATTTCGAGGTTCGTTAGTTCCGTATACAGGGAGGGGGGACTTTGGCTATTACTCTCCCTTGATTTAGATAAATGTATTTCACACGCAGAATTATCCGATTTAATTTTTAAATTTGGTATACAGGCTTATTTTGATAACGCTGATAGGAAATGGAGATTCATTGGTTAAGTATAATGATGCGAAAATGAGGAGCCAATCCCCCCTCCTCTTAATTTAACTAAATAGGTTTATCGATTTTCAGGGAGCATTATTCTTTGAAATATGGAGATAACATGCTATTATTAGAAGTACATATATATATAGTAAGACATACATAAGCACATTTTAATTTATTAATGGGAAATTAACGGACTAGGACATCGGCCAGGCGCAGCTCAGATGGAAGAGCAACAGCACGGTACGCAGGCGACCCAGGTTTGATTCTTGGCCCCGGCTAATTTTTCACTCCATGCTGGATAATTGCATTAAAATATGTTTATGTCTGTCTTACTATACATAAATATGTACCTCTAATGATTAATTAAATTCAGACGTTAATTTCTCTGTTCTTAAACATGCTATTAGTTTGTTAAATACCATCAGCTTAAATAGGCCTTTTTATTTTTATCATTACAATTTCTTAAAGTAGGTCTTTTTTTATAAAACTTAGAAATAGATATTCGCCAGAAGTTCCGATTAAAAACAGTCTACCCTTTTTTGATGATGAATTAGCCTTGTCTATGCATAGGAAAGTTTTAATTTCCTAGAGATAAATTTGAATTGGACAGTTATAATTGATTGATATCCGCTGTAAATATTTATTTTAAGGAATGATATAGTTTTTAAAACGTTCAAAACAAATGATTGTCTCTTGCGAAATTAAACAGTTTTTGATAAGATGTGTAGCTTATGTAAATCATGATTTGACGGAATACTATATGTATGAAATCGAAATAATGAATTTCAAATATGGGTGCAGCATGCAAATAGCATGAATAGCCCGTGAGCTCAATGCCATCAGTTTAAATGGGCATTTTTATTTTTTTTTCTAATTTCTTAAAACAGATCTTCTACAAGGAGCTTAATAAAAGTTATTCAGCAAAAATTCCTGTTAAGAATAATCTACACACATTTTAATGAATTCGCCTTGTCTATGCATAAGAGATTCTTTATTCTCTCGAGATAAGCTTTAACTGAGTTTTTATAATTGACTGATATCCATTGTTAATATTTAATTTAAAAAATAATATTCATTTTAAAGGTTCAAGGCACAGGATTTCTGTTTTGATATTAAATATATACAGTTTCTGATAAGTTGTGTATTTTATTTAAATAATCTTAGGGCGGAATATTTTATGTATGAAATCAAAACAATGAATGGAATGTTGATCCCATGAAAAAAAACTTCTTTTAAATAAAATTGATAGCCTTAATTCGATAAAAATACTTGTCTGACAAAAAACAGAAATAAAAAAAATATATAATAAATGATTTATTTTCTTTTAAAAAATTAGAAATATTGTAAAAAAGTTTTTATTTTTCATTCAGAAGTATTTATTTTTACAACATGTTTTTATTTACCTAAGGAAATATTGCCTCAATTTTTAAGAAAGAAAGATTGCACTAAGTAAAAATGTATATAAAATATTTTTATATTTCATGTTTGTGAAAGTTTTTAAAAAGGGAATTTTTTCAATAGTACTTTTGAAAGAAAAAAAATATAAATGCAGTACATATGTATTGGAAATAATACAATTAATTGTAAAATGGATTTTATCTGCAAAATTTTCTAAAAAGAACATTTTTAGATTAAATTAGAGAAATTTAAATGATTATAAGTATAAATAAAAGTTTTGGTGAATACATGTTAAAATAAACGTATACATTGTGTGTGAAAACTAACTCAACAAGATTAAATACGTTTTCTTATTTTAATGTTAATTTAATATTATGGCACTTTTAGGACAATGATTAGATAACTAACCCCGTTTCAGAATTTTTTGTAAATTTTTTAATCCGAAAATAATTTTTTTTCATCTCCATTTTAAGGCACATGTTTTTTTTTAAATAAAATTAGAAAAATGATTGTAGAATAAAACTAAATTAAAGTGTATTGCAGTATTTAATTTTTGGTGTAGTTTTAAAAATTATATTTAAAAAACATTTCGTATAATTTAAAACTAATAATAAAATGTATAATAATAATTTTGGGCAATATCCAGTAAGGCTTGATAGATTATTTTGAATTTTATAAATTCTTACACAAACATTCAAAGTACAGAACATTTATACGTTGTCTTTTTTTTTCTTTTTAACAAAATAAACAAATAATATTTCTATTTCACTCTGAGTTGTAAAATCCATTCTGACAATCTAATTCTTATTATGGGTATCTTATTCATTATTAAATTAATATATATTCGGATAGCTATATGTTTAACATTGGCAAATTTGTTAATTATTGCACACTAAGTTTATGGCTGCATTGCGCATTTTCATAGTGTATTATGTTTGGATTTCTACTTTGTAGTCATTTGATACCTTCCTTTAAGAATTTTCATTTGTTTGCAACAAGTTCTTCATCACTGTCCGATTACTATTTTGGTTTCTATTTTATTATTGCCAATTTACCTCTGTCTTCTTATAGTTTGTTACTTTATGCGTTATTCTATATTCACAGTAGATGTTAAATTTTAGTATTGTATAATGGTTATATATATATATATTCATATTTTTCATAATTTTAATTATATATTCATATATTTATATTTTTCGTATTTTTCATAATATTCATAATTTTTATATTTATTGAGACTTTTTTTAGAGAATATCTATCAAAGGAGTTAAATTGATTTTCTGAAATATGTACAAAATTAAGTAAAAATAACTTTCTTACTTGTAAAACAAAAAATCTGGACATACAATATTAGAATTTCTTTTCGTTACAATTCAGGAATTTACTTTTCGAAATAGAAATACTTTACATACTTATTTCTCTCCAAAATATTTATTGTTTGCCAAAAAATATTTTTCCGTCATTCAAAATATGCGTATTGATATATGTCGTGAATTTCTTTTTTATTAAAACAAAGCAATTATATATATATACATTATTTATCTAATGTCACAATAAAAACAGTTTTTGTATGATAAATAAATTATAATCCCTTCAAAGATACAATTCTGGCAGTAAATTGCGAAATATTTAGACTTCGATATCATTCATGGATATTTTTTAAATGTGTAATTATATGAACTAATTTACAAATTAAGATTCACGGAACAGTACTGTTTATTTTGTTTAAGGGAAAATAACTCTTTTTCTTTAATGTTTTATTTTATTCAAAGTTTTTAATAAAAAAGCATTTTTTACAAAAAAAGTCTACTCAAATAATTCTACTCAAAATTCTTGCACTTACATTGATTAAAATTAAATGAGATAAAATAAAATTTGCCGCAAAGGTTAAATAAGGTATATATACAAAGTGCTCATACATAACTTTTGGTGAAATATGAATTCCTCTGGAGCGCCGCGCTGATCATGATTCAACTATCAAAATGAAATGGGATATATTGTTACATTAATATTCGTAAAGCATGGTGACGTCAATGCAACGTCGTGTAAAGTCACATTGTGAATTTGTGACCATCGATTGTCGATGTGACGTCACGTGACGTCGATGTGAAGTCACAGTGACTAAAATTTGAAGTCGTTATGGCCGTTTTAGAGCTGTTTTGTGACGCTTCACAAAGTGGTCACAATGTGACAAATTTGTGAAAAATGTGTCATTTGTGACTAATTTGACATTAACATTGTGACGAAACTGTGACAAAAGCGACGATATTTAAATTGCCAAAAACATGTTTTTTTAAAGTAAATAACATGTTTTGAAGGATATTTATAAATTTCTAAAGATTTTTAAGAAAGTCACATCTCAGACACAATGTGATGTCACTGAGAGGTGGCATTTTGGTCACAGATGTGATGTGACCAAAGTGACTCACAGTGACGTCACTGTGACCATGCATGCTATTAGGATATATCAGGATATATTGTTATCTGAAGGAATGTTGGTCATTGTAATAGAGAAGGGCAATTTAGCCTAGCACATTTAACATTAGATAGGTAGTTGCTTTGAGGCCTTTAGCAGCTGTGGCTTTCGCCTAAAATGATCCATAATAATACACACAGAAACAGCACCAATCAGTACACTGTTTATTTCTTGTATCCATTACATATATATAACACTATAAACGGAGAGCACAACATCCATGTCTTACCCGGATTTGAACCAGGGTCCCTCGCAGAGGCAGCAGCTGTCGCTACTGACCACGCCATTGGGACGACAGCACATTTATTATTAATCTAAAATGGGTAAATAAATAAATAACACTGAATCTAAAAACATATGCGAGATAAAGTCAGTAAATATGCCACAGACCGAAATTAGTGGCTCCCGAATTAAAAATAGCCTGTTTCTAACAATGCTCATAGATGGCAGCATTATCCAGTTGTAAGACGCTAGTTTCGAAATTACGAGACAACAATTGTACAAAAAGAGCAAGGGCGTTAGAAAGTTGTTGACGAAGACGGGATCAATCGTCCTGTTGAGACTGCGAAAAAAGAACCAGTGTGGAATGTTGAGGAATTGACTAAAAGGCGTTAGGCGAATAACAGTAATTCAGCTGCTTGTTCAGCCGTCAAAGTCTACATCAGTCAGCTGTAAGCATAAACCGTTTACTCTTCTGCAGTTGATATTGTTTTTTACGACCACTATGTTCTCCCGTCAACAACTTTTAAAAGCCCCTACGCTTCTTGTACAAATGTTGTCACATAAATTTGAAAGTAACCTCTTATAGTTCGATAATGTTACCACTATGTGCACATTTGGAAACATTTTACTAGGAATTTCTGACCTCTCATATTGTTTTGTGACCTGAATAAAATTTTAACACAGGCTGGGAAACACATTATATTTTAATTAACTAGAACTAGAAAAATACATCTGTACGTATTCTCGTGCAAGGATAAACACGCCATAATCTCATTAAGATCTACTTAACATTTGCAAAGTTGCAAATGCATATTTTAAAATTGCATGTCGTATTTCTTTTGTCTGAATATTATTTTTTTGCTTTTAAGGGAAAAAGAATGGTTTGCTATGAAAATAGTCTTTTGGTATAAATGATCAATAGATTTAATAAAAATGCTTTCCGGAAACATTATTGTAAGAGAAAACTAGTCGTTGGGGGCCACCTTAATACTTACCCATCATGGATATGCATAATATAAAATATGAAAATAAAACATGTGTAAAATATTTATAAAATGCACTGCAATTCCAAAATAAAATTTAAACGCATTTTAAATAGTTTTAATATACATAGTCATGCTTTATTAATGAATTGCTGATGAGCCAAATTCGACAAATTTTATAAAACGCCAAAATACTCAAGTAATACCGGATTGCGTAAAAGAAACATCCTTATAACTCTAAAAATAAAAATCATATTTACTAACAATTTACTGCGTCGGATGAAGAGTCTCATTTCCAATTAAAATGTGTCTTTGAATTGAAATGTGATTAAAATACAGGATCATGAAAAATCGAAGAATATGAAAAACACGATCACACATATCTCAGCAACTAATAATCCGATCGACTTCGTTATTTATGTAACATTTTTTTGTTATTTTATTGCCTTTTACGTCCACTCCTTAGAATAAAATATTTCGAAATTTTTTATATACCTTTCATCAGAACGAATTTTTCGAGAGTCCGAAAAAAATAGTTCCGGATAATCGAGGTTACTGATATTAAATAGGCTTCGTCCCATTATTACATACTAAGTACATACAAAATTTGAAGTCTCTATCTCAATCTGTTCGGGAGATAGAGCGTTTACAGACAGGCAGACAAACGGACGGACGGCAATTTTTTTTTTCAAAAAAATATGTTGTTCGGAATCTCCATTATCTGAAACGTGTAAATCCGCCAATTTTTTTTTCGATTTTCAAACGATTGCAAGACTCACCCTATACTACGTATGATGGGTAAGTAAAAAAGAATCATCTAAACATCAGCCTTATTTTGTATTCTAAAAAAGGCTTAATGTTGTAAAATTCCTTACAGGTGATTGACATTTTATTTATTTATTTCTTATAATCTTACAAAGAAAATTCATTAATTTTAACATATATAGTATTCTGTTTCTCACAATAACGTTACATTACGGATATAACATGCATATTAACTTTAATTATTAATTGTTCTTAATTTTTTAAGATTAAAAAATTACTAATAGCAAGATTATTTTGAATAAGAAAAGAAAAAAAAAGAAATTAAATATAACTCTCCCTAACAATTTAATTAGATAAGTTCTAATTGTTTTGATCTGTAATTTATTACATTCATGATTGATTTCTTAATAATCTATAATTAGTTTGCTCTGCTAAAATAATCATAATTATACACGTATTTTTAATTTACACTCTTAAAACTGTACCCCTCATATAAAAGGCACAAGCATATCGTGCCTTCTATTATTTTGATATGAGAGGCACATAGAAAAAGTGCCTCTGATTTTCCAGAAAAACGTCAAGCCACGACAAAATGAGAGTCACCGATACGAAAGGGAAATTTGTCAGAGGCACGAAGTTCGATTTGTGTCTTTAAAAATTGTTAGAGGCACGAAGTTCCATTTCTGTACCTTTCAAAATTCCCTGTCAAAGCGAGAAGCAGTACGGTGGCAAATACGCATGCGCAACGAAAAGTTTACCGTCATGCATCTGGATGTGTTTTGGCGGTAGATCGGGATTTTCATGGCGTCGTACGCTGTTGATGATGCAGCGTCGTACGCAGCTATATCGTCTTTATAATATAGGAATTAAGTTTAATAAAATGGAATAAATCAACGTTTTTGTAGCTCAAAACATCCCACCAGTCGCCCGTACTGGAAGGAAAGATGAGTCTTGAATAAGTAAGTACATTTCACTTGTATTTCTGTTCTCTAGTATGATTGTTTACATAATATAAAAATTACCTACTCAAAAAACAATGTATTGTGTTTTGAAAATGTATTCCATATACATGGGGACACTCAAGATTAGGAAGGGAGCAATTGTATGCAGTTGGTCATAAGTTTTTCAGATTATTATATCTTAATATTTTTAAAAAGGGCAGCTGTACTGTACCATTTGTTTGCTTATCATCTCTGTGTATGGATTGTATGTATGTATTTTTATTGCGCTGAAAATCTTCAGAGAAGATATATACATAGATATTTTCATACTTCAGTCCAGATTAATGTTCCAAGGCCAGGCCTTATTTATATATTTATTTATAATTCACAACATTCTTGAGTATTTCTACTTTTTATGATGCTTAAAACTTACAATTTTGAATACTATTTTGTTTTCTAAAAAATTGTATGCTGCATTTTTCTAATTAAAAGTTAAAGAAAAAAAATGTAGTTTCTTAGTTTTTATTGGACAAAATCGATAAATGATACAAATTATAAAATATGTGGATTTATTTTTTGTTAATTATAGTCCCAAAATAGCATAAACAGTGTAACACGACTGCAGATTAATTTTACACCTTGAAGATTAATCTAATAGTTAAAAAAAATTATGGGCTTAAAAATAATTGCTAAAATTTACATTGTTTCTACCTTTATTGTAATTTTCGTTCAGAATGCAAGTTTTACTTATTTTATGGAGTTATACTGATTATTGCAATTTCTTTTGATAATAAGCTTTGCTCATTCTTGGGTCGCATATCAATTTTTTCCTTTTTGCTGATTGGCACAGAAAATTGTTATTGGGATTATGATAAAATTAGTTCTAACTAATACTAAGTTGTATTTCAAACTGGTGAGAATAATAATAATAAACAAATATTTTGTGACAAAAATTATGTAATTATTTTGTTTAAAACTTTATATTCTTTCAAAATATGGTCAGTGTTTGGTGAAAAACTGCTATTTTATTTATTTTTTTGTAAAAGTACTACAGTGTTGATATTGAATCCAAACAATTTTCTTGAGTAAGGAATTCTGTCACTCCAGGGGGGGGGGGGGGCATTGCACTTTTGGCCATTGAAATCACAAAATTTCTGGGGGAGACATTTCAATGCTTTGGGGGGAGTCCCCCTTGGGTCACTCCTTTAATTCAACACTGACTACTATGCCTACATTTCAGGCACATAATCTTTCGCATTTCAGTATATTTCTGCTTCTTGTTTAAAATGTTTAGACAATATCGCTCCTCAGTGGTGACCATCCCCCCCCCATAAATCTAATGACGCAAAATCCCTCCCCCCCGCAAAAGAAATCTTCATACTTTAACATTGATCCCCCCCCCCCCGCTAAACAGAATATGAATTATAAAATATATTCTACTTATATACTGCGCATTCAATAGATAGCGAGTTGAGCATAGTGGAATGAGTTCTTATTGCCCTTATCTAGAATTTAAAGAAAGAAAACACAGGAACATTTCTGAAAATTCAATGTTGAAAAAATTTAAAAGTGATATTAAAAAAATCAAGGTTTTTTTTTTTTTTTTTTTTTTTTTTTTTTTTTTTTTTTTTTTTTTTTTACAGTAAAAAAAAAAAAAAAAAAATATATATATATATATGTATACATATACAGTCCTCCCCACTTAATCGGGTTACGGATAATCGAATACCCCGCTTATTCGAATAAAATCCTCCGGAACCAAATTTAATCCCATTGGGCTAATGTTATTTCTCCCCGCTTAACCGAATACTTTTCACGAAATGTCCTCGATTAATCGAATAACAAATGAGTGAGACAATTTGAAAATTGGGCGTGAAAAACATGTTTCAATTGGAATTTCCTCCACACTTTTTGTCATTTTCGGTTGTTACACAGAAAACAAATTTCCAGAACTCCCAGCATGGATTTCGCCTGGCAGGTGTATAAGTACTGGTCAAGGGAGTTCCCTTCCTTGTTCATTTTTTCGAATTAATTTTAAAAATGGTGACATAAATTGGAGAGGAATTTTGATCAATTTTGTATTTTGTTTACTTTCGTTTGTCAAAAGACTTCTTTTTCACTTTTTCGATTTTTTTTTACAATTATTTTTAATGGAGACACTTTCATTTTCAAAACCGGTCCGGAAACAGAAATCATCCTCATTAAAAATAACCGCGATAAAAATGGAAAAAGTTAAAAACGACGACGCCTTTTGTACAGATCGATCTCAGCTATCCATTGCAAAAAAAGATCATTTAAAAATATTGGAATGCAAAAGAGATATCTTTATAAATTTTTCTATAGCATTAGCATTAACGAGCAAATCCTCGAAATAACCCTTCAATAATAATGTGTTGTCATTTAGAGGTTCAAGATGGTAATTATGATACCATTCGAAAAAAATCTCGTCCATTTTTTTACTCTAAAATTTCACATAAACCGTTTTCATCTACTTTTTTAAATCTGTATAAATTACGTAAATTAAATTTTAATAACAAAGTTTGGATCCAATTCACATGATCTGCATTAAATGCAATGTAAACAAAATTCATGTGTTTACTGTCATTGAACTATTGCGAATTTACATGTCATTTTGTTTTTATTTCAGTTTCTATTATTCTATTAAAGTTTTTAACGATTTTCTTACTCTGGTAACTAAATATACTATATTTAATAATTATGTTCATTTTATTGCACCTTAAATATTACATTTATATGCCTTCCCGTTTAATCAAATACCCCGCTTAATCGAATATTTTCTCTGGAACCGTCGATATTCGTTTATGCGGGGACGACTGTATATATATATATATTATATATATTAAGAATTTAAAATCCCCCCCCTCTCCCCCAAAATGTACTTTTTCTCAAATTCCCCCCCAAAACTAAAATGTATGATGCATCTTGCATCACCAAACCCCTCTCTGGGCACCCCTGTCGCTCCTTCTTCCTAATTAGAAAAGGAAAGCAAATTGCTTCATCTCTCCAAGAAAAAGGAAAATATGCTTCATCTCCTTCTCAAAATACATAAAATCTGTAAGTGTTAAAATTCCTTAATTTTTTTTAATTGTAATAAGAATTATTTATCTAAATTAGCATTCGCCAACCGCAGACCTTACAAATCACCAAATTCATAAGTTTTAATCCTGTGGATGACTAGTATGACTTTATTGTACATACTACATATCCGTATTTTTTCTTTTAATAATCAGAGAATTTCCATTTTATAACATAAAATGCATTTTATTTAATGAAAACAAAAATCTTTAAAACTTTTTTGATTGTAACAAAAGTAATTATAAAGTAGTTGAAGATTATTTATGTAAGCACACAGTTTTAGCATATTTGTTCATTTTTGTTTATAACTTCATGATTTTTTTATTTTGGTGATGTTATTGCATGACTATTTATTTGAGGCTGAAACTGTACATAATTTTAATTGCTGTGTCAGATGAAATTGTTCTGTTATATGTTATTGAAAACTAAATTAAGATATTCGTTTGCTTTTTCATAGGTATTTATTTTTTAATTAGCGTAATTAGTAATAATATCAATTAATGTAAATATTCTAGCCTGCTAATGTAAAATTTCAAAATTGAACATCTAAAACTTTATGGGTATAAAAATTTCTTAGATTAAAAAAAAAAAAATATTAATTATAGTAAAATACAAGATTCAGTTTTTTTCAAAGGATCACCAAAAGTTTATCACGAATGTCACTTAGTGACAATTGATCACCCCCCCCCTTTCCTTCCTCATTTGGTCTAACTGTATCGAGAATGGAAATTTTTTGTATTTTACATTTTAACTAAGTGTACAGTAGATGGTCTATCATTCCTTTAAAACCCCTGGAAAAAAAGGAAAATGGAGGTTTCTAGGAATGAGTTGAAAGCAAAAATTACTCTATTTTCTTGGAGTTTGTCTGGAATTTTTCCCTCCCTGTTTAAATTCTTTTTTTTATATTGGTAAATAAATAATCACTTGGTAATTTAGCACCCCCCCCCCCCCAAACCTTCTCTGCAGACACACCAAAGTTTAAAATTTTTAAAAATAGATTTTAAAGTAGTGCCACATTTGTGTGTAGCAACATTAGATATAATATATGTTTGATGTATGCTGAAGACTAATCTAATACTTTTAACAAATATATGAGCTTAAAAACAGTTGCTAAAATTTTCATTGTTTCTACCTTTATTGTAGTTTTCTTTCAAAATGCAAATTTTGCTTATTTTATGGGTTATACTGGTTATTGCAATTTCTTTTAATAATAAGCTTTGCTCAATCTTGGGTCGCATATCAATTTTACCTTTTTTCTAATTGGCACAAAAAATTTTTACTGGTATTATGATGAAATTAGTACTTAATGTCATTTTCTTATTAGTAGCAAATACTAAACTATATTTGAAACTGGTAATGATAATAATAATATACAAATATTTTTTTGAGAAAAATTATATAATTATTTTGTTTAAATTTTTATATTCTTTCAAAAGATGGAAAACTAAGTATGAATTATTTATTAAGAACCTCGTCACCCAGTAGTAGAAAGCTCGAGACGGGCGTGACAGATTTTCTTTCTCTTTTGCAGATTCTTTTATATCAAATTTTTGTATGACTTCGTATTATGTTTAGCTCTTTATTACTTAATACAAAAAGTTAAGATTATTATTTATTAAAATTTATAAAATGCTTAAAAACGTTAATAGGTAAACAATTGTTTGATTAATAAACGGTTCAGTTCTAAAAATATTTTGCCGCAGATTATTTTTTATTGCTGAAGTATTCTTCACGGACACGTGAAGAACTTTCTGCTACTGGGCCTGGTCACATATGTCAACAAATGAATCTAATGGTCAGTGTGTAAAAAAACGCTGCTATATATATATTTTGTAAAAGTACTGTTTTTTCTTTTTTTTTTTTCTTTTTGTTTTTGTAAAAGTACTGCAACTAGTGCTGTATTCAAACATTTTTCTCAAAGAGTAACTTCTGTGATCTGGGGGGGGGGGGAGACATTGTACTTTCTGACCATTGAAATCCCAAAAATTTCAGGAGGAGACATTTCAATGCTCTGAGGGAGGGAGGAGAGGTAGTGAAAAAAGCAACAAATTTCGCAAAAAAAATCACGAAAAAAAGGATAAATTTGATAAAATGGTAAATTATATCAAAAAATTGAAAAAAAAAAAAAAAAAAAAAAAAGACAAATTTCATCAAAAGACATCGAGAAAATGACAGATTTCACCAAAAGACCTTGAGAAAACGACGAATTCTGTCTGCATATCATAAAAAATGCGAATTTCATCAAAAGATCCCAAAAACACAGTCTAGGTACTTCAAAACACACAAATTTGGGTAAATAGATTAGGAGAAACGGCAAATTTGATCAAAAGATGGGAAAAAAGGCACATTTTGTCAAAAGATTGCAATTAAAGGTAAAATTTGCGAAAAAGATAGCGAAAAAAACAGCCAATCTCACAAAAAAAACTTTAAATTGGATAAAATGGCAAATTACATAGAAAGATCACAAGAAAAACGATGAGTTTCATCAAAAGACCACGAAAAACAACCAATTTCATTTAAAGACCTTGAGAAAACGACTAATTTTGCCCAGATATCATAACAAATGCAAATTTCATCAAAAAATCGTGAAAACACAGGTACCTCAAAAAACAAAAATTTTGGTAAATAGGTTGTGCAAAACAAAAAATTTCTTCAAAAGATGGGAAAAAAGGCACATTTCAACAAAAGATAACAATTAAAGGTAAAATTCGCATAAAAATATTGAAAAAAATGACCAATTTTTCAAAAAAATCACAAAAAAAAGATAAATTTGATAAAACGGCAAGTTACATCGAAAGCTCTTAAGAAAAACGACAAGTTTCATCAAAAGATCCCAAAAAACGACCAATTTCACCAAAAGACCTCGAGAAAATGACGAATTTTGTCCACATATCATAAAAAACGTGAATTTCATCAAAAGATCGCGAAAATACAATGTAGGTACCTCAAAAAACATAAGTTTTGGTAAATAGATTGTGCAAAACAAGAAATTTCTTCAAAAGATAGGAAAAAAAGGCACATTTCATCAAAAGATCACAATTAAAGGTAAAATTCACATAAAGATAGTGAAAAAAATGACCAATTTTTCAAAAAAATCACAAAAAAAAGATAAATTTGATGAAACGGCAAGTTACATTTTAAGCTCGCAAGAAAAACAACAAATTTCATCAGTCGGCCCCGAAAAACGTCCGATTTCACCAAAATACCTTGACAAAATGACGAAATTTTGCCACAAATCATAAAAAATGCAAATTTCATTAAAAGATCACGAAAACACAGTCTAGGTACCTCAAAAAACACAAATTTTGGTAAACAGATTGTGCAAAACAAGAAATTTCTTGAAAGAATGGGGGGAAAAAGGCACATTTCATCAAAAGATCACAATTAAAGGTAAAATTCGCATAAAGATAGCTAAAAGAATGACCAACTTTGCAAAAAAAAAAAAAATCAAAGATAAATTTGATAAAATTGCAAATTACATCGAAAGCTTGCAAGAAAAACGACAAATTTCACCAAAACACCTTGGCAAAACGACGAATTTTTGCCACATGTCATAAAAAACACAAATTTCATAAAAAGATCGCTAAAACACAGTCTAGGTACATCAAAGGCACAAATTTTGGTAAATAGATTGTGCAAAACAAAAAATTTCTTCAAAGTACGGGGAAAAATGGCACATTTCATCAAAAGATCACAATTAAAGGTAAAATTCGCATAAAAATAGCGAAAAAAACCGACCAATTTTGCAAAAAAAATCACAAAATAAAGATAAATTTGATAAAACGGCAAACTACATCCAAAGCTTGCAACAAAAACAACAAATTCCACCAAAAGACCACAAGAAAAGAACAAATTTGCTCCAGGTATCATAAAAAACGTGAATTTTACTCAAAAGATCGCAAAAACACAGTCTAGGTACCTCAAAAAACACAAATTTTGGTAAATAGATTGTGCAAAACCAGAAATTCCTTCAAAGAATGGGGGAAAAAAGGCACATTTCATCAAAAGATTACAGTTAAAGGTAAAATTTGCATAAAGATAGCGAAAAAAACGACCAATTTTGCAAAAAAATCACAAAATAAAGATAAATTTGATAAAACGGCAAATTACACCGAAAGCTTGCAAGAAAAACGATAAATTTCACTAAAAGACCTTGACAAAACGACGAATTTTTGCCAAATGTCATAAAAAACACAAATTTCATAAAAAGATCACTAAAACACAGTCTAGGTACATCAAAGGCACAAATTTTGGTAAATAGATTCTGCAAAACAAGAAATTTCTTGAAAGAATGGGGGAAAAAAGGCACATTTCATCAAAAGATCACAATTAAAGGTAAAATTCGCATAAAAATAGCAAACAAAATGACCAATTTTGCAAAAAAAAATCACAAAATAAAGATAAATTTGATAAAACTTAAATTACATCGAAACCTTGCAAGAAAAACGACAAATTTCACCAAAAGACCAGGAGAAAAGAACAAATTTGGTCCAGGTATCATAAAAAATGTGAATTTCATCAAAAGATTGCAAAAACACAGTCTAGGTACCTCAAAAAACACAAATTTTGGTAAATAGATTGTGCAAAACAAGAAATTTTTTCAAAGAATGGGGGGAAAAAGGGCACATTTCATCAAAAGATCACAATTAAAGGTAAAATTTGCATAAAGATAGCGAAAAAATGACCAATTTTTCAAAAAAATCACAAAAAAACATAAATTTTATAAAACGACAAGTTACATCGAAAGCTCGCAAGAAAAACGACAAATTTCATCAAAAGGCCCCGAAAAACGACCGATTTCACCAAAACACCTTGACAAAATGACGAATTTTTGCCACATATCATAAAAACGCAAATTTCATCAAAAGATCACAAAAACACAGTCTAACTACCTCAAAAAACACAAATTTTGTTAAATAGATTGTGCAAAACAAAAAATTTCTTCAAAGTACGGGGAAAAAAGGCACATTTCATCAAAAGATCACAATTAAAGGTAAAATTTGCATAAAAATAGCGAAAAAAACCGACCAAGTTGCAAAAAAAATCACAAAATAAAGATAAATTTGATAAAACGGCAAACTACATCCAAAGCTTGCAAGAAAAACAACAAATTCCACCAAAAGACCACAAGAAAAGAACAAATTTGGTCCAGGTATCATAAAAAACAGGAATTTTACTCAAAAGATCGCAAAAACACAGTCTAGGTACATGAAAAAACACAAATTTTGGTAAATAGATTGTGCAAAACCAGAAATTCCTTCAAAGAATGGGGGAAAAAAGGCACATTTCATCAAAAGATTACAATTAAAGGTAAAATTTGCATAAAGATAGCGAAAAAAACGACCAATTTTGCAAAAAAAAAATCACAAAATAAAGATAAATTTGATAAAACGGCAAACTACATCCAAAGCTTGCAAGAAAAACAACAAATTCCACCAAAAGACCATGAGAAAAGAACAAAATTGGTCCAGGTATCTTAAAAAACGTGAATTTCATAAAAAGATCGCAAAAACAGTCTAGGTACCTCAAAAAACACAAATTTTGGTAAATAGATTGTGCAAAACAAGAAATTTCTTGAAAGAATGGGGGAAAAAAGGCACATTTCATCAAAAGATCACAATTAAAGGTAAAATTCGCATAAAGATAGTGAAAAAAATGACCAATTTTGCAAAAAAAAAATCAAATTAAAGATAAATTTGATAAAATTCCAAAATACATCGAAAGCTTGCAAGGAAAACAACAAATTTCACCAAGAGACCACGAGAAAAGAACAAATTTGATCCAGGTATCATAAAAAACGTTAATTTCATCAAAAGTTCGCAAAAACACAGTCGAGGTACCTCAAAAAACACAAATTTTGGTAAATAGATTGTGCAAAACAAGAAATTTCTTCAAATAATGGGAGAAAAAAGGCACATTTCATCAAAAGGTCACAATTAAAGGTAAAATTCGCATAAAGATAGCGAAAAAAACGACCAATTTTGCAAAAAAATTACAAAATAAAGATAGATTTGATAAAACGGCAAATTACATCGAAAGCTTGCAAGAAAAATGACAAATTTCACCAAAAGACCACGAGAAAAGAAGAAATTTGGTCCAGGTATCATAAAAAACGTGAATTTTTCTCAAAAGATCGCAAAAACACAGTCTAGGTACCTGAAAAAAAACAAATTTTAGTATATAGATTGTGCAAAACCAGAAAATTCTTCAAAGGATGGTAGAAAAAGGCACATTTCATCAAAAGATCACAATTAAAGGTAAAATTTGCATAAAGATAGCGAAAAAAATGATCAATTTTTCAAAATAATCACAAAAAAAAACATAAATTTTATAAAACGACAAGTTACATCGAAAGCTCGCAAGAAAAACGACAAATTTCATCAAAAGGCCCCGAAAAACAACAGATTTCACCAAAACACCTTGACAAAACGACGAATTTTTGCCACATATCATAAAAACGCAAATTTCATCAAAAGATCACAAAAACACAGTCTAGGTACCTCAAAAAACACAAATTTTGTTAAATAGATTGTGCAAAACAAAAAATTTCTTCAAAGTAAGGGGAAAAAAGGCACATTTCATCAAAAGATCACAATTAAAGGTAAAATTTGCATAAAAATAGCGAAAAAAACCGACCAAGTTGCAAAAAAATCACAAAATAAAGATAAATTTGATAAAACGGCAAACTACATCCAAAGCTTGCAAGAAAAACAACAAATTCCACCAAAAGACCACAAGAAAAGAACAAATTTGGTCCAGGTATCATAAAAAACGTGAATTTTTCTCAAAAGATCGCAAAAACACAGTCTAGGTACCTGAAAAAACACAAATTTTGGTAAATAGATTGTGCAAAACCAGAAATTCCTTCAAAGAATGGGGGAAAAAAGGCACATTTCATCAAAAGATTACAATTAAAGGTAAAATTCGCATAAAGATAGCGAAAAAAGCGACCAATTTTGCAAAAAAATCGCAAAATAAAGATAAATTTGATAAAACGGCAAATTACATCGAAAGCTTGCAAGAAAAATGATAAATTTCACCAAAAGACCACGAGAAAAGAAAAAATTTGGTCCAGGTATCATAAAACATGTGAATTTCATCAAAAGATCGCAAAAACACGGTCTAAGTACTTCAAAAAGCACAAATTTTGGTAAATAGATTGTGCAAAACAAGAAATTTTTTCAAAGGATGGGGAAAAAAGGCACAATTCATCAAAAGATCACAGTTAAAGGTAAAATTCGCATAAAAAGTAGTGAAAAAAATGGCCAATTTTTCTAAAAAATCACAAAAAAAAAAAAAAAAAAAAAAAAAAAGATACATTTGATAAAACTACAAGTTTATATCGAAAGCTCGCAAGAAAAACGACAAATTTCATCAAAAGTTCCAAGACAGGATTTCTGAAAATTGATTGATCAGCCTCCTGCTGACTGTTGATTTTGAACTTTAGTTACAAATGGGGAATGAATTTTATGTCTCTACTATATTTGTGTTTACATACAGTAAACTATGTTAGATGGCAATTTGTCTGACACAGAAAGGATTTAAAGTCATGCTGAATGATTTTTGATACAGTAAGTTCTGTCAGAAGCAGAATATCATCTATGGCAGAAAATTTCTATGGGCTAGATATGTTTTGGACAGAATTTACTGTATGTCTGTTGTTTTATAGATCATAAGCATGTGATTTTAATACTGAAAACAGATGATTCACTTTTTAATAACTCTCTTAATTACTTTCAGCTGGATATGGAAGTCAACAGACGAGTTACTTCTTTAATCGGTGACATGAAGAAAATTCAAGAGAGACTGGATATTCAATGTCTAACAAATTCCTGGAATTAAGGAAACTGATACAACTAAACAGAGCTACATGGAGTGCAATAACAATGGTATATTAAAATTTATCTGCATTTAATGCTGAATATATCTATTCTAATGTTAATTTCATGTTGCTGTTGCATACTGCTGAATTCATAATTCAACTATATTAGGCTCTGTGTTCACATCTTAAAATTTGTAACTATTAAATATTATTTTAGATACCAGAAAA
The DNA here is from genome assembly GCA_964019185.1 of Maratus speculifer. NCBI lineage: Eukaryota > Metazoa > Arthropoda > Arachnida > Araneae > Salticidae > Maratus > Maratus speculifer. The sequence continues at coordinate 42,807,795 of OZ025297.1, read as the reverse complement.
ATAATGAGATAACCATCTCATTCACACACATTCATTCAAAATGGAAAATTTCTCAAGACATGTAAAATTTATTATAAACATGATATCATGATTACATTATATACATAAATTATAATTCATGTAATCAATGTCATTAGATATCACTTTTTTTGTACAGTATTTTTTGTTTTTTATATATATTTTTTTAATGATTCCTTGATTAGTATGAACAAAATTTCTATTGGTGCACTAAGCACAGAACAGGTGCCCTTATTCCACCAAAGTGATGTGTAATTTCAGAATGTCAAAGAAAATTTAATTTGAGAAGTAAAACGCTAAAGCAAATTAAGAAATTTCTTCCTGAGTTATATTTTTTTCTTTAAACAACATACTATAATTCCCCCCGCCACACACACACACCACCAACACGAATCAGTGGAAATATCAAATTTGCAAAAATTTAGCTATGTTACTACAAGATGTATTCCAAAAATCTGTGCAATTGATAGGTTTTCGTTTAGCTAAATTGCTACTCTTGCAAGTTTAAAGCATTTAATTGCATTACAATATGTTATAAATCAAAACTTAAAATTACACCTAGTGGTAATTAAGCTATTATGGATAGCCTAAAGAACTGTAGTAAGGCAAAGTTAAACTTGATTTTTCTATGTTTATCAAGTGTTACTCACTAAATTAGCTCACCTGTTTATATTAATGGAAATCCATGAAAATTAGGTAAACTCATTTTAAAATTTCATATCAAGCTCTAATATGTATTTCATAAAAATAATAAATATGAAACAATATCATTTTACATTGTTAAATTTTCTTTTTAAATTCATTGGTAAAAATATACAAATTAAAATTTTTCGATCTGCAGGAAAAAGTATTTAGGTTGATAGTTGAACGTAAGACATGTACAATTATTTTCAAAATCTTGACATACCTAGACTGACAGCCAGTCGACAAAAATTTCATTGTGATAACTTTATTGCCAGTAGCATCTATTTTTTAACAAGTTTCATTATCTATGATATATTCTGTTTAGTTGTTTACATGTCAGATCTGATACTATTTCCAATAAGGTTATTAAGTTTGAGTCAAATGTGTCAACTTATTGTCAGTACAGGTAACTCAAGAAGCAAAATTTGGAAATTTAAGTCAAATATCTTTTATTTAACTCTTTCCTGGGGACCTTTTCACTTTGTCAGAAAAGTTTCCATTCACAATTGCATCACAATATTACATTATTTATGCATATTATTTTTTTGAGAAGGTTGGTTATTGATTTATTACAATGTTTTCTCCTCATTCAATGTATGTTTAAATGGGTGCTGTAATATTGTAGGATTAGGTAGTGTTGTAATTGAGCGAAATCTGTACATCATGAATCTTTTACTGATATTTTTGTTGAAATTAGCATGAGAAATTAAAAGAAGTTTTATACATAACTATGGCCATGATTTTTTAAAGTTAGGTTGTAACCATAGAATAATGTGCTCCACTGCTTTAACATCTGGCAGATTTTAAATTTAAAAATATTGAATTCAGAACAGAAAATTATGAATAACTATTTTATTTTATTTATGGATTTTCTATCATCGTATAAAGTAAAAATAACTACTAAAATTTATTGGTGAAAATTCACGATACCTAAATAGAAAATCAGCCATATGCGACAACAGGGCTTTGATTGCATCACTCAAGAAGTTGCATATACCAGGAAAAACACAAGTGGTAGAAATTACCTTTTGAATTTTTTCTTATCTTTATCAGACAGTCTTTTTTTAATGTGCTTATTCAGTATAAATTCAATTTATTTTCAAACAAATGATTTAATTTAATGGTACATTGATTTAAAAGGAAGGAAATATTTACAATAAACATGCTAACTGCTCTAATAAATAACTAAATCTTTTGAAAATATTTCTTTAAAAACTTAACTCAAGATAACAATAGCTGTCAACCTTTCAGTTTTTATTTTCTAAAACAAATATATTTTCCTTTATTAAAGAAATTATATAATTACTACCTAAAATCAAAACACGTCATGTTAAGTGTTATATATTTTATTTAGTTTATTAAATATGTTTTTTTAAAAGGTTGATTGTTATGTAATGAGATTTTAATGTCCCCAAGTTGATGTAATTTCAGTCATATTTCTTTAACTTTAATTTTTTTACACCTAATTATATCCAGTAGCTTTTCAACTATCTAAAGTTGTTAAGATAAATTCTCTATTAAAATTGTGAATAGATTTAAGGTGGTGTTTGACAGGCTTGGTAAGTTTTTGACATGCAACAGTTTTTGATGGCTTTAACCATGGCCAAAAATCTATATTTATTTACATATGTATGTATCTATCTATATTTATATTTAATAAGTAAAATTTATTTGCTTTTAATAAAGAAAATGTTTCTAAATATGTTGTAGAAAAAATAAATTTAAATTTTTGAAGAAACATATTTTGAAGAGTAAACAAAATCTTAGACTTTGGAAAACTTATCTTTTGTAACTTTATTTAATAAATTTTAATGTGTTATTCAAAATCTGCAGGGATATTATATTATTAAGAAATTTATTTATAACCTAACTTAATGTATAGTTAAAATATTAAAGATTAGACATTTTTAAGGATAAATACAGTAGACTCCCTCAAATCCGCAACTCTCTAAAATCCGCACATATTTTATGGATGTAAACAATGAAACTTTCAGTTTGGATATTGGGACAAAATTTGATTTTTTTAGTTTTGTATCAGTACCACATATTTTTTAATTTGCAATTTTCTTAATAATACTCTATTGATGTTTTTTTTTTTTTTTTTTTTTTTTTTTTTCATGAAGGAAGAATATTTTTTTTTTTGGAAAAAATTCAAGATATTGCTGATATCACTGGTAATCACAATCTTCTTACCAAATATATTTTTGCATTAATCAAGATCTTTTTGTTATTAAGCCTGGCTAAACTTGAAAAGAAATCCTTATTTTATGATTGTGATGTGAATTAGTAATGTACTTTTATGAGGCAAGTTTTGTTGAATAATTTTGGAAAAAAAAGATTTAATTTTTATAATGAATATTTAATCATACACTATTGATTATTGACTTGACCTTTACTATTAGTACTTTAATCATTTAAAAAAATATCTAAGCTTTTATTATTTTAGTTTTTTACTTATTTTAATATTTTATTATATTGCAAGCATTCATTATAGTACCGATTGCACTATTATTTGCACTCAAATTACTGTTTAAAAAATGTAAACAGAGCAATGACCAGAAATTCGCAAAATTCTAAAATCCGCAAAACCTCTGGTCCCAAGCTGTGCGGATTTAAGGGAGTCTACTGTATTAACATTTTCTGAACTTTAGACACTTTTGAAGAAAATTCTTTTAATCAGGTTGAGCATTCATCAGTCATTCCCAATCTGAGAACTTCTATTATTTACCTCGCTATTTGATTTTTCTTACCTTACTTTAAAGTAAACATTATTTGTATTCTTGATACTATTAGTTTGCCTGCTTTGGGGGGGGGGGGTTGATATAAAAATGGTTTATAAAGATAGATAATAATCATAGCATGCATTGTATTTAAATTCAAATTAACCTACTAGATATTATGTATATAATGTGTAAAGTATAAAAAAAAAACAAAAAAAAAAAAAATTAAGCACGTATATTAAGTATAACACTTTTGAAAATCCTGCATTTATAACACTTAACTTGTTCCTTATAAATAATGTCAAAATGCATACTAAATAACTTTAGATTTTTTTACAAATATTAAAATAATAATAACAATAAATAAACAAAATGTTTAAACATAATTTTTGTGCAAATATTTCTGCATGTCCATTTTGAGATAAATTTCTGGGATTTGGAATTTGTTATTTTTACCTTAATTTTTATTAATTAAAAATATTTTAAGACATTGCTAATTACCCATAATATAATTAAATTTCAACATGAAGTATGGCAATAGAAGCTAGCTTTAAAATTTGTTTCCTGAACAAACTCTAGTGCACTGCAGCAGATTGTGACTCTGGGTTTTTGACGTTTTAAACCCTTGTCATGTCACAAACCCTTTTTTGATGTCAAAAAACCTTCCCTGGTGATGGATATGGATGTTTTCTATCATCTGTGATCCTTCTATATTGCATGTGTTCTTAATAAGACTGCTAAAATATAAAAGCAGTCATTTATCAATAGTTAATTATTATTTGTATTAGTTTTTAATCTTGACTTTTGTATGTAATTATGTATTTTAATTCTAATCATGGGTCAATAAAATAAATTTAAATTGTTTTTTAGTTAGGCTTTTTACATCAAGGATTTGTTTAATTTAAAACTATATATATTGTATTCATATACAGGGTACATGATTTTATATGATCGACTGTTTTTATGAAACAAGTCAAAAAACATGAATAGGAATAAGTTTTTGTATCAAAAATGTGTTTTTAACAGAAGCATGATGGCATGATAAGGATATTTACAGAACTCATCCCTATCAAGCTTTTTTATTATCCACTGTGCCCATCTGCTGCTACCAGATAATCGGGAGTTTATTGTAGCAAATACAATTTTTTTTAAAACATGTATTTGAATTTATTTATGAACAAATATTAAGCATTTAATTATTTTTTTTTTATCAATTTCTCTCTAGGATATGTTCCTCAATGGAAGAAACCTGCAAATTTATTTTTGAAATGGCAACTAACTACTCTTTGGACCAAATATTTAGAAGATAATTCTGTTTTAGAATGTGTAACTGTTTCATTATAATGTTGTATATTACAATTTAAATTTAAATATTCTTACAGCATAGAATTAATTTAATGAAGTGTATATTTTACAATAAAATATATTTGTATATTTATGTGACCTGTATTTTTATTTTCATATATATTGTATTTTTATTTATTTATTTTTTAAGTTCTTAGGCATCAGCATTAACAAGAATAATTAAAGTTTATCTGTTCTTTTTTCTGTTTCAGAATATTGTTTTTTAATGATTAAATAACATGAGAGGAGGGGAGAAAAGATAAAGTCAAAGAATGTAAAAAAATACTATTTAACATCCAGCACAAATTAAGCAAATAAATATTGTTGGCTTTATCCAAATCATCTTTATTGTTTACTTTTCCACTTTCCCTACTTATGTGTTAAATCCAAGTATTATTCTTGTCTAATTTCTATGTATTAAGTAGTTAATTAGCAATGCCATTTTGTTTATTTTATTTAACATTGGCTTAAATTTGTACTCAAAAAATTTTATGTTCCCCATTGAACAAAGTAGCTCTATATCAACATGAATGATATTTAGAGATATTAAATCAAACAGTTTTTTTTTTTTTTTTTTTTTTTTGTAATGTAGCACATTATTTATTACTAAGTTAATTGTTTACTGCATTACAATAATCTTATTGTGGCTAAAACTCATTTAAAATGTTAACTTTGGTAGTATCTTCTGAGAAGTGCTTTACTTTAATAAAATGATGAAAAACAAAATAAACTCTCTAGAACTATAAATTAAAAGTAGTATTTGCCTCAATTTGTTTTATTTTACGAGAATATTAAATAATTATATTTAATTTAGTATGTATATTTAAGAATAGTTTATTGTTGAAATATTATTCTTCATTTCTCACATGTTCAAACTAAAAAATTAACAAAAAAAAAAAAAAGTTAATTTTTAGTTGAAAAAACATATTTTCAGCTAAGAATTTTATTTCTGGCATATTTTTATTAAATTATTGAAAAAAGATATCCATTTTTTATCCCTTTATTGGAAACAAGAAACCTTTTAAACAAAATGTAAACTACTGCCTGTGAGATTTCTAATTTCTATAAATTACTATAAAATACAAAATGCAAGAAAATTTGATTATTTTTGGGGAAAAGATATAATTTTTTATTTGCTAAGTGTCAAACTAAATTTTGATTTATAACTTCTAGTAAGATCATTCATTATTTATTATTTTTTTTAATTGGTGTCGGAGCTTAAATTTCTGTATTTCTTTTTTAGCTAAACATAAACAATATCATTATTTCTAGCATTATCAAATGTCACTTTTTAAAAGATTTTGATTTTTTGAATATTAATATTTTCAGATTAAAACAAACACAAGTCATTTTTTTCTATTATTAAACTTTAAAAATTAGAAAAATAATCATAAATAAACTTTGAAAAGTATCATTTGACATTGCTAGAAAGAATATTAAATATTTCAAACTCAAAATAATATGGAAGCAAGAAAAATTTTCGTCTGAGTTTATGAACAAAACATACAAAGTTAGATTATTTTGAATTTTCAGCATTTTCTAGTGCAGGAAATTTTGCTTCTAACCTCTTCACTACTGGTGATTATTACAGTATTTTTAATTATTACTGAATTATTTCTTCTCTCGTTTGACTTCAGAGCAAGTTTTTTGTTTTATTTTCATTAGCTCGAATCTTAGAATTCGAAACATATTATTCTTATATCGAAATTTCATTTATATTTGAGTATCATTAATAAATTGGCACAAAACTGATGTACCCATTTGGGTACTCAGGGACTGAAGAGGTTAAAGCCAGGGAACACTGAAAATTCAAAGTAATTATTTAGCACTGAATATTTCTGTTATCAGAAAAAAGAACCCTTTTTATAATTATTAGAGGGTGGAGAAATTTTTTCAAAATATAATTTATATCGGGACTATTATAAACTTTATAACTAACTAAAACTATTATAAACTTTAAGATGTAATAATTATTTTATCATAAAAAATCATTGATGGAGGACAATCCTTGAAATATTTTTGTTGTTGAAACCATACCTTTAAAACTATATAATGATTAATAAATTATTTAATAAAGGAAGGCACCCAGTATAAATTTATTAATGTTTGACTTGAGTTATTTTTACTGGAAAGTAAAAATGTAAGAATAAAAAAAAGTGCCACTTTTACTAAGAGGCACAAAATAGACTTTCAAAGGCACATAATGTGCCTCTTAATTTCAAAAGCAGTATGTGCCTCTTAATATTCAGAGGCACAAAAGTTAAAAATGTACCTCTTATATCAGAGGCACTGTTTAAAGATTGTGCCTTTTAATTTCAAGGGCACCGTGTGCCTCTAAATATTCAGAGGCACAAAAATTAAAAATGTACCTCTTATATCAGAGGCACAGTTTTAACAGTGTGCCTCATAATTTCAAAGGCACCATGTGCCTCTCAATATTCAGAGGCAAAAAAATTCCGAATTTGCCTCTCATATCAGAGGCACAGTTTTAAGAGTGTACAAATGATTAACTGTGCATTAATCCTATGTATAAATATAACATACGAAAATTATCTAGAATTTTTAATACGTGAATTTTCACATTGCTAACTAAGCGTAAAACCAACTTAGTGAAAAACGTCCAAGTCGGTAGTCGAGCCCGGAACCCTTGGAAAAGTGCTCCAAGTGCTCTACCATTTAAGCTACGAGGACAATGCCCTGCTTAGCATTTCTCACTTTATATGCTGGTTAGGCTGCAATTCGCAGCACGATATGGAACCGCCTTCATGTGCACACAATCTTGCGGCGTAACATAAGACACCAAGAAACCCAGCATCGGTAAATCACACACACACACACACACAGAAAATCTAGAATATCTAATACGTGAACTTTCACATTGCTAACTAACTAGGGAACTGCAAGAAGTGTAAGTCACCGATTTTGACGAAAGTGGTATCGTTGGAAAGATCTCATTGAGATCAATAAAAAACTCAATGGAGCTACCCGTTGCAATTGAGCCGCTTTCGAGATATCCGACACGTAGCTAGTGCACACTTAATGGGGGACTGCAAAAAAAAATTATTCTTGATTTTAACGAAAGTGGTATCGATGAAAAGATACTATCGTGAGGATTAATAAACTCAAATTAATCACCCGTCGGAAATGTGATGTTTCCGAAATATCTGACAGATTGTGCCACATTGCTAATGCACACTGCTGGGAAACTGCATTAAGTGACATAAATTGTTGGATATTTCGAAGACGGCTCATTTGAGATGGTTACTTCCATTGAGTTTTTTACTTCTCACAATATTTTTGCAGCAACACCATTTTTATGAAAGTCGAGAAAACATTTTTTTGCGGTCCCCGATTAAGTGTGCACTAGAAGAGTTGTACACTAGAAGGCTACGTGACACAAATTATCGGATGTCTCGAAAACGGCTCATTTCCGACGGATAGTTCTATTGAGTTTTTTCTCCCTCATGATGATATCTTTTTAACGATACAACTTTCGTTAAAATCGATGACTTACACTTCTTGCGGTTCCCTAGTAAGCGTAGAAATAATCTAATTACTTTTAGAGGGATAAAAATATATAATTAAATAAGTCGGATGTGATAATCCCAAAACTTTCTTCTATCCCATGTATGATAATAATTCCATATATACCGGGTGTCCCAAAAATGACTCATGCATTTTAAAATTCAATTACTTGCAAACGGTGACAGCTATTTAAAAATTTTTTGCAGGAGTGTTATGTATAATGTCATTAGTTCCTTTATCGTACTTTTTTATTTTAGTTCGCATCTCAAAAAATAGGTGGCGCTGACGGCGATTGAAGGCCAGGTGATCAGTGCTGAGTGAAGCGTCGCAATATATATATATATATATATATATACACATATAGGGTAACATCCCCAGTAGGGTGGAGCGAAAAAAAATTTTTTTTGAAAATCAAAAACGGGTAGGTGCCAAAAGTTGCCTTTATACTAGTACATCAACAGCGTGAAATTTTACCGCTGAAAAAAAATGGCTTGAGTCTGCGCTTTTGCTCCAAAAATCGAAATTTTGGGTAAAATTTGTCATTTTTTGACATTTTTTCAAAAAAATTGAAAAAATACTACAGAGCTGGTTAGTATTTAAAAGTGTTGCTTAGACCTTTATATTTATCTGCTTAACATATTTAAACTATAAAACAATATGTTTATTCCCTATAGCTGGAGCAAAACAGACAACTTTTAGTAAGAAAACAGTATTACCACTCTACTGGGTCATACAACGAATTGTTGTTTTTAATACAGCTCTTGTTTTCAAAACTACCTTGGACATGCGTCGTGGAGGTGGCTATATTTCCTATACCACCCGACCCAACTATTCGATCATCTTAGTACAGTGTTCTTTTATACATTGATTTGTGATTTTCTTTATAAAAATTTGGCATGTTTTCAATGCTTCCACCTTGTTCATCTGTTCTTTGCATCCACATGCTGCTGTAACTATCTTCATGTATATTTTTGCAGTTTATACAAAAAAATGACAAGCAGAGTAATGTACGGGAATATTATTAAAGAGATCTATTCGGCCATCTATTATATTTATCAAACTTACATTCAGTTGATGAATAGTGATTGGAAGTTCTGTTACCACAACATTTGTTCAGTCAATTGTATTTTTTTTTACGTAATGATTTGTTTCAAAGATGATTTCAGATATTTCAACTATAAGTATGCCATCATTTATTCTACTTTTGCATTTTTTATATGTTGAGAAGCGAGCTGTTTAATGTGATGGTGATCTTCAGAGAGAATTGCAATGAAAATTTGTTCTCCATGTGTAAAGCAACCGCTGTTGTAAATAACCTTTTTTTTGCATTAGTTTTATGCCGTTTTCTAAGTGTTTTCGTATCCAGGTAATTTCCTATTAACTTTTAGATCCCCTTTTTATGAATGGACAACATTTGATGGTGAAATGTCCTGGGCATAAACTTATAATGCATAGTACTTTATGAGGGAATGTAGAGATTCTAATCGACTATAAGTGCTCATTTAAAATTAGAATTTTATTTGTCACTGTGAACCATTTTGCATGAGGTAAGCTTAGAATTTTGTATAATATTGAATCATTTGCTACTTCAACTCCATTGAATTTCCTCTGCGTCAATTATTAGAGAAGTCGATATAAAACGTTCTAAGCTACATGGATTCACTGGATCAATAAGGAAAATCTTTGTCTAAGTACTATTCACTTCCTATTGCAATTTTTTTTTTTTATAAAATAGAGAATAATTTTGAAAAATTATTTTCTCAAATTAAGAAAAAGATACTCAGAACAGACTAGAGATTTCTGTCGGTGATTGCAAAGCTAATTCATAAGGAAAGCTATTTCTCAGAAATAGTGGGGAATAGGAATTTAGAAAACATCTCACACAAAAGACAGCTCATAAAGTTAATAATATTTTTCGCTTTATATAAGCACAGATTGGCAATAAGAGTCTATAGATTCACTCACAAAACATATAATCAAAGTTTATACCGCGGGATGTTTTATACCAAATGTACAACACACCTGAATAATGGATCTAAAATCTTATTAGAAATTACTAGACTACGGAACAACACAGGAAACGACATAAAGCATGCTAAAACTTCGTTAGAAATATTGTTGTTTTACACGCAAATTTTGTGTGCAATCCTCTGAGATGATCGTCATAATATTAAACAGCTAGCATCTCAGCATATATTCTATGTAATAGGTTCAATAAATGATGAAATACTAGAAATGAATTCATACAATCAATTATTAGGCAAATCATTGCATATAAAATGTAATTGATTGAAAGAATGTTGTGATAACAGAACTTCCAATCATAATGTACTAATTGCATGAAATTTTAATGAAGATAATAGACTGCTGAATAGGTTCAATTAAGAACATACCCAATACATTACTCAGATTCTGTTATACAATGTATAAAAATATACTTGCAGCAGGTCACACCAGCATGATCCAAATCATCCAAAGTCAGTGAATACAAAGAAGAGATAAATTACTTCGATATATAGAAAACTTATACTCGTCTTTCGGGAAAAAAATAACAATTCAATACATAAAGAAAACACTGGGCCTAGATGATTGGGTGGTTGAGACGGGTGGGATAATGGAACCACCTCTATGAGTTATATACACAGTAGTTTTGAAAGCAGCTAGGTAAGAAATGCATTCAAAACAACATTTCGTTGTATGCTCCAATACAGAGGTTAACGCTGATTTTTCACAAAAAGTTGTCAGATTTGCTCCAATTATACAGGCTACAGATATTGTTTTATAGTTTAAATATGTTAAGCAGATAAATATAAAGGTCTAAGCAACACTTTTAAATACTAAACAGCTCTGTAGGAAGTTTTTAATTTTTTTGAAAAAATGTCAAAAAATGACAAATTTTACCCAAAATTTCGATTTTTGGAGCAAAAGCGCAGACTCAAGCCATTTTTTTTCAGCGGTAAAATTTCACGCAGTTGATGTACTAGTATAAAGGCAACTTTTGGTACCTACCCGTTTTTGATTTTCAATAAAAAAAATTTTTTGCTCCACCCTAATCCCCAGTAATTGGCACCATTAAGGAATTGTCTTTAATCTTACTTCAATTTTCATTACAAAAAAATAAGATATTTTCTTGGAAATAATTTTAAATCAAAGAATGCATATCTGTGCATCTATTTTGCCCACTAAAAGCAAAAATAAAATTAAAAAAGAATTAAAAAAAGTATTTTTATAAAAATATATTTATAAAAAGTTGCTGAAATCACCAGCAATTGTCACCTAGAGCACTAATGTATGTCACCTTGTGATCCAGTATTTGGCACATATTAATATTAAAAAAATACTTTACATTTTGCATTGGGTTTAATCGCTATAAATGAATTTACCGGAAATTTGACGGCGATTGAAGGCCAGGTCGACGCTTCACTCAGCACTGATCACCTGGCCATCAATCCATCAGTCATTTTTGGGACACCCGGTAGCTATATAGATATACAATTTGTTTTTACACTACTCAAAACAATTAAAGAATATTGCAGTTTTAGGTGGATTTTGTATCTGAGAAACTTTTTAGCTCATTGATACATGGTCGACAGACATAGTAGGTTATATGAGAATAAATTACACATGTTTGGCAGAAAAAATGCATTTTATTGCGCGTTTGTGTACAAAAAGGAAAAAAAACACAATTTGTGCATATGAGAAAGAAAAATAAGAAAAGGTGTTTTCTTCAAAGAATATCATTTTCAGTAAGGGGTATGGTTTCCACGGATGGCCAGCAACGTTGAACACCTTTGAGGCATGGACTCAATGAGGCTATTAATGACGAGTTGGGGTATTCTGTCCCACTCTTCCAGAAGAGCTCTTTCCAGTTCTTGGAGAATTTGTGGGGGTTGTTGGCGGCCAGAAACCCGTCTTCCTACAGCGTCCCAAACGTGCTCGATTGAATACATGCCTGGAGAACAAGCTGGCCATTCCATTCGAACGATTCCTTCCTCGAAAAGGAAATCCTCCACCAGGTTTGCACGATGTTGCTTGGAGTTATTGTCCATTAAAATGAAGTTATCTCCGATTGCTGCAGCGTAAGAGACTACAATAGGTCTGAGGATCTCATCCCTATATCGGCGACCAGTCGGAGCTCCATCTCAAATGATGTAGAGGTCAGTGCGCCCGTCAATGGAGATGCTACCATACACCAACACTCCTCCACCGCCAAATCTGACACTTTCGTGCACGAACGCAGGATTATTCCTACTGCCACGGTCACTACAGATGAAAATACGCTTATTATCCGGATGCACAGAAAAACGGGACTCGTCAGAAAACAGAACATTGCTCTATTCATTTCTCCTCCAGTTGACATGCTCGGTTGCCCACTCCCTGCGGTCGAGACGGTGCCTTGTTGTTAATCTAACACATACCATCCGCCGGCGAGCATGCAGACCTACAGCATGGAGCCGGTTTCGGACAGTCTGAGTTGAAATCGTGGTGCCTGTAGCCGAGCGAAGGTGTTGTTGGAGAAGAGTAGCGTTCATGTTTCGATGTCTCCGAGCTGTTAACGCTAAATACCGATCTTCATTGGGCGTTGTTGCCCGTCTACGACCTTGCCCTGGTCTTCGGCCTGCACATCCACTCTCCAAAAAACATTTCCAGATCCTGAAAATGACACTTTGTGACACTCCAATGGCTTGCGCTACTTCGGCTTGAGTTTGGCCCACTTTTAACCTACCAACAATTCTCCAAGCTTCTGAATCTGTCAAATGACTTCGCTGAGATATCGTACTGATCGAAACAAAGCAATCTTTGAATGCCGATCATCCTTGTCTTCATTCTCTTTTATCCAGTTGAAAGTCAAATTTCATTCGCTGCCGCTGAAGCGACGTTTTTGACGCCGAACTCAAAATTTGCATTTGTGATTTTCTTCTTCTATTTTTGGCAAAAAAAAATTCGTTTATATCTTTATTTTATATAAAACTTCAAATATCCTTTAATTGTTTTGAGCAGTGTATTTTTCTTTGTGATTTAATTTAAAAATTACTATAAAATAAATAAACAATGCCGAACCAAGTAAAACGATACAGTAGAAGTAAAAATAGTAGATTAAAGTTAAATTAATGCAACACAAATATTTACCTTATATGAATGTCGGAATAAAATTTAATTTAGATTTCCTTTTCTCAAATTTAAACATTTTTATGCCTATTCTGAAAAAATGAAAAATGAAAAAGTTCACTTAATTATTTAAACAATATAAGCTTTTATAAGAGATATACTATGAACAATCGCATCAGGTAAATAATATTCTTATTCATTAGTAAATGAAAGTGGCTCTTAATTAATTATAATTAATTAAATGTCGCTTTGGAGTTTAACATTTCATTCATAATGCACTTAAGTATATTTATTTATCGATAATTTTATGTTTACTTTATCAATTTGTACAAATACTTGATTAGTTCCTTTTAAATAATTTTAAATATGAATGAATGCATTAATACATTTAATAAATTATTTAAAAAGAGTTTTATGTGATTAACTTTTAAAAAGTTGCGATAAAACAAATAAAGACAAAACTGTTTGATAGTATCTCAAACGCCTATTATATCATATTAAGAAATATAATTAAGTTTGAAATATATTTGAAAAAATATATTTTTTTATTTATTATGATGATCCCATAATATTTAAATGCGTTGAAAGCCATCTTTATTACATGAATTTTGAGATGAAGTGAGTATTTTTGTGTAAAAATCAATTTTAAACAACAAACGCAATATTTAAACGTTAAACTACAACATTTATATCATATAAATATTATAAATGTATTGTAATACACGGTATAAACGAAAACAAATCAGATTTAGAATCGTTAAAAGTTGCAATTTTAAAGAAAGTAAAAATAATAGTAAATGTCGATATTTCCACAACAGTAGTTATTTCCAACGTACGCATATACATTAATAGTTTTGTGACACATGCAGCAATCATTGACTTTACATAAACAATTTATTCACTTTTGTAACTACTGCAACCATCACACTGATAACTGCGCTATGCTATCACCTGTTTGAATATTATCATTATTATTGAATGACAATGAGCAATACCCACGTACTTTAGAACTGAGAAAGAAATTAATCAAAAAGGTAGATTTTAGGAGCGCCTTTGTTGTCCAGATTAAACTTTAGAACTAAAATAAAACATTAACTTCATGACTTTAAATTTCAAAATTTATTTTACAAATAGTCTAAAATTTATTGTATAATATTTTAATTTGTTTTCGTGCATTAAAACCAAGCCCGGAATTTTAATAATTATTTCTTAAGCTACAGCAGCTTGTATTTTATTTATTGAAATTTTTGAGTCATTGTTTTACAAAAATACAACCTCTGACAATAAAGTTCGGTGAATAGTCCTGTAACATTAATGTATATGAAATGTTAACAAAAATTACCATACCATCCTTCGAAATAGTCACCGCCCATGACTATACACCGCTGAGATTTGCAATACATGTCTTGGAAAATTCGCAAGAAGTCTTTTTTTGGGATAGAGTTTAAAAGCTTCGTCACGTTTTGTTGTATGTCATCAATATGGTCAAATCTCTTTCAAAGAGAGTTTGAGTCGTGGAAATAATAAAAATTCTTGAGGATTGAGATCTGGTGAGTATAAAGAATGAATGAATTTCTTTCGGTGTCTTGCAAAGCTTAAAATTAAACTTTAAAGTTATCTTTTGTTCCTTCAATTTCCTCTTCTCAGTTAAGAACCAACACATTGAACAAGTACTTAGTAAAGCACGTCTTACACAGAACATAAAAAACGTTCAACTGAACAACGGTGAGGAAAGATAGTCAACAGTTGCCTCTATGCAGGTGCAGTGTTTGGTTTCCCCAGTGTGACAAGATGGGCTGTTCTGAATAAATTCATCTAACTTTTTTGTCAGAGGTTGTAGTAGACGCAGTCAGTAGAAGACCGTTCACCCGGTATAAATTCCAAAACCACAGGTATAAACTTTGATTTAGAATTGAAAATTGTTACATTTGAGCTTTCATTCAAGACATTTATATAGTATTAAGATCGAAAAAAAACATTAGGTCTACACTTTTTGTGTTCCTTTCAAAGGTCGAAACTCAAGTTGGGAGGATGTTGTGAAACATGCAGCAATCATTGCCATTACACAAATATCTTTTTCATTTGTATAAATACTATAACCATCCCATCAACAATCTCGCAATAGAAAAAAAATTCTTGTTTTGATTATGTGACAACGAAAAACACCCACGCACTTTAGAATTGATAAATAAATTAATCAAAAAGGTCCATTTTAGGAACTCCTATTTTGTTCATATAAAACATTAGAACTTGAGAATTTGAAAGATCTGCAAATGAAAAAAAGTAAGAGCAAGCATGTGTTCGGTAACATAAGTCCTATTTTTTTTCTAATTTTGGTATCGTTTTATTTCCATATAAAAAACTCAAGCGCATATTATTTCAAGTATCATAGTCACATTAATAATGCATTACTTTGAGTTAGAAGATTAATAAATATTATTCTTTTCATCTGCTTTAATTATAAATAGAAGAAGAAGAAGCAGAATAATTACCTTGTGAGTATTGATATATCATAGTTATTACTATTACCTTTTTGAGACATTAGCACTGTGGAAGGAAATTAAATTGTACTGGCGATGGTTATTTTAAACTTGTATGCTATTGTCATTCCAGAAAACAAAATAAATGTCACCTTTATTTAATTTAGTTTATATATTCACTGCTAGACAGATGCTAGCAACGTTAAAGACATTTAACTTATGTCTGGTTTCTTTTCTTTTTCTTCTCCTTCTTCTTCTTCCTTCTTTTATTTATTTATTTATTTTTAATGTTCGGTATTGTCGACTTATGTGAAAAAAGTCCAAATAAGCATATTTACTGAAAAAGGAACAATAAGCGTAAACGAAGCAAAGAATATTTTATTTTTAATAAATTATAGCTAAAAAATGACATTTTTAAATCATTAAATATTAACTTGAATAAATATATATATATATATATACATGTGTCGTTAATATATAGCTGTTTTTACACAAATTTGAACGAATTTAAATTGCAATATATGACCATTATTTCAATCCAAAATATATCGTTATCACTATATAAAAATTTCACCGTTTATATATATTTTGACCTTGTCTAACGCACACACCACACATACAAAGACATATTTCTAAAGTTAATATACTATTACAATTAATTATAATATTACCGGCGTATTTATAATGATATTCTACAAATGGCTTTCGTCATTAATTTTTAAAGCAATTCTCAAAAAATCTCAAAATTTAAGTTTAAATTTTTTAGACGGATGTTATATATGGTACATTGGTTTTTATTTCTTTTTTCTTGAAAAAATTTTGAAGCATGATAGATACTTATGATCTATAATATTTTTTGAATAATGTATATTTTAGTTTAATGAATTGACGAACTATTTGAGGATTTATGATACATTAATTTTTTTTTAAGGAGTTCATCACAAATCAAAGTTTCATACCTTTTTATACACTTAAAAATGTCTTACACGGAAATGCAATATGTAATAGAGTATTTATATGAATATCAAATTTACTGACATAAAGATATTAATAACTTTCACAAAAAAGGTTGATTTTTATTGCAGTTATTTGTATTTTTAAATATTTTGCCGAAAACATTGATTAAAGATTTAGATAATAAAATCTTTTGGAGATGTCTTATTTTAAGAAAATGTAAAAATGAATTTAGTTTTCAGTTTGTTAAATTATGCAATTATTTAAAACACTTCATTATTTGTGATTGATTTTATAATAACTTCAATGCTGCGCATTACTTTTAGAAGAAATGTGTTAAAAAAAAAATCACAATTTCTATATATATAGTTTCAACACGTTTAATTTTATCCAAAGATTTATTCATGGCAAATCATATTTTTCTATATTTGCACTACCTATAGTGCAATAGTGTGAATTGTCATTATTTACATCATTTACCGACAATATGTTATATAATGCCGTTCAAAAATATAGATGGTGCAAGAGTAGAAATTTTCTGTAGAAAAACGTTTCAATGAAACCAAAACATGAAAACAGGTTAAAAATAAAAAGCATTTTTTAGGTTTTGTAATTTTTATTTTTATTTTTATTTTATTTTTTAACGACTTTTAGCTTTTTTTGAAGATGTAATCTCTGAATAGTCACTTCGGATAGTCACAAAACATTCATGTTTCACTAAATAAAGATGACCTTTTATTCATAAAACAGAAAAGGAAGTATTTATTTACATTATGACTTAAAAGAAAAACTATATTTTATAATTTATGCTACATACATTAGCATAAATAAAAAAAATGTTCCATTTTATTGTTTACTATTTGTTAAATATGATTTTTATTACTAAAAATAATAGAAAACCACATTTTAAGACTAACGATATATATTTTATTAGAACACCTTACGTTCACATTATAGAATGTATTTTTTTTTCATCTAAGTGCACAATGAATTACAATCTTCTAAGCTGATTTGTAGAAAAAAAATGACTTTTGTATTTTATGGAATGGACAGAAATTTTCCAATAAAGTGAACTGAAATGTTCCATTTCAATGACTTTCAAGTTTAAAGCGTGTCTTCGAAGTAGTAAAGCCTTTCATATATGTATTTATTCTAAAAAAAGATTGCGCTCCACAGCTCTTTTCGAAAACACCTTATTTGGAAAGATGTGTACTTTAAACATACAAAATTTCCTAATTTGATTTTTTTAAATGTATCTTTTTTTAATTGTGCAATTCTAAAATAAAAGTTTTTTTTTTTACTTATTTATGGAAAAAAACATGTTTAAATACTGTTGCAAAATTATCTTCCTAAAATAATCAAACGGCAAGTATGTTTTTTTCTAATAAGTCCTGTAAACTTAAAAAGAAAAAAAAATCACAATGACAATTTACATAGTGCAATTTATATACAAATTTAATATTTTAACATATTTAATATTAATTTTGGTACCAAACTCTAAGAAAAAATGTACATTTTCCCTTTTTTCTTGGCTTCCGATAGAAAGTCGGAATAAGAGAAGAGAAGCAAAAGCTCCGCGAGCAAAATGAGTGCTTAATGCTCGACCGCCACCAAGCCGAATGTTAATTTCAAATCTTCAAGGGTTCTATACAGTGTTCTCGCTGACATTTGACCAATGTTAGTGATTTGGCTAATTAAAAATAAAAAACATTCGCCAAATGAAAAAAGTGTTAGCCAAATAGATTCGCCGTATAGCACTGAAAAAAATATCGTTTATCCTTTAATGTACCCACTTTTTGCAATATGTTCTAAAATAGCCTCAGTTTTTATAACTGCGAGAATGACTGTTATTAATCTAAATTTAACTATTCATAACTTATCCAACTATAAATACGTTACAAATATTTATATATTAAAAATATGTACAAATGCATATGTATAAAAGACAAAAAAATTGATAAGATAAGAAAAGAAAGAAAAAGCAAAAATTGAGCACTAGCAATTTGGCGAATCTAATCGCTTTTTTGCTCGCCAAATGAAGAATTTAGTCGCAATTTGGCGCAAAGGCGAGCGACAGCGAGAACACTGGTCCTATAGTAGTTACAGAGAGAATTTGCAATAAAAACATGAAATTTTTTCATTAAAAATATATCTGTTTAAAAATTGAAGAAATTAATAAATTTGATTTTTTAAAAATTCATGTGTATTTTAAAATACTGAATATAAAATATAAGATTGAAGTAGATATTATACGATAATTTCTTACTTTAATATTTTATAATAATCTGGTTTAATTGTGTAAGGGTTCGTTGTCGATACAATGATAATTATCACTCAAAATTCAGTTCATCACACATACATATTGAAATAATCACCCTCTAATATGCTGCAACCACCGGTACAATAATTTTCTTAATTTTTGATGACTCGGAAGATGTTATTTTGTATTTGCGTACACGTTTGTCGTGCATTTTCATAAATTAAGAAACATAAGGCTTTTATTTTCAGTGTATTATTTTTAGGTGCGTTCGTAATTATGTAAATACGTAGCACCCATTGTTGTCGCTCAGTCCGTCCGTCTGTCCGTCTGTCTGTCTGTCAGTCTATCTGTCTGTCTGTCCGCATATAACAACGCAAAATCTATCCAACCGAATCATTTGAAATTTAAAATATATAATTATTACATAATTTTGTCGAGTCATTCCAAATTTTATGAAAACTTATAGTACGAACGCATCTTCACGTGCAATTTCGAACTTGTTACTTATGCGGACACTTTATGCGTATTACTTATCCCAGTCTAAGATTAGACAAATATTTTTTTCCTCACGCAAGTGCGTAGGTAGTGATATGTAAATAAATGCAATAAATAAATAAATAATAACAATTAAAATATAAAATGAATAATCGGTTACTTTCTATGAGCACATTCCTAACACTAGACACATGAAAAAATTTTCTCACAAAATATTTTTGAAATCATCAAGTGTAAATAATAATAAGGTACCCTGGGGTAATAACGCCACGTTAAGGTTCTACCAATTTTCGCGGCTTAGTTTTAGATTGTATTTTTCAAACAAATATAGGATCTGATACAGCAACTCATTGACTATCTATATAAAATAAAATAATTTGACAGATATGTATTCATGAAATGTAATGGCGTTTTTTCTTGACCCATGCTATTTGGCGTTATTACCCCCCTATATGGGTAATAACGCCATGCAAACAAAACTATGAAATAAGATGGAATAATTGCATGTAGATAGCCCAATTCTAAAAATACAAACTCTACAAAATTAGAAATTGATAAATTGCATTCTAAGTTATTGAAAATGTTCAATTTTTGTGAAAGTGTAAGAATTATAAAGGTGTGGTGTGGGAGGGGGGGATGAGCCAAAGGAATATCAGACCGTGAGATTCTTTTTGCTTAAAAAGGACCGTTTGAATAGAAATATGAGAAACATTGCACAGTTTTAACTGTGTTTATTTGAATCAGTATTTAGGATGTAGCTCGGCCACTGTAGGGAATCAACCGGGGTATTAATGTCAAGGATTGGCGTTATTACCCCGATATAGTTGTTGCGCAGTACATTTTAAATTACAAATTATCTCGTGAAGATATCCAAAATCTTCAACAACATTTTAATAGTCCATGAAATGCACTACAAATTTATGTAATTAACAAAGTATTTCCGGATAAAAAGATAGTCTTCACATATACAAAACGTATCTCGTAAATTTTAGATCAAGCGTTAATTTTAGTTGTTTGTAAAAACAATAAGACCTAAAAATGAAACAAATTAACTTGAAGCTGTTTTTTGCGATTTGTATGACTCAAAACCCTTCTGCGCAGAGCACATGGGTGTCATTTACCTGATTATTTCATAATTATGCAAAATATAAGCACTTGGCGTTATTACCCCGCCTGGCGTTATTACCCCAGGGTACCTTATTAATAACTGCTCATACTAAAAAAAAAAAAAAAAAAAAAAAAAAAAAAAAAAAAAAATATATATATATATATATATATATATTGAAAATAGTTTAAACGGACAAACCGCAATGAAAACCGTCTAATCCCAAAACATTTATTTAAATATTTTTCCAAGTAAATTGAAGATGAAAACAGATCTACATATGTCTAAATCTATTATTTTTAATAAAAAATATAATTTATATATTTGTACATAAGTGGATAAATTATCGATTTTATTTTATAATATTTAATGTATATATATACAGTGTCTCACAAAAGTGATGGGACACTTGTGTTTTATAAAAAGAAACTGCAATAAAATAAATAAACAAACATGTGCAAAAATTTTTTGGGTGTGTTTCATATTTAAAGTTAGTAACAATTATTACATAACATACATTTTGTCAAAATATTAAAATATTAATTTAGTAAAAATACAATTGTTCAGAACGGAGCAAAACATGGCTCACATAAGTGATGGGACACTTACTTTTCCATCAAATATTTATCCAAAAATTTTACTTTTTAAAAGGTTTTAATATTTTGTTGGATTTCCTTTTACTTTTAAAACATGATTTAATCTTTTTGGGATGGATTCGACTAATTTTTTTGTGATTTCTGGAGTGATTTTACCCCATTCTTCTTGAAGCACCGATTTTAGTTGTTGTTTTCAAGAAATGGTGTGTTTGCGAATTCTTGATTCCAATTCTTGCCAAATATTCTCTATGGGATTTAAGTCTGGAGATTGTGGTGGTGTTTTTATTATTTCAGGACAGTTATATAGCAGCCAGAGTCTAACGTTCAGAGCAGTGTGCTCGGGGTCATTGTCCTGGTAGAATTTAAAATCGTTATGAAGGTTCAATTTTCGTGCTGAAGATTTCAAATTTTGCTTTAAAATATCAATATACTTGTACTGATCCATTATACTGTCAATAAAAACAAGATTACCAACTCCAGCGGACGACATACACCCCCATACCATAACTGCTCCTCCACCATGTTTTACTGTTGGTACTAAGTTCTGTTTGCGAAATTCTTCCCTGGGTTTTCTCCACACCAAGATTCTACCGTCAGAACCAAATATATTAAATTTACTCTCATCAGCAAATATAACTTTATTCCAGTAATGAGAATTCTTATTTATGTTGGATTTTGCGAAAGCTAGTCTGAGTTTTCTATTCTTTTCACTTACGAAGAATTTTTTCCTGGCTACTCTACCGTGATATCCAGCAGATCGAATTACCCTTCTAATAGTCTCAGGATTAACAATTATTCCATATAATGCTTGTAAATCAACAGCAATTTTTGAAGCACTATTTATTTTTTAATATTTTGAACGATAATTCGCTTTATTCCATTGGACAGCTTTAATGGTCGGCCAGGTCTTCTTTTATCCTGAATCATATGATTCTTTTTATATCGTTTAATGATATTGAAAACTGTTGAACGGCACAAGTTAAATGTTTCAGCAGTTTTTCTAATAGATTTTCCACGTTCAATATGCAAATTAATAACTAATTTTCGAATTTCAGGCGAGGTTTCTTTTCGTTTAGCATTCATGGCTACACGGAGCTAAAAAACACAAAAATTCCAAAACAAACTGGAGAGAAATACTACAGACGATTTTATAAATTATTGCCAATTGCTTTTAAGTAAAAATGAAACCCCAAAAAATATTTTTATTGCTTATTTCAGACGATTTTTGTTGCATATATAATGGTGTCCCATCACTTATGTGAGCTATTTTTTGCTCCGTTCTAAACATTTGTATTTTTATTAAATTAATATTTTAATATTTTGACAAAATGTATGTTATGTAATAATCTTTACTAAATTTAAGTATGAAACACACCCACAAAAAAATATGTACATGTTTTTTTAATTTATTTGATTAGTTTCCTTTTGTAAAGCACAATTGCCCCATCACTTATGTGAGACATTGTATATATATATATATATGTGTGTGTGTGTGTGTGTGTGTGTTGTGACGAATATTTTCGTTCATATTTTAAAGATTGGAAGTTGAAGTTTGTTAACTGCTTGAGACGTATAAAATCAGCCGTGATGATTAAAATTACATTGCGTAAAACAATAACTCAAGTAGGAGAGACTCAAGACCAAGATCTGACTATGTATGTGGCATTTATTGATGAAACTTAAAAGAGTATTACACTCTTACGGGGTGACCCCCTGGTGAAAATACAGAAGCAGGAGAACTACATCCTTACAGCGTGACAGTTAGAGATAGAATAAATTTTTACCACTAGAAATCATAGCCAACATGAATCGAGCTAAATTTTGTTCCCCTGAAATTCTAGTAAACCCACACGTACTGTTCATAAGAAAAGTTTAAATTAAAAACATGCCAACCGGACCGTTAATTTGGCGATTAATATATCAGCATACAAATATGCATACCAATACAGATTGCTGGGAAAAATATCTCTATTTGCATAACACAGATGTCAGACGCCGATTTAATATAAACAGAGCTTTAGATTTTAAGTTGAAAAAGGAGTTGTAATGTCTATTAATTTTGAAAACGAATTAAGTAAATGACTGAGTAACTGCAAAAGAGCATATGGTTTTTAAAATATCTTACAATGAACTCTTTGAACAAACGAAACTATGCAGGCTCAGAAAATGATTTTAGGATGAGAAAAGATTTGTTTTTGATTTATTTTATTAACGGCCTCGGATAAGCAAGAAAACCTACGTAACTGCAATTTAAAGGAAAGAGAAAGGAGATAAATATATTCTTTTTGGAAAGTAAAAGGGAGGTTTAATTAATTTGAAATTGGGAAAGATAATTTGACTTTTAAACTTGAGAATTTAATTTTAAAAAAAGGAAGCTAATAATAATATGCGATGTTATGTTGCTTTCGACATCACATATCTCTCCGAGCAACATAACATCACATATGTGTGTGTGAAAGGCGTTAATAAATAAATGCAAATATGGTATGAATTAAAAAAAAATGTGTATACATAAAATTTTATATTAAATCTAAGGTTCGTCTAAGTTTAAAAGATGAACCTGATCCTGCCCCACTTACTATTTAAAACTTGCAGGATTCTGAACACTTTCTTCTATTGAGTCTGTAATTTTCATAATTAAATAAGGTGTCCTTTGGTAATAAAGACAAGTGCTAATATTACGCGTTATTACAGAGGAATCAGAGACTTGGCACCTATAATTATAAGCAAGGTGCCTCGAGTGTACTGAAACACGAAGTACCGCTAAAATTTAATTTGTTCAATTTCTAGACTTAACACCTGAAGAAGCACGTAAAAGTTAACGCCCGAACTAAATTTTGAGATGTAAGTTCTGTGATTTGAAGGTTATATTTATATTAGAATATACGTTCTTTACTGTATACATTAGCAGCGCATTTGATATACATTCAAAATCATGTCGAAGATTTCGGATGGGTTTTCGAGACATTTGTAGTTTAAATATATTGCGCAATAAGTATTCTGGGATAACAACTATAAGTACAAAAACAAACGAAATGATCCATTTTTACTTTCTTCTATCTTCAACAAAAGAAAGTATTGTAATAAAAAATTTTCGATTTCCGGTTTTCGACGGATTTACACGTTTTAGGGGTCAGAGATTCCAAAAAGCATGTATTTACAAAATGTCTGTCTGTCCGTGTGTGTCTGTCTGTCCGTATGTCACCATTCTAACATAAAAATGTATGAAGATATGTATAAAATTGGACCAATTATTTTGTCAATGCTTTTCGCAGTGACAAGCAGATCTTCCTTAATTTTTGAAGTATTCCGCCAGAAGGGGGCGCTGCAATAATGAATTTTGTGTCATTTTCAATGTTGTACCGACCAAAAGTCTATGAAGTTTTGCATCGAATTGAACCATTTTTTTTGTGTAAGTGTATGGCTATGGCTAGTTTGTCATCCCTGAATTTGAAAAAACCCACCGGAAGGGGGCTCTGTAATAGCAATTTTTGTGCCATTTTCAATATTGTACCTCCTAAAAGTATATGATGTTATGGATGGAATTGAACCAAATTTTTTGTGAAAGTGTATGTCTATGGCTAGTTGGTCATCTCTGAATTTGAAAAAAAGCACCGGAAGTGGGCGCTGTAATAGCAATTTTTGTGACATTTTCAATATTGTACCACCTTAAAGTGTATGAAGTTATGGATGGAATTGAACCAAAGTTTTGTGAAAGTGTATGGCTATGGCTAGTTGATCCACTCTAAATTTGAAAAAAGAAAAAAAAAACGCCTAATGGGGGCACTGAAATGGAGGTTTTTATGCCATTTTCAATATTGTAACATCGAAGAGTGTACGAAGTTATGGATACAACTGAACCAAATTTTTTGTGAGAGTGTATGGCTATGAATAGTTGGTCCTCCGTGAATTTGAAAAAAAATCCACCGTAAGGGGGCACTGTAATAGTGATTTTTGTGCCATTTTCAATATTGTAGGACTTAAAAGTGCATGGAGTTATGTATAGAAGTGGACCAAATTTTTTGTTTATGGCTATGGATAGTTGCCCTGATTGAATTAAAAAAAATCGGCTCGAAGTTATGCATAGAACTGATCTAAAATTTTGGTTTATGATTATGTTTGGGTATGGCAAGTAGGTCCTCCATGAATTTGAAAAAATATGCTTATCATTCTATTGTCCATCGGCTCGTGCAGAGACGGAAACTCGTATTTGTTCCGATTAATTGACTGAAGCAGGAACTTAAGATGAAAATCAAAGTTGGTATAATATTAAATTAAAATTATTAAAGCATCAAGATGTGTAATTATTTTTTTAAATATTAAAATGAACGTATGAGGTAGAAGAAAGTTTTGGGATTGGCACATCCAATTAGTTTTGTTTACTACTTGTTGAATACGATTTTTATAAATATTTTAGACTACAAATAATGAAAATCCCCTTACATGTCTAAATTTATTAATTTATGTTACATACATTGCAATTAATAAAAAATAAATATAAAATGAAATGTTCCATTGAATTGCATACTACATGTCGATTATGAATTTTATAATATATATATATATATATATATATATATATATACATATATTTACCACAAATAATGGAAACCAAATTTCATGTCTAATTTTATTTATTTTATTAAAATACGTTACATTCACACTATAGAATGCATTTTTCCATCTGAGTGCTCAATGAATTTCAATCTTCTAAGCTGATTTGTAGAAAAAATATTGACTTTTATGTCTTATGGAATGCGCAGGAACATTCCAATAAAGTGAACTGAAATGTTCCATTCGAATGACTTTCATGTTTAAAGCGTGATCTCGAAGTAGTAAAGCCTTTTATATATTAGTTTGTTTATTCTAAAATGAAGATCGTGCTCTATAATTTTTTCTAAAGTATCTTATGTGATAGGACGAGTATTTTAAACAGACAAAAATTCTTCATTTGATTTTTAAAAAACATTCTTAGGAAAATGCATCAAAAGTTTTAAGACTAGTGTAATTTCAAAATAAAGTTTTTTTTTAAATTTATTTTGTGAAAAAGTACCTTTTTAAATACTTCTATAAGATTCATATATCTTATCCAATCTTAAAGATGAGTAAAAAAGCAATTCTCCACTGCAAGTGCGTAGATTTTTTTTTTTGCAGATAAATACAGCAATATAAATAAACATAAATTAACGTTTATCTTTATTCAGAACACGTTCCTTAACGCTAGAGATTTGAAATGTTTTTCTTACAAAATATATTTTTTAAACAGCAACTGTAAACAGTAACTAAAACATTAATTAATAATTGCTCTACATTTTGGAAAACAAAAAATAGTTTAGATACAAAAAAAAACAAAAAAACAAAAAAAAAAAAAAAAAACAAAAAAACAAAAAAAAAAAAAAAAAAAAAAAAAACACTGTTTGAACTCAAAATATTTATTTAAGCAATTTCGGAAGTAAAATGTGAATAAAAAAGATCTAGGTATCTCTCTATCTATTAATTTTACTAACAAATATAATTTTGAAATTCGTACACACATATATAAATGATAAATGTATATATATTTTATAATATCGATATATATATATATATATGTAAGGAACCCGAGTCTTGGCCTACGTTCGTGGGAGTTCCGTCATCATTCGAGGAGAGGGATGTAGTCGTGGAGAGATGCGTGCCTTCAGGGGATGAGGCTCAGAGATCCGTCGCGTACAGCGTGGAAGTGCCGGGGAGAGAACTTTGGCGATCACGCCGAATCAATCGTCCGAATGGCCGGGGCGTTCTACAGTAAATGCGGCGTTATTTTGTGGAATCATGAGGTGTGATGGAGAAAGAAATAACGACACAACATTTTCACTTGGGGCCTGGTTTATTAATCCTTTTTGGCAGATCTTTGGGAGAAACCAGGTCCCTGTGACTTGACGCTTTCCTTTTAAAACTTCGTTTCTTTGGCCAGCATTTTATTAGGCAAGTGTTAGGTCAAAAAAGCCACTTGTTTTAGGCGCTCCCGCTATTTAAAGGCCGTTAATTTGCATTATTTCTACCAGGTCGCGATACTAACTAATGGGTGTTACTCTAATTTTAATTGGTTAAGAAATATCTGGGCAATATGACGTTGTTAGGCGCGGTTTTCCAGGGCTTCATTGCTGATCCTACAAATTACGAATTGCGTTTACGTCAGCTTTTTTAATCTTAAAGAACATCCAAAAATGATCTCTGAAAGTAATAAATGTTAGGTTGGGAAAGAACATTAACAGGGGCAAAATAGCTTTAAGTATTAGAATTAAGGTTAAAAGAAGGGGCATTTAAATTTTAGATTAAAGTTAAAAATATTAATTGGGAACTTTAAGTTTTTGAATTTTAATTTTAAATTTAAATTTTAAAAAGGCTTTAGGTTTTATCCTTTCATATATATATATATATATATATATATATATTTGTCTATGGGCTGTTTAATAGCCTCTGCTTATCAACCAGGAAAAGACCCTTTAATTGCTTCTAGGAGGACTTAAAGAAATCGACTGGAAGCAGAGACTTAATGTCCGATCCGCACCTTCCATCGGTACAGCCTGGTAGTACTCTTACCTAGTGCAAGGGGAAAGAATGCGGATTGACTTCCTCCAATCCGCCTGGCCAGCGCAGCATGGAGGGGTTTGGTCACAACCCCCCTTATTTTACCATGAATTCACAAAACAAATCACGGCCCTCAGTTTCCGATAGTTTGCATGTTCCTAATTACGGCAGCAATCAGACAGACATGAAGACAGAGGGTGCTAAGAATCACCTGGCTCGGCTTGGCTGCCATAAGTTGATGACCTTGGCTACGTGTAATGGACTATCCCTATCTTCTGAAAACCGTTTACAGGAACTTGAAGAAGAGTTAGATAGGATCAACTGGGACATTTTAGGATTCCGTGAAGTAAGAAGAAAAGGAGAAGAAAAGATTGATCTTGCCAGCAGACATGTTTTATACTACAGAGGCACAGGAGATGAAAGAGCAAGTGACGTAGGATTTCTGATTCATAAAAGGTGGAAGAATCGCATTGTAGAATATGATAGTGCATCAGAAAAAGTTGCAAGATTAGTAATACACGTATCCAAAAGATACAAGCTTGAAATTACCCAAGTTTATGCACCAAGAATAAGTTATTCTGATGAAGAAATTGGAGATTTCTATGAAGAAGTAGCTTCAATGCATTAAAAGGGAAATTGCTACATAAAATTAATAATGGGCGACTGGAATGCTAGAATTAGAGGGAAAAAGAAAGGTGAATTATCTGTAGGAAATCATGGATATGGTATGTGAGATGAAAGAGGAAACAGATTGATTGAGTTTGCAGAATGAGAGCAGATGTATGTCATGAATTCATTTTTCAAGAAAAAGCCACAAAGGAAATGAACATGGCTTTGTGCAAATGGATCAACAACTGAAATCCACTACATCTTGGCCAACAAAAAGTATCTTATTCAGGACTGAAGTGTCCTCAATAACTTCAATACAGGAAGCGATCACAGATTGGTTAGATAAAAACTGCTGTTAAATACTAAAGTGGTAAGAATGAAGCTTTTGCACTCAAAGAAATCAATAGATATTATAAACCTATAGAAACGTAAAGAAAAATTTCATTTGGTACTTCAAAGCCGTTTCCAAGTACTTCAATCAACCTTAGAAGAAGAGCAAGATGTTACAATAGTGAACAAGAAGCTAACCAATACTCTACAAGAAATTGCAAAGAAGATAACCGGTGATCCACAAATAAAACAGACAAAGAAAATAAGAGAAGTAACAAGAAGATTGATGAAAAAACGCAGATAATTTAAAATGTAGAAAAATGATTCTAAATCAAGAGTTGAATATTCTGAATTATGTAAAGCAGTAAGAAAATGCATTACAGAAGATATCAGAAAATTTAACTGTGATCTTGTTAAAAAAATTCTGGAAGATAACAAAAGTTTAAAATCAGCTAAGCGCAAACTGTGTGTTGGAAGAAAAGATATTTTTGCACTGAAGAGAGCAGATGGAGCAATCACCAAAATCAGCAAGGAAATAGTACACATTGTTGAAAATTTTTATAATGATCTATATAAATGTCAAGATCAGAAGGAAATCAACGTACACGATGAAGAAATCTTAACAGACATTGAAGAGATAATCCCAGTGATGACAGGTGAAATTTTACAAGGTATTAGATTTATGAAAAATGGTAAATGGTCTGTAGAAGATGGAATTACAATTGACCTTATCAAAGAAGCAGGAGAAGAATTTTCAAAAAAGCTATCCTTACTGTTTTCAAAATGTCTCAAGAAGTCAGATAGAAGATTGGAATAATGCTGTGATGGTGCTGCTCTACAAGGAGGAGAAATGGAAAACATTAAAAATTATCGTCCGATCAGCTTACTGTCAGTGATTTATAAAATTTTCACTAAAGTTTTAACAACAAGACTTGAATCAGCTCTGGACTCAGCTCAACCTAGAAAACAAACAGGATTCCGAAGTGGATTCAGCACAATGGATCATATCCAAACAGTAAGGGAACTCATAGGAAAAACATAAAGAATATAATTTACCTCTTTGCCTTTCCTTTATTGATTATGAAAAAGCATTTGATTCCGTCCACATCTCAGTAGTAGTAGAATCTCTGGATGACATTGGTATAGACAAAGCTTACATCAATATCATAAAGAAGATTTACAAGAAAGCAACAGCAACCATCCGTTTAGATAAAGGAAAAGCGAAGATCAAGCTTGGAAGAGGAGTAAGACAAGGAGACACTATTTCACCTAAGCTTTCTAATGCTGTCTCAGAAAATATCTTGAAAAAGCTTGATTGGGAAAACAAAATGATTAGAATAAATGGTCATTTAAGTCATCTCCGATTCGCTGACGACATTGTAATTTTCAGTAACAGTCCTGTAGAATTGGAAAATATGCTAAAAGATCTTGCAGAAGCTAGCATCAATGTGGGATTAAAAATAAATTTAGAAAAGACTAAGGTGATGTTTAATTCACTTACATCAAAAAAGAAAATTGTCTACAAGAACACTGAGATTAAAGAAGTGCAAAGTTATGTGCACCTAGGACAGGAAATACCATCGGATAATAGTATCATGAATGAAATCAATAGAAGAATTAGAAATGGGTGGAGTGCTTTTGGGAAGAACAATATTATTCTGAAGAGTAATATGCCTCTTTGTTTGAAAAGAAAAGTGTTTAATCAATGTATTTTACCTGCATTAACTTACGGAGCAGAAGCATGTACACTAACAAAACAGATGATACAGAGACTACAAACAACACAGAGAAGTATGGAAAGATGTATGCTAGGTATAACTAGAAGAGACAGAAAAAGAATAACCTGGATAAGAAGTCAAACAAAAGTATTCGGCATCCTTGAAAGAATCAAACAGCTAAAATGGAAATGGTCTGGGCACATTGCAAGAAGACAAGACAGTAGATGGAGCACAAATATACTACAGAGGTATCCTAGATATGTAAAACGACCAAGAAGACGACCACAAGTAAGATGGAGTGACG
Source organism: Maratus speculifer (assembly GCA_964019185.1). Classification (NCBI taxonomy): domain Eukaryota; kingdom Metazoa; phylum Arthropoda; class Arachnida; order Araneae; family Salticidae; genus Maratus; species Maratus speculifer. The sequence continues at coordinate 42,776,974 of OZ025297.1, read as the reverse complement.
AAATTAGAAAAGTGGCTGGTGTAAATTTGATGACGAAAGCACTAGGCAGAAAACATTGGAAAAATCTGGGGGAGACCTACATCCAGCAGTGGATCGAAAACGGTTGATGATGATGATGATATTTGTCTATCTAACCATTTTGTAGCTAGAGCATGAGTTATAATAGAAATTAATCAACTCTTATACTTATATCTTGTTTTTAGAATCACTTTCATTATAATTATCATTAAAAAATACTTTTAAAATTGTAATATAACTAACATAGATGTATGCAGAAACATAAAAAATTAATAAATTTTAAAAACACATGCAATATTTGTGAGACCTGCAATTCATTTATTTATTTAAATTTTTAATAGGGCTGATTGTGCAAACTTAAAACTTAATGAAAAAAATAAATGAAATTAAAGGACAAATATATGGATTGCTATTAAATAGTATTGTAATATGATATTTTTCTGAATATCATCAAGTATATTATACTGGCTATTGTCTTAAATATACAGTGAAAAAATATTTAGTAATGTTAATCCATTATAATTAGTGACACCTTCGTCAACTCCCTTTTACTGTGTAATTTAAGCAGTGTAATTGGTGTTACCTTGTATTTAAAATATAATATTACTAGTTAAATCAGTTTAAATTAAACCGTTATACAGCTTTAATTCCTCTACAAATTTCGGTACAGCATGTTGCAATCAATTCCGTAGAGGAAATTTGCATTATTTATCTTTTCAATGTAGCAAAAATTTGCACAATATATAAAATAATTACAATATTTTAAAGATTTTTGTAAAGACTATTTGTTTAAATATTAATAAAGAATCAATTTTTGTTATTTATATAGAATTTTTTTGCAAGGTTTGTAATAATATTTCATTTTAATTAAATTTAAATTAAACGTGAAATATTTAAGTTTCATCTAAATTATTTATAAAGTTTTGACAAACTAACGTAATAAATTGAAAAAAAAGAAAAAAAAAACAAATAAATAAATAAACTCTAATCATGTTTCATTTCCTTAATACATTAAAAATATAATTATTCTTTTCAAGTAAATTCCCTTTTTTTCCCTCTAAGAGATTATAATTACTATGAGGATTTTAAAGTACTATTTGATCTGTTGCTACACTTGCTTTAATCAGCATTTTTAAATTTATTTCATGAAAGATTATTTAAGGGAGACCCGAACCCCATTTTCGGCCAAAAATGATCCAAAGTTTAAAAAAATATATCTCAGAAAACGATAAAATACATATTTGCGAATATCCATGCAAAATTTCAGAACTCGGGGACACTTGGAAAAGGTAGCAAATGAGATTTTTTAATTGTAGTCACTATAGAGTTTAAAGGACTAGCGGCCAATGTTTTCACTTAGCATAGAATCTGAAGAATGACTTTAACTAATAACTTTTGTACATTTATGCACTCCAAATGTAGTAATAACTAAGTAACATTTTAATACCTTTTACGAAGTTTTCATTCGCTGTTTTTTTTTTTTTTTTTACCTTGTTTAGGTATTTTAATTTTTAATGTTTGATTGAAAAGGATACTATTTATTTTTTATCTTATAACGAATATTGGTTAAAATTTTATTCTGTATGAAAAAAAAGTTAAACTGCAAACTTATTTTATTTTTTTTTTTTCTACTTAGCATAGAATCTGAAGAATGATTTTAACAAATATCTTTTTTTATATAAATGAATCACATATGTAATAATAAATAAATAATACTTTACAACGAAACTTAAAAAGAAATCTTTAAGATAACGGCCTTATTAAACAATAACTAAAATTAGCGAAACCCATTTTTTTTTTTAATTTTGCCATATTTTTTTTTTGTTTTATTATTTTACGATCAATTTGTAACTAGATTACATTCATTCTACTTAAATGAGATGACTCGTAAATGCGACAAGATTCTTTTTCGTAAAATCTTAATTCACTAGTAAATAAATTTTGCATAATGAGGCATTCGATCTTAAGAATTAAAACCCAACACATTTTCCTACATTTGAAATGTTTTCTTAGACAAATTTTTCCATTAAAATACACTCTGTTCATTATACACCACTCCCATCTTTCCTAAAAGCGAAATCAAAATACCTAAGGTAGCTAATACATTATTTATTTTTACTTACCCATCATATGTAGTATAGGGTAAGTCTTGCATTCGTTTTGAAAATCGATTTTTTTTTTTCGGATTTACACGTTTCAGATACTGGAGATTATTTCTAAAAACATAATTTTTGAAAAAAAATACCGTCCGTCTGTCTGTCTGTCTGTATACGCTCTATCTCCCGATTAAATTGAGATAGACACTTGAAATTTTGTATGTACTTAGTATGTAAGAATGGGACGAAGTTTATTGAATATCACTAACCTCCATTATCCGGAAATACTTTTTTCGGACTCTCGAGAAATTCTTTCTGGTGTAAGGTATATAAAAATTTTCGATTTTTTTTATTTTAAAAAATGGATGTAAAAGACAATAAAATAATACAAATTTTGCATTAAGAACGAAGTTGATGGGATTTTTAGTTATTGAGATATTTGTAATCCTGTTTTCCACAGTCTTCGATTTTTCATGACCCTGTATTTAATTGAAATTTCAATTAAGAAATATATTTTAATTGGAAATGAGACGCTTAATAAGACGCAGTAAACTGTTAGTTAATATGGTTATTATTTTTGGAGTTATAAGGATGTTTCTTTTATGCAATTCGGTACTACTTGAGTAGTTTGGTATGTTGTATAATAGATTCATCAGTAACTAATTAATAAAGCATTACTATGCATAATCAAAATATTTAAATACACGTTTAAATTTTGTTTTGGAAATGCAATGCATTTTATAAATAGTTTACAAATGTTTTATTTTCATGTATTATATATGCATATATATGATGGGTAAGTATTACGGTGGCCCCCAACGACTAGTTTAACCTTGAGGATGAAATATCCTCGTAGACATCAATCACAGCAACATATGCTTTCTTTATTTAAGGTTTTCAAAATAGAGTTACAAATTTTACTACACATTTTGGTGGCTTGTAACTTGAGACATATATTTTCGAGGAAGTCAATGATCTTTAAATATAGAGTGACAAATGAACATTTTACTAGGTTATTAAAATTATATGGTAGTTTTCATATACTGTATTAAAATTATTTTTATATCAGATAACGTTTTTTATTTATATGAGTTGAATTAATAAATTATGAATTTCTGCATAATCTTCAACTGATACTATTCTTTAGCTAGTTACTTAAATATGTGATTAAAATTATCATGATAGAAAAGTACGTGCCATTATTTTTTTATGTATTTTATTATTATATATGTTTTTTATCGTGTAAAAATAGCTCTGTTTTTCGAGAAATGGAATATAGTGACCGACAGGGAGGTAATTAAGGAATTGGCATTCGTAATAGTTTCACATGGTGAAAATTCTGAATATCTTCCTATAGACTGAAGCTAAATTTTCTTTAATTTAATGCGATAAAGTAAATTAATTACAGAAAAATTGTAACATTCAGAAGCTTAAACGATGAATCTTATTAATGTATGACACAGTCACGATTCCTAGATTCCTAATTTTGGTTTGTACGTTTCTCAATATACTTCATGTCTCTTTTATGTTTTGATCAATAAAATCATCATTTTCATTGTTTATCTTTATATTTCAATAAGATCAATTTCGAAACTGCGTACATATAAATGAGTATTTATCTTTCCATACATACATTATATTGTAATATTTTGTAAAACAAAGAAGGGGGGGGGGAGCAACAGAATATCAGACCCGGGGTTTCTCTTTATGTAACCTTTAATTGATGTTACCGATCTTTTAGACTGCTGCTTTTTTCAATTTTATATTGTTATTTTTGAAGAATAGAAAGTATATTCTGATCAGTTTTTAAAAATTGTCTTTTTTCGTGATTTTTAGAGTATTTAAACATTAAATCTTTTTTTAGGCCTTTTTTTCTGTAATTTTCCAGCAAGCCGTGTAAAACAACTTATGATTCTCTATTTTGTTTCATCCTAATACATTTAAACTTATCTTACACGAGAATTCAGAATTCCAGAACCATCTCTTGAAAATGAAAAGTGTTGTTTCCTCCTGATATAGTTTAAAAAAATATCTTGCATGTTGAGTTCAGACGTTTTTAAAAGAAAATACATCCGAATTAATATGGAGAAGGAGGACCAATGAGCACTGAACGGGAAATGTGTGCTCAAGTCTGCTTGGAATTTGTGTATTTAAACAAAAATTTCTCAAAACAGACGAATGTTTATTTTCCCGACTGTGATCGGCAACGTAAACAATTTCTATTCTAAAGTGCCAGTAATAATAATAATAATAATGATAATAATAACTAACACTCACGTCACAATCTCAATGTTTTATTTTATATTTTCGATTTCGAAAAATAACAGGAGGAAGAGTCTTTACCACATGCTGATTACGTAAAGAGGTGATATTTTCAGTGGAACATAATTTAAAGTTGTCCTTTTATTATTTTTGTTCTGCTAGTGGTTTTAAAAAGGTTTTTTTTATAATTTTTCCTATAAAGCAACACCTTTCTGATGCACATAATTCGGTGTAAAAAAGATTACAATATTTGAACAACGTAATGTTTCGACTATATTAGAAAAAATTTAATTCCTTAAGTATTAGGTTTTATAGAAAGTTATATATGCCCTACAAAGTTAAAGACTATTTATCCATGTCAGTCTATCAAACTAAAAATCCGTGCTGAAAGAATGGGAAAGATTTAAATCAAGTCTTATTGAAAATGAGGTACTGTTGAAGTAAACTACAACAACAGTAAAAGGAAAAAATAAACATCTGTAATTAAAGAATCAGCAGGGATCATACGTCACAAGCATAACATTTTCAATGAGTTCAATATATAATCTTTTCTGGCAGTGTAAATTTTAAATATTAAATGCAAATTATTTCCAGAGAAGTCATTATATTCTTTTGTAGCTTAATTATTTACTTTCTAAATAATATAAAATTTTCTCTTCCTACAGGTTATATATATCTATATATATTCTCCGCTGTTTTCCTTACCGGGTTCAATAATTCAAGCAAATAATAATTGTAAAAAAAGGTTAACAACTATTTTAATCACACAACTTTATTTATTTTTTTCTTTTAATTAGCAACTTCTTAATAAAATGTAAAAGAAATGAGAAGGCATTTTAAAATTTAAACGTAACTAGTACGTAAGATATTATAAAAAAAATCAATTTGAATGCTTTAGTTTAGTTTAAGAGTATGAAAATATCTTCTTACAGAACACATAGTTAAGTAAAAACAATTATGAAAAGAATTTAATTTATTTAGATATGAATTTTTAATTACTGTGAATGACAAAAAAGAACGCTTTTTTGTACATGTAAAATAATTAATTTTAAAGTAAGAGTCTTTTTAACGCTTCCTGTAATTTGAATTATTCAAGAAAGATTTCGAAATCAAAATGAAAAAAACAATAAGTTTGAAATAAACAATGCCATATGTGTAGTATAAAATAAAATGAATAAGCAATGTTTAAATAGTTAAATTTGTAATACATCCTTCTTTATGTGTACATTTTTTGCTAGAAATTAAAATATGGCGAAAATCAGACAATGAAATCCCTATAATTAGATGCAAGTTTAAAGATAAAAATAAATTGCATGATGTGAAATAGAATAATTAAATAAAATAACACATATGGATATGGAATCACGTTGATTATAATTCGCTTTATTAGTTTGGCTAACGTTTATGTTTTATGAGAAAGTACACTACTAGGTTCAAGAAATTCAATTCTACTCTTAATCTACATCGAACTTAACCGCGACGGACACCAAGGTATAACAAGGCTTAAAAGAGTATCTTGTGAAAAAACTATGGCCAAAAACTTCGAATTGCAATCTTTTCCAACTCTATCAGGTTGTTTGTACTGACTAATGAACCACATTACCGTAATTATTATACAATTGAGTAGAAAAACTATAAAAATTAGATTCAGGGATATTAAATGACATTTGCAAAAATAAGAAATGAATGGGCTCATTTAACGGACAAAAATTTAGAAACCTTACAACAGGCAGACACATTGATTGCAGCATAAACAATCAATAATGGAAGCATTATTCTTACTATAATTATGAAAGTAAATTTCCCTTAGAGATAATGTTAGTACTTTTTAAATGCTTTTATAATTTGAGTTTATTAAATACGCATGCATGTATGTATATTTGGCTAAGTCAAATACAAAATTCTAAACCTTTATTCGTCAGCTTATCTTCTGCACACATGGAATAATTTATACGTATTGAAACTTATATTAAAAAAATCTTTCAAATTTGAAAAAAAATCTTGTAATATATTTAAGTAGAAAAACTACATCTGTTATTTTATACAACAAACAGTGCTGTAATTTCAATAACGTTGTACAGAAGTGCTTCATTTCAATGAATTGAAACTTTGAAACGTATTTTTGACGCAGTGGGAGTATCTTTCAACAATTTTTATTAGGTAAAAATTGGGCATTATTAATAATTTTATAAAAAGCATTCCTGGCAGAAAATATTTTATAAAGTTATTATTGTTTTTTTTTGTTATCTTTCTGACTTTTCAAAAACAAAAAATCTGTTAATAAAACATAATTGTTAATCTAACAAAAATGTATTCGAATTTCGTAGCAAGAGAACTTCATTTTCCTTCTTAAAAAATTAGCAAACATACATTTTTCCACTGTTTATAATTTGTTTGTATATACAAGATTTTTCAGAAATTGTAAAATTTGTGTAGGAAATATTTTTTTCGAATACTAAATCGTCTAAACTTCATTTCCCAAGCGGTTTACATTCGATTTATTCTTTTAAGAATACTTATATCACAGAAAAGTCAAGAAATTTAAGTATCAAAATAAAAATAACAGTAATTAAATAAATTATGAAATAAATAAACTAATTAATATTAAAATTGTACTGTTTTTAGATTTCTTGAACGTGAAATATCTAAAATTGTCTATTTATAAGTTTTAGCAAAAACCGGAAAACAATTTTGTATATATATATGTAATTAAAAAAAAAAAAAAAAAAATTCGCTATTTTCACGTTTCGATTTCGTTCTAAATTCTTTTAAGAACGTACTTTCAATACTATTTTCCATAATCTAGTAATATTTAATTATCGGCTAGAGTTCCTTTTTTTACTTTAATTCAGCATAATATATTTATTTTCCTAAAAAGAACTAAACTGTATTACTTAAATGTCAATATCTTATTTCGAAATATTAAAATCATTCCATTAATCCATTTCTCTTTTTTAGAATAAAAAACATTTATCAAAAGCTTTAATTTTGTTTTATTTATTTTTATTAAATTACCGTCTGTCGGCAATTCCAAATAAGTCCGCGAATTGACTGTTCAATCCTGTGCAATTTTGTATACTATCGCGAATGAGGAATGTGTATGTGTCCCAAGCTCCTCCTCCAGACCAATGGAAAGTTAGAAATGTTCTACACATACCTTCGGATTTTCCTGTTTGGGCATTACATGCTTGCGTCAGCCTGGAGACAGGACTAGAATCTCTAAATAATTTCTAAGCAGTCAGTATTGGCTATAAGAACATTCAGAATCGACTGACCTTTCCCCTCTTAAATAACTCACAGTGCTTTTCCGATTATTTTTAAAACATTTTGCGGAGTGGCAATTTTTTTCCAGAGACGGCATTGCACCGAACCCTTTTTATTCTTTTATTATTTACGGTGACACTGACTTAGAGAGTCAAGAGGTCTAACTGCGATAATCGATTTAATCATTGAAATAGTACGATAAAGAATATTTTTGTATTTTATGTTCGAGAGATACTTGGATTGTCCATTTCTCGTGAATACAGCATTGATGGAGATTGAGGGATGAGTGGAGTGATAGTAAAAGTAGACGGTAATAAAATGTGATGTTCTCTGTTCTCGTGCATTTCTATTTATTTGAAGTAACAACGCCTTTCATCACTTCATTATTATTATTATTATTATTATTATTATTATTATTATTATTGCTATTATTATTATTATTATTATTATTATTATTATTATTATTATTATTATTATTATTTACTGTGGCAGTTATTTAGTTACCTGTTCTTAAGAATAGAGTTCGTCGTCATTAAACTTTTTTAAATTATAATTCATAAGTAAATCAATAATTTTTGGCGATTACCTTTGAAGACACTGATGAAAGAAACATATTTCCAATTATATACATTATATAAGAATTTTTTATATTTTAGATATGATATTTTTTAGAATAAGCTGTTTCCATATTTCATTACAAAATTTAATTTAAAGGTCATTTTAAAGCTTAATTTAGAAAAAAGTTTGCCTCCTTCTTAAAAAAGCCATTCAAATATATAAAAACTTACCAAGTTATGCCACATTAATATTTATGCACTTTTTTCGTTTTTAGAATTAGTAAATGTCACACTTTGTTATTTTTTTATAAAAAATATCATTTCTATTAGCTATAAGTGAGAATTATTATTTTTGTGAAAGGAAGCAAATATCTGGTATCATATGATTAATGCCCATCACACATCTAATTTTTATGTTCCGAATTATTGTTTAATATAGTTATTTTTTTTTATAAATATTTGTAATGTAATTTGCCTTTATGATGTTATTTCATTATACTTATCATTTACTTTTTAATTTAAATTATCATTTAAATTGTCATACCAATTTTAAACGAGGAAAAATATCTTTATTAGTAAAGATGTACACTATAAATTTAACTCCATATATATAATATTTGTTATTGTATTTAAGAGGAATACAAAACCATAAATGTTTAAGATAATTCAAACTACTAAAAAATATGTACTTAATTACAAAGTCCATTATTTTCAATCATCGTATTTTAAAAATCTTGTTTTTTCTTGGCTTTTCTTAAATTACCACAAAACAATACTTCCTAAAAATTCGTTTAAAAATCTTGACATTGAACGAATGGTATTTGAAATTGCAATTGAACTAGAAGTTTTTCTTGACAAAAACATACATTTTTAGCTGATATTTTATTTGCCAAAGAATTTCAGAAATGTAAAAATTTAAAAAATGGATGTTTTCTTAAATTTGTACAAAAGGAACATAAAAATAAATGTATTTCTTTAAGATGCCTTTGAAAAATAAAAATCTCTGCATGCATTCTTACAATTCCTTTCTAGTAAAATTGAAAAGATTCCTTTAAATATATATATATATATATATATATATATATTTATTTATTTTTTATTAAACCATGCACCCCTGATGAGTAGTTTAATAAAAAAAAAAGCCTTATACTATAAAATTATCCATTTACCTTTCATAATTTTGGTAATCTGCCTTCTATTTCACTTCAAACTTCATGATTTTAAAAGGATGATTGTAAAAATACTGGTTTATATTGTATGGTAATATCTGAAATTTTGGTTATATTTATAAATATATATATGGGTTTTGTTATATATATATATATATATATATATATATATATATATATATGTGTGTGTGTGTGTGTATATATATATATGTATTTATATGTGTATATATGTATATATATATACAGGGTTGTTATAATTAAAGTTCGCCTATTCAGAAGGCTCTGGAGCCGGTTCTATTGCTCCAAACGAAACAAAATTTCACTAGTATATAGTTGAAGAGATGCAGTCTGCGAAAATTTAAAACAAAATTAGTAACATTTTTTGTCACTAGGTGGCGCTGCGCCAATTTTTAAGGCGATGTTTGCAGATTCGTTATATCGATATCAGTCAATCCAGACGAAACACACAAATTTAAATGTTTCAACAAACTTCGACGACCTGCGAATTGTTATAATTAAGTTCACCTAATCAGACAGCTCCAGAGCATAACCTATGACTCCAAACAATACAGAAAAATGAATATCATTTCATGTGATATAATCTGCATCAAGAAAAATAAAACATGTTGCACAGCAGTAAGGAAATAACGAAGAATAACATGACGCATGAATGAATCTCCGCCATTTTTAATATTGCATTCTATTCTCAGAATTGTGCTTTGTACAGCACTGCGTAAACTGTTCTGTAAGATTGAGCGAATATGAAGTCTAATACTGTCTTTCAGATCAGAGGTTGTCTGACATCTGTCTTTAGATACAGAGTCTTTCAAAAATACCCAGAAAATAAAGGAATCCTCAAATATCGGCTTAAATATTGGCACAGCGCCACCTACTGACAAAAATTTTAACAATTTTTTTTTCGATTTTCCCAGGGCGCATGTCTTCAACTACGTTTTAGTGAAATTATGATTTGTTTGGAGCCGTAGAACCGGCTCTAGAGCCTTCTGAATAGGCGAACTTTAATTATAACAACCCTGTATATATATATATATATATATATATATATATATATATATATATATATATATATATATATATGTATATGTGTATAGTGGCATTCTTTTTAAAAATATAACTTTATTTCTGCAGAAAAATCGTTGTTGATATTTGATGAAAGAATGTTTTGTGTAATATTACAAACATAAATTATATGTATATATGTGGATTAAAAAATATATATGCATATTAGTAATTCAATAAAATATTAATGTATATTTGAATGATGAAATTAGAGTTTTGACTTAAAAATAATGTATAAATTTTAAAGTATCGAACACCTTAAATTTTAATGTATAAATATTATCCTTGATTTATTTCAAATTTTGTAAATTTTATGCTTGAATTGGAATATTCTGAACAAATATATTATACATTTGATTTTAGATAAATTTGCGATACACAGCAGGTCAAACACTCCATAAATTTCTGATTAAAAAAATATAAAGAAATAGAAATGTCTACAAATAATAATAAGTATTTTGCATCATTACCTTAGCTAAATTATTTAATCCTATTCCAAAAACAAACGTTAAAATTATCACTGTTTCTGCATTTTACTGGGACATTTGCCTTAACTTCAACAATATTTTTAGTTTAACTCCCGGGTGTCCCAAAAAATGATTGATGGATTTTAAAATTCAATAACTTGCAAACGGTGACATCTATTTAAAAATTTTTTGCAGGAGGGTTATGTTTAATGTCAGGAGTTTTTTTACCGTAATTTTTTATTTTAGCTCGCATCTAAAACAATAGGTGTCGCTGACGGCGATTGAAGGCCAGGTGATCAGTGCTGAGTGAAGCGTCGCAATATATATATATATATATATATATATATATATATATATATATATATATATATATATATATATATATATATATATAGGGTAACATCTCCAGTAAAAAAAAAAGATTTAAAAAAAGTATTTTTATAAAAAAAGATTTAAAAAAAGTATTTTTATAAAAATATATTTATAAAAAGTTGCTGAAATCACCAGTAATTGGCACCTAGAGCACTAATGTATGTCACCTTGTAATCCAGTAATTGGCACATATTAATATTGAAAAAATACTTTACATTTTGCATTGAGTTTAATCGCTTTAAATGAATTTACCATAGATGAAAATGCCATATTTCAGTTTTTTGAGAGTAAGAAATCAGCATATTAGTCTGAAATGTGAACACTTTAAAACAATACGATATACTTATTTTAATATCCGGTAATTGTCATGCTGTCCCCAGTAATTGTAATATGGATCTTTAATGGATTCCAATTACAGATAATATTTCATTTTTCAAATAAAAACAAATGATAAACAAAATTAGTCTATAACTTTAAAAGTACTTTCAAAATAAGTGGTTTAATCTCGAATTCCTTGCGAATTCCTTGTAATTGGAATAGGTGCCAATTACTTGGAACTAGCAAAATTGAAGCACCATTAATTGGCATCTATCATTAATTCTGAAATCCAAATATTTCTGTGGAAAATACTTTTACATAATTAAAGTAACCCTTTTTAACTAAACAAGACTGTTGTAAATTAAAATTTAAAATATATTATAAATCAGATAATAATGAATTGAAAAGCATGCCTTCCTTAAGCCAAAGAAGAAGTATGTGCTACAAAAATGGCTAATTTGATACAAGCCATAAATTTTTCTCTTTAATAGGCACTATTGTCAACTAGTAGCATAAATCAAAGTTATAATCTTTAACGTAAATGAACATATAACTGGTATACGGTCTTGCATTTTTAAAAGACTGAATATAAATCTTATTTTAGGACAAGATTGTAGGATGTGCCAATCACTGGTGCATGCCAATTACTTGGGATGTTACCCTATATATTCGAAGTCATATAGTTAAATAATAAAATCATATCGTAAAAAAAAAATTGGATTGGGATATGAAATTGTTTTTTCTGCTTTAATTTTTTTTCAGAAAAATAATCAAATTATTTGTTTTTTTCGCTGAAGGATAAACCTCTATTTATTTTGTTCCCGTAAGACATAATTTACATAATCTACGTTTGTAATGCATAGTATAAATAAATAGATCATTATTTATTTTATTTGTGTATGTTTTTCATTATTTTTAAGAAAATTGAATGATTATCTTTTAAGAGAGCCCTTTTGAAAATAATGCATAATAGATTTATCAAAAATGGTTTAATGGAAATATAATCGGAAATGAAAAATAATCATTTCCGTTCCGTTTATTTTTTCTAATACTTTATAAGAATTATTCACTAAATATATTTAATATTTTCTTGATTTATTCCATTTTAAAACTTTCTAAAATTTAAATAATAAAGTTGCATTAAATATATTTTTTTTCTTCGAGATTTTTTTTGTCTGAAATATTATAATTCTATTATAAAATCTTTCGCCATTACAGGAAACATATGTTAAAAAGTAATATTTACAAAAGTGATATGTGAACATTTTCTTGAAGCAGTGAGTAGTGTAAACATAAAATATATCTATATATCTATATATATATATATATATATATATATATATATATTTCTTTAATTCCATAATATAATGGATTGGAAATCTACAGGACCAACATTACATAAGAGTTTTACATTAATTTCATTTGTTCAAATACATTGCAAAAATATGTATAAGATAACGTCAAAATGCATCCTAATAGCATTGACAATCTCTAAAAAGAGATAAGCAAAATCCTGAACCCGTTTTTTTTTAATTTATTTGATGATGTGAAAGATGTTGCTTCTAGTATTGTAATAGTAATTGTTTAAATGATCTGCAAGTGTAATATTAAAGCAGCTCTCAAGCAGGCGTTTTAAGCATTAGCAGAAATGATATTTAATTTTCAGAATTGTAGCAATGGAGGCATCGACACAGGTTTGTAAAGCATAAAGGTAGCCATAAATGTGACTTCAAGACCCTGGGAAAATTTAAATATTTGACAACTCGCCATGTAAAAGAAATTAAATGTGCCAAATAGTATCTCATAAACATTATTTGTCAATAATTGCTGATAGTAATAAACAGTTGGCGCTAGCATTCATTACAGAGCAGTTTTATGGCGTAATAGGTTCACTACGATTCATGCACATCGTGACATGCTGCGTAAAAGAACATTACTTGGAAGAAAACAAAAAATTTTCTCTCAACAAATCAAGATGCGAAACACATCCAATTGAAATGAGGCAAAAATCATCGTATCTGTTTTTGCTTTTTAGAGAAAGAAATTCGGATATGTTGAAATCTGAAGAGAGACAAAAAATCACGGAATTTGCGTGAGAACATACATGAAAGTCGTTGGAGTAGAACAATTGTACAGCACCTGGAAGATATAGAATTTGGCCACAAAATAGTGAAAAACTGTTGCACACAATAAATGCGCAACGTGACATTTCTGTTTCCACTAGACGTCTGTCCTGGTTTAGTATACAGCCGTTCCGATCTACTCGCTGGTATCAGATATCAAGACCATATTGATTTTTAATGATTTGGAAGCTGGTGATCAGTGGTACAATTTTGTTCTACGCTGTTTCGAGATGTTCAATAATGTGTAATTGTTATCCATTCTGTAGACATCCAGTAGGGATTTCAACAGCAGAATATATATATATGTACATATATATATATAAATTCATTTTAGTGATTGCGGTTTTAGTTAATTTCATGCATTATTATGACCATATTTGATGTATATCCATTTTCAATAAAACAAGATTTTTGATTAAAAAAATTTAATGAATAATAACTCAAATTTTCTGGTGAGAATGTTTTTCACATGGATGTTCTTGTGTAACAGTAAGCTTCAATTATTATTTTTGTTATTATTATTATTATTATTATTATTATTATTATTATTATTATTATTATTATTATTTTAAATGTTATGATTTTAAAACTACATATATGGAATATTTCTTTTCTTTTATTACATAAGTTCTTTTCATAAAAAAATATTTTATGCGAACTTGATAAATAATGTTAAATGCAGATCATTTATAATTTAGAGTACTTATCATGTATTACTATTACTATTGTACTCATCTTTTCCAAGTATCACTTGATCACAAAAAATAGGTGGAATAAATATTTATTATTCGTTAATTTTATTCCCATTTTTCACTCTTTTTTCTATCCAGTCCTTTAACACAACATACATATATATTTTAAATAGGGTGGATGACATGCAGCATCCTTGCAAATGACCTTTGCTTCGTCTAAATTCGTCCGAAATTTATATTCACAATCGAAATTCCCGAAATTTGTATTCAATATACTGTTATGTATTTATATTCACAAGTGTCCCGCTTTTCCGAAATTAAGAAATCAAGGTGGAACCCCTCGAATTTTGACGAAACAAAGTGTTGAAATAGGATTAATTTATAAAAACTACAAAATAAGTTACCGTAAAAAATGCAACTTACGTTGCATTTTTTCGTTCAACAAATGAGCAAGCAAATGAGCATATAACTGGTATATGGTCTTGCATTTTTAAAAGACTGAACATAAAACTTATTTTAGAACATTTTTGTAGGATGTGCCAATCACTGGTGCCTGCCAATTACTGGGGATGTTATCCTATACAAGGTGGAATACAAATTAATAGCTGTGTGTAAGTGGATATCTATATATATATATAAAATAGTTTGTTCTTAGTGACTGATAATCGTCCGGTAATCCGACCAGCATAATGGTCGAATATTGCTGGTATATGCATATGTATATATATATATATATATATATATATATACATGAATGAAAGGATAAAAAACTTAAACATTTTAAAAACTTAAATTTAAAATTTAAATTTAAAAGTTTAAAGTTCCAATTAATATTTTAACTTTAATTCTGAATATATTATATATATATATATGAAAGGATAAAAAACTTAAACCTTTTAAAAACTTAAATTTAAAATTAAAATTTAAAAGTTTAAAGTTCCAATTAATATTTTTAACTTTAATTCTGAAGCTTAAAGTATTTTGACCCTGATAACTTTCTTTTACACCCTAACATTTATTACTTTCAGAGATCAACTTTGGACGCTTCTTAAGATTAAAATTGATGATCTAAGCGCTTTTTGCATCCATTTGTGGCTAGGGCCTCATACGTCTCCGACCCGGGAATTGTGCGGGCTTTGACCACAAATCAATCAAAACCTAATGAACCAATTAAATTAAATGTTCCTCCCAAATTAACAATTTTGCCCTCTGCTGGAAAATATTACAATCCTCAACATATTACCCAGAACGCACGCTAAAAAGGAGAGGTTTTGCAGTTTTGAGGTGCCTGCCTAACCTATGGCCACGTAAACTTTCGTAATCACCGTAAAAGCTGAGGCGACCTCCGACCGGACTCGCGAAGTCCATCTGTAAGATGTGCGGCTAAATAAACGAGTTGGATCCAACAAGAGGCTCCCGAGTCCAACTTCTTATGCCACGACTATAACATGCCCGAAGCCGTTATATATATATATATATATATATATATATGTATATATATATATATATATATATGCATGAGTGTGTGTGCGTGTGTGGTTTCATATGTCAACCCACATACACACGCATATATTATATATATATGAACATTGACATACAAAATATTGTTACCTTAAACCAGTAAAGAATCATTTTCCCCTTATGAAATTTTGTTATTACTCTACCTCTTTAAGTTCTATTTTCCTGCATATCAGGTGTGTATTTGTAGCATATTTTATTTATTTTACTAATAAGTGTCTGTGCAAATATCATTGTGCGAAGTGAGATTTTACGCATATAGAAAATCTTAAAAAGTATTTGCTTTTGCAACTTCTAAACTATCTAAAAGCATTTTTCTTATGATTCTATGTATGTGGATTATCAAAATGTAATAAATTTTAAAACCATACATATATATTATTTTTTCCTGTTTTGCTTCTTCACAAATGCTGAAAATAAATTTGCGACTTAATTTTATTTCTTGCATAATAAGGCGTCATTTACATGCTTCTCTAAATAAGAATACCTTTTTGTATTTCAATCGAAATAAAGAATTTTTATCTAGTAGGCTGTCTAAAGGAAAATACTAGCATTTATATATTATGGAATAAGCAATACTGAGCAAATAAACCAGAACCGAATGCTTTATTTAAATGCATTTCGAGATAGAAGCGTGACTCTGAAGCAATAAAGCGTTACTGATATTTACTCAGGAAAAAATATCCTTTACTTCAATCCCTGTTTCAAAGAAACTTATTTGATAGTGTGTGCATTTGAAAGAAATGCAATACGCTCTTACATTATATATATATTTTTTCTTGTCTCAAAAATATATGATATTTAAGAAAACGATATTTACAATACAAACTGCCTTTTATTTTACATTACTAAGCTTTATCCGCATATCTATTATTAAAATTTTTAAAATGTCTACATAGTTACAAATAACTAAAAGTACATATTTTCCTTTTTAGGGAAATTTATTTTTTTAGAACGTTTACTTAAATAAGTTAATTTTTTAAGATACATTAAAATCAAGGCAATATTACAATAAAATTGCGACAGATTAATTTTGCTCTTGAGTGCTAAACTGAGTGATAAAAACATTATATTTATAGAAAAACATAATTACCAATTCAACCCACCTTTCATTTTATATTATTGGATTTATATAGATGTATATATATTCCAATTTTCATAAAACAGTACACATAAGAAATATTATCTTTTCATTATTAATGAAGTGCCTTTGTTTAGAAGGGAACATTACACTTTTCGATATTTTAATTTATGTGCAAATTTTATTTTTAAAGTATTCTAAAATTGTGCAAGAGTACACGAAAAGAGTTACATTGTGCAAGAGTGCATGAAAAAGAGTTACTTAGATTAATTTGTTTCTTGACTGAACAATATATAATTTTCATAGGAAAAGAAAAAAAAAGAGCAAAAAGTCTTTTATTTTATATGTTTTTTTATTTTGTATCTACATATATGTTAGTTATTTTTCTTCAACTTCATAAAAACACATTTAACTAATAGTATATTTTCTTTTTTAATGTAGTGTTTAGATGGAAATAGTCTCTCTTTTTTTAAGTAATCGTAAATAATATTATATTTTCAGTATGGTGTTAAATACAGACGTAGAAAAAAAAAACAATAAACCCCTACTAACACCTTAAATAATTAAGGTAGAAGAAAGTTACTGGTACCGAACGACTGGAACTAAAGTCTACATTTAAATTATATTCATAAAATTTGCTTAGGGGTCTATCTACACATTAAAACGAACCCAAAAACCTTTTTTCCAATGGCAATACCAAATTTAAACAAGATTTTTCTGAACACCAATGTCAAGACACCAATTTTCATATCATTTGAATGATAAGTGCTTGAATTATAAACTTTCAAATTTTAATGCTCTTATTGTTAAATTACATTTCATTGGTTTTATTATTATACCTATTGTACTAATTATATTTTATTAATATACCTATTGTACTACTTATTGTGCTATTTATATTATTAAAAATAGCACATGCTGCTAATGTGCTATTTTTATGTCGTAGCAGTACTAGCTAACCCAAACATAAACAAGTTGAATATGCATTTTTTTTAATTTTATTATATGTATTGTGAATTATTAAATTGTATCGAAAAAATTATGAATAGCAACCAACAATTTTTTTCATGTATTTATATTTCTCAGGTCCTGCTTTATAGAGATTCAAAATTTAAAAAATATATATATTCTAAGTTATTTTCAAATTATTCTTAAAAAACACCAAAATGGTGGTTTAATGGACCATCCACGACAGAAATAACTAGATATTTTGAAACTTCTTATGCTATCATGCAATATGGTAGGCTTTATTGACTACTTAAGTGCTGACTTTCTCAATCCTCATTGTCATTCCAAAATGTGCATTTTTATGAAATGTGAATGGGAAATTAAAATAATGTAGCTAATTTAATGTTTAAGACAATTCTTTTATTGGCAAGCTACAAATATTATTATGAAAAAAAAACTATATTTTAGTATTTTAGCTATTTTATGGAAAATGATGATGTTTGTCAAGCATATTTATTATATCTTTTGAAAATCTTCGTTTAATCTAAACTTTTGAAATGCAATAAAATCAAAAAAAAAAAAAAAAAAAAAAAAAAAAAAAAAAAAAAAGACACACAGGCAGTTAATGGTGATGGCACCCATGTGGAAAATGTGTAATCAAAATAAAAGTTTTAATTTCTCAGATCTATATTGTAATCAGAGATTAGTGTACTAACTCTGTGTCATATTCAAATTTTCCCCTAGCGCCCTAATCGAGTTTTTTCTACGTGGGGGTGGATTCGCAGAAAAGTTTTTTGTGCGTGCATAACATGTCCGTTTCTTGCGATACACGTACGGTTCCAACGCTCTTTAGGGTTTTCGCATGCGCTGAGCATTTTGTGATGAAAAAATGGATATTGCCTTCGGAAATTTCCGAGTTTCTGTAACTATAACCGTAACCGTGAGGGCCATTTTGTTGCCGTTCACAGAATCTCGAGCTGATACCTCTGAATAGCTATATCTGAAATTTTAGCTCGATCGGTTGAGCGGACTGGCCGCTAGAGCTCCATATATCGGCAAAAATTTTTTAAGGACCACCCTGTACTTCAGATCCATTTGTTTCTGGTTAGCAGGTAAATAAATACTGCTATTTGGATATGATAATAACATAAAATATTTATATAAAAAGTTGCTTATTCTTATAAATCACAGACTGAAAGGAAATCTATGATTTATTGAAATCGTACACACGTTTAATTAGAAAATTACGAATATCATATTAAGTTGAGTACAGGAGGGTCTACGCAATTTGGAAACTTTAATTTGTGGTTTGTAGAAAGTTAAATATTATGCAAAGTGTGTAAAAAACAATGACTTGTTAGCTGACGTTTAGGCTTCTGATCTGCAGATTTACTAGTTTAACTTATTAATTTTGTTACCATTTTATTCTTGTGTTGGATAGTGTTCAACAATAGATTCTTTAAGAAAAACTTTTATTTTTTCTTAAAAAAAACAGGCTTGTGTTGATATCTATCCTTTAATATAAAGGATGAATAAAGACTATGCAGCACATTCCTAAATGTACATCTTATTTTCTTTTATCAGTAATGCGTCTCTGATACGCGTTTTAATAATCTTATTTGTCCTTGACGAATGGAAAGTAGTTACTCTTCGAAATTGTTAATGACATCTTCGTCTGCCTACGTCCATTAGTAAAAGCCAAATATTTTAAACATATTTTTATAATAGTATTTTGAGGCTAAACATATAAAAATAATTGGAAAAAATAAAGTCTCTTTCGTATAACGTATGTAGGCTTTATTATTCTTGTAGGAAAAAAAATTAAAAAATGTAAATGTGTTATAAAGGTTAATGTGATGTAAATAATATTCAAATTCAATTAATATTGAGTTTTACGAGAACATCGTTTTAACAAATATCACAAATGTTTTTTTTTTTAATAATAATTAAAAAAATACTTTAACAACAGTTTAAACAATAAAATTCAATTCATAAAAAAAATTATGCATTTTCAAAAACATTTTAAAATAAAATATTTACCCTACTTAAAAAAATCAGTTTATGCAAATTATTTGAAAGCAACAAAACTAATTCGTAATTATAGTATAAAAAATATTTTAAAAATAAACATGAATCTCATCATGTAAAAAATAACTTTTCTATCAAATTTAAATTTTTAAATAATTTGTTCAGATTATTTATGCAGTATTATAAAAAAAGTCTTTCAAAAATAATAAAAAATGGTCTTTTTATTAAATATAATTTTAATTGGAACAAATGTTAACAACGGATTTTAATCACATCAAACATTAAATAAGAGAATTTTTATTTTAATTTAACAAAATAAAATATTGAATGATGTTTCAAAAAAATTTTCATTAATGCGTATTTTTTTCATAAGAGGTTGATATAAAATGCCTTACATTAAGAAGAAAAACGGATGACATTAATTACTAAAAAAAACAGTAATTTAATTTTTAAACATAATATTCTTAAAACTTTTATAATGTTAATTTTTTATTTTAGAATACATTGTATTTTTTTTTTTTTTTAAGGAAATAACATTAATAAAAAATACAAAATTATTATACATAAAAATTTATAAAACCGATTAGGAAATCAGTTTCATTTTATATAATTCAATATTTAAATCGTTTTTATATGTTAAAATACGTTACACATAGTGAAAAAATATTTTAAATAAATTTGTAAATACCTGATTAAAAAAAGTAGTATTTAATATTATGTTTTTTTTTTTTTTTTACTTATTTTTTTTTTAATTTTATTAACATTACTACATTAATAAAATAAAATTTCAGCTCTGTCTGTTTGTGTGTTTGAGAGAAAGAGTGATTACAACCAAATTCTACCAAACGTAGTGTCGAAATCTGAACATTTAGTTGTAAATAGTCCAATACAAATCTTGATGTAGTTTTTTTTTTTTTTTTAAGACCAGGGACTCCTCATGTCGTTTATTTTATTATCCCATATAAGGTGGTCTGGGGTAATAACGCCAGGCGGGGTAATAGCGCCAAGTGCAAATATTTTGCATAATTATGAAATAATCTAGTAAATGACACCCATGTGCTCTGCGCAGAAGTGTTCTAAGTCATATAAATCGCAAAAAACAGCTTCAAGTTAATTTGTTTCATTTTTAGGTCTTATTGTTTTTACAAGCAACTAAAATTAACACTTGATCTAAAATTTGCGAGATACGTTTTGTGATGTGAAGACTATTTTTTTTATCCGGAAATACTTTGTTAATTACATAAATTCGTAGTACATTTCATGGACTTTCCGAATATTGTTGAAGATTTTGGATATCTTCTCGAGATAAATTGTAATTTAAAATGTACAGCGCAATAACTATAACGGGGTAATAACGCCAATCCTTGGCATTAATACCCCGGTTGATTCCCTACAGTGGCCGAGTTACATCCTAAATACTAATTCAAGTAAACACAGTTAAAACTGTGCAATGTTTCTAATAATTCTATTTAAGCGGTCCTTTTTAAGCAAAAAGAAGCTCACGGTCTGATATTCTTTTGCCTCATACTCCCCCCCCCCCCCACACACACACACACACACCACACCTTTATTTTTCTTACACTTTCACAAAAAATTTAACATTTTCAATAGAATGCAATTTGTCAATTTCTAAGTTTGTAGAGTTTGTATTTTTAGAATTGGGCAATCTACATGCAATTATTATATCTTATTTCATAGTTTTGTTTGCATGGCGTTATTACCCATATAGGTGGGTAATAACGCCAAATAGCATTGGTCAAGAAATCACGCCATTACATTTTATGAATACATATCTGTTAAATTATTATTTTTTATATAGATAGTCAATGAGTTGCTGCATCAAATCATATATTTGTTTGAAAAATACAAACTAAAACTGAGCCGTGAAAATTGGTAGAACCTTAACGTGGCGTTATTACCCCAGGGTACCTTATTATTAATAACATGTCCCCTTTTTATCCTATCTTCGTTTTGGGGTCGCACCCTTTAATTATTCCCCATTTCTATATTCTATTTGGCCTTCTGGGGTATGGTATAGGAGTCATTGAAGTTTTTGAGCTCGAAATAATTCATATTTTTTTCCAATTAATACAATATTCAGTTTTGGTAAGCCTTTTTTCATTTAACTATTCTTTTGCTTCCTCGGGATCCACGGGTCATCGAAAGTACCGTTATTACCTGCACATTATCCATTTAACTTTTTGTGTGCTATGCATTTTTCACCTCTTAAAGCTATATAAGTTGCCACCTTCGCAGTGTGTAACTTAAAGTTGATTCTTGAAATTTTCACCTAGGCCAACACCTTCATATTTTTGCTTTGACATTGGGCTCCTTTTTTAACCATTCGCTCCATTTTTACGCATTTCTATAACATTTTATTTTAACATATTTTTCATAACTTGTGATTTATTTGCACTAAATAAAAATAAAAAGTTATCAGAATTAAAATGTTTTCAGGATTAAAAAAAAACTTGGTCATAACTATTAGTTACCATTTTTTAGGATCTTAATATTAGCAACCTTTAAAAATGATCCGATTTACGAACATTTTTAAAATGCTTCTCCATTATGAATGTCCTCCATTCATAACATTAATAACAAAAAAATTATTTGCTACTACTAATTTTGAAAATTAAGCTCCTTCTTGGAGCCTTTGTTACAGCTTCTTAAAAAAAAATCAGATTGTATTACAATTTACTTTTTCGGATTTATAGCAACATACAGCTACTTTAAAACTACTAAAACTATTTAAAAAGACTGGGTCCTGTCCTTTTTTATATTTCAGCTATTAATGATATTTTTGAATTATTATATTTGTATGATATTTTCCATTTTCCGTTTTGAGAAACAACTTACTTTTGTGACTTTACTTTTTTTTACTACAGCTGTAAATAGAAAAGTCCTTTTAAAAGTTACATTGCAAAAGGAATTTCGCCTGTTTATAAACTATCGTGTTAATTATTAAATTCGAGAATTTTAGAGAGGGTTGGGAATATTTTTCAGTATTTTGAATCGCGCTCTTTTTGTGAGTACTAAGGGCCCAATTTAATGTATTTTGTTCATTTAATTTATATTACAATTCAGTTGTTTTCTGCTTTGTAAAATATTCTTTTCAGCAAAGACTTCAGTTATCAACAATTCCAGACATTATTTTTGTATTTGTATTTCGAATTCTTTGTTCTTGATTACTCCGAAGTTTGGCTCTTTAAACTTGTCTTTTCAAAAATGACAAGTTTAAAGAGCCAAAAAATTCTATTTATAATTAATGTCTTTAAACTTGGTTTTATAATTTCTCAAGCAGGTGCAGAATACTGCCAATAAATACTGCTTTATATAGCATGAATTCATAGGCTGGCGTTTTGTTCAGAAGAGTTTTTTATGAATATGATATTCGCTAAGAAATGCCATGAATTCCCGAAACTCGGTTTATTTAAAACTAGATGGAACCCGTCAAAACTTGACGGCACCAAAGAAAGAAAAAAGGTATTTTCCAGCTATTAAAGGATTTTTTAACGACTAATCTTCAGCAAAAATTTCAATAAATAAAAGAAAAACCTGCATTTTACATCTAGGCAAATGACCCGCAATTGGCCGAGTTACATTCAAACATGCTGTCTTAGAATTAGAATCTCTCTCATTTGATAATTTTCCATTTACAAATACAACACCAATAAATTGTACATGACATGAATAAATCATAAATTACTGTCATCTCTCATTTCATACAAAATATACATACTTCACTTACTTCGCAGCAAAATAAGACGGAATTTATAGTTTGCCATTTAGCAACAACTATAACAATGATCCTCTCAGTGGTTAATTTGTTGTTACATTACCCACCCCATTCAACAAATAAACATTTGCATTTTCAACTACTTTTCTATTACCTTTTCATAAATCAAAAATACATGTAAATTTCACATATTAAAAAAATTAATGATAATATTTATTCTGGCTAGGTGAAAACCGTCAAAACTTGACGGCAACAATATGAAAGAATCAAAGAAAAAAAAGTATTTTGCCACTATAAAAAAAATTTTAAAGAATTTTTTTTTTTTTTTTAAGATTAATATTTATTAAAAATTTCAATATGCTTTTCCATTTACCAACTTAACACCAACATGACATGATCCCTGGCGCAGAATTGGTGCAATGCTGCGACACACGTTACAGACTCTTGAAAATGTTTGAAGATTTTTCAACTGTTAAAGTCTAAAAAAAAAAAAAAAAGCTAGAAATCTTTTGCTATGTACCAAAGTTTGTCTAGGTGCCATAAAAAATGCAAATTTTGGCAAATAGTCACAAAAAAATGAAAATTTTGTCAAAATCCCCCCCCCCCCAAAAAAAAAAAAAAAAACACTTAAGAAAATGCTAGAAATCATTTGCTATGTACCAAAGTTTGTCTAGGTACCATAAAAAACCCAAATTTTGGCAAATAATTACAAAAAATAGCAAATTTCATCAAAATACCTCTCCCCCCCCCAAAAAAAAAAAAAATCGTCCGGAAATTTTATAAATAGGTGTGGAAAAATAAAACAGCAAATTTCGTCAACAGATTGCAAAAAACAACAAATTTCTTCAAAAGATTGCTAAAAAATTTGTCAAAAAACTGAAAAAAAAATTGTCTATCCCAAATAAAACAAATTTCGCAAAAGTATTGCACAAAAATCAAAATTTTGCCAAAACGTCTAAAAAATGGCAAATTTGCAAACATATTATGAAAAAAAACTGAGAAAAAAACAAATTTCGACAAATAATTGTGAGTAAACAACAATTTTCGTCAAAAGATTGAAAAAAAGCAAATTTTATCAAATAATCACAAAAAAGATAAATTTTGCAAAAAGATCTTCAATAAACGGCAAATTACATCGGAAAATCATGACAACACGACAACTTTCATCGAAAGAGCTCGAGAAAAACGATAAACTTTACCGAAAGACCTCAAGATGTCGAATTTCGTCCAGTTATCATAAAAGATGTAAATTTCACCCAAAGATCTCAAAAAGCACATAAAATTTATCCAGGTAATCACAAAAAAAGGTAAATTTAGCTAAAAATAGTGGAAAAAAAGACAAATTTCTTAAAAAAAATAACAAAGAACAACAATTTTGCAAACAAAAATCACGAAAAAAGCATAAATTTGATAAAACGGCAAATTACATCGATAGATAGCGAGAAAAAAGCAACAAATTTCACCAAAAATCCCTGAGAAAACAAATAATTTTGTCCTAGTACCATAAAACATGTGAATTTCATCAAAAGATCTTGAAAATACTTTAAATTTGTCTAGGTACTTCAAAAAAATGCAAATATTGGTAAACAGATTGTGAGAAAACAGCACATTTTGTCAAAAGATGAAAAAAGAGGCACATTTTATCAAAAGATCGCAAAACAGGTAATTTTTGCAAAGAAAAAAAGCGAAAATATGACAAATTTCTGAAAATAACGAAAAAAATGACAAATTTAACTAAAAAGCATAAATTCGATAAACCGCAAATTACATCAAAAGATAGCGGGAAAAAAATGACAAATTTCACCAAAAATCCCTGAGAAAACAAATAATTTTGTCCTGGTACCATAAAACATGTGAATTTCATCAAAAGATCTTGAAAATACTTTAAATTTGTCTAGGTACTTCAAAAAAAAAAACGCAAATATTGGTAAACAGATTGTGAGAAAACAACACATTTTGTCAAAAGATGAAAAAAAGAGGCACATTTCATCAAAAGATCACAAAAAAGGTAAATTTTGCAAAAAAAAAAAAAAAAAAAAAAAAAAAAAAAAATGAAAAAAATGACAAATTTCTGAAAATAACAAAAAAAAAACGAAATATTTCACAAAAAAGAATAAATTCAATAAAACGGCAAATTACATCGAAAGACAGCGAGAAAAAACGACAAATTTCACAGAGAATCCCTGAGAAAACAATTATTTTTTTCCTGGTATCATAAAAGACATGAATTTCATCAAAAGATCGTGAAAATACATAAAATTTGTCTAGGTACTTCAAAAAACGCAAATACTGGTAAACAGATTGTGAGAAAAAAACACATTTTGTCAAAAGATGAAAAAAAGAGGCACATTTCATCAAAAGATCACAAAAAAGGTAAATTTTGCAAAAGAGAAGTGAAAAAAATGACAAATTTCTGAAAATAACAAAAAAAACGAAAAATTAAACAAAAAAAAAGTCACGAAGAAGGATAAATTCAATAAAACAGCAAGTTACATCCAAAGACAGCGAGAAAAAACGCCAAATTTCACCAAAAATCCCTGAGAAAACAAATATTGTTTTCCTAGTATCATAAAAGACATGAATTTTGCCAAAAGATCATGAAAATACATAAAATTTGTCTAGGTACTTCAAAAAACGCAAATACTGGTAAACAGATTGTGAGAAAAAAACACATTTTGTCAAAAGATGAAAAAAAGAGGCACATTTCATCAAAAGATCACAAAAAATGTAAATTTTGCAAAAGAGAAGTGAAAAAAATGACAAATTTCTGAAAATAACAAAAAAAAACGAAAAATTAAACAAAAAAAAAGTCACGAAGAAGGATAAATTCAATAAAACAGCAAGTTACATCCAAAGACAGCGAGAAAAAACGCCAAATTTCACCAAAAATCCCTGAGAAAACAAATATTATTTTCCTAGTATCATAAAAGACATGAATTTTGTCAAAAGATCATGAAAATACATAAAATTTGTCTAGGTACTTCAAAAAACGCAAATACTGGTAAACAGATTGCGAGAAAAAAACACATTTTGTCAAAAGATGAAAAAAAGAGGCACATTTCATAAAAAGATCACAAAAAAGGTAAATTTTGCAAAAGAGAAGTGAAACAAATGACAAATTTCTGAAAATAACAAAAAAAACGAAAAATTTCACAAAAAAAGTCACGAAAAAGGATAAATTCAATAAAACGGCAAATTACATCGAAAGACAGCGAGAAAAAATGCCAAATTTCACCAAAAATCCCTGAGAAACAAATATTTTTTTCCTGGTATCATATAAGACATGAATTTCATCAAAAGATCGTGAAAATACATAAAATTTGTCTAGGTACTTCAAAAAACGCAAATACTGGTAAACAGATTGTGACAAAAAAACACATTTTGTCAAAAGATGAAAAAAAGAGGCCCATTTCATCAAAAGATCACAAAAAAGGTAAATTTTGCAAAAGAGAAATGAAAAAAATGACAAATTTCTGAAAATAACAAAAAAAACGAAAAATTAAACAAAAAAAAAGTCACGAAGAAGGATAAATTCAATAAAACAGCAAGTTACATCGAAAGACAGCGAGAAAAAACGCCAAATTTCACCAAAAATCCCTGAGAAAACAAATATTGTTTTCCCAGTTTCATAAAAGACATGAATTTTGTCAAAAGATCATGAAAATACATAAAATTTGTCTAGGTACTACAAAAAATGCAAATTTTGCCAAATAATAATAATAATAAAAAAGAGCTAGCAGTAAATATGGTACATAAGGTCTGCATTATCACGAATGAATGCTATGCAAAAAGAGGGATCTCTTGTGATAATTTTATTTTTCTTCGTTGATTATAATGATCTTCATATTTTTGGAAAAACATTGTTGAGATATCAAGAGATTGAAAATATATATATATATATATATATATATATATATATATATAATATATATATACATAGCAAATTTCATCAAAATATTCTCCTCTCTGTCCCCCCCCCCCCAAAAAAAAAACCTCAGCAAATTTCATCACAGGAACACTATTAAAAAAAAGGATATATTTTTTGTTTTGTTTTGTTTTTTTTGTTTTTAAAGGGAACTTCGAGTCAACTCAAGACAAAAAAAGTTAAACATTAAATAAATATTAATGATTTACAAAAGCTGTTTAAAACTGGGCTTTTTTTCATTTCATATGCAATTCACTATTCTTCGGCGAAAATAACGTAATGTAAATACTTCCTAAACATTATGAGTTAGCTCAAAAATGAAATTTTAAGGGGGAAAAAAAATCACAGATGTTATACAGATATCGCATTAGACATGAGTATTATAAGAAAATGAAGCACAAAATAAATAATGATTTGCGAATATGTTTATATCCATAAAGTCAATAACATCGGTCAAAAATCCCTGCTTTTTTCTCCCTACAAAAAACAAAACAAACAAACAAACAAAAAAAAAAACAAAAAAAAAAAAACGTGATATCTAACCTGGTTTTTTTACACATACTTAATACAAATTTGAAAATTACAATTTTGAAAATGCTTAATCGGCAAGAAAATAAATAAAAACTGTAATCATTAACTATTGAATGTTTCAATTTCATCGAAAACTGTCGAAAAAAAATCGTTTAAGCTACATTAAGCCTAAACTATGTTTGCTGGCTAAAAAATGGAATAGAAATGGAAATAAAATAACTTACATAAAGTGAGAAACGGAAAAAAAAATGTTTTTCCAAAAAATGAAGATCATTATATTAACCAAGAACAATAAAATTATGAATAGAAAAAGAAATACTTCCCCATATTTACCGCTTGCTGGCTGGAAGCTGGAAGTATCAAGTATGTGTTTTCAGAGAGTAAGTACTCTTCTCTGATTGGTTCACGTTCTCAGACACCGGCGCAAATGTCGATGCGTAGAGACGAAAAAAAAACTGTGCTGACTTTTTCTGGCTTTCCTTTTAATATATAGATATTTTTAAAATGTATAAAATGATATATTAAGCATAATTTTGGGTTTCAAGTAATGAATAGAAGTATTTTCTAAAAGACTAAATTTGTAAATTGTTCACATGCCGCTTAAGTAAATGTATGCTCTGTATGGCAAAATAGCGTTATCGAAAATCAGGGATATGGCAAATGCGTTGCACCAAGGGCTATAGATGACAGAGGTGAACGGCGGCTGCGGAAGTCGTTCAGATGAATAGACGATGAATTTATTGATACTTTATAAATCTCAGACGCAAGATATACTAGATCAAATAAAAGATTGATTTTTGAATAAATAGGTTTTTTATAAATTAAAAAAATATGTAGATCAATGCAGATGATAGTATAAATATTTAAAAGTAGTTAAAAAAACAGTGAATTTTATTAGGAATTAAAATAACAAAAGTTTCATTTAAGAATGTTTTTAATTAGAGAGATTTTTTTAATTTTTGAGCATTGGAATAAATATTTTTAAGGTAGATTAAGAATTTATATTTTCCATTTAAAGATTATTAGATTAGATTTAATAAGAGAGTGTTCATTTAATAAACCGGAAAAAGCATGTAATATTATTCAAAAGTATTTACTATCGTATAAGGTTAATCTTGGCTAAATAATTATATTTTTTAATTATATATATATATATATATATATATATATATACTATAATAATAATAATAATTCTGATATTTTCTTTTCCATGTTCAAGGAAAAAATTCCAATCTGTTTTTCTATCTATCCCCCCCCCCACAAAGACACAAGTAGAACAACGACTACAATATTAAAAACTAAAAGAGTTCTTTTAATTCTGAAAAAAAAAAAATTATCTGCATGTTCCACATTAAAAATTCAAGTGCATTATGTATTTTCAAATCTGCATAATTTAAGTTCGTTTTATTATATATATATATATATATATATATATACAGGGTGATTCAAAAAAGATGGGAAAATTTTTAAGAGGTGATAGTACACACCCAAAAAAAACATTTTGTGTCAAAGAATGCATGGTCGGAAACTAAACGTAAAAAAGTTAGAGGGCTCCGAAAGTTATGTTCTTATACGAGACAAAAACACACAATTCACGATTAAGTTAAGTTACGGAAACAAATTTAATGGCATTTGATTGCAATAAGTGCTCAAAACTTTGACCAGCAGCTGTTATGCACGCAGTACAACGGCGAAGAACAACAGATTGGCGAAATTTATGAAACACACCAAGCATATCGCAAACTTCCACTACAGCAGCCGAAGGCTTGGCGACAAGTTCTTCTGTGGATTCAATGGGAGTTTCATACACAAAAGCATTTAGTTGTCCCCACAAAAAAAATCAAGACATGAAAGATCTGGCGAGCGCGGTGGCCAAGCTATAAGACTATTTCGCCCAATCCGTTTGTTTGGAATGGCTACGTCCAGATAGTTTCGCACTGCTCGTGCGTTATGAGCTGGTGCTACATTACCACATTACCTGCCGGATGTGTGGACGAACTTCGTTCAACATGTCTGGTAGCACCTATTGCAGAAACACGAGGTAGTCATTCTCATCAAGGTGTTTTGGCAGAAGATATGGGCCGAGTAAGTGTCCGCCGACTATTCCTGCCCAAACATTGATAGAAAAACGTTGCTGACGCGAATGTGGATAAGTGGCATGCGGATTTACTTCTGCCCATACATGCTGATTGTGGGTGTTAAATGCACCATCACGCGTGAAGGTACATTCGTCCGTAAAAAGTATTGTTGAAATAAAATTTGGATTTACAACATTCTGCTGCAGAAACCAGCGGGCAAACTCCACACGACGAGGATAATCGTTTTGCCTCAGTGCCTGTACTGGTTGAACATGATAAGGGTGCAAACGTTCATCATGGAGAACTCGCCATGTTCTGGATTGCGATATCTGTAATCCTCTACTCACTGCTCGTGTACTTGTACTTGGCTCATCAGCCATCATATCCAAAATGGCTTCTTCCACCATAACATTCCTCTTTGGACGACCTGCATCCAACCGGGATGCAAGAAAGGAACCCGTCTCGAATAACTGTCGATGCAAGCGTTCAAATATTTTCGGATTGGGCAACCGCCTGTTGGGAAATTGCTCTCCGTACAACCGTTGAGCTTCTACGCTACTTCCATTTGCAGCTCCGTAAACAAAATGCATATCGGCTTTTTCCTTATTAGAGAAGGGCAACATCTTCAGATGCGTTACTACAGCGATTGACAATTGCACTCTCGTATCAGGGGCTTTTATCTATGAAATGTAACGAAAATTTGAATACCAGCTCTTCTTCTTAACATAACATGCAAATATTACTCGCAGCGCGGTAACTCGCAACAGGAATGCAGCTTTCTGTTTTGAGCACTTATTGTAATCAAATGCCATTAAATTTGTTTTCGTAACTTAACTTAATCGTTCATTGTGTGTTTTTGCCTAGTATAAACACATAACTTTTGGCGCCCTCTAACTTTTTTACGTTTAGTTTTCGACCATGCATTCTTTGATACAAAATGTTTGTTTGGGTGTGTACTATCATTTCTTAAAATTTTTCCCATCTTTTTTTAATCACCCTGTATATATATATATATATATATATATATATATATATATATATATATGTAGGATTTGAATTTAAAAGTTATTTATTTTAAAACGAGCAGATCACCAAATTAACTGACTCTCTGCTATATTTTTTTTATTTTCCATGATTTAAAAAATTTGCTTTATGAGAATTCGCGAGAACGAGCAGAAGAACTGATTTTAAAAAATCGGAAAAGGCGGTGTTATGCAAATGTGGTTATGCATGAAGCATAATTATATTATTGAAAATAAAGTGTATTGTAGATTTTAAAGTAAAATTTAACATATTATAAGAAACTACAGCTTGAATTATTTGTAAAAAGTTGTATTAAAGGGTGTTGTAATGTCATTTCAAAGTTTTACTATCCCGTTAATCCTTAACTAAGTAACTTAGTTATTTGAATCTTAGTTTTACTATAATTTTGTGTACTCGTTGCCAGGATCATAAAACGAAAGGTAAATAATAGGAAGATAAACATGGGAACTCTGAATAAATCTAAGAGAATTGATCTAAATTTTTCTAAATTCAAACGGACGCATTGAAGTATATCCAAGGGCAAATAAAGGTAAGCAATATGAATTACTAAGATTATTAACAAAATATGATAGTTCAAATGATATTAGTTTATATTTGACCATGTACGAAAGTCAAATGGAGCAAACAGACATTGATAAAAGAGAATGGGTGAGCTATTTAATTAATCTAATGCCACCAGATGTGATTAATATAACTATACGTGAAAAAAGAACCTGAAATCCATGATTATGATTACATAAAAAGTATTCTTTTAAAACGGTATAAATATCAGCAGAAGAATTTAGCCTATTTTTTTTCACTTAAAAAAAGCTATCGGCTTATTGGCATGATTTCGCTTATGAGATTAACGTGTATTTCCATCAATGAATTAAAGGTCTTCAAATAGAGGATTTTGAGGAATTATCGTAGTTGATTATAGTTAACCAAATTAGGCATAATATACCCGCGGTAAAAAAGACGCATTTTGCAGAAGAATTATAAGTAATAAAAAATTGATGACTTAGTTAATACATTAGATATTTACGAAATGGCTCCAAGAGTTTGCGCGAAGCAAATGACAAAGATTACAAGCGACATTAAGTAATCAACTACACAAGTAATCGACTACGCAAATGCGAAAAGGCGTCAAATTGTTAATATATATATATATGTAATGATTCGACGAGATCGATGTTCCATAACAATGTACAAGTTCCAGTGGCACACCATCTATGAGGCAGAACAGATTACTACTACCAAGAATCAACAGTGGGACGAGCTGAGCAGTCGCCCCGGCAATTTGACCAGCAGTGGATGAGTTTATTGGGCTATTTCCCCATAAGAAAGTTCAATCAAGCAGTCTTTAAATTAATTTTATTAGAACTCATAAATAAGTTAAGTTCTTTCACGCAATCACCTTGGCACTCTCATCGAATAACTTCCACTTCACCAACTCCGTGATTAAGCTACATTCCACAATATTAGAATTTTGGGGAGAAAAAAGAAACAGCATCCTAATAATTTTTGAAAGTCAATCGCATTCTCGGGAAACATGACATGGCTTCCGAGTAGTTTTTTAAGAAAAAATGCATTCTAATTCAGCGGAGCAATAAAACGCGCGTCTTGATAGTTTAAAGAAAAGGTGCATTCTACTCTCCTGAAAAGCCAAATGAAAAAATCATTTTCACGACAAAACTAGCGCCCTCCTACTCCGCGTCAATCATTTTAAAAATCCAATCAGGATGGACTCGAGCCTCTAACGGACAAAATGATCAATTCTAATTGGCCGTAATAGGCGGTCTATTGGCAAGAACTATATTTTTTCCTCGGAACACTAAGCCCTTTAGCAACGCGTAGTAACACTTGTCACGCGATGTTAAAAAATAAAAAATAAAATTAAAATCGCAGGAATATGCCAGAAAGTAAAAAGCTTACGAAATACTTCCCGCCTTTTTGAGAAGCAAGAAATAATTTATTAATAACTAAAGTAAGAAAAAGAATTTTAGCTGTTACAAGTTACGAAACTAAGATTGAAATATGTTCCACAAATTTAGAATTGAAGCTAAGAGAGAATAAAAAAAAATGGCGCAATTTTTTTTTTTTTTTTTTTTTTTATTACAAATCCCCCCTCCCAGAAAGACGGGTGAAAAAGTAGGTCTGAGACCTGCAATTTCACAGAAAGGGAGATGATGCAGACTTAGCTCACGAAGTTGTTGATATAAGTAATAATAATTAGATAATGAATAAAAAAAAAATTTAAATTAATTTCTCTTTTTTATATAAATATAGAATTCAAATTTAAAAACACCAAGGTGATGCGTGGAATAACTTCAAATTTAAATACAATAAAATAGGCTTCAATACAAATACAAGATATAATCTTGTTTAAAGTACACATCAAAAAGTAATTTGAAAATATAAGCAATTACCCATAGTAATAACATAAAAATGAAACATAAAAATGAAAAACAATAACGTTAAATTCTTTTTTAACAATGTCAAATCTAGAAATCAATTTTTAAAAGTTTGTTTCAAAAATCCTCTTAAAGTCATATTTGGAATGGCATAGTTCATTACCTCATTTCAAGGATGTCTAATTCATTTAACTGTCCAAATTCATCAGCTAACATTATAATATTAGTTCAGTTTTTGTGTGAGTAAGTCCTTGAACATTCATAACAGTTCCATTTTGGAATCTTTGTGAAAATACTTTTATAATTGTATTTTTAATTAATAACACATTTTACAATATAGTAATAATAAAATTTAACAATGTAAATAATAAACAATATAATTAAGAAACATAATAAGGAAAAATATCAATAATAATAAATATCATAAGTGTAAGTAAATCTCATAATGGGTATAAGTAAATCTCTTAATAAGTAATAATAAATATCACAAAAGACATTCTTTAAATACTTAATCTCGTTTATCTCATCTCATATTTTTGGGATGAAATATAGAGAGAAGTGGAATAAAATAAAAAATGCAATCAACTATGAAATCATTTACTTAATCTGGTAATCCGAGTACAGGATTAAGTAGGAATATGTACAAAAAAAAAATTAAAATATAATATGATATATTAAAATAAAATAAAGATAAATAAAAATTTTGTTCATGTTTGAGAATGCACGTGACCTTTAAACTACTAAGATTCTTAAAAAGAAATATTAATAAATGATAAAAATAAAAAACAAGATCTATTCATGTCAAATAATTACGCAATAAATATTCTCTCGGTGTGATAAAACATTGCAAGATGCAAGTAGGAAAGAGAAAAAGAAACAAAATTATATTATAATTGACATGTACTTGGACTGGAATGCAGAAGCAAAGAAAGAGAGAAAGAAAAAAAAAATATATTAAAATAAAGTGATAAAAATTTTGTTACTTGGCAAATAATTAATTTAATAATTGATAGATTAAATTTAATATTACAAATAGGTTCAGTTGAAAGAAAAAAAAAATATTCTAAGTAGAGTAATTCAGTACAGAATAAGAAATTTCCACTTTGTTCGTCTACGCCGGCATAAATAAACAAATATAAAAATTTCCAGACAAGTGACACTCTCGCTGCAGTCAAGAGATATCATTGCCATTCTGTGAGAATTACAGGATATTATCTGAATTAAAATATGAAAAGAAATTTACTGTTTAAGAGAAAAAATTATAAAATGATAAACTAGAGATATAGTTTAAGCTACAGTTTTTACCTGAGTTTGTTGTTGTTGATTAGGGGGTTGTTGCTCATGACTTAATTTAAATTTATCAGGGGAATAATAAGGCCTTAATTTAGATACATGTACTATTTCTGAACTTTTGAACTGGTTTTGCCTATCAATTTCAAAATTTACTTCGGATAATTTGTTAAGAATTTTATAAGGGCCACTAAATACTTGTGACAACTTTCTAGTATTAGGGTACTGAAATTCTTCATAGATAACTAGATCTCCTATTTTAAATTTTGGTTCGATATAATCTTTATCATAATATCTTTTATTTTTTAAATGAAATTCATCAGTTCTTGTTTTAGCAATTTTAAGTGCTTCATGAACAGGGGGATAATAATTTTGTTGTAAGGGGGAGTCATAGGGTAATTGGCCAAAAAGCAAGTACGCAGGTGGAAATTTGGTAATAGAAAGGGGTGTATTATTATATTCATTAATTACCTCAGTTAAAAGCTTAGTCCAGGGAATTTTAGAGGTAGTGGAGTTTACTTTACATTTTAATCTAGTTACTATTGTCTGATTTACTCTTTCACATTTCCCATTCGTTTGTGGATGATGGGCAGTGGTCAAACGTTGTTTAATATTATGATTTCGCAGGAATTTTTTGAATCTTGAAGAAGTAAAAGCAGCATTCCTGTCACTAAGTATTTTTTGAGGGGACTGTACACTTGAAATCTTACTAAAACAGAATAATTGTTGAGGGATTTTGATATTGAAAATTTGTTTCAGACAATTTGTATAAGTTTCTGTAGTGACACTTTTGGAAGGAAATGCCCAAACATATCTTGTGGCATGGTCTATTATAATATGGAGATATTTTTTTGTAGAATTATAATAATTGAACCCTCCTACAGTATCAACAGACAGACAGTCAAAAGGTTGATCTGTA
The DNA here is from genome assembly GCA_964019185.1 of Maratus speculifer. NCBI lineage: Eukaryota > Metazoa > Arthropoda > Arachnida > Araneae > Salticidae > Maratus > Maratus speculifer. The sequence continues at coordinate 42,741,065 of OZ025297.1, read as the reverse complement.
GTGGGCATAGCTTGTAATAAGCCAAATTTTTTCTGTCTAGGTTTTTTATTTTTCTGGCAAATATCACAGTATTTAACAAAGTTAGTAATGTCTTGGGTCATATCTGGCCAATAATAGTTAGGAGAAATTAAATTTTGCATTTTTTGAACACCAGGGTGACCAAACTGTTCATGAGCAACATTAAGCAATTTTTTTCTTAGGGACATGGGAACTACCACTTTACGAAAACCTTTTCTTTTAAATATAATCAGTCCATTGTCATTAATATAATTTGATCCACACACATTTTCTTTTTCTTGCATCTCAATAATCTCTTTAACGTCAAGAAGAAAAGTAAGGGGCTTACAAAAATGAGAAATAGGGTTTCGGGACAACATGTCGGCTTCGACATTTGTAGATCCCTTTAAGTACTCTATTTTGTAATCGAACATACTTAACTTCAATGACCACCTAAATAATCGACCTCTTAAATGTTTGACATTTTTTAACCAAACAAGAGATGCATGATCAGTATGGATGGTAAATTGTACACCGTGAAAGTAATGATAAAATTTATCTAAAGTATCAATGATAGCAAGACACTCTAGTTCGGTAATGAAATAATTTTTCTCATAACTTCTCAATCCTCTAGAAAAATAAGCAATTGGATGTAAAAAGTTATTATGGTCGGGTTGTTTAAGAACTGCACCTACCGCTACCTGAGAAGCGTCAACAAACATGTGTAGGGGTAATTTTGGGTCATAAATCTTTAAAATTGGTTTAGCAATGAGGGCATCTTTTAATTTTTGAAAAGAGTTTTGACATTCAGTATTCCATTCCCAAATAGTATCTTTCTTAAGTAATTTATTTAGGGGGTGTCTAATTTCAGCATATTTGTCAATAAATTTATGATACACATTTATAGAACCAAGAAATCTTTGTAATTCTTTAGTGTTAGTAGGAGGTTTTAATTTTTTAATCGTTTCTATATTAGTATTAGCTGGAGTTAAAGTTCCATTTTGGATTTCATACCCTAGAAAATTGATTTGTTTTTGAGCAAAAGTACATTTAGATAATTTTAATTTAATATTTTCTATTCGGCATAAATCAAAAATTTGGATGAGATGCTGTATATGTTCATCTATTGATTTAGAAAAAATAATTATATCATCAAAATAATAACAAGCAAAGTCTATTTTATATTTTGTAAGAATTCTTCTAATTGTCCTGTTGAAAATTGGGGGGCCTACCTTTACACCAAAGGGGAGAACATTCCATTCCCAGAGCCCACAATTAGTAGTAAAGGCTAACTTTTCGGAATCGGCTGGGTGAATAGGTATGTGCCAATAGCCTGAGGCTAAATCTAGTGTAGAGAAATATTGGGCACCACTTAATTTGTCTAAAATTTCATCTATTCGGGGTAAAGGTTCAGCGTCATTTTTCATGATAGAAGTTAATTTTCGGTAGTCAACACACATTCGGGTTTTTTTACCTTCATCTCGTTTATTTACTAACGTAACTGGAGAAGAGTATGGGCTATAACTTTCTTTAATTAACCCAGCAGCTAATAATGATTGGATTTGCTGAGATATTTCTTTTTCATCAGCAGTGGATGTACGATAAGGCCTCAAAGATATTGGTAGGTCAGAATTAAGATAAATACGCTGAGGTTCAATATTAATTCTCCCTACATCATATTTATTTTTTGCAAAAATATCTAAATAATCCCTTAAAAGTTCCCTTACATTTTTATTTTGAATAGCATTCAGATCCCCCAATAGATTATAATCATCATTATTAGTTCGCGACAAGGATTGAGGAGTTATGGTTTTTCCATAATCGGGTTGCACAGTAGTATCATTTTTTATAATATCAAAATGAAGCAATTCTAAGTTATCACTGGATATGTTGACATATGGGTTTAACGAAATATTGTCTTGTAACACCTGGCTTTTTGCACAATCAATTTTCAATTTAAATTTGGCACAATCAGGTAAACCTAAAATAGCATAGTCCAAATCAAGTTGACTTACTAAAAAATTAACATATCTCTTTATATTACCAAATTTAATACATAATCGACAAGATTTATTAATTGTAAGAGTTCCTTGTGCCTGTCTGATAGTAATAGGGGTAACATTATGTAAATTACCATTTAAATATCGAACAAATTTGAGGGGTAAAATTGAGACAGTTGATCCACTATCCACCACACAATACACTTTGTTATTGCCCACATATCCAGGGATAAATAATTTTCAGACATTATTAGTAGGGGGTGGTTGAATATGAGCAGGAGTTTGAGCTTGACAGGAATTTGTGTTAAATATACAACTCCTCTCCCAATGATATGCATTTTCTATGCCTCTGTTTAAACATACTCTGCACGGACGACTAGGGTAATTGTTTTGATAATGAGTTGCAGGCATTCTAGGAGTGAAAAACCTAGGATTAAAATTTTGGGATGGATTGTTTGGAGTAGGTCGAGTCCAATGTCTGGGCTGAGGATTGGGATTGTGCATTGGTCTAGTTTGTTGAAAATTTCTATTGCCGTTATTAGAGGTATGATTTGGAATCGCTGCTAATTGTTTAGCAATGCGAAACCATTCACGAGTATTGGAAGGAGGGTTAACCATCAAACAATTTTGATACTCCGGCTGAAGGCCATCAATTAATCCCTGTATAATTAAATTTTCCTCAAGCTGAAGTTGCCTTCCAATCTCAACTTTCTTTCTAAAATAAGAATCCAAATCACTTAGATCATTTAACTTTAAGGAAGTAAATTCAGAAAATTTTGGAACTCTAACTTGAATGAATTTTTCACTTAAAATCTCGACAATTTCTTCATAAGTAGCACAATCCAAACAATCATTTATATAAGTTTTTAGCGCTTCCCCCTTTAAATATTTTGAAATATTTTGGTGTTTCCACTCATTATCTTTCTTTTCTACCGAACATTCTCGATCAAAATGTTTAAACCATTTAAATATATCCATGCCCGACCCAAATTCAAAAGGGACAATATCAAGTTTATTTTCTGACATTTTTTCTTCTTTTACTAATCCTGACCTTAGTAACATGAAAGAAGGATAATTCATATGGAAAATATTTAAATGCTATACTTCAATTATTAAAATTCAATTACTATACTTCAAATACCTCAATAAATAATAATAAAAATAAATAAATAATAAATAAATAAGTAATAAAATAATAAATATCGGGTTTCCATACATGGGAAATAACAAATAATTTTAAAAACAAAAATACTTTTCTTTACGTATGGAAAATAAATTTTGCAACAGAGTATTTTTTTAACAACAAATTAATCCATCTTTCGATTTAAAAAAAAAAATAACACCTTTAAAACCAAATAAAATTTCTATGAGCAGAAAATTTTAATTAATTATAAATTAAGAACAAATTTATTTTTTAATATCTGTAATAAAAGAGAGAAAAAAAAATCAAGAATTTAAACAAAGAAATTATCATTAAATTTCTTAATCAATAAAACAATAAAATAATAAATAATAACTTACAGACATGTTCGATGTGGCCTTGTTCAAATACCTAATTTTTTATTAAACTAAACAAAAATAAAGAACTTCGTAGATACGACTCACAGGTGTAAATTTCAATTATCTTGTATTACTGATGGAATCTACCGTAGTTTCGCAACCATACAGCAGGTGTTCATTTATTATGAAATGAAAATTTATCAAAATATTTATGCACTTTTACCTAGAAAATACAGTAAATAAATAAATAAAAGAAAATGATGTTGAATTGATTTCATGCAGGTGATCTTTTGTAATTTTTATTTTGCATATCTCACAGTTTGGTTGCATATCTCACAGTTGAAAAGTTTCTCACTAGAATGCGAGGTATATTTCACAATTAAAATATTTGTAGATGTAGATACCACACATAATTACAAACAAAACTTTATAAGACGATCTTTTTTCACAGATTGATTCATGTCGGTTCAAGATGAGTAATAAACAAAGGCCGAAGTTCCAGCAATTAGTTTCAAGCTCGGCGAAAATGGCACGTGCACACACAGCGTTGCGAAGAATTCTCTAGAGACGTATGCAGGTTCATTTAAGAAATCCTGCCGGCTAATATGTAATGATTCGACGAGATCGATGTTCCATAACAATGTACAAGTTCCAGTGGCACACCATCTATGAGGCAGAACAGATTACTACTACCAAGAATCAACAGTGGGACGAGCTGAGCAGTCGCCCCGGCAATTTGACCAGCAGTGGATGAGTTTATTGGGCTATTTCCCCATAAGAAAGTTCAATCAAGCAGTCTTTAAATTAATTTTATTAGAACTCATAAATAAGTTAAGTTCTTTCACGCAATCACCTTGGCACTCTCATCGAATAACTTCCACTTCACCAACTCCGTGATTAAGCTACATTCCACAATATTAGAATTTTGGGGAGAAAGAAGAAACAGCATCCTAATAATTTTTGAAAGTCAATCGCATTCTCGGGAAACATGACATGGCTTCCGAGTAGTTTTTTAAGAAAAAATGCATTCTAATTCAGCGGAGCAATAAAACGCGCGTCTTGATAGTTTAAAGAAAAGGTGCATTCTACTCTCCTGAAAAGCCAAATGAAAAAATCATTTTCACGACAAAACTAGCGCCCTCCTACTCCGCGTCAATCATTTTAAAAATCCAATCAGGATGGACTCGAGCCTCTAACGGACAAAATGATCAATTCTAATTGGCCGTAATAGGCGGTCTATTGGCAAGAACTATATTTTTTCCTCGGAACACTAAGCCCTTTAGCAACGCGTAGTAACACTTGTCACGCGATGTTAAAAAATAAAAAATAAAATTAAAATCGCAGGAATATGCCAGAAAGTAAAAAGCTTACGAAATACTTCCCGCCTTTTTGAGAAGCAAGAAATAATTTATTAATAACTAAAGTAAGAAAAAGAATTTTAGCTGTTACAAGTTGCGAAACTAAGATTGAAATATGTTCCACAAATTTAGAATTGAAGCTAAGAGAGAATAAAAAAAAATGGCGCAATTTTTTTTTTATTTTTTATTTTATTACATATATATATATATATATATATATATATATGACAAATGTATACAAATCATTATTATTTTTATTTTAATCACATACAATATTTTGTATATAATCAATTAATCAAGTCAATTATCGAAAAATGTTAAATACAAGTGTTATTTTATAACATTAAACATCTTAATAAATATTTGAAATTAAGTGAAGTTTTATTTCTAAGTCCTCCAAGTTTAATTAGTGGACGTAAAAATTTCAAATTTGTTATTATCAGCTTGGGAGAAAAAGTTTCAACGTTTATTCCGGTAAAATACTAACATAGACATTCATTTGACATTTGCACATAGATCATAAAATGAAGCTTTAGTGTACTTATGTGTACTTTAAACATTTAAACCCACTTTGCAACACGATTATTCATTATATTAATTATATGATCCAATATAACCTATGGGAGTAATATTGCCTAGAATTTAGTTAAGTACCCTATTTAGTTATGACAGTAAAGTAATTAACTTTGAATCACATGAATTCGTAAGTAATAGAAGTAAAATTTATTCGTTGAACAAATAACTTGCTTATTATCAAGCACGTCATTTCAAAGCAAAATTGCTTAAATGTTTAATTTTACTTTTTTTTCTTGGTGACACTGTCTATTAATTAACCTTAATTTACTTGTAATTTTAGATTTAATGACTGTAAAAATGGATTAAAATATAAAATTAATTTTTAAAGATTCATTAATACCCTAAACATTAAAAATATGACATAGGAATATTCTGCTTTTTTTACAGAGAAACATTTGTTACCAAAAAGTTTGAATAACAAGATTTGCTTTATTTAATGATTAAAATATTCTTACTAAGAGGGTTTGGAACACATTTAATTTTTTTTTTAATTTATTGACTTATTTTTTATTTTTTATTTTATTTTATTTTATTTTATTTTATTTTATTTTATTTATTTATTTTTTTTTGTGGTTAACCATATTATTTGTAAAGAAAAATACATGATAAAACTTTTTATAGATAAGTAAGAAAAAAAAATAATTTTTTTAATGGCAAATTTAAATCATTGTAACTTGAGATATCATTTGTAGAATTTTAATTGCTGTTCATTTAAATAAACAAAAATATACAATATTTAAGTTTGAATCACCATTTGAAAAAATATTAATTTAAATAAAATTTAAAATATTTAAATTTTAAAAAATCGTGCAACTTAAAAAAAATCGGTACTTCTAGGGTGACCAATTTCGCCAAATTATATAAATCGCCAAACTAATAGCCAAATTATACATGTTGACATAATTTTTATTTTAAATAATGAAAAAACAAATAATGAGTAGAATATTAATAAAAATATTAATAAAAAGTCGAAATAAAAATCACTTAAATACATTTTAAACACGTGAATCGCATTTAATGCTATTGAATGTGACATTCACGATCATCCATTATTGGCATTCAATCTTATAGTTTGGCGATAATTTTTTGGTCGACGGGATAGCTTAGAAGTACCAAAAAATCATATCTTTAAAAATAAACTTTGTTTTCATTTTTGCTTAATTCAAATTAATGTAAAAAAATTATAAAAGACACGTTGGAAGTTTGAACCAATTACCTTTAACGGTTCTTGACCTATAACAATTAAAAATGGAGAAATGTTGACAGAACCCATCACGAAGATAAACGTATTTTCACCAGAAGTCTTTTGCATGACAGCCATTTGAATGTACTTTTTGAAAACAAATCACAAGTACAAAATATTTTTCTTGTATGCATGGATATGTTTTTTTTTTCTAAATACATTATGAAATCAACAGTTTTGGTTTTCGCTATATATAGTAGTTTCTACATAGTAGTTTTCATAACTACAGTAAAACTATCACTTTTAGTCTATAATGTAAGTTCCTGTTAGTGAAATATACACTTTAATTAAATGTAACCCAATAATTTATGCTATTGTTGAATCTTTAAATACCTCCTTTTTCTCACATTTTTGTCTTCTGACATTTTTTTAGTTTATGTTTACGTTGAATGTGAAATTGACCGTAACTAAGTAGCCCGTCAAACTAAGATTATCTATTAAGTTTCATCTTGATGGGGGAATATGAATACAAATTAATCTGGATTGCACTTTAAAATTCTTAGCTCAGTGATATTTCATATGCGCAATCGATGTATTCAGTAATGAATCCGAAATGTAAGCTTTTTTAAAAATATAGTTTGTAGGGTAATAAAGGGGTTAATTTAAATTTTAATCGTAAAACTGAAAATAAAACTTTACTTATCATTAATAACAATAATAAAACTTTGGCGAATAATGGCGAGATTAATTTACTTTTTTATGTCCAAATTTCATATAAATATTTATGTTTGTTAATTTGCATTATAATATATTTATTGAACTAAACCAAAATTCTGGTATAGTAAGGTACCTGTGTATAATATGGACACCCTAAGGAAAAAAAAAATTCACCCCCATGTACACGTGATAGGACTCCAAAAATTAATGACCATAATCCCTGGACTGTTGACTATCATTATTAAAATTAGCGACCTTGTAACTATTCCGGTTTAATTTAAATGATAAAAACAAAAAATGTTTACAAATGCCCATATAAGGGACCACCAGTCCCTATTATGGACAGGTGTCTCCCTCTTGACCAAATACACAGTGTGTATAAAAGAGCCACTCTTCAATGGAATTTTAGAGGCGAAGAGATAAAAAAAGATACCTTAAAGTATTGCAGTGGAGGGGAGGGAATAGTAAATATCTTCAGAACATGCATTTTAGAACGGGAGATCATTGTCGATTGTGGCTCTTCGAAGACCGATGCAAAGCACCTCAGTTACTACAAAATATTACGATATTACGTAGTTGGTTAACTTAGCTTTCTATTTTTGTGAATCTGAAGGTTCAACTGCTGTTCTTCCAATGTGGACATAAGGTGTCCATATTGGGAATCGGGAGTAGTTTTAATAAATCTTGTAATAAATAAATAAAGAAAACTTTTTAAAGCAACATATGGTATAGCAATCGAAAATACTTTTTAAAAGCTTTCTAAAACACTCCATTTTTTAATATTTAAAGTAATTTTACAATATCTAATAAGAATTTAAAGTTACCTGTAATTACGATTAAGGCACTACAAAACAACAAGTTGCCATCTAAATGGTGAACAGCGTGCTTTTTTGTACTTTCCTGGCTAAATTATCTTTTCAACCGCTTTTCTTCAGGGACATTTAGCGCGATTTCTCTATCAAAATTGTTACTTTTAAAAATATTAGGGGTGTCCATATTGAGAGTACTGTCCATATTGGGTACAAGTACCTTATACATCCAATACCTGTCTATTGTAGACCTAATCCATTATTCATAAGAATTACTTAACCTCGAAAAAATTATGCTATTTTATAATTAGATATCATTTAACATAAAACAACAAATAATGCTGAAATGTTTTAAAATATTTACTTGCATGTACTGCAAAATCATGTTTTTTTAATCATTGATTTTTTTCGCGGTATAATTTCAGTATTTATAATGAAACTTTCATACAATTTCGAATTGTGATAATCGTTGAAATATCAATTACAACTACTTATAACAAAACAAAGCAATTATTTAAAAAAACTTAACGATGAAAATAATATAACAAAATCATGTATACATAATAAAATGTACATAAATTTAAAGCAATAATTTTTGCTTTATATATCATCTTGACTATTCTTAAATATATTAAAAATAAACTTTATTACTTAAAAAAAACAAACAAAACTCAAACACTTTACTTATGTATTTCAACAATAATTCTCTATCTAGAAACATCTTCCTAAAAAAATATGGCTGACGAGAGAAAACATTGCTGTAAAAACAAAAAACATATATGACAAACGACCAAAAATCAATCATAAAAAGTTTCTTCTTCGAAGATTCCAAACAAAAAAGATGTGCATTTCTATACTGCTGATAAAGTAAAATGGTTTGTATTTTTCATTTTTTAAAGTTTCTAACAAAAGCTCTGTCTTTTAAATTGGTAGTTCTGCTTAAGAAAATATATTTGATTTTTTGAAATATTGCCATGCAAGGTCATTTCTGAAGTATTTTGTTTTGTTCATGACTGAATTAATTCTTAGTAGTTTAACTTAGCATATTGAAACATATAAAATGAAATTCGTATTTGTACATTATATGCGTGCATAAATGCATATATGATAGTAATGTATATCTGGTAATATGACATTAAAGTCTTGAGGAAAAGCTGAAAAAAAGCATCATTCTATTATTGTTTTTCACTATTTAGCACAGGATTCAGGCAGAGAGGTTTTAAATAAAAATGCAAATGACATAAAAAAGGAATAAACAATCGATGAACAGGTCCAAAAATATATTGCAACCAATAATATGTCCAAGGAGGAATCTTTTTCTCTTAAAAAATGACTGTAAGTTTTGAAAATCGTTGATTTAAGTGCCTATCCATTTAATTTAATTAAAACACCTCGTATCACAATCATCTGCGCAGATATGAACAATCGCATATTGTGTGTTTTTTCTTAATGTGAACACAGCATCTCTCTCTAATGTCGAAATTAAGCAGCCCCCCCCCATGAACTATCCAACTATCAAACAATTCTGACCGGGCATTTCTATTTAACTATCTTTAGCCGAAGAATCCAATTAAAAGTCACCACACCATATTATTCAGGATCTCAAAAACTGGGAATATTTTATTATTTCCGGTGCATTAATGTTCATGCGAAATAACGTTCAGCGTAAGAATCCAATTAAAAAGTCACCACACCATATTATTCAGGATCTCAAAAAACTGGGAATATTTTATTATTTCCGGTGCATTAATGTTCATGCGAAACAACTTACTGGCACGAATATTTTTTATGGAACATCCTAAAGCCTCACAACATGTGCCTGATGTGTAAATAAAAATGTAATATCTCGCCTTCAGATGACAGCTAAAACGGGAGTTATTTCTATAACGATAATTTTACTAAAAATAAAAAAAATGAGCTTATTGACCAGTAATGAAGCTAAGACGCTAAATATTATTCTAGATATATATTAAAAAAAGAACGGCTTTTGAATAAGTAGGTTTTTTTGAACGGAGCAATACTTAGACTAATATATGTTTAAATTAAATGAAAACTAAAATGTGTTGAAAAACACAGGGAAATTAAAGTAAATTTTAGTAGGGATTTAAACAATAAAAGGTTTTATTTAAGAATAATTTTAATTACAGTCATTTTTTAGTTTTGCGCATATTGGAATAAATAATTTTAAGGTGTTTTAAGAAATTGTATTTTTTATACAAAGATTAATAGATAAGTTTTATAAATAGTGTTTTAATTTAATAAGCTGGAGTAAGCGTGGAACATTATATAAAGGAAATTACTATCGTATAAGGTTAATCTTGACCCTAAAAAAAATAAGAAAATTTGTAATATATATACATAAAAGTAAGATTTTAGTAACTAAGTGTGAAACATTTAACAAAATGCATTGTAAGTCTTACAGATTCAGTGCAAGATATCAGACGTGATTCAAATCATTCTAATTTGATATTCATACGATTCACTGTTGATGTTGGCGCAGATCTTGAATTGGACGCACATAAGCAATGAAATAATTTAATAAGGGACTCCTAGATGGAGAAATGATGAGGCATTTTTAGACTTCCTACTTTTGTTGGAAGCATATTAATGGAAATTTTTCTCGAATTTTTAGCGAGAAGATAATGTCTTATGATGTTACGAAGTCATCATTGATTTCAGTAAAAATCAACGAGAAAGCTATTATCATCAAAAAGCTACAAGGCAGCACTGATAGTGGCAAATAGAAAATCGAACAAATCTGTCTCTTCACTCCATTGCATCAGATTTTGTCGAAAGCTGGTACGAACATAATCTTAACGGCGAATATCACATAAATCGAGCTCTGGCCAGTGATGAAAAATAAAGGCAAATGTGACGCTTACGTAACTTCCTACGAGAGAAATCTGTACGTAAAGATATCTGTCAATTTGGAAGCGTAAGAATTTTTAACTAAAAAATATTTCAGTCCGTTAACGTTTTCGGAATAAAATATGTTTAAAAAAAAAAAGAAATCTCTCTTTTAAAAACTTCGGATTGACACTAAATAATTGAAATGATAAAAACTTATAACACAATTAAAAAATGAAATAACAGCTTTATATTTAAGTAAACTGAGTACGATAATAATTAATTTAAGGAAAATGTATTAGGATTAGTGATAGATATTATTAAGGGATGGGATATTAATGAATATATCTTTAATTTGGCAAAAAAAAAATGTCACGAAGATAAAGTTAATATTATAATATATATGCATTCATGTATCAATATGTATGTATATATTTGCATATATATATATATTTTTCAAGTAATTCTTGACTATATCTTAAACAGTTTAACAGAACAGTATAGAAAACTTTGTAATAGAAAATAAATAAATAGAAATTTGTCATGTATACATATTTTTTAATACGAGTATTTTCCTAATTTTTTATCAGCACACTCGTTTCTTTATTCGTTCATTTCTATATACAATTCGTTCGCAAATCCTTAATCAGTTAAAAGCAACATTCTTCCCAAAATCAATAATTAATTTTATTAAATAATTATTATTTTTTTAGCCCATCATGCATTGCGAAACTATCTATCGTTACGGTCGCGTTACATAATAATCATGCCGCTGGAACTCTTTATAATTTTCTCTTACTCGCATTTTTACAACAATTACTTACAATTACTTACAATTTTGGCGTTGTTTACCGACTAAAATGCATTAATTTGCATAAAATCAGTTGTGTATAGCAAGCATGAGTATAAAAGGAAAGGCTGGGAGAGTTCTCATCATTATCACCTCTCACCATACTTTGCTAGTCAAGCTGTGTTATCAGTAGAACGAGAATTGCAATGATGCTCGTCCTGAATTTCACCGATTACAGAATTTGCCAAAAGAACTGATGAGTATAACAAACTTATAAAAGATTATTCATCAATTTGAAACTATGCGGCAACAAGGCATAGGACGCAAAGTTACTAGTCAATAACAAGTTGAAGAAGTTGTAACTGCTATTGTCGAACAAGAGATGAAAAATGTGCAAGTACCATCAGCGCTCAGGCAGTATTCCAGCAGTATAAAATTGATCTGTACTGTATTTTTTGTCATTTAATCATTCAATATTTACACTAATATACTTTTGGTGCGCCAAAATTGCCGATTTTATGCAAATTAACGCATTTTAGCTAAAATTGCCCCTAGTGGTGATTTTTTAAAATTTTTATTTTCTGTACTTTTTTTTTTAAGAATTCGAAATTTCATGGTCTACTATGTATGCTGATCAAATTTGGTTATGTTTCGCCCAAAACTTTACTCGCTAGAGAGCTCTGAACACTTGACATTAATAGCTAACCACCCTGTATATATGTGTATTTTAAAAGCATGCAAAGATATTTTTAAGCATGGGATCTTTCTATCACCAAATATATTAAATTTATTTCTACTTCATATTTTGTTTAATGATTAAAACTTTATGAATATAAAACAATTAAATATAAAATTTCCGAATTTCTTGATTACCTTCTTTATAACGTACCATTTCATAAGGCAATTAATACATTATTATATATATTATAGCATTATATAATATTATGTTAAAATATTTAAATACTATTACGACCGAAATATTATCTTAAAAAAAAGGAAAATTCCAGATATTAGAAGAAACTCTTAGCTATAAAACATTCTTTCGTCTTCTAAAAGAATTCAATTTAGAATTCCATTTTCTCTCTCAAATGTCTTTTCTTTGCTTAACAACACCTTACCAACGGACTACTTTAAGAAAAATTGAAAATAATAGAAATGATTTTCTTTGTTTTGTTTTTTAAACAAAAAATGCAATTAAATTTTGCCTCATTATCTCAAAAATTAAAAACCTGCCTGTTGAAACTGTTATTATCTTCAATTATTGTATTTACTTTAACTATGTTTTAATTGTTACTTTTTTCATTTCATTACTCCAACAGTATTCTTATTTTGTATGCGTTTTATTCGGACACTAGTTCTTTGAATTTAATCTACTAAATTATATTGAAGATAAAAGAAAAATGTGTTTTAATCTTAAGAGATATAATGTTAATAAAAAAAATAAAAAAAAAATCTCTCCAGCATTACCATCAGTTCTAATATATATTGGTGATATTAGAAAGAGACTCTATGCTATTGGTATGTTTGTATAAAAAGATTTCACAATCGGAAAATATAGTGTATTTGAGACTTTAAAATCTTGATTTTTAATGAAAACCAATGGGTTCAATCAGAAGTTTTTATCGATTTCTCTACATTTGATTTTCTGGATGAAACGAGCTTTGAAACTCACATATTCAAATATTCAAAGATTAAAAAAACAGATTTTAAATCAGTGCTTAGGTTGCTCCTAGTGATTCTTGAAACATTTACTTAAAAAATGGAAGTGTAGTACTCAGTTTTCTAAAACCTAAATACAGGTCATTTGGTTATCAGTTCTCAAAAAAATATTTCCATATTCAATAAACATGTGTTACATACAAATTTGATACATCAACCGCATCGCAATTTACCATAACATTTATGCTTTATTTTGCTCTTAAGGGAATAAATTCAAATATACAATTGTAAACGTTTGATACAGAATTGCAAACATTTAAAACAGTTATTTTGGTTTTAGTGATTTTTTTTTTTGAAAATTTAAATATAAAGCTACACAGAGATCCCCCCCTTAGGGAAGAAAAAAACTTCTCACTTAAATATTTTGAATATACTGTTTGTGAGAAAACTATAAAACACTTTTTTTTAATTATGGGTAAATCGAAAGAGATTATTGTCTGATTGTGGTTAAAATTAATTTTGCTATATAATGGGGACAGTTGACATTAAAAACAAAATCTATCGCTTTTCAAACGATTCATTTGAAATTTGAGCGAAGTTAGTGGCAAACTCAAATATTTTTAAATTATTCAATTATAAATTTTTAAAATATCGATGACTGTCATATTTTAAAATGTTCCATGAGTTTTTATTTTGCATAAAATACAACAATACTTACCCATAAATTACTTTTTATACAGGGTTTCCCAGAAGAATTGAGACACACTTTAAGGGGAGGTAGAGGTCCTCACAGGGATTCAGATTTACATAGCAACCGATGGTCGGAAACACTTTCATGGCGCAGGAGTGACGACACAAAACACATGAAAGAAATGACACGAACAGGGAGAGAAAGCATGTTTCTTATTCTTAGTGCTGCAAAAATAACCTGATAAAACTGGGAAGTTCTGAGGAACTAGTTGTACACATCGTTGCAGCCGCAGGCTAAGTTCAGGACATTCCTGTTGTTTTCTATAAAATATTAGATCTTCCATGCACAGGAGATGTGCCTGAATGCATCAGGGTCCGATGTCGTCATTTCAAACACCTACTTTGATAATAATCAGTGTTTTTTAATGTTCTCATTTTCTTATTTTTCTGCTGTACTAACGATAATAAAGATAATTTCTCTTCTTACTCGTGTTCTGCCCTTCTTGCGTTTTGTGTCATCAGTACCATGCCAAAAAGACGCTTCCGACCATGGGTTTCTATGTAAATCTGAATCCTGGTGATGACCTCTACCTCCCCTTAAATTTCGTCTCATTATTTCTGGGACACCTTGTATATTACAATGAAAGTTGGCATGAATTTTAAAATTTTGCTGAATATATAAGTAGAAAAAAGTATTTTGGTAATAATACGTCATATATCTAACATAGTAGCTATATATTTTAATATGCATTTAAATTTCAACCACATTAAAATATTCTTGATATCCATCTTTGTGCTAACATTTATTTATTATTGTACAGAACATATAAAATATAAATTTTAAAAGAATCAGATAAATAACGATGGGCATAGATCGTTTCAAAGGTTAAAAATTGAAAACAAAATTAAATTTTGAGAAAACAGCATTTTAAGTATAGCAAAACGCATAAAAATATAGTTTTAAAAAAATAAAAAACTTATTTCTCAAACTAGAACCGCCAATATTGAAAAAAAATCTTTTTCTTATGATAATTTTGAGAATGTAGTTTCATAAGCATGAAAAGAAAAAAAGATGTATTTCATTGTCAAATTTCGTGATTTTGAATGCCCACTACCGCCTTAAACCCTTGACCACCAGGACATGTTCTGCGTATATCTTCTCGATTCTGTAATTAATGACCATGACGTACTGCTCGTAAGTTATTTATTACACAGTAATTGTTACATATTTAAACATGATTGTTCTGTGATATAAACAGGGCAATGGTGGAAGATGAGTTCGATACAAGCATTTCAAACTGCATAGCTTGGTATCTCACAGAGAAAAGAGCTGTAGAGACAATCTCATTGCTATTTTAGCCTGAACTTGATTTCATCATATATTTGCTCTTTCATCGCTAAAATGGTGTCATTAATGGTTGGATCTCTTCCCGTAAGGCATGGTGACGTCATTGCAACGTCGTTGTGAAGTCACATTGTGACTTTGTGACCATTGATTGTCGATGTGACGTCACGTGACGTCGATGTGAAGTCACAGTGACTAAAATGTGGAGTCATTATGGCCGCTTTAGAGCTCGTTTGTGAGTCATATTGTGACCACTTTGTGACGTCACAATGTGACCAATTTGTGAAAAGTGTGTCATTTGTGACTACTTTGACACTAACATTGTGACGAAACTGTGACAAAAGTGATGATATTTAAATTGCTAGAAACATGTTTTTAAAAGTGAATAACATGTTGTGAAGAATATTTGTGATTTTCTAAAAAAAAAATTTAAGAAAGTCACATCTCAGTCACAATGTGACATCACTGAGTGATGGCATTTTCGTTACAGATGTGATGTGACCAAAGTGACTCACATTGACGTCATTGTGATGTCACTGTGACCATGCATGCTATGAGGGTTTATTGTCAATGGTCCGATTTCTTTCTTGGTTAACTCAAGATCCGTAGAAAGATTCCGAGGAACTCTTGCCGGGAGAAAACCCGATTTGACGGGCATTTCTGTCTGCGTCACATCACGGAGGGCAGAGACGTATGATTCAAAAATATATTTACTGATTTTTGGTGTACTTATATGAAAAGTCTGTGCTTGGTATAAAGACTTTCATCACCAAAATAAAACCTGACGCTCATATGATTATGACAAAATTATTTTTCTAACACTCTTTTTTAGTTAAATGAGAAAATGTTTATATTCCTTAGGAAAATGACTTTTTGATCTCTATAAAAAATGTTTCATGACATTTTGTAGAATTATGGCTCGTTTTTCTATAATTTAGTTTAAAGGCTATAGAAACACTTGTCGGTGTTTAATTGAATTGTCTGTAGGGAGAATTTGTTTAATAGAAGTTTAATAGAAATCTCCCCACAAGCACTTTTATTGATCTTCTACAGATATTTCAATAAATTTTAACGGGCCATACTTCTATAAGATTCTACAAAACTTTTTTTTAGAATGCTACAAACCATTTTCATAAGAGTTAAGTCATGATTAATGAATTATCTTTATATACAAAAACATGAGCGGTATCTCCATTACGTTCTGTGTGATATTTCATGACGCATAATTAAAAGGTTCGTATGAATACCGTTTTATTTTCTTGTAAAATATAAGTATTTTGTATATGTATATATAGAAAAATAAATCTAACTTAAACACTCGAGTTTTCGCTTTATGAAAGTATTGATCTTTTTATAATAAATACCGATGTCCAAGAATTTCCTGATCTGGAAGTTCTAGGATCTGTACGAACCATATATTGAATAATGTTACATAACACACCATTACTACGATAGAAAAAATATCTTAAGACAAACTGAAAAATTCCAGATATTCGAAGAAACTCCGAGTTAAAAAAATTCTTTCGTCTCCTAAAAGAATTCAATTTAGAATTCCATTTTCTATCTCAGAGGTCTTTTCTTTGACAAACAACTCCTTACCAACACAGTACTTATGAGAAAGAACAGAAATAATAGAAATGATTTTTATTTCTTTGTGTGTTTTTGTTTATTTTAAGAACAAGAACTGCAATTAAATTCACTCTCATTATCTCCACAATTAGAAATTCGACTGTTGAAACAGTTAATGCTATTAAATACGTATGATTTCTTTAATTACTTTTTTATTATCACTCTTTTTTCTTTTATTAGTTGTTTAATACATGTTATATATACAATTTCTTTGAGATATAATTTATAATCTATTTCACATTCATATTCATAGTGTCTAAACGTTTTTTTAAATGTCAAATTTCTTTTATTTTTATAGATATTTATTCAGAAATTTAGATAATGGCTTAACTGAGACTGATTAACACAGAACATTATTAACATATTTTTCATTGTTGCCTAATATAAAAATTTTCGTTTTATTTAATGCATTAATTCTGAATTTAATGAAATATTTGATTGAATATTCAGAAATAGTGGTGGCTGTGCCATTCCGCCATATACGGGCTACCGTTTTTACTTTTAATGCATCACGTAACTATAATATATTTAAGACAATAAAATTTCTTCTCGTAATTTTGCTAATTGTTATGAAAAATTACGAAATTAGCAGAAATTTATTGTAATTTTATTGTTGTATCTATTAAATTGTGCTTGATTTATACATATAATTCTGAATTTAATAACAACCAAAAAAGTCTGCGTATATATTAATTATTATTATTAATTATTCTAATTAAATATATTAATTTTAAATTTTGTTACATTCATTATCATTTATTGTTGCAATAAATACTTAATTTTCAATTATTTATGAGTGTTAAGGTCCCGTTTTTGCACTATACCTCAAAAAACAACTACCTTTATGACTGTCCGGTTATTTTTCTGTATTTTCACAAGAATTCATCAAAATTCAACGATATATATATATATGAATAAATCATACTTTTATGCTATAATAGCTTTAATTTCTTTTATTCAATATTAGCTGAAACGTATATCGTTTTACCTACCCGACTTAAATAAACCTCCTTAAACAAACCTTTTAGAAAAGTATGTACGATTAAATATTTTTTTGTAAATATTTAAAATAAACATAAATTTCAGTACACTATTGCCTTTTGCACAGGTCTAGTGCATTCAAAGCAAACCTTTTTTCTGAACAAATCTGTGACTGGGTCCTCACTCCCAAAGGGAGAATGTAATCAAGTACTTCACACTTACCGGGGACAATTGTAAACCAAGATGAATACAACACACGTCATAGTAAGGAAGACTTTATAATAAAAAAAACGATTGTTCTATTAATGTTATTAAATGTTGGTAACTGAAGTGTAAGATAACTTTCATAATAGAGAAAGTAGCTGAATTATAATGTAAGTTGAATGACCCAATTCCGTTGAAATTGGTGTCTTAGAAACTTAGGGAAAATGCGCCCTAAAATTGTAGAATGCGCATTTTCCTTTGTAAATTTCACAAATGACTATTAATAATAACACGATTACTATTAATATAGATGGAGAAAATGCCTTATAAAATGTTATGTGATTTTTAATTTATGACTGCTCTGATTAAACAAAAGTTGATCCCGAAAGATGTGATTTCTGGTGAAAATGTGGCCGTTTTTAAAATGTAAGCGAAGAAAAATGGTAGCTGAGATATGAAACTGGAATAGGCCAGGGGATAAATTTGTTATTTAGAATATATTTGGTTGTAAGAAAATGTTTAAAGTAGATAAATGATGATAAAAGTATGTTAAATAAATATGTAACACAATAGGATCGTATTTCAAGAAGCTGTAAAAAAGGCTTCAAGAAAGAAATTCATATTGATCAATATCAGAACTAGTTGTAGCTAAAATCTAATATATTTTTTTCATTTCATATAGTAGCACAATGACCTATGAAATCGTTTAAAAACGTACAAAAACGTGCTCGCGAATTGAACCATTTTTAAGAAAGCTATTTAAGGGCCCAAATGAGACCAATTAATAGCAGGGCATTATGGGAGCAGACTACTTACTTGGGTGTAGAAAAGGAAAATGAATAAAACTAATTCGAAAATAAAGATCGAATTAAGAAGGAGAAATTTAACAAAAAAATTATAATTAAAACAAAATTAAGAGCCTTGTACAAGGCCTAAAGTATCCAGGCACTTAAGGGGTATGTAGTTCGTAGGGGCATGTGACATTTTTTAGTCATTATTGTGTGTAATGAATGTCATCATCAATTTAGATTTCAAACTTTTCATCGTTGATACATCCAGAGATTAATATACATGCGTGCAGTAAAGAGGGGTTGTTAACAGTATTTATCCATGTTCTTTGATATTCTAAATTAACCTCTTTTAGCATAGAAAAAATCCCAAAAATAATAATATTAGGCACATGGTTATCCCGTCAACCATTCTCTCCAAATTATAAAAAATAGCCAAGTTATGCATGTTGAAGTAATTTTTATTTTAAATAACGGAAGAACAAATAAATTATTAAAATATGAATAAAAATACAAAAAAAAGTGGAATTAAAAACCACTTGATAACGTTTTCAGCATGTGTATTGTGTTTAATGTCATTGAATATGACATTGCAATCATTCGTTATTGACATTTAATCTTATAATTTGGCGATAGTTTTTTGGTCGACGGTTTAACACTAGAACCGCGGGACTTTCTGTATACCTAGAACCGCGGAGCGGGTCAATTTGACCCGATCTGGAAAGCAATTTATAAATAAGCCCAAATACTTAACTTGATTAATTAAAATATTGTATTTTCTTATAATAATCAATATTTTTTAGTATTTATATTATATTTTACACATAAAGTCAGCAGAAATTTCTTGCATTTCAGAAAATGCTATTATTCAAAATTACATTTCATTAAGTATGAGGAAAAAATATTGAACAAATATTCAGAAACTATTTCAACATAAATAAACTTGGACCTAATAAACTTTATAAATAGATTATCCCATTCAAATAAATTTAGATATAAAATCTAAGAATAATTTTTAGAATATAAAAAAGTACAAGTTACTTACTAATTTTGCTGATTTATCTAATCTCATTTATTGTAGGCATTGCTTGAAAAATAGGGTTTAAAATTTTGGTTTAAAATTACCAGAAACATGTGGGTACATCATATTTTAAACAATTTCATTTATTTTAAACAATTACCTTTAATTTTATTTTCATTTTTTAAATTGTGATAAACTCTTTTATGTTTAGTTTGTGTTTTTCATAGTTTTTAGTGTTTCCTCTTGCCCAAATGAAAAGTTTTTTTTTTTTTTTTTTTTTTTTTTTTGGGGGGGGGGGGGGAGGCGAGAAATAACAAACTGTTTTTGTACGTCTTCAAGCAAGTCTTGAATAAATTGACTACTAATAGATTTTCAGGTTACAGATTTGCATAAAATGCAAGCATTGATATCAGCAAAATACAAAATATTATAATTTGTATTCTCTGGACTCCTAGAAGATGCAGGCTTGTCATAAGTAAACTTCCTGTCATCCAATTACACAATCACGCTGAATTTAGTTGCGTTGTTGTAAACAGGTGTCTTTCTTTCTTCCTTTTTTTTCTTCCCCCTTTTTTTTTAGAATTATCTAAAATTTCAAAAGTTAGATGTAGACTGCTAAGGAACAAATTTTTACCCTTTTCTCCTTGGTAAACAGTTATATTGTGCTCTGAATGTGTTAGAAGAATAGTAGCATGCAATTTCGATTTTGACATTTTTTTCAGACTTGTATTTCTCGTCGTACTAAGTCTCGTTTTTTATCAACATCTGCAAGCATCTAGAACGCGATACAATACACATTTTATCTGATTTTGTTAGACATGTACTGAGTAAACTTGCTCACAAATATTGAAATTTATGCGTGCTCATTTACGATTATATTAACCCTTTTATATAGTTAGGTTGCAGTTTTCTTGTCATCTTCTTTATTTCCAGTTGTAAATGCACAAGTTATTGTTTATTTATTTGTCAAATTTTCGTGAGTATAAAGTTCAAAATTTGTCACCTTTTGTTCAAATTCTTAATTTTTCTTTTTATGTCCAATTTTTTATCTGACAAATAACACAAACTTTCGTTCAATGCTAATAAATTTTTAGCTATATTCCAATGAAAAAGTCCAACAATGTTAAGAGTATAGGCATTGCCGTCGTCACTTTCATTTTCATTATAAGAATTTAATTTTCTTCATTTACAGTCAGATATTCATATTCAATTATTTGCATTCTCAATAATTTTCAGATAATAGTTGTTAACATTCTAAAGCTTCTTTGACGGTAGTATTTAGACATCGGAAATGATATCTGTACTTTCAATAAATGCATAATATAAGCAAATTCAATACTACTTCTAAATAATAGTTGTAATTTTATACTGCAATTATCCATTCTTCATATAAAGAACATAAGATCTTGATTGAAAATTTTCATTATCCCCCCTTTCTTATTCCTCTTATTAGAGGAATTATGAGCGAGGCAGATGTACTTTCTCAGTAGTTCCGAAAAAATCTCTCTCAATTTTGTATTAATCATCTCTATTTTGTCATTTAACCGTAAAAACTTCTTACGGGTCAAATTGACCCGCTTCGCGGTTCTAGGTATAAGTGGTTGTAACTGAAAAAATATTTATGTTATTCGCTATTAAATACAAAAAGTTGTAGTTTACCTTAAAATATTAAAAGTCAGAAAAGGAAACCTTTTTTCAATAAATACTTTTCGCGCGGCGCGAAATTAAACATCGATTTGGGTCAAATTGACCCGCTCCGCGGTTCTAGTGTTAACTAAGTAGTATCATATTTTGTGATTATTTCTAAAAGTTTAAAAAAGGAATTTTTCTGACTTAAAAATATTATTATGTACTTAAATATAAATCTTGAGCGTAGCAGTCATTACGCAATGATTTAAATAATAAAAATAAAAATAAATAATTAATAAATTAAAAAAAAACATTTTTGTTAAAATATATTAATTTCTACAATACTACTTTTGCAAGAAAAAAAAATAAGTTTAGTGAATATTTAAATCAGCTCACGGCATTTACAATGTAAAAATCAGAAAAAGTCTTAAATTAATGTTAATTCCAAGAGAGAGTTTTTTTTTTTTTCAAATGTGTGGCTGGCATTTTAATGTATTCAGAGGTTAATCTTAGGTAAAACGTGTAGCATTTAAAGTACACAAAATAACTTGAATTTATCGTATGGCATACAATAATATCGCAAAAACTTACGATATAGGATAACCAAAATTAGTGTGCATTATAAACTGTCACATAGAGTTATTAAATTTCAGAGGTATTTAATAATAGAAAAGTATTTTTTTTTCTAAATTGTTTAGTTTTTTCTCATTTAAATCTTAAGCAGATTGAGTTAAAATTGACAACTAGTTTTTTTATAAGGCTTATTTAAAAATAAATAATCTTTGAAATTACTTTCAACTTATATAATAAGGCTTTAATAATAACTCTTTCAATTAACGAAACATAATTATTTTGCAAATATTTTTTCATAATATTTTGTTTGTAAACCCTATCTCATTATCCTTGAATCTGAAGAAAGAAATATATTACTACAAAGAATTTTTGAAACATTCAGTTAAATTAATAATATATTTAATTACATTTCGGTTAAATAGGTACTCGGAAATCAGAAAATAGAATCTTTCATATGACGAATGTAATATTGTTATGTAAATATAATTAAAAAAAATTCATTGTGAATTTTATTCAAAGATGACTACTATGATACAGATGTCATCATGCAATTATTATTCGTAGTTATTTTAATTAAAGCTTGAATAAATTATTCTGCTGACAATATTTTTTTAACCATTTCTAGATAACAACAAAACAGCATCAAACTTAACACAAAATAAACAAACAATAAAATAAAAAAAATCTTCCAATTAATCACATAAAGCACAAAAAGTAGTTATCTAAATTGTTGAAGTACTAGTTAGCCTGCTAATAAGCCATATTGAATTAAACTTGTCAGATAATTTTTAACTGATTTGCAAATAGATTTAATTTACAATTCTTATTTTTAAACAATTTCTACACATATCATTTAAAGGATTTCTTCAACTATTATTATTATTATTATTATTATTGTTATTGTTATTGTTATTGTTATTGTTATTGTTATTATTATTACTGTCATTGTTATTATTATTTTTAAAGCTCATTGCTATGGTTACATTAAAATTATTTAAAGCTTTATTTTAAGGAATAAAACGTATTGTATAAATGCTTACATTTCTGCTATTTTTGATACAGGTACCTGTTTTGATACCTGTATGTTTTCCATTTTATCTCAGATGTTTAAAATTTTAGTAGTATTAAGATACGTTATATTATGGCATTCAGAAAAAAATACATTTCCTTAACAAAGAAATAAATATTGAGTATACTTCTTTTTTCTCAAAATAGTGGGAATAATTTTAGATTATGTCGACAAGGAATTAAAATCAGCGATATTTTCTACGATCATATAGGAAATAATTGATAATGCCGTTTTTTTTCCATTTTTTAATGCATAATAACCAGATTTTTCCAAAAGAGATTTACTAAAATACGATAAATGACATGCATTAAAACCAAGTCGGAAATTGCATATCAAATGTACCAAATGTGGTGCATTCTTAATACAACGAAGTTTTAAAAATATTCAGATGCTAAAAATGTTCTTGGTGTTATAGTATACAATAATTCGGATAAAGTATAGTACACTGTTAAAAATCTTGCAGCATTTTGTACAGTCATTTCACCGTTTTCTGAAAAACCACTAATATAACCGTAATTTAACTCTATTCTGACCATAAAATTGGTAATAATAAGTTCAGAATAACGTAAAAAGACAGTTGCTTTACTTTTTTCTAGAAAACGGTCAAATGACTGGATAAAACGTTTCAGATTTTTAACAGTGTATCTGAAATCTTTTGTGGGTCTTTGTTAGTAATATCCAATTTCTATTATACGTGAAGTTATTTCTAGCAATCCTCAGCAACGTATATCAATTTCGTAAAATATTAAATAGCTTAATATAATTAAAACGCGCCCGCAAAAATGAATTTACGATTAACTAATATAAAATACTTTCCAAATAATCGTTGAAATTTTATTAAATTATTTTTTAATGAAATTACTTTCAATAATCACAAAATTATGTACTCTTCAAAATTTCTGTGCCATATGATCTAGCTCAATATTAATCTCCTGCTAAATAACGGAGAGATATAAAACTAAGAAAAAATAGATTAAGGTTTTTTTTAATGTATAATAAATTTGACCATGAGCCATAATAATCCTAAATCACAGACGAATCCAATTTTCTACAATGATCGACCTTGCCCAATAGTCTTCTTGTACCCATAATGGTTGGATATTCAATTTAGTCGAAATTGTTTCAGCAGAATTCAGATAACATTAACTGAAACCCGCAGTGACCCAAAAATGTCCAACTAACCAACTAAAAACTAACCCATTAAAATTAAGAAAAAATAGATTAAGTTTCTTTTTAATGCATAATAAATTTGACCATGAGCCATAATAATCCCAAATCACAGACGAATCCAATATTCTACAACGATCGACCTATCCCAATAGTCTTCTTGTGTCCATAATGGTTGGATATTCAATTTAGTCGAAATTGTTTCAGCAGAATTCAGATAACATTAACTGAAACCCGCAGTGACACAAAAATGTCCCACTAACCAAATTTTCTCGAAAATCTTACTTAGAAATTGCATTTTGCGTATTTCAAAACTGTAGAATAATAAATTTAGTCAAAATCAGTATAATCGTTATCCTACGAATCTCGCCGCACAAAACTAACATATCCGTTTACTAAGTTGCAGTTTTACTGCAATAATAAAGCGTGATTTAAATTAATATAATTCTGCAGATAAAATCCAGTTTTAAAAAATTAAATTGTGATCAATACTCTCAAGACTTACATACATACATATATATATATATATATATATATATATATATATATATATATATATATATATATATATATATATATATATATATATACCGGGTGTCCCAAAAATGACTGATGGATTTTAAAATTAAATAACTTGCAAACGGTGACAGCTATTTAAAGGAGAGTTATGTATAAAGTCAGGAGTTTTTTTACCGTAATTTTTTATTTTAGTTCGAATTTCAAACAATAGGTCGCGCTGACGGCGATAGAAGGCCAGATCAACGCTTCACTCAGCACTGATCACATGGCCTTCAATAATATGTCATCTATATATCTATCTATATATATAATTATATATGTGTGTTATGTAATATAATTAGCATAACTTTAACCATTAATCGAATTTTTACGAAGTTTTGATCTATCCAAAGATATTCTCTCAGAAATGATACGGTGCAATATGCAGCCAAAATTGTCTGATAATTTTTTAAGATAAAATTTACATAGACACATACAAGATTTCATCGTATTAAAATATAAGATACGTCAATTAGTGCAATTGCAATGTCGCGGTACACATGCACGTTTTTTGAAAGAAACGGGTCTTTAATATAAAGAATTTCGCTGTTGAATTCTAAACTTCTTCAAAACATATTATAAAATTTATAGAAAGTGCTATGAAAATACAGTTTTTTAAATGTATTTCATTATAATTATTTATTGTGATAAAAAGTATTCAGCAAGTATTACTTGTATAAAAAGTAAAAATAAATAAATTCAGTAAACCTGTTTCAATTAAATATATCTCATTTTTTCATATCTAGAATATTATTATTATTATTTAATATTACACCAGTTAAACAGTAACCCACATGGTGTTCTTCTCAAAAAAATGAAAAAAAAAAACATTAAACAGAAACAGCTTCTGATATGAATCCTCATAAATTTTTCACATAAATGTAATTCCAATTTCACATTTGTCAAAATTTACTGTTATTTGTATTAACAATATCTGTAACCATCAAAATGTATAACATTATTAAAACAATTAAAAACGAAATAGTCCTCCAATTATTTTATTTTTTATCATCCAATTCGCTTGTCTTTATTTTGTATTAACAACCATGAACTATAATAGTAAAAAAACTAAACGTCCAATTACAGTAATTAATAAAATAAACTCTAAGTGAAAGATGAGGTATTTATCTCATTTCTAGTAGCAAAGGCAGTAATTGTAAAATATTTCGATGGTTCTTCACTAATTCAACTAGTACGGAGAAGTGATTTTAACGCATTTGTTTTTAAATAAAAGCATCTATTTTCTGAAATCCGTTACATGGGATTAATTTGTTGAAAACATTAATCTACTTTAAAAGCTAGGCTTAAATCGCTTAAGAGGGAACAAAAGAATATTACAAAGAAAATATACTTCATTGTGAGGAACAGTTTTATGTTTTACTTTCACTTACGAACATTATTTAATTAATTTTTTTTTAAAGAAATAGGATTTATTAATTTCAGTAGTATAAAAAAGAAATTGGGTTTAATTAATTGATGATAAAATCATGTATTTTTATCAGCCCACTCGATGATAGAAAAATATGAAATATTTATTAAATATAATTTTTGTTGTTATTGTTTAATCACTCTAAGATTGAGTAAATTTGTTTATAGCTTTTTAAATTACCAGTTCTTTAAATTGAATGACAGCTTATCTATGTTTTTTAGAAGAAAAAACTATATAGATAACAAATAATCTGACACATTTGTCATTTTAATTTCAAGGATAATGTCTCGAACTTATAATGATTTGCATATTAAATACTTTAAAAAGTAAAATACTTTGAAAAGTTTTTTTTTTTTTTTTTTTTTTTTTTTTTTTTTTTTTTTTTTTTTTTTTTTTGACTCTGCTCCAAATTTTACTGGTATTTTCATTTTTATCATTGACAGATGTACAATATTGCAAAATAAATAAATAAATAAATTTTCCTTTATTAACTATGTAACAAATAATCTAAGGAAAAAGTTACTAGTACCAAAGATTTGAAATTAAATCTATTTTTAAATGATATGTGTAAAATTTGTTTAGAGGGGGATTTGCATATAAAAACCATTAAAAACGTTGTTTATTTTCATGGCTGTACAGATTTTGACAAGACATTTCAAGGCTCTGGTTCAAACATGGCCTAAAAATGAAATTTCATATCATTTGGATAATAAGTTTTTGAATTATAATCATTGAAAATAAAGAATGCGTAATGTTATTTACATTTCCAGATTTTCATTAATACCTCATAAAATTGTAGTCTTAATGTGATATTTTTGTATGGTTAAAAAAAAAACCCTTCAAACATAAATATCTTGAAGTTTTAAATTTAAAAATTTAATCACATTGATTATAAATCATGAAATTAATATTGCAAAAAGAGTATGAATTAAAACCTACAATCTTTTGATAGATTTATGTTTGTTACGTCGTGTTATATTTGTTACGTTGAATACACTGGTTTAACAGGCCGTCTATGACGTGCATAAAATCATAGTTTGAAATATATATACATATTACACATGTTTTTAAAGTATTTGGACTAGAATTAGAGCGTCGCTTAACATAATTTATATTTGGCCAAAATTAAGCTTTAATAAAAGCTATGCTTCATTTTCGTTTTAAAAAAAGCAAGGTTTAAAACTATAAATTAATTTTAAATATATATATATATATAATCTTGCAATATCGTTTGAGTGATTATATAGAAAACGCCCATTTCGAGCATTCATTTTTTTAATGCATTTAAACCAAAAGATTTATATTACCACTTATATATAGTATAGTCTATTCAGTATTTAGATGCTAATATAGATATAAAAATAAGACATATAAGATAAAATATGAAATTTGATAAAAATGTACCTTATGGTACTGGTCAAGTTATTATTGTAACCGGAAAATTTACACATGGATGAGTGTAGAAGTTAGTTTATTACATTCACATTACATTTAATAGTTGTTGAATGTATATACATTACTTGTAATAAACATACAATTAGATGTACGTTAATGATTTTTAATACTTCATATCTCAATCCTTAGCAGCTATGATTGCTTTTGTACATCTTGGCATCCCTTAAATGTACTTCTGAATAATTTATTACATTACA
This sequence comes from Maratus speculifer, assembly GCA_964019185.1. Taxonomy (NCBI): domain Eukaryota; kingdom Metazoa; phylum Arthropoda; class Arachnida; order Araneae; family Salticidae; genus Maratus; species Maratus speculifer. The sequence continues at coordinate 42,712,894 of OZ025297.1, read as the reverse complement.
TCATTTTGATCATGAATTAATAGCTCAGTTAAGTTGAACCTTGATTTTTGCTGTTATTTTGTTAGTCGTCAAATCAACATTACTGTAGCCACAGACAAGGTTCAAATAATTCAGAATGATTCGTGAATGGTATCACAGTGATGAAAAAGGAGAACATTCCTAGAAGGATGGATACCAAGGCGTACAAAGTTAGCCAGTCATATGGCTGCTAAAAGTCGATATAAAAAGAACTAAAAAAACATGCGGGGAAATTTATAAATATATCCATTGTAAGTAAAGCATTTATTCAATATTAAATGGATTGCAATAATTTAACTATTTTATCAAATGAGTTTCCGACGTCAGTAGGAAAACACTCCATCAGGCTTACAGCTTGGTGCTTTCACCCCCCCCCCCCTAATGTTTGTGTAATTTTGTCTGTGACCATAATAAATTGCCTAGTATTGTATATGTGAGTTGTTTAAGGGGTCTCAGGAGTCTTACTTTTTTCCTGGTAGTGCGATTTAGCAACATATACATTTGATTTTTTTCTCAGTCCCTATTAAACTTAAATGCATAAAATTTTTATATAAACAACTTAATATCTCTTCTATTTAAGATAATTTTTTTAACACTCTATATTGAATTTTTATTATATATTTTTTATATTTAATTTTGATTTAAAATTTAAATTGTTCTTTGACTGCGCGCAACATTTCTCAAAAAATAATAAAGCAATTTGTATGAAACTTGGTAAATATCTTCATTTTAAGTTTAAGAACAACTTATACCTCAAATTTAGAATTTTAATTACATTGATTATTGATAATTGGCAATTTTTTTAATAAAAAATGATTTTTTTTCAATTTTTTCAATTTCAATTTAAATTGCTTTAAAATGAGGTATAAGTTCAAGATACAAGACATTTGCACCCTTATCAACTATTTTAGCGGTTCTTGAACTAATAGTTTTGCTAGAATCCTGCGCGCAATGGATACAAGTCTAATTTTTTTTAATCAAAATTAAACATTAAAAGAATAGAGTAGAATTAAAAAAATTATTTTTAATAGAAGAGATATTAAGTTGTCTATATTAAAAATTTTATGCATTTATGTTGTATAGGGACTGAGAAAAAAAATCAAATGTGACATGTTGCTAAGTTGCACTACCTGGTAAAAAGTAAGACTCCTGAGACCCCTTAAAAATTTAAAAAAAAATGTGTGCACTTAAGCAAAATTCTCTATTAAAGGAGTACTCTTTAATATCCATCCCCAGTAGTAATAGCTAAAAAAGAATAGAAAATTGTCACAGATTGTATGTGTCACTTGAAAACGCTGAATATGTCAGTGAAGTGAAGTGAAAAAGGCTGAAAGATCCGGCAAAAAGAGGCTCGGTGACCGCTGGCTATTACAAAACTTGATCACGCTATTAGTGTTTACATAAATTTAGCATTTTTAAGCAAGGTAAAAAATTAAATAATAAATAAATAGAAGAAAAGATTACAAATAAAAATACAGGGTATTTTGGGGGGCCTCATAATTTTTACCGGACGTGACGGTGCGATTTTGTCGCATGTCACATTTATTTTTTTTTTCACAGTCCTTATAAAAAATAAAGTAATAAAATTTTTGTATTATACAACTCAACATCTCTTCTATTTAAAAAAATAAGTTTTTTTAACATTCTATATTGAAATTTTACTTTATTTTATTTTTTTTTAATTTTCATCAATATTTTTAAATTGTTATTTGGCTTTCATCTTCTGCGCGCAAGATTGTAGTAAAACTGTTCGTTCAAGAGCTCAATATTTCTTTTATTTAAAATATTTTTTTTAACATTATATATTGAAGTTTTACTTTATTTTATTAATATTAGATTTTCATAAAAAAAATTATAATATTTTTACTTGCATACTCTGCGCGTAAGATTGTGACAAAACTGTTCATTAAAGAGCCCCCAAAATATTGATAGTGATGTAAAACTTTTATATCTTGAATGTATACATCATTTATAACCAATTTATTTATTTGTTTATTTTAAATTTTAATTTAAATTTTAAAATTAAAAAAATATATTTTTTATCAAAAAATTGCCAATTTTAAATAAATAAATAAATAAATAAAATCCTTATAAATGAAGTATACGTTCAAGATACAATAATTTTACATCATTATCAATAATTTTGAAGGCTTTTGAAACGATAGTTTTCCTACAGTCTTGCGCGCAGTGGGTGCAATCAAAAAACAATTTTTAAAATTTCTATCAAAATTAAACATAAAAAATAAAGGAAAATTTCAACATAGAATACTAAAAAAATTATTTTAAATAGAAGTGATATTAAGTTGTCTATATTAAATATATATATATATGCATTTCTGTGTCACAGGCACTGAGAAAAATAAAAATCTGGCATAATGCTAAATTGCACCGCCAGGTTAAAATTAAGACTCCTGAAACCATTTAAACACTAAACAGAAAGAAGGTACTTATCCACATTTTTAAGTGTTGAATGAAAAGCCCAAAAGAAATGAAGTGGAATAGGCAGTAAGAACGGGAAGTAACACCTTTTTATTTTTTCTTCTTTTCCCCTTAAAAAGATTTTTTTTTTTCAGTTTTTTTCATTTTTAATATTCAGTAAGGATAATATATCCCGTGATTTTCTTCTCAAAGTATGATAGAATGGAAGCAAAAAGGAAAATTTCATTGCAATTTTACTTTAAAAAGGTTGTAGGGGAAAATATGATAAAACGGGGTAGGTGGATAAAACAGGGAACCTGGCTTTACCGCTTTATTTGCGGTGGTATTTAGCCGAAACTTTTAGAATTACTTTTAGGCGAGTGGCATGCCAGCTCCCTGTAACTAGATGTCGTGTAAACGAACTCATTTTGCAGTGCTGATTTTTTAAAGATTTTACGTGAAAATGTTAAAAATTCACCGTCTGCAATATTACGTTACCAATCCTAAATACCTAATTAGTTAGATTAGGTAAATATAACGTATGATAGTCTATTATTTACTTGTTATTTTAACGTTTTGTGTTGGTGTCTACGAGTTATCTGAACAACGCTAGAATAAGATTTTATCAAAATGGCGTGGTCGGATAAAACCGGGATGCAGATGGTCGGTCAGTTTCTTGTTTTGGACAACTCATTTATTTGCATGATTGAAATAGAATTAACTTGTTTATGAATTGTTTGACAATCTATAAATATTTAAAAACTATACAAAAAATATTATTTAAATTAAGTTGTTCTATAAAGATTGCTTTTAGTCATTTCTATTTCAACATACTTCCTTATTTCAATCCCCTAAAAATCAGAACTAGAACAAGAAGAAAAAAAGATGGAAAAACAAGACAAGAAGAACTTAACTCTGAAACAAGGCTTTCCATGATGACAGAAAAGAAAATTAAAAAAAACTGAAGTGAAAAAGAAAAGTCCCCCCCCAAAAAAAATTGATATCAAACGAGAAGGAAGATGAAAGTGAAGCATGCATCTTTTGCAACGGCTTATATGAACAATCTAAAATTAAGAAGAGTTGGATACAGTGTCTTTATTGCAGAGGGTGGGCACATGAAACATGCACTAATCAAAATTAACAGGATCGAACTTTCTTTGTGATTTTTGTGCCTAAGAATTTTAACTCTTAAAGCATAATTTAACTCTTTTTATATTGTGACGATTTGATATAGATTCACAGTCTATAAGTATAATATGTCAATTTTCTTTTAATAAATAGTATTATTTCAAAATTACAGTGTGCTTTTAATTATTTTTTCAGTTCCCGGTTTTATCCGCCCTGGTCGGACAAAACCGGGGACATTGCACACTTCTAAAAAAAGTGTTCTTATGACCTAAATTTCTGTTTTTCGTGACTGAGTGAATGTTTTTTTTCTTCCTAAGGAATCAATTTATCGTTTTAATCCAAATTTTGACTGTTTTGTTCACATAGTGCACAATAATAAAAAGAAAAACATTTAGGGTCCCGGTTTTATCTGCTTTCCCCTATGTTATTGGACAGTTTTCTGATGAATATATTTTTATATTGCATCAAATATTTGTTACATATTTATGCTGCACTGTTAAAAATTGGCAGCGAATCGTCAAGCTATTTTACCGATAGATAATAATTACAAAACCGTAAATTAATGCCAGTTTGTACCATGTATTTCCAATTTTATGCTAAAAAAAATACAAATTAATGTTAGGTAACGGTTTACTATAAAATGATCGAAACTCCAAACATTGGGTAGACTGTTTAAAATTTTTTAAAGTGTACAGTTGAATTCTTTCTGTTAAATATAACCTTGCATTTATAATAAGCTTATAAAAATTAATAAAAGTCAATTTCATTTTTAAAAAAATGCTAGAATTAAAAATATCGATACATATATTCAATTGTCCTTTTTGTGAAACTTAAAAAAAATCTTTACGGCATAGTAGACGATTTAAATGAATATGCTGAAGGGTTTATGTATTTTAAGAAAAAATCATAAAAGAAAATAGATCAAAGTATAGAATATGAGCCTGGTTTTCGAAAATTATTTAAAATGAAGAAATTGAAAACTAAAAGAAAATCATGATATTTTTATTTATTGCAGTAAAAGTCTTCTTTAAAAATTTCAAATAAGGACTTTTTACATGTGTATAAAGAAATCTTTAGAAATTCATATATTTTTTTTTTATTAAACGTATGAAAAAGATTTCTGTAATCCTTTTGAAATGAAATTTTAAAGACTCTGCGAATGAATTTTAAAGCATTGAATTTAGCAGGACTTTGAAATTTTTTTAAGTCTGTAATATGAAAGACTAAATATAAGCTTACTATTTTTATGAATGTAAAGCTATAAATATTTCTTATACATATCAAAAATTTTAAAATCTACCTATACATACAGGGTGATTCAGCTCGACGGTGACAAACTTTAAGGATCGATAGAGCACACCTAGACGAACATTTTTGAATAGGGAATGTAGGGTCCCTGAAGCGAAGGTAAGGCGCTAGGCGCTTTCGAAAATTTGGGTGCCGAAATTCGAAACGTCATAAAAACTAGGGAAATGGTTAGATTTTCTTGCTTGTTGCGTCGAAATGATTCTGTTTGTTTAGACTTTCTTCAGTACCAATTTGATAAGCGTATCTCTTAAAACATGGATAGGGGGCGCTGCAGACTTTGGAGAGCTAGACAACAACTTTAAGCCCGTTATTTTGATAATTTAACACATGCTCGCCAAAGTTTATACTCTAATTTAAAGTTTGAACCCAAAAGTAGAGCCCTGCAAAAAGCGTAAGAGCCGGAATAAAATGTCAAAGTACAGGGTGGTCGAAACTCGAAGGCTCCTAAGAGATAAACAAACAGATTTCTTGACTTATGGCATGCATTTTCATGATTCTGTTTGCTGGGGCTCTCTGAAACTCAGTTGAACGGTACAAAAAGAAACATCGATAGGGGGCGCTTTGGGCAAAAAACATAATTCGTTGACATTTCGGACGCTAACTGGAAACGGGGCGCTACGATCAGTTAGAAACAAAACAAGAGAGTAATTTACTTATCATAAGAAGCTATTAAAACTGCAGTTTGTTTGTTTTTTTTAACAAACATAGCTGGTTTCAATCATGCACAATGCGCGCAATAAAATTTACATAAGGTGCTTTTTGCTGATTTATGCAAAAGATATCGTACCATATCGATATGCAAAAGATACGTAATGCGTAGACGACACCGCGAGATGACGTAGTTGTATGCGCAGACACGTCTTTTGAACGTGCGGTACCTACTTAAGCTTCGGGTTACTTGTCTGCAGATCGGTAGTAGGATGGAACGGTACACAAACTCTGAATTGGCTGACATGCATTTGGCGTATGGCGCTGCTGGTTGTAATGGACGAGCCGCTCAGCGGTTGTACGCCGAGCGTTACCCCAACAGACAAATCCCCTGCCATGCCTTCTTCACTCGAGTACACCAGAGGTTGTCCACAACGGGATCTTTCGACGGAGGCAGGCCTGAACGGGAGCGATCAGTGAGCACCCCCGACAACGAAGAGGCTGTGCTTAACCTGGTTGAGGACAACCCAGGTCTTAGCACGAGAGATATCGCCAGACATGTTGGCATTTCGCAAGCAACTGCGTGGCGCATCTTACGTTCCCGGAATCTGCACCCCTACCACATCCAGCGGGTGCAGTTGCTCAGAGAGCAGGATTTTGGCCCTCGAGTGGAATTCTCAAGATGGTACTTGGCGATGAGATCCAGGGATCCCCGTTTTGTAAACAGCATTTTGTTTACGGACGAGTCCACCTTCAGCCGGGAGGGAATGTGGAACGCCCATAACAGTCATGTGTGGTGTGATGAAAATCCACATGAAACGAGAAGCCGAGCAGCCCAGGAGCGTTTCTCAGTAAATGTGTGGGCCGGCATTCTGGGGGATTGCCTCATTGGCCCTTATTTGTTACCTGAACGGCTGACAGGTGGAAATTACCTGATTTTCCTGGATCAAGTGCTGCCGCAGCTTCTGGAGGAGGCGCACGTACCCGAAGGTTCGCGTCCCCAGATGTGGTTCCAGCACGATGGAGCTCCGGCCCATTACACGAACGACGTGCGTCTCCATCTAAACGCAAGGTATGGCCAGCGGTGGATCGGGCGTGGGGGTCCAGTTCACTGGCCTGCCCGATCACCAGACCTCACCTGCTTGGATTTCTTCCTTTGGGGTTACCTGAAGGCCGAGGTATACCATACACCTGTCAGCAGTGCTGAAGAACTTGTGGCGCGCATTGTGGCAGCTGCAGGGCAGATCAGAGATACTCCTGGCATTGTTGGAAACACACACTCCTCAATGCGACGGAGGTGCGAAGCCTGCATCATGGCCCAAGGTCGAAATTTCGAGCATCTTCTGTAGGGTTATTTTTTGTAAATAAATTTCCATTATCATTGATGTTTTTGGTCTAAATTTATTCAGAAGTGTTGAGCAGAGGTAGAAAATGTGTTTTCATTATTACTAACTGATCGTAGCGCCCAGTTTCCAGTTAGCGTCCGAAATGTCAACGAATTATGTTTTTTGCCCAAAGCGCCCCCTATCGATGTTTCTTTTTGTACCGTTCAACTGAGTTTCAGAGAGCCCCAGCAAACAGAATCATGAAAATGCATGCCATAAGTCAAGAAATCTGTTTGTTTATCTCTTAGGAGCCTTCGAGTTTCGACCACCCTGTACTTTGACATTTTATTCCGGCTCTTACGCTTTTTGCAGGGCTCTACTTTTGGGTTCAAACTTTAAGTTAGAGTATAAACTTTGGCGAGCATGTGTTAAATTATCAAAATAACGGGCTTAAAGTTGTTGTCTAGCTCTCCAAAGTCTGCAGCGCCCCCTATCCATGTTTTAAGAGATACGCTTATCAAATTGGTACTGAAGAAAGTCTAAACAAACAGAATCATTTCGACGCAACAAGCAAGAAAATCTAACCATTTCCCTAGTTTTTATGACGTTTCGAATTTCGGCACCCAAATTTTCGAAAGCGCCTAGCGCCTTACCATCGCGTCAGGGACCCTACATTCCCTATTCAAAAATGTTCGTCTAGGTGTGCTCTATCGATCCTTAAAGTTTGTCACCGACGAGCTGAATCACCCTGTATAATAAACTCTGTTATGTAAGGAAATAATAACAGGCCATTCCAAAGCTTAAGCAGAATTATAATCTGAACCTTAATTCTAATAAATCAAGAGGGAAGTTAAGTTATATAATGTTATTTATGACCTACTTTTTTTTAAATTCAGGTTTCTTCATTGGCACCACTTTATAGAAGCAGTAAAATTCTCATTATTTTCACTTTAATGTGAAACGTTTATATATAATATGAAACATCATTTAAAATATCAAATTAGTTATATTATACTACAAGTGATGCATTAAAATAAAAATGGCAAAAATACCTTTTATTTTATGTGTTTCGTATGCTCTAACGGCATTTTTTCAAAAACAAAACGATAAAAGAAAAATTCGGAAAATAGTTTCAAATAAAAAAAATGGTTTTTAATTGGAATTTTTTTTTCTCTTCTTAAGTTGAATTTAATTGCTTCAACATATGGAGGACTTGGAATTAGAAAAATAAAGTAAATATTTTATAATTTAATAGGTGGATTTCAGGGACACTTAAGACTCGGGGCCCATGAGTAAAGTTGCCCCTAGTATATAATTTCCTAAACTGTATAATAAGGGTATTAAGGGCCTGAAAAGCAGCACAAGATGTAAACATTTACATGAGCATACAAATATGCGGCATAACATGAGAAACAAATGAGCTTAGCATTAGTGAAGACAGGCATAATTGTAATTTTTTTTCAATATTTTTTTATCATTTTTTATTAATGTTTGAAGCTTTGCTAACATATGTGAGAGATAGACGTCAAGCAGCACTGCGTCCTCGTAGCTTACCCTTAATTGGAAAAGTGAAAATCCCGTGCACAAACGAAAACGGCTGTGAGACTGCTAAAATTAAGAAGCTGCTATAAAAATTAAAAAAAGATAACTTTTAATAATTTATTAAATAGTGAAATTAAACATTTAATCTTTAAAGGTAATATATTAACTTGCATCAAATTTTTAATACAAGAATATAAAAATAAGTTTTGGATGTCGAAGAGAGAAAATATTTTTAAATAAAAAATTATTGTTCAAAATATTACATTTTTGATATAATAATGAAAGAAACACAAATGTTTTTCATTGGCATTACATTTCATACATTTAAGTACAATATGAATTAGAAAAAAAATTGCATTTCATATAAAGTTTCAACCAGGTGGGACTGGCAGAAGACCAATAGTGTAAGGATTAAATACCATGAGAAGATTGAATACGCGTTCATTTCTGTGTAACGGGTAGATATGTAGACGCAACCGTCTCACAGACGTTACATTTCCGAATAAGGGTCATATGTTAGAGTGCATGCATCCACGGCCAACTTTATTAGAGGAGTCGGAAGCTTTTGCTTTTTAGGCGGGTCTTAGGACGGAATTAATGACGTAATCTCCGTCTATCCAATGTCGTGAGGAAGTTGCCCTTGTAAGGCGCGTTACAAACAAGAGTTGTCTTTGCCGATTGGTTAAACATGATATGATGTCATAAATTCCGTCCTAACGGCCAAGAGCTTCCAAGGCTTCTAATGAAGTTGGCCATGATGCATCACCATTCCAAAGTTTCGGGATTCGATTCCCAGCATTGACATTTTCCACTCTTTTGGTTCGACGCTTAGCTAGCAATGTGACAATTAAGTTATTAAAAATTAATATACGAATTGAATATTTCCAAACTGAGCGAAAAATTGCCCAGGCCGGGAATCGAACCCGGATACTTGGCTTACAAGGCCAATACTTGACCTGTTAAGCTAACCGAGCTATAACCGGCTGGGATTTTTCGCTCTGATAACTTTACCAATCACTTAGATTGTGTTAAAATAAAATTCTAAAAATTAATAGTTTTAAGCGTAATTAATTGAAAAGTGATCAAAACTGCTACTAAACAAATTCATGGTCGCAAACTACACTTTTAACAGTTAACGGACTACATATATTTCAAATATGCGGTTTATATATATATATATATATATATATATATATATATATATATATATATATAATACCATTAAAAGTAGTCAAGATTCACCAATGGATTTTATCAACAAAACAATAAACCAAAACGAAGAATTAAATTGAATTATAGTAAACAATATTAACCATTTGAAATTTACCATTGAATTTAATAACTTATAGCACATTGAACATGGAAGGAAAAAAGAATAATATGAATACAAATGAAATTTGTAGAACCAAAGCAGAATCTTCAGGTCCCAAATACCTTGGAACTACAAATGGAGTGTGTGGTTTCATCTTCGTATTTGCCATGAAAAAGCAAAACAATACGAATTTGGGACTACCATCACAAAAAACCAAATTATTAAACAAGGAACAAAGATATTTTACAAAAAGGAGTTGAAAGTAAGTAAAAATAATAGTTATCCATATATATATATACATATATATCTATCTATATATATATATATATATATATATATATATATATATATATATATATATATATATATATATATATATATATATATATATATAATACCATTAAAAGTAGACAAGATTCACCAATGGATTTTATCAACAAAACAATAAACCAAAACGAAGAATTAAATTGAATTATAGTAAACAATATTAACCATTTGAAATTAACCATTGAATTTAATAACTTATAGCACATTGAACATGGAAGGAAAAAAGAATAATATGAATACAAATGAAATTTGTAGAACCAAAGCAGAATCTTCAGGTCCCAAATACCTTGGAACTACAAATGGAGTGTGTGGTTTCATCTTCGTATTTGCCATGAAAAAGCAAAACAATACGAATTTGGGACTACCATCACAAAAAACCAAATTATTAAACAAGGAACAAAGATATTTTACAAAAAGGAGTTGAAAGTAAGTAAAAATAATAGTTATCCATATATATATATACATATATATCTATATATATATATATATATATATATATATATATATATATAATACCATTAAAAGTAGACAAGATTCACCAATGGATTTTATCAACAAAACAATAAACCAAAACGAAGAATTAAATTGAATTATAGTAAACAATATTAACCATTTGAAATTAACCATTGAATTTAATAACTTATAGCACATTGAACATGGAAGGAAAAAAGAATAATATGAATACAAATGAAATTTGTAGAACCAAAGCAGAATCTTCAGGTCCCAAATACCTTGGAACTACAAATGGAGTGTGTGGTTTCATCTTCGTATTTGCCATGAAAAAGCAAAACAATACGAATTTGGGACTACCATCACAAAAAACCAAATTATTAAACAAGGAACAAAGATATTTTACAAAAAGGAGTTGAAAGTAAGTAAAAATAATAGTTATCCATATATATATATATACATATATATATATATATATATATATATATATATATATATATATATATATATATATATAACTCCAATAAGAAAATATATTTATTAGAATATTTAACATTATTTAGAAGCTATACGAAATTTTTACCTTGCATTAATAAATTTTATTGATATAATTATATAAGTTTTAACGTGATGTAAAGACAATTTGAAAAATATGTTAAATTTTCAGATATTTAATCAGTAGTATAGTTTAAAAGATATGCTAACACATTATATTGAAATCTGAAAAAAAAAGATTAAATATACAAAATAATAACCCAATAGAAATATGAAGCTAAATCGCAATAAGATGTCATTAATTTAATATGGATATTTGTATAACGATATCCAAATGCTACAAAACATGTTTTTAAATCACTGCGAAATAAATATCCACAATGTAATTTCCCATTTATAAATATTTGAAAGCAATTCTAATTAATTCTATAATAGTATGCAAACGTGAATTTCTGTCACTTGTTCTACAAATTTTAATGAAATCTGTTTCTTAATATCTAACGATAAGCGAAAGTACAAGAAAAAAATGTGAAAGAATTTTATATTCTTAATGGATTTTTAATGGTTGTAAAACTGATAAAATAAAATTATAACAGACAAATATGATTGATTATACATTCAAATTTCAATTAAAATATAATTTTCAGAAATCACCGAAGAAGTCTTCACAAGTGTTCACTTATTATTTTTTATTTAATTTGCTTTAAATCAAATAGTATTTAAATGACAGTGATGAGAAGCTTTTAATTGCTTCTTAACATGGCTAATAGAATAAAGTTTAAAGGCATTGGCATAAGTTTCATAAACTAATTTTAATATTTATATTACTTATTAATATTGTTATTCAAATTTAATTGCTTTAATTTTTTTTTTTAATTTTTTCTCGATAAATAGAAATAATTTTAAAATACGTCCTGGACCCCATTAAGCAAGTTAATAATAATAATAATAATAATAATAATAATAATAATAAAAATAATAATAATAATAATAATAATAATTATTATTATTATTATTATTATTATTATTATTATTATTATTATTATTATTATTATTATTATTATTATTATTATTATTATTATTATTGATTAATAGGAATTTGATGCTCAGTACTGAATAAAATTACTTTATCTTGTGGCATACTATACTTGCAATACATTCTACAAGCATAAAATGTACCACTGAAAATTGTTATATTTCATTCTCTTTAATCTATAATTTCTACATTTCAAATGAAACACAATGCAAACCTTAAGCTTTTTTTATTTGAAAAATAAGTAAGTCTTTTCTGGAGCTGTATTCATCAAGTAGAGTTTCAATTACATCTATAATAATAAAAGAACACATCGCTCTATCTGTTCGTATATGTGTCTACGATGGCTATCAAAGGTTTTTTTTTGTGAAGTTAGGTCGCTTCTGATGTACCTGAAGCTAAGAATTTTAATTCTTTGTTTAGTTTCTGAGATATGAATTAGGAATCACAACGTAACTCTCATCAAAAAGTGAATTCTTTAATGCTCGTGAAACTAAGAAGCTTGAACATGCGCATAAACGCATTTACGCCCTAAAACAAAAGGAAAAAGCAATTTCGACAGCATTTCTGTTTTTTTTTTATTGTTTTGCTTTAATCTAAATTAGCTAAACCGTTCAGTACAGTTAAAATTGAAAGACATATTGCAAAAGATCATATCTTCAAGTTTCAAACAGTGCAATTATTATTATTATTTTAAATGTCGCAGTTAACCCTTTAAACGATTTTTTAAGTCGAATTCCGAAAACGTTATTCCACTTTACTGTAACATCCCTATATGATGCAACTTTAAAGATGATGGCAAACCAAAAATATACTTATAAAACTGAATTTTTGTTCAAAACGATTGTGTAATTTTTTTTGTATATGAATTTTAACCATTTTAAAATTATCATTAAATGCATGTTATTTTACTGATCATTCAGAGATAATGTTCTATACGTTGAAAATAACTAAACGTCCCTACATTAATACAATCTCTTTTTATAAAATATCAATAGAGTAGATTTAAATCACCTTCAAAAATTTTTTAACTTTTCATGGATAGAATTTGTTTTCTTTTTTTAGAAAATAAATATGTGAAAAAGTCGACAATAAATAAATAAATAAATAATCGAGGGATATAGCTGTGGTTTCTTTCGAATCCGACTAAACAGTTTCCTTCTTAAATCTGCATATTTATTAATAAGATTAGAAAAAAAAAGACTTGCTTTTAGTTATGTTTACCATCCATTAAAATTTCAGAGATTCGGACAAAAATAACCGTCTATTTTTCAAAGGTAATAAAATTGGCGCCAAAAAAAAAAAAAAAAAAAAAAAAAAAAAAAAAAAAACGTAGAAACCATTAACACTTCGTTACGGAACCTTTGTTTATGTACTATAAGACTATATTGGATTTTTTGTAATTTTATGGGGTTTTAATTATTTTTAACTCTAAACCAACTGAATTATTTAAGAAAACATTACACATAAATGATAGTATAATAATAATTTAAAAGAAAACAGCATTTTACATAGTCCAATCGATATAAATACTTATTTTCAATTTTAGGGTTTTTCAATTATTATTTCTGCCTCTCGCATGAAGCAAGAAAAGAAAAAAAATGTCCAAATGTATAAAAATAATAATAATTTGGCCGTACCAAAATTTACAGTAATAATTTAAATGCAGAGTCTCCATTATAAGTAAAATACAATAAAACCAGATTTGTAGCAAACGCAAACAACCAGTGTTACATCTTTGTTCATACAAGATCTTTAATTTACACAAAGCTAAATAGCATTTTCGAGGAGGGTCGGGAAACTAAAATGTGTTTATGACTGTTATAAACAGGCTGAATTAGAAAAAACAAACTGTACTAGAAAAATAAATTCTTTTGATATTACCTTTTTTTTAAAAATCTATGTAGTACTATTTGATAACTTTTTTTTTTTAATTTTTCATTATTACAGTTTATGATACATTTGTAATTGTTTTTACATCTAAAGATGATAGCTAAAAATCTGAAATATTGAAATCATAATTAAAGTTGAAATGAATTCATGAATAAATGAATGAATTCATGAATGAATTTGCAAATAAAAATTAAAAACACTAATCTGTTACTGTACACAATTTAAATTCTTTTCATAAATCTAATAGTATACTTGTTTTGAATGAAAAGTCTAAGATCGAAATTAAGAAAAAATAAATTATTTTTCATTTATAGTATCTCCCATTTATTATTAATTTTACACAAAATGTTGGCTAATATGTTGAACGAAACACTTGAATTACAAAAAAAATTTAAGTAGAATTTTATCCGTAATCCGTGTTGCAATTACATAAAAAGATCTGGTTATCCCTGTTTTCTAAAAAAAATTTACTAACCTTACAGATTTTTAAATTTACCGTGCAAATGTGTATCGGTTGCAGGAAATTTTGTAGTTACCGTTGAACAAAATTTCTTGGATTGCGAATTCCCCAGCAAAATTAGAATAACTTAACAGTGTTTTTGAATCCAAATTAAATTCTGCTTAGTAAAAATTGTTTAGTACTAGGAGCAATCAAGATAGAAAATCACAATAAAGAAAAGAATAATAATCACAGTCTAAATAACGGTAAAAGATATTTTTAAATGCAACAAGTCCGAAAAATTCTCTCATTTTATATATTTGTAATTAAGTTTTCATACTTTATACATTCTATTAATAATTTAAAAAATAATTTTACGTACAATTTAATAATATCACATCGGAATAATCATATTAAGATTCAATTAAATTTCAAACTAAAAATAATGAAAAACAAATTACAAATATTAATTTTCAATGAATTTTTAAATTAACGGTTCATAATATACAAACTATAATCCGTTAAATTGCAATTTAAAGAAGTCTTAAGCCAAAGCTGTAAATGAATAAGATGAAATATACTTATCAATTTTTAAAGACATAGAATATTTTACTAAATTAAGTATATTAAAATTTAAAAATATTCACTTGAATTAGTGTATGCATAATTGAATTGTTGGAATATTGAATAAGCGAAAACTATATCAATGTTGATTTCAAATAAACATAAAAAGCAAATTAATTATTTATTCTTACGAGTGTTAACAGATATGTTATGTAAATTTAGTTTTAAATAGATTGTTCAATTAGCGTTGTGTTATGTCATATATCATTGATATATATAGTTGAATAAATGAATATTTTTAATAACCCAATATTTTATAAAGCGGAGTAACCATTTTTAATAATTACACTAAGTCTACAAAATGCATGTTAGCGAAAAAGTTTTTAAATATGTATGTGATTCTATAATAAATCTCCGGTCCACTTATTAAAAAATAAAACAGACCTTAGTTATACTTAAATCATTAGTGCCTAGCGTCCCTTTTTAGGGACGATTATAAAAAAAGGCAATAAATCACTTTTCACACCAGTAAATAGAAAGAAATATAAGCATTAGTTTTCACGAGACAAATGCCTCGATAAACTAAGATAAAGGTTATTCGTCCTTTAAAAGTTGTGGGAAACCCAAAATTTAATTTTTAAAGAAGAAAATAATTTGGACATTAATGGGTTAATAATGTTATTATTATTATGTACAGATTTTTTACAGTCTACAACTTATTACAATCTATATTTATATATATATATATATATTTCTGAATACAATGATAGTAAATTTATAAAAATGCAGAACTATTTCATTAATCAGTGTATCAATAGAAATGCTTATAAATACGGGGTACTTTAAAAATATATTCTACTATTCTATTAGTAATATATTCAACTATATTGACAAAATATCCCATAGAACATTCATCTTGTAATTTTTGCTGCGTTCGTATTTATGTAAATACGTAGCACCTATAGTTGTCGTTCAGTCCGTCCGTCCGTCCGCATATAACAAAGCAAAAACTACCCAATCGAATCATTTGAAATTTAAAATATGTAATTGTTACATAATTTTGTTGAATCATTTTTAATTTTATTAAAATTGGATGCATAGTTCAATCGTAGAGACAATCAAAAGTATTCAGTTGCAATGAGGAATTCGGTCAATGGGGAAAATGTTTCAAATGCATTTTAATGGTGTTACATTCATTCGAACATAATAAAATTGATATGCATCTATAAAACACATGTTATAATATACATTTTCCCATAAATTGTGGTGAAAAAAACATTTGTTATTGATTACAAGGCCACACAAAAGTATTCCATTGCAAAATGGTATAGGGAGAACATAGTTTGGTGCGCATTAGGTAGATTTCGTATGAAATACTACCTATTGTATTCTCTCACATGTTGGAATTTCTGAAAAAATTTTGCAGATCTACGTCGATCATGACCTCTAGACCCCAAAACTACCATCAGTAAAAATCTTTCTATCTATCTATCTATCTATCTATCTATCTATCTATCTATGGGTGTATATCACTTTATTCTAGACACAATATCTTCCATAATTATGCTCAAATCTTCTTTAAAGTTTTACATAAAATCAAGGGGCATAAAATCTCGGCCGAGTTCGTTAATGGACAAAATCGGACCAAGGGGGTGGAAATAGGGAGGGTTTTTGTGAAAACCAAAAAACGCGATAACTTTTTGATAAAGGCAGAATATATTTCAAAAACCCCTGTAGGCTGTGCCTATAGGCGGAGGTAGATTTCGAAGAGTGCTCATTTCAACGAAATATATATATATATATATATATATATATATATATATATATATATATACATATATGATTAGAGATAAACCCAGTTTAATAACTTCATTTGGCCGTTTATGAAAAATTTTTAATTTCACTTTTCTGCAAAAACTGGTTTTATCAGAATCATCTTAAGAAAAATTCAGATCAAATGCCCATTTTGACAACATATTTTAAAATAAATTCTGAATTTATTTTAAAAAAATCGACCAAAATTGTACATTATACAGTTCCTAAATAACAAAAAACTGTCAGTTGAATGCATTTGAGAAAAAAATTGAATTTAAAAATGAGTCATAAAATACCCGATTTGTTGTTTCAATACATCCTTAATTCTTTAATCATGATTGCTTCGGAAAATTTTGTGTGAAATACTCACTTTGACAGCATTTTAAAAAATATATTCTATCTTTATCACAAAACCGATCAATGCAACACATTATATAGTTCCTATATCAGAGGATTCGTAAATTGAATGCGTTTGAGAGCGAAAATGGATTTTAAAACGAGTCATAAAAAACGCAATTTGCTATGTGAAAATTTCCTTAAATTTTAAAATCACGAAGACGTCGGGAAATTCTGTTCAAAATACCCTTTTGGTAGCCTTTTTCGAAATATATTCTGTCTTTATCAAAAAAATTGATCAATGCATCACATTATATAGTTCCTAAATAAGAGGATCTATAAATTGGGTGCATTTGAGAGCAAAAACGGATATAAAAACGAGTCAGAAAAAACGCAATTTTATTTTTGAATACTTACTTAAATTTTCAGCCACGATGACTTCGGGAAATTCTGTTCAAAATACCCTTTTTGCCAACCTTTTTTGAAATATATTTTGCCTTTATCAAAAACCTAACCAATGCGTCACTTTATACAGTTTCTAAATAAGAGGATCTACCATTTGGATGCGTTTAAAATCAAAAATGAATTTAAAAATGAGTCAGAATATAAGCAGTTTGGATTTGAGGTTTTTTCTCCAACTCCTATTTTTGTTTAATTTCTTTTTGCTATACGAATTGGTCCTATGAAAAACTTGTCAATATCAAAGTTGTAGATATTTTTGAGAAGATGTAAAATAAATTTAATCAGATTTGATATCTTAAAAATTGACGGAGTTATGGATTTTTACCTTTTTTCACCGCCCTTTTTCTTTTCGTTTTTAATTTTTTTCATCGGTAAAGGTTGGTCCTATCAAAAACTTGTAAATACAAAAGTTTTAGATAATTTTAAGAACATTTACAAAAAATTTAGTTGGACTTGATATCTTGAAAATTGACGAAGTTACGAATTTTTTTCTCTGGAAACCCCAATTTTTTTGTCCGTTGAGCCAACTTCTAAATTTATCAAAAATCTGTCATGCATAAACTTTTGGCCCATTTTTAAGAAGTAATATAAACTTTAAACCGATTCGATATCCACTTTAATTAAGAAGTTATGGCGGTTTTTCGGTTTTCACAAAAGCGCCCCCTATTCCGACCCCCTTGGTCCGATTTCGCCCATTAACGAACTTAGCCGAGATTTTATCCCCTTTTATTTTATGTACCAGTTTGGTGGAGATTGGTGAAGAATTATAGAAGTTATCGTGTCCATAAAAAAGTGAGATATATAGATAGATAGATAGATATATAAACTGGTGCGATTGCAATAGGTAGTATTTCATACGAAATCTACCTAAAAAGGTTGCCAAAATGGGCACTTCGCACAAAATTTCCCAAAGCGATCATGATTAAAGAATTGAGGATGTATTCAAATAACATATTATTTATTTTATGACTTATTTTTAAATTCATTTTTGCTCTCAAACGTATGCAAATGACAGTTTTTTTTTATTTAGGTACTGTGTAATTTGGTGTATTGGTCAGTTTTTTTTTATAAAGGCTAAATATAAAATTTTAAAAAGCTGTCAAAGTGGGCACTTGGCACAAAACTTTCCTAAGCGATCTTGAATAAAGAATTGTGGATGTATTCAAATAACAAATTGGTTATTTTATGACTCATTTTTAAATCCAGTTTTGCTCTCAAACGCATTCAATTGACAGTTTTTTGTTATTTAGGAACTATAAAATGTGCGTATTCGTCGATTTTTTGATAAAGGCTAAATATATATATTTTAAAGCTGTCAAATTGGGCACTTCGCAAAAAATTTCCCAAAGCGATCATGATTAAATAATTAAGGATGTATTCAAATAACAAATTTATTATTTTATGACTCATTTTTAAATTCAATTTCTCTCTCAAACCCATTCAATTGACAGTTATTTGTTATTTAGGAACTGTGTAATGAGCACATTAGTCGATTTTTTTTTTTTTTTTTTTTTTTTTTTTATAAAGTCAGAATATAATTCAAAATATGTTGTCAAAATGGGCTTTTGTGCCGAGTTTCGTTTAAGATGATTTTGATAAAACCAGTTTTTACAGAAAAATGAAATAAAAAATTTTTCAAAAGCTACCAAATAAAGTAGTTAAACTAGGTTTATCTCAAATCATGTTTTCTTATTTTTTGTTGTTGAAATGAAAACTCTTCGAAATCTACCTCCGCCTATAGACTATGCCGACAGGGATTTTTTAAATTGTAATAGCGTACATTGTGGTTGTTTGGTGTACATTTTAATTGTAATTAACTATTTAGAATTTTATGAGATTGATATATGAGAGCGATATTTTTTAAACTTCGTTATCGTACGATCGCAACGTTTCACGTGCAATTTCCAAGTTGTTTATTCTAATGTACAGAAAAAATAAGCAATTATGCATACATCTATCGGTTGTTCAACAAATATGGAAATACATTTA
The DNA here is from genome assembly GCA_964019185.1 of Maratus speculifer. Classification (NCBI taxonomy): domain Eukaryota; kingdom Metazoa; phylum Arthropoda; class Arachnida; order Araneae; family Salticidae; genus Maratus; species Maratus speculifer. The sequence goes on along the minus strand of OZ025297.1, from coordinate 42,693,392 downwards.
CATGCTAAAAAATTTCGCTGTATTTTAAATTTCACATTTACGATAAAAATATTTCTGGCGTGATGACCTTCAAATGAAGGTCATTTTTTGATTCAGTGCTAAAAAGTACACGAAAATCAAATATCAAAAGTTAAAAACAAAGCCTTCTCCTCTAATTTATAGCATCCTAATCATGAAAAGAATGTCCGTAATCCTTACGAAATAAAACATACGTTAAAATACAATTATTTTGAATAATCTATAACTTAACAAAACTTATTTAATGTGTATCTGCGTTTTTAAAAATCTGGTACAAATATGACGATTGAATTAAGTTATAAAAATACTGTAAGACACTTGACATATGATCCCTCAAATAATGAAATCATGGTCGAACCCATTTGTTTTCAATGCTGAAAATTGGAGTAAGTGATACATTTTTAAAATTCCAACTCTTGGTAAATTTTAGTATTATATGAATGGGACATTTTTTTTGTTTTATTTGTTAGTATAATAGGAAAAAATTACTAAATATAATTTATAGGACATTGGCATCGTGTGTAAATTTAAAATTCGTAATTCTTAAAAAAAAAAAAAAAAAAAAAAAAAAGAAGTTTTATTGACCCATATCGCTTTCAAAATATTTCTCTACTTGTTTAAAACATTTTTTCTAATTTGAACTATATACATATGACTAACAGTTTTGGAATAAGTCATTGTTTGCCGTTGAGAGTGGAAACCATGTTTGATGCATAAAATATTAACAAAGTAATACTTCTATAGAAATAGTGATAGTTGCACTTAAATGAAATTAATTGAACTTAAAAAAAAAAAAAAAAAAAAAAAAAAAAAACTATGAAACTTGTATTAGAAATCGCAAAAATTAAATGTTGAAAGTCCGCATGTATGTACGAGCATATATTTATGTATCACTGTTTAATGACTGAAAGCTTTGATATTTGAGGCAGGTGCTAGAACTTAAAAGCATGAAATTTTGATTTTCTGCTTAATACATAAATTATTTTCCTCCTTCCGTAAATTCTTCGAAGATACACTCTCTATCCCATATGGTAATATAGATTTTTGAGACGTGCAACAAAGTTTTATTATTAAAAAATCACAATTTATTCTTATTTGATTTACGGAAATACCAAGTTGAACAAGCTATTATATACGACATATAGATTTAGTTGAATTCAAACCATAAAAAAATTAAATTTGACTTATTATTATTGAACTTCGTTTTTTTTAATAAGTTAAGGAATTAAAGATTCTTATAAGTTATCATCAAACTTCTACGTACATTTTTTTTTCTTTTAATGTACGTAGCTGTTCAAAAAGAAACCACATAAAAATCCTAAATTTAATTTCCGTTGATAAAAGTAGTTTTATTTATGGACTATCATAATTATATTAGAGAATTCACATAAAATAAATTTGTGAAGTAACATTAGATGTTTCTTTTTTATTTATTGGTACATTAAAGATGGGTTAAAAATTTAAGGTATATAACAAATGCTATGTAACTGAAGTACTCATATTTCGTAATGAAAATGAATGAAATTTTCCTCCGAGTAATTTCCCAAATGATTGAAGCTTTGTTCCAGGATCGCGATATCCATTTCTGGAGTTTATAAGAAAAGTTATTCTTCTGAAAGCTTAAGCCAGCATCAATTCCGTTTAGTAATAATTACTAGCTGGAAGGAGCATCTAAGGATATATTACTGTTATAATAATGATGCAATGTTTAAAGCTTACAATAATTTAACACAATAACAGCTTAAAAAATATTATATCTCAAATCTTGTTTTAATTATATCATATGTTGTTTTAATAAAAAGTAATTATTTCTTAAAACATTTTATAAATATTTTTGATTTTTCTATAGCATAGCACTCACAATTAAATGTACGACAATTATCACTTACGCTGATTTATATCGGGTGTTAATAAGAAAAAAAAATAGCTGCTGAACACAAACTTAAAAGCATTCATATAAAGGAATTCTTTTACTAATTTTATTAGTGTTTTATTAGGAGATTAGCTATAGCGACAGTTAAAGAAGACAAACATAAATTTTATGTAATAAATAGTAAAATGGAATTTATTTATGAACTTACAAAGTAGGTCGCAGGATATTAGTTAAAAAGTATGCCCTACTAAATAATTTTGTAGTATTCAAACGTTATGTATTTTAGTCAGCAGCGTAATAATATTCATTATTGCTCGCTTCGAAAATCCGTTAATTAATGAATAGTTAGAAAAGAGCTATACTTTAAAAGTATGATTTTTTCCTCTTTTTTGTGTAAAAAACAGTGTATTTTATATCTAGCCTTTCTTTTGTTGTTGTTGATGATTTATACTTTGTTTGAGACTCATGCATCTATTTTTTTTTTTTTTTTAATCTTTAAACAAAACTTTACGCTTGTCGAATTTTTTCTTATTTTCAACTCAGTGAAATATTTCATTTATACCAAGTTTACTGAACACAGATTTACATTTCCGAAACTATTTCAGAAATAATGAATCAGTTTTTTAAATTTACATAAATCTGAACTGCATAATAAAACATATTTGCACTTCCCTTGTATAAAAATGCAAGTAAAAGTCGTTATCAATATTTGAATTGATTTTGAGCATCTAAGCGCTAAAAAAATTTGTATGATGTCGCTACTTCCGATATGTAAAAGATGTTTGCATTTTACTTGTATACAAATGCTAGTAATAATGAAATCTATATTTAAATTGATTTTAATCATTTAAATACTGAAAAACTATTGTCATGATTCTTCCAGTTGCTTTCTCATCGATTTATTTTTTTTTTAAAATAGAAATGTGCTTTGCATCAAAATGTTTCCTTCGTGATATTATGCTGTAAAAATGACAGATATTTCTCCAACTAAACAAATTGTTCTTAAGTCGAGAAGGAAACATATATTAACTTCTTTCAAGTCACTGAAAATTCCAAAAAGCGCTATTTTTTTTCTAAAATAAGCAGAAAATTATTTATATTAAAAATTTAAAAGGTAATTTATAAGTATAAATTTATAATAATACATCGCCTTAAATCGGAATCTCACTTTTTTTAGATGCAATCAAATGTCAGTTCATACAATTCAATATTTTCATACATTCATAATAATAACAATCATCAAACATTCATAAAACATGTCTAACAGACAACATATAATATTGAAAGCCTCTACAATAAAAACACTAGCATAATATTCTGACAGTTTCATGAACATGCCAGCTATGAAGAAAAAAATGCTTACATGTGAATCAATATAACCCATGAAAAATAATTTTTCGGTTACAGAGAACTGAATAAGGCATTGTAAAAGCTACTGGAAAACGTTAAATTTCATTTAACTTTCAAAACACCAGGAAACTATTTACATTCGAAACTTATAGGATAGTTTATACAATAAATCATCTTAAATTGCAATATAATATTTTTAAATGCAATCAAAAGTCACGTAAATATTTTGACATTCACAAAACTTGTGTAACAGAAGAAACATCTAATATTAACAGCCTTAATGTTAATATAAAAATAAGCATTATTTTGTTGCAGTTTCACGTATAAACTCAGTTATGCAGCTAAAAATGCTTACGTTAGAATTGATAGATCCCAAAAAACTAATTTCACGGTTACAAAGATCTGAATAATGCATTGTAAAAGCTACTGGGCAACGTTAAATTTACCTGTTAAATCTTCTTAAATTGGATTATCACTTTTTCGGAAGCAATCAAATATCAGGTAAATATTTTGATGTCCAACAGACAGACATACAGAATTAAGACCCTCAATATTAGTATAACAATTAGTAATATTTTGTTACACTTGCATGTGCAAACTCAGTTATGTAGCTGAAAATACTTACATCAGATTCGATAGTATCCAAATATCTATTTCTTCGGTTAGAGATATCTAAATAATGCGTTGTAAAAGCTACTGGAAAATGTTATTTATTTTTTTTTTTTTTACCTTTCAAAACCTCAGAAAAATATTTTTATTCTTTAAAGAAGAGTTTATATTAATAAATCTTCCAAAATCTAAATATCACTTTTTCGAATGCAATAAAATGTCAGGTAAATATTTTGACAGTCACATAACATGTATAACAGATAAACGTATAATACTAACAGACTTAAAAATTAATACAAAATTAGCATTCTTTTATTACAGTTTCATGTACAAATTCAGTTATGCAACTAAGAATGCATACATGAAAATCGACTGAATTAAACTAATAATAATAATAAAATCTAGCTATAGAGAACTGAATAATGTAAAGTCAAAGTTAGTGGGAAATGTTAAATTACAAGCAATTAATAAAAATATATTTTTTGTAAATTCTTTTTTAAATTTCAGAAACAAATTGCTTTTAGAGGTTTCTAAAGATAAATAACCACTTTTCGGATTTGTGTGTGATTCAGAACATTAAATAACTCATAACATGTTTTTATGTATTTCTTCTTGTGAATATTGTACAATTTAGTAGATTAAGATTATGCGTTATTTTTTACAGTGTAAGAAGAAACAAACGAATTTCAAACACAAAAAGGTATTTAAAAATCTAAATTCTTATAAGATTTTTTTTTGTAATGAACTCTAATTATAAACGTGGCTATGCATATTTAAAGTTTTGTTTTAAAACTTAAAAAGTAAAAAAAATATTTGTTCACAAAATAATATTATTCGTTTTATTGTGAGGAGTAATTATTTCGGTTTAATTTTTTATTTTATACTTATTTATTCATTTTACTGGCGCTTGGTTGCAGGCTTGTCATATCGATTTTTTGAGTTTATTATAAAACTTACAGCTTAAATTATACCCATCTTCATTTAGGCAGACATCATAATCTAGGGGTCATTACTCATGATGGCCAGTCATTAAAAGAATGATGCTGTGTGTGTACTATTTTTTTTTAATTTAGTAAAACAATAATTTAAAACTTGCATATTAGTTTCGTTTTTCATATTGCCTTAAAGATATGAGTTCCGCAAAGACGCTCTTAATGACACTATTACAGAAAGAGAAATAAAAGAATGGAAACTTAAGTAAGTGTGATATGAAACAGTTTTAAGAAAACATATTTAGAATTTATTTGAATAGTGTATCAATAATGCTTTAAAAATTTATAATAAATAAAATTTACACATGTTGAAGTTTTATACGAAATACATATTCCAGCTAAAATCAATTTAACAAGTCAAAGATTGAAACTACTTCACCGATTTGAATCATGATTTGTTACGAAGTCGCTTTTTAACAGGAAATTCCAAATCGATTCTCTGTGTCGTTATGTTAACAAGGGTCAAAATTTGCAAACATAGCATTTTTGCAAACTTTATATTCATACACTACATGGCCATTGATGGCCGTCCACTTTCGATTTTAGACATTTTGTTAAAAATCTAGTAAAATACATGAGGAATTAACATGAAACTCTCAGTGTATAAATATAACAGTACAAGTGATACATTTCCGTGAAGCTTTTTTCCCGAAATTCCATAGAGGACTGTCAACAAATTAAAAAAGGATAGGATAACCCTTTTGGATAACCCTGTCAAAACTAATGCAGCAAAAGCGCTCAAACCTTAGATTATGATTAAGTGGCTTATTGCAATAAACTGTGTTCATTTATAGCATGTATACTCGTTCAGAAAAAAAGGTTTTATAAAAATGGTTCCAAATTTTGCCAAGTTTTTTGCTTATAATTTGCAGAATTCTTAATAAAAAGTAACATTTTTTTTTAAAATATGACAAATAATATTGCATACAAAAGCCTGTAATCATAATTAAAAAATAATAAAAATTATATGATAAATGAGTAAGTTTGCTAAATAATTTTTCACTGAGCATGCGTGAACGATATAAAAATTTCATTTGCATATTGTGTTGGCTATATGTATAGAGCACCTTTTGTGAAAGTCTCAAAATCATAGCTTGAAAATTCTAAAAGTAATCGTCTATAGAATAAACATAAAATCCGTTTTTTTCCAAAATGAAGCAAAAAAAAAAAAAAAAAAAAAAAAAAAAAAAAAAAAAAAAGGGGATTTTATCCAAATGTAGTATTACGTCCCATATTGTGTATTCTTTATTGACACTAATCAATGAAAATATGTATACAACCTCTCTTGCGTTTGTTTCATTTTGGGAATAACGGATTTTCAACTTATTCTATTGACGATTATTTTCAGAATATTGAACCTGTGATTTTCTGATACGACTGATGATGATATGATGCGACTTTCACAAAAGTTGCGCTATACATTTAGCTAACATAATATGCAAATGGAATTTTGATATCGTTGACACATGCGCAGTGAAATTTATTTAGTAAAGCTACTCATTTTTCATACAATTTTAATTATTTTTTAATTCTGATTACAGGGTAGTATGTGCAATGTGGTTTGTCACATTAGCAGAAAAGAATATTATTTGATATTAAGAACTCTGCAAATTATAAGTAAAAATCTTTTACAAAAACATTTTTTTTCTATGAGTATGCATGCTATTCGCATAAAAATGAACACAGTTTATTACAATAAGCCACTTAATCATAAACTATAGTTTGACGGCTTTTGCTACATTAGTTTTGACAGTGTTATCAAAAATATATTCATTCTTTTTTTAGTTTGTTGACTGTCCCCTATAATGTTTCGGGAGAGTATCTTCACGGAAATATATGACCTGTTCTATTATGTTTATACACTGAGAGTTTCAGGATAATTCCTCATGTATATTTCTAGATATTTAACAAAATTTTAATTTTAAACAATGTAAAATTTCAGTTACTTTAAAACAAAAAAGTATGTGTTTTATTTATTTTTTGGTGCAGAAATACGTTTCTTACATTGATTTTCATTCCATTAGGTAACTTTAACTGTCAATGTTCCACTTATGTGTAGTTTATCCCTTTATTTCGTGCTGCAGTAATCTCTACATAATGTTTTGAGAAATATGGCGAGATCTGAATTCTATAGATGAAATTATTGACAAAAGACTAAATAAAATACTGATGATTAAAATCCATTTAATAAAAACAATTATTCTCGAAATATGAATCACAAAATAAAACAACACAATTTAATATAATAAAATCACTATTTGAAATTGCAATATTTTCAACTCTTTTTTAACCCTTTCCGGCGCACTACTCTTTAAAGTTGGAATTTAAAGAAAAAAAAAAAAAAACTAGGCAATCTATTTAGGCCTAGAGGAGTACACAGATATTGTTTTGTAAAGATTGCACTAACCATTTTAATTATACAGCTGTTGCCGAAGTGGTAATCTCCCATAAGTAAAGCATTGATAAGCGCAGTGAGAAGAGCATTGCTTTGAAGCGCGTATTACAGTAAAACATTTTACCTATTATTTAAAAACAATAGAGTTTGATCTCTGTGGTGCTACCATCTAGAACTCATAAGAAAGATATTAAGTAGCCATTAGAGTAGTTTTTGAAATATTTACGGAGTTTTTGCGTCTCTAAACAGGGGGATATTTAGGTGTTGCCGATCTGGCAACACTGCGTGTTAAGGGGTTAAATCATACATTTTTGTTATTTAACTCCGAAATTTTTAATTTACGCGCCAAAGTGCTATGTTTGCCAACCTACATTGATACACCACTCACTTGATCGGCTTTGAGAACATTGCAAAAATTTAAACTATAATGTAAAAAAAAGTATAGATTTCGCTGTAAATTGGTTTTCATTCGTTTCTTATTGATTGGGGATTTTTAAAAAGTGAATCAGCTGATGTTAAACATCTACTGGCTATTCACATGTTTCACTGAATAAGATAAGATTATTTGCCTTCTGGTGTTTTTTAAAAGTATTGCAAGAAAAAAAGTAGTCATTTTAAAAGTATGGTTTTAATTCTAATGTAATTTTCAGTAAATGTTTATTTATTTATTATTTTTAATGTTTATGTAAAAATAGTTTTTTTTTTTTTTTTTTTTTTTTTTCAAAGGAAATATCCTTTGTGCCGACCTAGAACTCACAACAATAGTTAGAAAAATCGTAACAAAATATGAAGTTGTAATAAAATTATTTTTCAATTTTTTATTTATATTGATATTCTGAAAGATTAAAAAAATATTTAAACATATTAAATTTAAGTTTAGTAACATTATTTATAATAAATTTAGATAATGAAAATACAAGGAATATCAATACCGAATATTGCAAGATATATAGACCAGTAATTGAATTCGGTATCATATATATTATAAAGCAGAAGTTCTGAAACTTCCAAACGAGTATTTTCAAAAACTGCCCGATGGATTTTTTTGCCGATTGTATCATTCGATAGGAAATATTTTTCCGAAGGTTTATGATTCAAATTTACAGAGCTAACTCTGATTTTTCGTAGTAAATTTCGTATTTTTCGGTTATTTTTGACAAAAGGGTTGCCAGTAGCTGTTTTTAGCAAAAATTATAATTGCTAAAAGAATTAAAATGGCTATATCTATTAGAAATATTACAAACATCTTGCAAATAATAGCAGAAAATAACTACTGATAATATTAATAATAATAAAGAAAGACTGCTTAAATGAGGCGTAATATTATAAAAATATATTTATCTTGAAAATGAAAAAAATATTTGTAATGCTTAAAAAATAAATTAACGCGAAATATAACAATTGGTTCAACTTTTGGCGACTTATCCCTGGTGTTAGAATAAAAACATGAATTTCAGAAATTGATTAAATGAATTTTGAATGATAGTTATTTCCCTTTTTATTATTTTCTTTCTCTTTTTTATCGAATTTCCGTATAATATAACTTACAGCAGAAAAAAGCAGATCTGATTGTAAAAGACACTGTAAGTTGTGAGTTACTATTCGTTTCTATACCATTTTCATCTTGCTTTTGTCGCCAAAGAATATGTTTTTAAGCCGAAAATGCACTACTGACTCAATGCCTGACTTAGATTCTTAATGGTCGCAATAATGTTTTTTTTTTTTTTTCAAGTGAAGATAATTTTTAGAGTATATTTTAATATTCAAGATAATTTTTAGAGTATATTTTAATATTCAATCGTAAATTATACAGATATGAGTATAACTCTTTTATTTCTTTTTGCAAATGTTTTCATTGTTAATTTAATTTTTCTTGCGCCATTTCGTCAATTTCACTTACAGGAAAAATTTCAATTTTAAAATTTAAAAACTGAAGTAGGAAAGATTACCCCATCGATTAAAAATCTACCCTCAAATTCCAAGATTAAATGTCAATAATGGATGATCGTAAATGTCACATTCACTTGACATTAAGCATAATATAAATACTAATTATGTCATCAAGTGATTTTTAATTCGACATTTTATTTCTACTTTTATATATGTTCTACTAATTTGTTTTTCGTTATTTAAATGAAAATTTATGCTATTCTATATAATCTGGCTAATAGTTTGGCGATTTGTATAATTTGGCGAAATTGGTCGACGGTATAACTAAGTAGTACTGAAGGAAAAATTTTGGAATTCAAAGTAAATTTATGTAATTATGCGTTATTACTATAGATAAATTCAACATTTTGAAATGAAAAATTCCCGCTGAAAGAAATTTACAAGTCTTTTTTAATTGACCATTTCCTCTTCAATATTCCTTCAATCAAACTTTCGCTATTCAAATTTCGCGCAGGCTAACAAAAATGTATTTTAAATGTTTTATTAGATAAAACGTAAATACCATTTTTCTATTTTTAAAAAAAATATTTTTAAAATCTAATTCTACCATTATGTGTCTTACAGGACAAAATAGCAGAATTACTTTTAAAAATGGTTTTATATGTTAATTGTATGTTATTTATTTATTTGAGTGCTTGAATTTACTTTTGTCATCAAACAATGCGATTTTATACCAAGAAGACATAAGCCGGAGCGATGTTCACAATTACTAAATTCTCTCACTCTCTTTTAAATGCGTGAGAGCATTTTTAACCGACTTCCAAAAGGAGAGGAGTTTATCAATTCAACGCGTATGTATTTTTTTTATGTATGTTCACCGATTACTCCGAAACTATCCAACCAATTAACTAGATTTTGGTGTTAAATGAGAGAGTTTGCTCTCGAACTGGTACCACTTCCGTTTCATAGAAATTGGTTCAGTAGTTTTTTTAGTAATTAGCCAAAAACTAATAAAATTAGTGATTTCTCGCAAATCAGTAGTAATATGGATGTCGAATAAATTTACCGATGCCAGGATGGCCGAGCGGTCTAAGGCGCTTGATTTAAGATCTGGTTCGAACCCCACTCCTGATGTACGTGTATACAATAATCTTTTCCGTACTATAATTTTTAAATATATATTTAAAAAGTTAAATACTAATTATGCAATTAGGAATATTTTGTATTTAACCGTTACCACAGAGTATCAGAGATTTTTTATTAACTCAATACTTTATCAGTGAAAGAGTACTCAAAAAGAAGAATAGACTTGCAAAAAGTAACATGACATTGAATAAGTTCTCTGAAGAGAATAAAGTCTGGTCAGCCGAGCGGTCTAAGGCACCAGATTTAATCTCTGGTTTTGAAAGAGAGCGTCGGTTCGAACCTCACTCCTGACATATGTGTATAGTATACAAAAAAAATTTTCCGTGTTATATATATTTTTTAAGTGACTTCAAAAAAGGAGAAGATGTTATCAATTCGGCGCGAAAGTATTTTTTTTTCTATGTATGTTCACCGATTACTCCGAAACTATCCAACCGATTAATTTGTTTTTTGTGTTAAATGAAAGAAGCTACTCTTCCATTGGTACTTCTTCCATTTCATTGAAATTGGTTCAGTACTTTTTTAGTAATTAAGTAAAAACTAATAAAATTAGTGATTTCTCCCAAAGTAAAAGTAACATGGACGATGACTAAGCTCGCCGAATGGAGGGCAGTTAGGTGGCTGAGCGGTGTAAGACAGCAGATTTGATTTCTGGTTCTTGAAAGAGATTGTGGGTTCGAACCCCACTCCTGACATACGTGTATGGTTTACAGGGATTTTTCCCGTATTATAATTTTTATTAACTAACTTAAAAAAAATCGTTAACTTTTAACTAAAAAGAGAAAAATAAACTTTTCTACCAAAAATTGAACCGACTTCAAAAGTTACTGCAAAGTGAAAAATAATTTTTTTACAGAATAGTATTGAGAAATTAAATTAAGAGCGTAGTATTTATCATGCGTATTATTATATTTATGTAGATTAATATGATTTTTTGAAGTCGGTGCCAGCCAAGCCAAGTTCAAAATTAAAATTAATTATCCAATGCAAATCGTAAAAGAATAAAGTTAAATTTTTAACTAAATATTAAATCGTAAAAAAAAACTCGTAGATACTTGGATGTGTCTATTGGAAAATTACATGTAACAAGGCTTGGCTGGCACCCACTTCAAAAAATCAAATTAATCTACATAAATATAATAATACGCATGATAAATACTAGTCTCTTAATATAATTTCTCAATACTATTCTGTAAAAAAATTATTTTTCACTTTGCAGTAACTTTTGAAGTCGGTTCAATTTTTGGTAGAAAAGTTTATTAGGATATTTTTTTAATGTTTAATTGTAATTATATAAATAGCAGTTATAGCAAAAAAAAAAAAAAAATGCGTATAATGTTTAAATTTTAGTATAAACGTCTTCCTCATCCAAACTGTAAAATAATTTAATTGCAACTTTTTAAAGTTTTGGCGCAGATGTCATATACGCACCACATTCGCATGATTGCAGCAAAATGGCGATTTTATGCCACACATGGTAAACCGGCTATGGTTGTTTATTTATTAATAAAGTATCTATTAACTTTCATTTTGTTTTTAAAAATAATATAAATCATTTTGTTCTACAGCTATTAATTAAACTTTTTTATTTATTTATTTTTTCAAATAATACAAAATAATTAAAAAATATTTATGAAATTGGTAATTAAAACCATGTTCTCCAAATTGGCGCTAGAAAAAAATTGTGCCAATGTGGTGCATACGTGACATCTGTGTCAAAGTTTTTTCTTATACATAAGTAGGGAAAATGCAGTATAAATACCGATTAAAGTTTTTTCCAAATTGAAATTTTGTCACGGATTTTGTCTATACTCATCGAGGTATCTCACTGTCGCCAAAATGGCATTATTTGCCTCATATGGTAACCCAGCTATAGTTGTTTATCTGATGATAAGTTGTTTATTTACTTTCAATTTTTTCTTTTTTGAAATGATATTTGTTGTTTTGTTCTACAGTTACTTTTTATTTATTGTTAATTGCTGTTTAAAATGATAGAAAATAATAAAATATACATAAATTTCTTTGGTATGCTAAAACGAGGATTTTGCCACATTGTAGTTGCAAGGTAATCGTGCTAAACCTATTGCGTATATGATGTCTGTGTAGGAATCTTTTGTGAAATATGAAAAGTGTAAATTTGCTACTACTTGATTATCACGTCAACCAATTTCGCCAAATCGTATGCCAAATTATACAAATTTACGTAATTTTATCTTAAATAACTAAAGAGAAAATGCTTAAATACGAAAGAGCAAATAATTTTGTTTTCATTTTTCAGGAGGAAATTTGTAATAATAAAGAAATTGTTGTAGTGAAAATTTTAATGTTTTTTTTTTTTTTTTTTTTAAATCGTTGGCAATTTGCTGTAACGAATTTTTTTTTCTGCTGTTGTTTTGTTAGAGCTGGTTTTGTGAAGGCCATGTTAAGATGGTATTCAAAATTTTGAACCCTTCCCAATTACCACCCCCATATGCCCGTTTTGCTCATATGCAATTCCCACTGAGATATTAACCATCTCAATGTACTTGACGAGTTTGAAGATGATTCTTGCATAATTGTTCCTTTTATCGCTCGGACAAAATTTAATATATATATAATCTTTTTAGGTGGGAGTAGCTTTGGGTTCCTGGCTTCACATAATGAAAAGTTGTGAAGAAATTTTTCAGAAGTTGTACCACGGTAACGACTGTAATATTTAATATTTCTTCAGATAAGGAAAAATTTTAAATCCTGTTGCCATAATGGTCACATTTCGCATCAAATGTGCACTGTTAGTAATAAACTAAAATAGTTACTTCTAAATAGCTGGTTTTTGCGCAACGTTTAAGATAATTTAATATCACAATGGTTTCTAAATCGTTTTCAGCAATGAGCAAGGTGCTGCTGGAGGTCCAAATTATTTAAAATACAAATAAAAATTCACCAATTCGTTTCATCCACGGTTGATTTTGCACCAGCGCAGCGGGCATAGCCTGCTAGTAAAATATAAAATAGAAATTTATTAATATAAATTTACATTTCACGCCTTTATTTAAAGATATTTTACAGAACGCATCTATTTTAAGTATGATATGATGTTTTCGCAACAAAGAATTTATAATTGCCCTGTCCTTGTTAATGCATAACAATACGTAGAAGACAGCGTTGCAATGATCGCAACATATTACATTGGAATACAAAAAATGCATTTATTTCAGTAAAGCCTTCTCCATAAGACACCGATTTGTATTTTATGAAAAATTTTGAAAATTCTGAAATAGATTTTTTTGTTACATTACTTTATTAAAAAAATCTTCACAATAAGTCACCGGTCATTGTCTTTCCCAAAAATTCCCAAAACTACACATTTAAAATTTGGATTTTCTTCATTACTTTATTTTATTAATTGTAATTTACTGCGACCAAATTTTAATTGAAAGTATTAAATCGTATACCGTGTCTTTTTTGTAATTTTAAATAAATGTTTCGTTACATTTTAGCAATCCTTTAGATGACTGAAACTTTGTTTCAAACTCTTTATATTGATTTCTGGAGCTTATTAAAGAGGTATGAGTAGAGAAAGTTAAATTACTTCTATCATCATTTCGATGGCCATCACGGTATCGAAATAGCTACTCATTATTATTTTCATTAAAATAATAATGTGGCATGTAATGGAAAATTGAATTTCAATGCAGACATTCTGGTTTTAGGAACATTATTTAGATTTTTTTTATTTTATTTTCGAAAATGTAGGAAATTGCTAATTTTATGGAAGACATTTATTTTAAAGAAAGAATAGTCTTTAATATGGTTAATCAAAAATAAGGAATATATATTCGTACTAATATTATAAAAAAATATATATTACGTTTATTTGTAGCGTAATTTCTGGAATTATGAAACTGACTTCTAAAATAATGATAGAAAATTAATGGTGAGAATCCAGTTTCGAAGTAAGCTATATTTTATATTGATGCCAACATCTGCATGGAGGTTCAGAGCAAATAACTTTCTAAAAATGCGATTTTTTTGTCATTAAAGAGCGTAGAATATTGGTATTTGCCATGGTATTTTCTTGTAACATATAAATTCGCTCTAAGAAATGTTTCTAAAAATTACGGAGTTGAAATATGGTAAAGATTCACCAACAGCATTCTAAATTTTATATTCAATGGCGATTTTCATGGACATTTTAATGATTGAAACCTGAAATTTAACATGGTTAATTAAAAAGATACGTAAAAGAAGCAAAATCAATTTTTTACATAGTAAAAAGAGAGATTTTTTTTAATAGGCATAATTTACTATTTCTGTTGAGTCTAAGGAAATACAAAGTAGAATTCAAAAGTAGCAACTTTTTTTGTCGATGAAAGACTTTGTTCTTATACAGACTATATTGGATATATGTAGGCTATATAGGCTATGTTGGTGCCGTTGGGACCTGTGTGGTACACGATAAGAAAAATCTTTCTGAATATATATAATTTTTTTACTTGAAACATTACGTGATAGTTTTTAATAACATGTAATTGTATTCTATAAAACGTTTATAAGAAAATCGGAATTTCGCACAGTGAAATGAAAGAAAAGCTTTTTTTCAACATTTCAATTTCTATGGAATTCATAAGGATAGAACATAGAAATTTGACATTGCAATTACTTATATAAATTGGATATTCTCTAAGAACATTTAAAAAAATAAAATTTTTGAGTGGTGAAAGAAGGGAAAAACTTTCTAAAAATGCTGTATTAAATTAAGATTTTTATTGAATTTTTAACAATAGAAACGTAAACTTTGGGATAAGACCGTAAAAATAAAATGTAAAGTAATGTATGTAATATTGTAAAAATTGTACTTCATCGAGTATAATTATTACAACTCGAATATCACTTCATCAATGTAGGATATGAAAAAAAAAACCGCTGTGGTAATCCCACGAATCAAGATCTTAAAGCGGTTTTTATAGTCTTATACTAGGCATAGAAAACCCGGATGATAATGTAAAGTCTATAGGGGAGTTCTTTTCAAATATCTCGCTCAAATTTTAATATTTTTACTTTTTTTTTTCTTTTTTTTTGCATAGGATAGCTGAGGACGTTCCACAACCGGCATAGTTGTTAATTTTTCAATTTTGGTTTCAGATTTTTTAAAAATTACTTTAAATTCCAAAACCGGTTTAAACCGGATCTCAAATTGAAACTATCATAATATAAAAAATATACAAGCAAAATCAAAAACGTAAAAACTAGACCGGTTGTAGTTTGTCCTCAGCTATCCTATGCAAAAAAAATCAGATAAAAATATTAAAATTTGAACGATATATTTGAAAAAAATACCCCCATATACTTTACATTAACATCCGGGTCTGTTTCTGTGCCTAGTCTGGGGTCTTAAGGTGTTTCAGCAACTTTCATGTCATATGATGATATTGTACACTGCTCAAAACAATTAAAGGATATTTGAAGTTTTATATAAAATAAAGATATAAACGAAATTTTTTTGCCGAAAATAGAAGAAGAGAATCACAAATGCAAATTTTTCTGGTTTTCAAACTGTGGAGTATGCAAATTTTGAGTTCGACGTCAAAAACGTCGCTTCAGCGGCAGCGAATGAAATTTGACTTTCAACTGGATAAAAGAGAATGAAGACAAGGATAATCGGCATTCAGTGATTGCTTTGTTTCGATGAGTACGATGTCTCAGCGAAGTCATTTGACAGATTCAGAAGCTTGGAGAATTGTTGGTAGGTTAGAAGGGGACAAAACTCAAGCCAAAGTAGCGCAAGCCATTGGAGTGTCCCAAAGTGCCATTTCCAGGATATGGAACCGTTTTTTGGAGAGTGGATGTGCAGGCCGAAGACCAGGGCAAGGTCGTAGACGAGCAACAACGCCCAATGAAGATCGGTATTTAGCGTTAACAGCTCGGAGACCCCGAAACATGAAGGCTACTCTTCTCCAACAACACCTTCGCTCGGCTACAGGCACCACGATTTCAACTCAGACTGTCCGAAACCGGCTCCATGCTGTAGGACTGTATGCTCGCCGACCAATGGTATGTGTTAGATTAACATCAAGGCGTCGTCGCGACCGCAGGGAGTGGGCAACCGAGCATGTCAACTGGAGGAGAAATGAATGGAGCAATATTCTGTTTTCTGACGAGTCCCGTTTTTCTGTGCATCCGGATAATAGGCCTATTTTCATCTGGAGGGACCGTGGCAGTAGGAATAATCCTGCTTTCGTGCACGGAAGTGTCAGATTTGGCGGTGGAGGAGTGTTGGTGTATGGTGGCATCTCCATTGACGGGCGCACTGACCTCTACATCATTCGAGATGGAGCTCTGACTGGTCGCCGATATAGGAATGAGATCCTCAGACCTATTGTAGTCCCTTACGCAGCAGCAATCGCAGTATACTTCATTTTAATGGACGATAACTGCAGGCCACATCGTGTAAACCTGGTGGAGGATTTCCTTTTATAGGAAGGAATCGTTCGAATGGAATGGCCAGCGTTTTCTCCAGACATGAATCCAATCGAGCACGTTTAGGACGCTCTAGGAAGGCGAGTTTCTAGCCGCCAACAACCCCCACAAACTCTCCAAGTACGGGAATGAGCTCTTCTGGAAGAGTGGGGCAGAATACCCCAGCTCGCCATTAATAGCCTCATTGAGTCCATGCCTCAAAGGTGTTCAACGTTGCTGGCCGCCCGTGGAAACCATACCCCCTACTGAAAATGATTTTCTTTGAAGAAAACACCTTTTCTTATTCTTTTTTTTCTCATATGCACAAATTGTGTTTTTTTCTTTTGTACACAAATGCGCAATAAAATGCATTTTTTTCTGCCAAACATGTGTAATTTATTCTCATATAACCTACTATGTCTGTCGACCATGTATCAATCAGCTAAAAAGTTTCCCAGATACAAAATCCACCTAAAACTGCAATATCCTTTTATTGTTTTGACCAGTTAACATATATAATACTCACTGTTGTGTGCTTTTCTAAAATCAACTAAGCAATACGGAAATTTTAATCCTTACAGTAGTTTATATTTGTCTTATTTAGAGATTGAAAACTAAAAAAGTATTCTTTATTTTATATGTTTGTTAAATTTTAATTAAAACAATTATTAAGTTAATAAAATTTATCTTAAGTTTATAAGTAATGTTATTGTTTATAACAAATTTTAAATAATGGAAATACTTCAGTTACATCTTTTTTTTTTCTTTTTTTTTAAATTGATTTGGCAGCAAACCAGTAACTGACACATATTTTGAATAAAAATGTATAAGTCAGGAAACTATTTTTTCTTTCTTAACGTTTCTTATATCGTCTCTCATACATGTTTTCTTACTTTATATTATATTCTAGCTGACATAGTTGCCCGGGTCAGTGATAATAATATTAAGGGGTCAACATTTTAGCAACACGTCACATATAATTCTTTTACTCAATCCCTATGAAAGATAAATGCATCAAATTTTTTATTTTAAATTCATCAAATAAAAAAAATCTGACAACTTAATATATATTTTATTTAAAATGTATTTTTTTAGTATTTTGTACTGAAATTTTATTTCATTATTTTATGTTTAAATTTGATTAAAGTAAAAACAAGTTAGAAATTGCACGTGAAACTTAGCAAATGATGTGCGTTTGTACGACAACGAATTTTTAATAATATTCATATCTTGTTGTTATAGTAGGCAGTACTTGGGATACAGTATAATGGCCGAAATCATTTTTCTGTTCCTGTAAATATACAGGAAGTAACTTGTATTACACCTTAGAAACGCATATCATATTCATAAAATGTGATAGTTAAATATAATTAAAATACGCACCTAAGCAATGTTTCCCCGTATACCATTATGTAGTGGAATACTTTTGTGTGGCATTGTAATTTAATAATAAATGTTCTTTGCATCACAGATTGTACAGAATGCATATTTTAGTATATATATATACTCCATAGGTTCATGTCAATTCTATTATATTTGAGTTTAACATAATTAAAAAGTACTTGAAACTATTTTTTCTTTCCTATTGACCGTAATGTAATGGCATACTTTTGATTGTTCCTGTAGTTGATTTATGCGTCAAATTTTCATAAAATTTGAAATGACTCGACAACATTATGTAATAACTGTATATTTTAAATTTCAAACGATTAAAATTTATTTGAAACTTCTTCTCCCATTGACCATAATATAACGGAATACTTTTGATTGTCCCTGTAATTGATCTATGCATCCCATTTTCATAAAATTTGAAATGACCCGACAAAATTGGGTAATAAATATATATTTTAAATTTTAAACGATTCGGTTCGGTAGTTTTTGCGTTGTTATATGCAGACAGATAGATGGACGGACAGACAGACGGACGGACTGAACGACAACTATAGGTGCTAAGTATTTACATAATAACGAACGCACCTAAAAATTGCTCTTTGACTTGCATAAACTGCTCGCAACTTTCCATAAAAATTAATGAAGGAATTTGCATGAAACTTGGTTAATATCTTCATTTTAAGTTATAGAATATTTTTTACTTCAAATTTGCATTATAATTGCATTTATTATTTGAAAGTGCAAATTTTTTAATAGAAGAAATGAATTAAAAAATAATTTAAATTTAAATTTTAAATACATAAATTGCTTTAGAATGAAGTATAAATTAGAGACATATTTGTTTTCTAACACTATCGTGATTTTTAGGGGCTCTTAAACCAATAGTTTTACTACAGTCTTGAGCGCAGTGTATACAAGTCAAAAAACAAATCCCTGTATTTATAAAAGGAATAAAGAGCAATGAAAAAATGCAAAAAACAAACAGATAAAAAAAAATTCTGAAATTAAAAAGAATATCATTAATAGTATTACAAACTCACAAACGTCTCTCTTTATTATTGTAGATTACTGTGAATTTTCTAAAAAAATCCTCTACTGTTGATTCTTTCATTTTAAGTTTTTTTTGCATTTTTACATGCAATTGAAAAATAGAAAAAACCCATGTTGTATAAAGACCTTTATTAGTGAAGGAAAGTTTTTAAAATATACGTTAAAAGCGCATAATCTCGAAAAATCGTTAACAATCACATTGAAAATATCACTGATAATGACATGCAAAATCAATGAAATCCAAAAATCGTTGCAAACAAATTTAGTACATTTGAAACAGTTTTTTAATCAATGTCAAAAAATAGCTATAAAATTCGAAAAATACTACAAATCGCATTAAAAAATTCGTTAAAAATTAAAAAATTGCGTTTATAAATTCCAAATAAACTTTATTAAAAAAGAACTAAATTTACTATTTTATCTTAAATGAATGAAGCCTTATTTCTCTCACTAATGTAGAAAAATCGCCTCGTAACATAAAAAGAACGCTAAAAATCCCATAAAAATTGCTTTAAAAAATCTAATAAAGAAATCGAAAATCGGGATTCGAGGTGCTAAATTTCATATATAGAGGTTTCTTCCCTCAAAATATTTTGACTCTACGTGCAGCGCGCCTTTCAGTACAGCGCTGACACTCACAAACTTCTCTCATTATTATTATAGATGTTTTAAGGCAAAAAAAAAAAGAAAATTAAATTAAAAAAAAAAAGATAACTAAAACAAGTTTTTAAAATATCATCTTTGATCACATATTTTTCATTTTGCATCATGAGAGTTATTATACTCACTCGAAATCTGCAAATGTTTTACTCAACAGTTATGTGTAATTTTTTCAAATTAACTCCGATTTCATGTGTATATGTTTTCATTTCTAAACATGTATCTGTTGAAATACATTTCCCATTTATATTTTGAGACACAATATCATTTAAATGGTTTAATTTTTATATTACCTGTTCCATTTATTTCCAGACAACTGATGTCCTTTTAATTATGTATGTGCGTATTTATTTCACTTCAAAAAACTCTATATATGCTTGAAGTGTTATAAAATGCTTAGACATTATGTTCTCGATGTAATTATGAAACGTTATGGAGTAAAACTTTATATTATGCATATCATGTTTTGTGTAAATTCATTAAACTGTTGCAGAATAAGATGATATTCATTTTTATTGAAATAATCTTGGGGTAAAACATATTCAGTGGAGTATATTAAACTAAAAAATAAAAATATTTACAATTTGCTCAAAAAAGTAATGAAGCAAAGATATCACAATAGAATATCTGAGAAGAAAATTCAATGAAATGAAATATTAAATACTTTCCTGTTTCACACAAGTTATGCGATGGCTCTGAAAATGAGAGCAAAGAAAAAAGATATAAATGAGAAAAAATCAATTAGAGAAATGTAATTATGAAACGTTATGGAGTAAAACTTTATATTATGCATATCATGTTTTGTGTAAATTCATTAAACTGTTGCAGAATAAGATGATATTCATTTTTATTGAAATAATCTTGGGGTAAAACATATTCAGTGGAGTATATTAAACTAAAAAATAAAAAATATTTACAATTTTGCTCTAAAAAGTAATGAAGCAAACATATCACAATAGAATATATGAGAAGAAAATTCAATGAAATGAAATATTAAATACTTTCCTGTTTCACACAAGTTATGCGATGGCTCTGAAAATGAGAGCAAAGAAAAAAGATATAAATGAGAAAAAATCAATTAGAGAAATGTAATTATGAAACGTTATGGAGTAAAACTTTATATTATGCATATCATGTTTTGTGTAAATTCATTAAACTGTTGCAGAATAAGATGATATTCATTTTTATTGAAATAATCTTGGGGTAAAACATATTCAGTGGAGTATATTAAACTAAAAAATAAAAAATATTTACAATTTTGCTCAAAAAAGTAATGAAGCAAACATATCACAATAGAATATCTGAGAAGAAAATTCAATGAAATGAAATATTAAATACTTTCCTGTTTCACACAAGTTATGCGATGGCTCTGAAAATGAGAGCAAAGAAAAAAGATATAAATGAGAAAAAATCAATTAGAGAAATGTAATTATGAAACGTTATGGAGTAAAACTTTATATTATGCATATCATGTTTTGTGTAAATTCATTAAACTGTTGCAGAATAAGATGATATTCATTTTTATTGAAATAATCTTGGGGTAAAACATATTCAGTGGAGTATATTAAACTAAAAAATAAAAAATATTTACAATTTTGCTCAAAAAAGTAATGAAGCAAACATATCACAATAGAATATATGAGAAGAAAATTCAATGAAATGAAATATTAAATACTTTCCTGTTTCACACAAGTTATGCGATGGCTCTGAAAATGAGAGCAAAGAAAAAAGATATAAATGAGAAAAAATCAATTAGAGAAATGTAATTATGAAACGTTATGGAGTAAAACTTTATATTATGCATATCATGTTTTGTGTAAATTCATTAAACTGTTGCAGAATAAGATGATATTCATTTTTATTGAAATAATCTTGGGGTAAAACATATTCAGTGGAGTATATTAAACTAAAAAATAAAAAATATTTACAATTTTGCTCAAAAAAGTAATGAAGCAAACATATCGCAATAGAATATATGAGAAGAAAATTCAATGAAATGAAATATTAAATACTTTCCTGTTTCACACAAGTTATGCGATGGCTCTGAAAATGAGAGCAAAGAAAAAAGATATAAATGAGAAAAAACAGATTAAAATGTATATCATTTTCATATTTCCGAACGGAAATATTTATATTCATTAAATTACTTAGATGACTAATTATTATATACTCGAAATTAGAAATAATGACATGTGTGGGAATGCAAAATATTTTGCGAGAAGCTAATTAATTTTCTCTCTGAAAAGATTGGAGCAACAAGATGAGATTTACTGTCATTACAAGAACTTTTGCTATGAATAAGCATTTCTATGCCCAAATGAAATATCTGATACGAGGATATTGCTTATTTTATCTTTAAAAGATAATAAATAAAATATAAAAATAAAGTAAATAATATAATAATTCTTTAAAAAATATTAATGAAGTGTCTCTTAATGCAATAAATATTCTTTCAATAAAGATTTATTAGTGAATCCTAAAACTTTTTTTTTCAATTGAGGAGAACATTATTCATCTATGACGAGAATAATGTTAATTTAGAGGAATTCGTTAGTAAAAAAATGAAAACTTCCTCTGAGAAAAATTAATAATAATAATAGTTAAAATAATGTATTTTAATTGTAAAACAAAATAATAATAAAACAATAATAATTCACACAATTTTAAATCAATACGCGTGTCCCTTTAAACTTCACGTAATTTCGCATTTGATTGGAGCATTCAATCTGTTTACGATGTGTACCAACAAATAGTAAAACGAACGAGATAAAAAAAATTATTATCATATTGCTTAAGAGGACATAAAAGCATGATTCATTTAGACAAAATCGTAACAAATTTACAAATTATTTTCAGTATAAATATATTTTAAATTTTGTAACTAATCATTATTTAAGTCTATTTTATTGTCTTGATAAAATTGGTTTTTTAAGAGAAAATGCAACATTATTGGAAAATTTGACAAAATGATATTTTTATAATTTAGATCAATTCCTGTTTGTCATTACCTTTTGATTTTGTTTTAAGAAACGATAAAAAAGGTGATTTTTCAAATGTTCTAAACAGTAATTCTTGGCATGTTAATGTATTTTATAAAAAAAAATACTTTTTACTTTTCATAAATACCACACAATTTTTTTTCAGTTTAATGAATGTAAACAGAGAAGTTTAGCACAGTACTTCTCATATTTTAATGCAAATAAATATTTTTTAAGCTACTTTTGTTTTGAGTTTTAATCTTCCTGATATAATTAAGAAAACTACAGTAAAAAATTGATTGAGGTCTATTTCGAAACAAGGTGGAGTCCTTTAAGTGGAAACATAAGGTAAAACATAAGCTGAACTTTTATTTAGATAATGGTGTGATGTATATTTTGAGAAGAATTCAATGTAGGAAAAAAACTTAAATAAAAATTATTCAAACTCTTTGCATATTAAATAATTTTTTTTCGAAAATTTTTTCAAATATTTTACAGTTAAAAATATACAGTGCAAACAATACCGAAAATAATACATTTATATCTTTGTCCGTTTCCACGACGAAAATATACTTACATTTTTGTTTGATATTCCTGCAATCCAAAATTTTAGTAAATATTATTTGGTCGGTTAATCTTGGATTTAAATTACCTCCTTTATTCATAGAGATTGATTCAAGAGTTACCTATTATTCTATATTATTATTTATTGATTATTTATTGACAGAAACATCCGATTTAAAATCGATAAGATTACTCCAGAAATACTGGTGTTTTGCGCATATATTTTTTAATCGGATTTTAACCTTTCACCGGGCACGCGTTGTGAATTGTACAATATGTGAAAAAAGAAATCAGTTATTGCGTTATTTTATTTTTTCAAGTATTTTAACTTGCAAATATCATATAAGTTATCTCTGATCACAATTTATGTAAGTATACTGCAATACACTTATTTTATTATAACATATTAAAGCAGAAGTTTAGATGTATAAAAAGCTACTTCCTATGACAATCATAAAAAGAATAAAAAGAATAAAAATTAATAATGAATCACTAAACAATACTTAAGTAATTTAGGATTTACAGAATCAGCCATTTAATTTACCTGTATTAGTCACTTCCCATATCAAGCATGAAATTTGCTTTTTTAAATGCTGTTTACAGATAAACCCTGCGAATTTCATGCACTGTTATTAGATTAAAAGGACAGTTGCAGCTAATTGCGCAATCTGATATACAAATAACTTTTAGGAACTGAGTAAAGAGATCCAATAAACGAATACAAATAGTTATTAATACCCACTATTCTTGAATTTTGTTAAAAAAAAGAGAAAGTGAATGTTGTGCTTTTTACAACGGCACGCCCGACGCAAGGTTAGGTATGAATCAGTGTCATTTTCTGACCAAAATGGTTAGAAAAAAGGAGGTGGTTCAAGTAGTATAAATACCAATAAAAATTATGTGTGAGAATGTCTATAAATCAAAAGATTTAAAATATGCAGTTTTTAATATCTTACTGCCACTGGGATTTTCATTCCAATTCAAAAATGTATCATAAATTTAACCAGAATCATTTTACAAAAATATAATATTCATTAAAATTATTATTTTTTTAAATAAATTTTTTAGGTCAGGATCATTATGATTACTATTTGTAAATGAATACACGAGGCAAGAGAAATTACTTTGACCATTATAGTAAAAATATAAGTATACATTTAATATAAATGTGTGTTGAGCATTGATTTCAGCAATGTTTCTTCTTCGAATAAGTAATAAGTAAAGGAATATAAATTTATCTCCTAACAATTTAAAATAGATATGACTATACTATACGTCTTAATTAACATAGACAGAACTTCTTAATTAAAATAATGATTGGTATATAAGGAAAATTCTAATGTTAGTCTTAATAATTTAATCTAATCTTAAAAATCTGATCATAATGGCTCTAAAGAATATTTTTTTAATTTTAGTTTCTTGTTGATTCCGGTACATTACAAAACATACTATTTCAGATTTATATAGTACAAAACACTTCTACAGATTAATACGGAAAGAATTGTTAAAATTACTCTGACTATGCAAGTTAATTTATCTGTATGTTACTTATGGCGCTAATTAGAATAAAAGAAAAAAGCATAAATAACTATTAAAGATTCATTTATTAATTAATTTATTTATTTATAAACATCTAATACATATATTAAATAATAAATATAATTTTTTAAAGTATATTATTTAGAAAACGTTTTCCATTTTTCTTGGATACAGGGTTAAAATTTTAATGGAGGAAAACATGCATGTTGGAGAATAAATTAATTTCACATTTGTATTAACACTAAACTTGTAGTTAGATAATTTCTAGATGATTGATATTTCACTACAAATTTATTCTGCAATAAAATACACAATATTTGATAGATATTTGTTAAAGAAATCTATATCGCTTTCGGAAATTCCTTAAACGAATCAATCAAATTTCTAACCTGAAACTCCAACTTTATTCACGTATAAAAACATTTCATATTTATTTACTTAGAAGGTGTCACAAATAAACATTAAATTAAAGAGTTGACATATTTCGGTTCATTAATAAGAACCGTATTCATAACATATAAAATCAGTAGAAAATTAAATGACACTGGATATAAATATAATTTAAAAATCAAAACAAAACATTGCGCCCGCTATGATCGTGAATATATCCATTGCCAACGCGGCATATAAATATAATAAATTTTGACCATATATTAAATTTAAAATGTATAAAATTAAAATTAAAAAAGTAGAAAAACTAAATGACTCTGGATATAAAGGTAATTTAAAACCCCCAAAACATAAAATATTGCGCCCTCTATGATCGTGAATAGCCAATGCCATCGCGGTTCCTCCTATTAGACTCATCCTTTAAATATTTATTAAGTAATTCTAACCACAAACTCGGAATGTCATAAGAATAAGAATCATTACAAACTCTATCCCTCCTAGAATTCTTTCCATCTTTTCTTTATCCATTCCGAGTTTGTGGTTAGAATTACTTAATAAATATTTAAAGGATGAGTCTAATAGGAGGAACCGCGATGGCATTGGCTATTCACGATCATAGAGGGCGCAATATTTTATGTTTTTGGGGTTTTAAATTACCTTTATATCCAGAGTCATTTAGTTTTTCTACTTTTTTAATTTTAATTTTATACATTTTAAATTTAATATATGGTCAAAATTTATTATATTTATATGCCGCGTTGGCAATGGCTATATTCACGATCATAGCGGGCGCAATGTTTTGTTTTGATTTTTAAATTATATTTATATCCAGTGTCATTTAATTTTCTACTGATTTTATATGTTATGAATACGGTTCTTATTAATGAACCGAAACATGTCAACTCTTTAATTTAATTTTTATTTGTGACACCTTCTAAGTAAATAAATATGAAATGTTTTTATACGTGAATGAAAAAAGGTGAAGTGATTTTGTTTTAGTTTTTGAAAAAACGAAAGCTAACAACAGTTTTAACATCCAACTTTATTGCTCTACAAATTCTCATTTTACTATTTTGTTTTTTCAAAAACCTTATAAATTAATTGCATTAAGATAAACATTAAAATGATATCATTAATATCAGTAAAAAAAAAAAAAAAAAAAAAAAAAAAAACTACAGTGTTACGCATGCATTGTATTTTACAATTTCTACATATATTTCTGCGTACTTCGCATCTCATAATGTGTATTGCAGATGTAACAGAATCCGGAAATACTTATATGATTCCAACCGGTAATTATTGATTAATTCACGGAAATATTTCCGATAAACATTGACAGTATAATAACAGTTTCCTGCGTAATTCTTTTGAAAATCTTGAAAATTCTTTGTTTATAGATGATTCTAAATATAAAGGAACGCTACGATATTACACCTGCATTATATTTTGTACATTCTAGATGTTCTCCTGCATACTTCACATCTCTAAAATGGAATTTTAGATGTAACAGAAACCGGAATAATGATTCCGAGTTGTAAATATTTGTTAATATACGAAAACATATCCCACAAATAAGGCAGCAAAATAATCGTTTTTGAGGAAATATTTTAATAGTCTTGAAAATTCTTTAGTTATAGATGCTAAAGGAACATGTCTCGGATTTACGGAGCAATCAACTAAATTTAAATTTTATTTT
Organism: Maratus speculifer; assembly: GCA_964019185.1. Classification (NCBI taxonomy): domain Eukaryota; kingdom Metazoa; phylum Arthropoda; class Arachnida; order Araneae; family Salticidae; genus Maratus; species Maratus speculifer. The sequence goes on along the minus strand of OZ025297.1, from coordinate 42,666,412 downwards.
CGCAAGTATCAAAAAAAGTATGAGCTAGATTAAAAAAAAATATTTTTCTTACTATATACAAGAGTTAATAAGCAATATACATTGAGAGCGGGCGGCGGCGACACAAATGACTACGTCATCGAGTTACGGGATGAAATCATGGTGTAGGAATGGATTATTAGGTGTAGATTAAGGAATGACTGGTCTGCCTCGGCATTTTTTGGTACGACATGAGTAACAGCGGGCGCCAACTCGTCCTTTTTGGCGTCACTTTCACATCATCGAGTTACGGGATGAAATTGGTGCCAATTTAAAGATAAAATGAAGTATTTTAAGAATATTTCGGTCTGCCTGCGCATATTCTAATAAATAAGACTGACCTTGAGTTTGCAAATTCTTTTATATTTTTTAGATATCAATGAGTCATGCAACTCTCTTCGAGTTACATATATATTTTCTATTCTATTTTCTATTGTATATATTTTCTATTGTATCTATTATTTCAATGTCCATTTCCCCCCACCTAAATATCTAAAATATCATTATAATTAAAGTAATTAGCATTAATTATCAGGCTTTAACAGTCATCATTTCGTTCCTCGTACATAAATTACGCATCAGAAAATACATATGCAAAATAGTAATATTCCGGGATCTTAAAACTTATTAATTTGCCGTGAAATGTTCTCGCAAAAATTTTCAAGTATATTTAGAAGCAAAATATTTTTCTTGTAGTTTCGTATTTATTTTTTGAAAATCTCATCTATGTCCCTTTACGAAAATGTTTTTGAGAATTCTATAAAAAAAGTTCTATAGAATCCTACAGAATTATAATCCGTTTTTCTAAAGGCTAGCTAAAAATTTATAAAAATCCAATAGAAATGTCTGTACAGCAGGAATTTTTATAAATTTCTATTAAACAATTTCTCTCAATAGACATTTCGATTAAACTTATTTAGGTATTTCTTTAGCTTTTAAACTTGCTTATACAAAAACGGCCCATAATTCTATGGATTTGTATAAAACATTTTTTTCGGAAATCCAAAAGCCATTTTTTTGCACATTCATCTATCACTACAATTGCAATTCAATCGAATATTAATATATCTACACCGTATTTATTTTTTTTTTAACTATCGATAATGCGACAAAAATAATACCAACAGGAATTATGCATTTCTTCATATCTAAAACATCCCGTGTATGAATAAATTGAAGCAAATTTGACTTGAAATGTAAATAGAACCTAAATGGTAATTACTCACTTTCTATGAAACAGCTTTTCTCTAATTAATGCATTATTAGAGCATGTGAAAAGATAGATCCATATAAATATAGAAAAAGTATAGTTTCCCATTATAAATGTAGTTAATGTAGTTTTATATAATACAATTTTTAAATCGTTGTAATATCCTCTGAAAAATACCTAACAAAAACGATTAAATAGAAACATTACAGGTGAAACAATAACTCCTATTGAATGTCCCTAATATCCTTCAAAAATATAATTTATATATCCTATATGTTCTTTGATAAAAATTTTTGGGCAGAATTAGATATGAAATAGAAAATGAAATTCTTCTAGTAAGAAAAAGAAATATATATAAATGGAGATATCATTTTGAAAACTTTTGTGTGACAGAAGAAGTAATAATAATGGCAATGTTTATTCGTTCAAAAAATGGCATTTGATTAAAATGGTATTGGTATGATTTCGTCTACAGTAAAAAAAAAAATATCATTTTAGGAGAAGACACGATTGGGATGCCATGTTCACTCAATATTATTCGAACATGTTATTCTCCTTTATTATATACAGCTAAGTTTAATCCAAGTGCTTTTTTAATTTTTGTTTCGTGTGTTTGATAAAAATAGACAAAACACACACACACACACACACGTTAGAAATACCTAAGGTTTTCAACTGTCCGAAAAATTGTACTTTTAAGCTAACAAGCGCATTAACTCAAAAAAAGTGGACGGAGGTCCAAATGTATATATTTTTAATGTTATATTATAAATGTAAGCTCATATGCGCAGGACAGTTAAAAAAATATATTTAAAAAATGTCTTTGCCCTTTCCCTAAAATTAAAAAGTTTTAGTGGCATTAGAAATGCTATTTGCTGAACAAAATCCATTGAATATGGATATCAAATTGCATCAAAATCGGCTGACTAGTTTCCAAGAAAACGTGTCTTATATCTCCTATAATTTCGCAGGGTATTCTCCTATAATTTCCTTTAGGTTTGTCTATCTTTAAAGAAATTTCTTCGAAATTTTCATTTTAATTTACTGAGCTTTTCTTCTATTTATTGAATAATTTAAAATATGAAAATGACTCAATGCCATGTAAAGATTGGCTGCATTTGTCAGATTTTTAATTTAACAAAGTAAATATAAAGTTTTTGACTCCGACGCCTAGAATAAATTGTCAGCCATCCTAAATCAAGGCTTTATATTTTCAAATAATTCAATTATCATAAATATTCGTATTTACCACTCTTTATAGGCCACTTTTGAAGCTTTAGAATAGTTATAAATGGATAAAGATTTTGTTTCATCTAAGTTCTCTATGAACTTTACATTCAAAAAGAAAATAAAAAAATAAAAGTTTCTAATTAATAAATTTGAAAAGTAAACTGTACGAAAGTATAAAGTGAATAACTAAGAAATCGTAAGAAAATAAAATTGACACAATTAATATATTTTTTATCTCAATTATTGATTGTTTCATAGTTAAAACACTGTGAAATGTCACTTTTATTTCAGATATTGCACTTTTTATTACATAAATATGAGTGACCGAACTGAAATAAATGTAAATATGTATATTTAATTACTACTTTTCTAAACAAATAATAATTTTACACCATTTCTCTAAAACAAGTTAATAGAGTTTGAAGAGAAAATCTAAAATGAATCAACACATATTTCCCTTAAAAAATACGCTTTTACTTTTAAATAAAACTATCTATCAATCTTTTTACTTTTTAAGTCCTAATGTACCAAAAGGATTAAAACAAAATTTAAATGCGGAAATATAAGTTCATATTTAATGTTCATATGTGTTCTATAAAAACCATCTATTCTATTGTACTTTAATAAAATGTGTAAGTTATTTCAGTAAAAAGGAGATGTAATTGTTGTTGTAGGAGAAAGATAAACAGAAAGAGGTATAAAAGAAAATAGAGTAATTACATTTTGAAAACTTGGGTTTGAAAGATCCCGGGCTATAGATGGCGATGTTTGTTCTAGCGAATGATATTATTTACTTAGAACTCTATTGGGAGAAATTAAGCTACAATAGAGGAATATACGATTTTAAGTATTTCTGTTGGTATTTTATTTTCGCTTGTATTTACAAATCGTTTTTTTTTTTTTTTTTATCTGAGAAAGATCCAAAGGATTCTAAGAAACTGAATTCATTTTTTTCAGCATTTTGAATTTCATAAATGGACATTTAACTATATATATATATATATATATATATATATACTTCATTGAAAACGCATGAATTAAAATTTGAAATTTTATTTTTAGCACATAAAATCACTTAAAAATTGTTCTATATATATATATATATATATATATACATATGATGCATATATTGGAACTATACTTGATAATAAAAAATAAATAAATAAAGTTTTTCTGGCAGATCGGCCTATTTTACTAAAACTTAAACATTTAAAAAAGCAATTTAAATATTTTTTTAAAGAATATGGGTACTTTTGGTTTGATATTTTTTCCATATTCATTAGAGTATACTATTTTAAACTGTGCATATACTAATCAGAGTCAATATATATGAGGGGCTAACATAACTTTTTATTAAATTCCGTGCATTAGTACTTGAAATATAACGATTGCAAAAATTGTTAAAAATACAACATGGTATTGCCACCTATTGATAGATCTACACCAAAATCTGCCCAGAATCAATACATATTAGAAAAATGTCGAAATGTAAATAAATTTTTATTAAATCCCATGCATCAGTTCTAAAATTAGAGTGCCCATAAAATGTATATAACATATAGACAGGCAGAGTTATAGACTCACAGAATGAGATTTTGCAAAAATACATTTTTTGGAATCTCTTACCTCTATAACGTGTAATACTGTCAAAAACCGGAATTAGAAAACTTTCCCAAAATCGATACTTTCTTCTTGTAAAGATAGAATAAATTAAATATCTAACTCATACTGATTTTAAAAATAGCTATGACACATAGAAGAGTATTTTTTGATTCCAGATATATACACAGGATATGCATGTAAACAGCAGTAAGTTTTACGCTATGCATATATCTTCTAAAAATGCTTCTAATAAAACTCTCAAATTTAATCGATTGTCATGTACATTCGAGAAGTTCATCAAGACATTATATTTAAAATTTACATTCATCTTGACATTAAATAAGAAAGAAAAAAAGAGATGTTTTATTTTTACGTAATTCTTTGAAGACTAGCTGTATATAAAAGATTTTTTTAGTAACTGGATAATCTAAAAATACATGTTTTTAACATTAACAAATCATTAAAATAGTATATCTTGTTAAAAGAAAATAAGCACAAACAACTAACAAATCTTATCACTTATTGCGTTCTTTAGTAGAAAAAATATATTTTAACAAAGATCATTACTTTCTTAAATGACATCGTTAGGGTTACACTCTATTATCCGGATCAAAAGCTAAGATAACATTTTTAGTTTTAAAAGGGTAGTTAAATACATTGCGTTCCCTTTTTCTTATCTTTAATTGCGATGATTTTGAGTTTTACACCATTTTTAAATTTTTTTATTTATTGTACTTATACACCCTTTTAAAAATAAAATTCTCTAATAACACTGTATGAGCAGAAATGTTTTATTAAACTTTCATAAAAGGAATTGTTTTTGTAATAAATATTTCATATTAAAAATGCACAGAAAGCTATTATTCTGTAAAATTGTTTAATATTAACAAATCTTTTAAAAGTAATTTTTAATTAAAATGCTTGATAGCAGTGAATGTATTTTATCGATCCCTTTTCACAAAAAACAAGAAAAATTATAACTGCTATCAATAACTGCTAATTATAAGAAACATACTTATTCAAATTCCTGCATTAAAGTCAAATAGAAAATTATAGCACCTCTGAAATGTTCGTAATTTGCTGTAAATTCATACCTGACACAGTTAGACTTACAACTTTTACTCAATTATTGAAAATATGATCTTATGACGCATCGGCATTGACATGCTACTCAAGGAATGATTGGATTTTATTTATTTGTATATTTTTCAGCACTTTGGAAAGTGCTTATGCATTCGGTTTGTCTGTCCATCTGTTCACGCTCTAACGCCCGTAAATATAATCAGATTTTCATGAAATGAGCTTGTTTTGGATTATCAAAGAATATTTTGTATTGCATATGAAGTATATACAATTAATAGTTCATTTACCGGTACACTTAAAAGAAACCATCATGCTATATTGGGAAAAATCTTTTGGGTAGTATTTAAATGACATTACGCTATTTTAAATGTGTTGAAATTAATATAAATCACAAAATTTCTATACGATGACTTTAAAACATAGCATGTATAGTACTTTCTTGTGAATTTACATGGACACACAAAGTAAATACCTTGCAGTATTTTCTTTGCGTAATAAATGCGGTAGAGTACATTCTAAAATTCGGTATGCGCTTTTAAATTTAATAAGTTCTTTCCATATAACTCTTGATCCATAAATTCGTTACATCATATACTAGGCTACAAAAAATTATTCGCATTAATTTCTCTTTATTAGATGAACGATAAAAGGAAAATTTGAACTGAAATATATGTATTTCTGAAACTAACTAAATTTTGGATTGCATGTTGTTAATAGATACAAATTAATATGTCATATGCAAGGCTTTTAAAGAATTTCGATAATTTTCCGATTATAGACGGATACAGCTGAAATTCGGTTTTTGAATGCGTTATACATTTCATATAATGAAATGAGACATAATATTTTAATTTTTCTAAGGGTGTAGTTTTTTGTCGCATGTTTTTTTTTTTTTTTTTTTTTTTTTTTTTTTACTTTAATATTATACTACAAAAACTAGACTTGTATCCTTAAATCCTGCTCAACTAGTATAATTATTAACATTACATTATAACATTATAAACATTATAAACAGTAAAAAAATATATTGAACATGGAAAAATTAGAATAATAAATACATGTATACCTATCGATAACTTACTAATATAAATCTATGCTACTAATAACTTCATTTTTTAATTGTCTCTTAAGAAACTAATTCCTGTTTATACCATCTCTTAGCTTCTGAGCACTGAGTGACTGCTTATGTTTTCTTTGGAAAAAAGGGTAAATTTAATTGAATGTAACTTAAAAAGCAATTCTATAGATAAAAATAACTTTTAGAAAAAAAAGTTACTTTAATTAACTTTTATTTGTTGAATGAAAAAAAAGAAGAATTTTAATTAAAAAAGAAATACCAAGTCATCAAATCATTTTAAGAAAGGATCATATTCAATGATTTCTTATTTTCTGATTGTACAACTGTTTATGTATTTTAAAAAACGTGCTTTAAAAAAAGAGAGTCTTTTCTGGTGCTCTTTATTATTATCTACATTTCTTTTACAATTATTCTTACCAATAGCTGTAATATATTGAAAATTCCAGGTAAAATACTCACGTTTTATTGCATAAACATGATTTTATGATAAATCTTTATTTTCAATATTTAATTAATTAATATTTCAATATTATACATCCACTGTTGTTTTCACCCCTAAATTATATAATGAAAAAAAATTCAATTGTAGGGTCGAATCTACCTCTAACGAAAGTTCATGCATCGAATTTCTCTAGATAACGAAATTTTAGTCGGAACGGTCCACTTTTCCCATGATAACATTGAAAACAGTCTCTATATAGCAAAATATCTATCTCCATAAAACGAGTTTTCATAAAATGTTCTTTACATATTTAGTTTTAAAAAAGCTTCAAAATCACATGGAATGTGATTTCACATTGATGTGAATCACATTTTTTATTACTTACTCCTGATGTATCGTTCAGTGCTGAGTTTATTATATTACTTCTATCCTTGATTATCCTTGTTCTTTAAGTTCATCTCTCCCCTTTCCCACACCTTTCAACATCTTTCTCAGAACAGTGTCAATTGGATTGTTACGCATGTAAGTTCGGGATCTATGGGGGTAATTGAGGAAAAACAGTTTACAATTGCTTCAAAAAGTTGGATTTTCTATGCTAGAGTATAATGTGGATTCTGAGGAAGAAGAAGATGTGGATTGAGCAGACTTGAAAGAGAAATTGACATTAATTAATTAAGGAACATGGAGAATTCGAAGATAATATTGCTCTATCTAATTTTTTGGAAGTGGATGACAATCTCACTCTTGAACAGTCTCCTACTGATAGTGATATTTTAAGCAGAGTTATGAACAATGAAAGTGAATGTCACAATGACCACGAGAACGAAAATCTGCAACAAGCAATAAAATCATCAACCAGTGAAATGATGAGTTCTTTTGATCTTATTAAGAGAGGACTTTAAATAGGGGGAAATGTTCCCTATACAACTTTTCATTCCATACTAAAATTTAAACATTTTTACGAGAGTGTAAAAATTTTGAAATCGAAACAACAAAAAATTAGAGGTTTCTTTGTCTAAAATTAATGCAAGCAGAGTATCCTTATTTGATTTTCATTAAGCTTTCATATACATGTCGGTTCTCTTTTTTTAAACTGTATAACTAATTTAGAAATAGAATAAAATGTCAATATTTATACTTAAACATTTCAAATTCATAATTACACATAAAAAATATTATTGGTTCAAAATTTATACATTAAATAAGAATTTTAATGTCATTCTCTATTGAAATAACTTCTCTATATAACGAATTTTTATCTGGAACAGTGGATTTCGTTATATAGAGACTCGACTGTATTATACATAAAACTGTTAGGATAAGAGCTAATACTATAAATAATGAATAAACATAATATACTATCTCTGACAATAAAGTTATGTGAATAGTCCTGTAGCATCAATGTAGATGAAATATTAAGGAAAGTTACCATCCCACCCTTCAAAATAGTCATCTCCTATAACTATGCAACCCTGAGTTCTGCTATACATGTACTGGGAAATTCGCAAGAAGTCTTCTTTTGAGATGAAGTTCAAAAGCTTCGTCACGTTTTGTTCGATCTCATCAATATGGTCAAATCTCTTCCAAACAGAGTTTGAGTCGTGAAAATAGGATCAAGTCTGGAGGATTGAGATCTGGGAAATATGGTAGGTGTTCAATTTGCACCATCCTTCATGAATTTCTTTCGGTGTCTTGCAAAGCTTAAAACCAAATTTTCAACTGATCTTTTATTCGTTTATTTTCCTGTTCTCAGTTAAAAAACAACAAATTGAACAACCACGTGTTACACAGAACCTAAACGACGCTTAACTGAACAACGGTGGGAGAAGATGGTCTACACTTGCCTCTATTCCAATGCACCATTTTGATTCTCCAGCGTTGCCAGATTGGTCGTTCTGAATTCATTCACCAAACCTTATTGTCAGAGGTAGTATTCACAAAATGCCATACATTATAACTGTGCTGCTATATTACTTTAACTATTTCGTTTGGCATAACATATTTAACAGAAATTTTTAATACATTTTTTACTTTCGTCTATCTTTACAAGAAGAAAGTACTGAATTCGTGAAAACTTTCGAAATCTACTTTTCGATGGATTTGTATGTTTTTGGTATCAGAGATTCCAAAACACAATTTTTTACAAAATGTCTATCTGCAAATCTGTAAGACTGTCTGTCTGTTTGGGATATAAATGTTTTGGGTGCTCTAGAAATGTTCGCAAGAACGAATTCACGGAATTTAAAAAAAAAAAAAATTATTTAGTTCTTGATATAAACGGGTGTTTTTAGTTTTAGATGAAAACTGTTCCGTAGTTGGCGCTGCTATGCTGCCTTTTGTGAAATTTCTTCAATAGCTCTCTCTTCAGAATTAATGCAGGGGATTTCATCAAACTTAAGATTCATTTAGTTCTTCATATGAATTTATGTTTGTTTACATTTAATTTAAATCGCTTGATAGATGGCGATGCTATGCAGCATTATTTCAGATTTCCGCAATCGCTCAATCTCCAGAACTAATGCTCGAATTTTCATGAAACATTAGATTCGGTTTTTCCTTGACATGAAATAAAGTTTATATATTTTGGTGCAAATCGCTCAACAGGTGGCGCTGTTTTGTTGCGTTTTGTGCGATTTTTGTAGTAAATCTATGTTCATAATTAATCCACTGAATGTCATCAAACTTAAGATTCAGTTAGTGGACTGACGAGATTTCCATCACCTAGGTCGCCAAATGGCACAAAGAATATTTTAATAAATTTCGGCCTTTACAATAAAAGCCTTTCATTGTAAAAAGAAAAATTTCTTAAAGTATTCTTGGATCCATTTGAAGGTTGGGAATTCAAATTATGTAATTAAAGTTAAATACTGTGCCGGATAAGGTTATAAGGGCCAAGGACATATTTTAATATAATTTTTATTTAATAATATTTTATGCGGGTTAATCATATTATTTTTAAGCAAAAGCACATGACAAAACTTCTCAGAATTAAAAGAATAATAATAAAATTAAAATTTATTCAAATAGTAGAGTAGTTTAAAATCGTAGTAATTTGAAATACTATTTAAAGAATTTCAATTAGTTTTCACTTAAATAAACAAAAGTATACAAGTTTTAGTTTTATTTCAGCATTTTATTTCAGCTGCATTATTTTACGTATGCCATTACATCACCACTCCGAGCTCAACATTATGTAAAATGTTACAATGTATGATTTTCCAAGAAGTATTAAGACGGTTAGATATATAGACATATTTATATTCTTTCCATCGGAAGATTTTTCTTGTTTCTTGAAGTTTCATTTTGTAACATAATAAAGTATGCAAATAATTAAAATTAACACAAAGAAAGAAATAACGAATCGCACAGTTATCGTAAAGAAAGTCCCTTTTATACTTCACATTTCTAGTGGCATTGATGGAAAGTGGTTTAAAAGCGAAAGATTCCATATGTTTAACGAAATTTTCTTTACAAATTCATATATTTTAAATAAAAAGATCATATTTTATTTAGCGTAAAAAGATTTTACATGTAAAAGAGGTTATTCAATCTCTAGGAATAAATTTCATGTTCTAATGTCTTACGATTTTATTTATTTTATAAACATTTTATGTGAATTACATATAAAAATAATGTTTACAGTACATTTAAAATAGAAATTCATATTTCTAATTACACACATATCAATTTTTTGTAAATGCCTTTGTAAAGTAATTCCTTTAATAGTTATAACTAATATTTTTAGCACCTTAAATTTTATGATGTATTGAAATATTTTGGTATTTATTTAAAAAAAATAATAATAGTTACTTAAATTTCATATTTTAGTGACGTGCGACACATACATTGACGTAGATGACGCGATATATGTATGGTGACTACTGAATAACAGGTGAATAGTTAAAGATATAACTTTTTATAATGCACCTAGTGCTTTTAGATTCATCTTAATTTGAAAGTTGGTGTAAAATAAATAATATATATTTTTACATGCTTTCATATTAATGTATTGTTTTAGTTATTAATTTAAAACTGCCATTTACATTTAGTATTTTTCATATAATCAAAAAATCAGTTTAAAATATAATGATATTTTTATGCTTCAGAATATCATTGAGATTACACATGAACAATGTGTATCAGTAACTAGCATGCCTATACAGAATAAACTAATTCCTATTATTAAAATTAAGAATAAATGACACGTATCTGAAGATTTTTAAGTTTGTTAACTTCATAGATCTCTAAACAATCTCAGGAAATCAAAGAAATGAATAATAATAATAATAGTAATAATATATTTCTGAAAGAATTTTTCACACGTACCATCATTAAACGTTAGAGCAGCAATCAGTAACGATTACTATGTTCCAAGAATGAGGGCTGTCAGAACTACGTTTTGCACGATGCTGAAGGAACATTCTTGATAGCAAAAGTTCATGCCTGGTATCTGCTCACATTACTCTGTATGACAAAATAAACTGTATGGGACAAACACAATTGTGCCAAAGTCTAGGTTTAGAGAAACTGCCGTAGAGTTCAATGTCGATAAATGCCTCTTGTCTGGAGCCATAGAAGCTGAGAAAATATTTCAATAAAAATATTACTAAAATAACAAAATTATAATTTAGAAATTGCAACGACTATTTCGAAAATTATATTTTCAAAAACACAAATTTTGATGATTACGTCAAATGAAACATGAAACATGAAATATATGATGATTATAATGTGTTTTACTTAATGACAAAGTCATGTATTACGTACGCCATAGATTAAACATTAATGTTCCTGGATCAATGATAAAAAATCAAACGATTGTGAAAAAACAGTAGTTTATAGATATACATCTTTAACGGTTTAATATGTTTATTTTTATTTGATGGAGTTAATCAGGCTGACTTCTGAACGCCTCATATTACGTGTGACATGGATTAGACATCAATTTCATGTACCCATCATACACAAATTTTAAAGGAAATTTCATTTTTATATTTTTCGGAACTGCAAACATTTAAACTTCTAAATATGTCACATTTTTAACTTTTACACCTTTGCGTAGAAAAGACAATGCACTTTAAAATGGAATTTGTTTGAAATCTCTATCACAATTTGAATTCAAATTATTATTATTATTTATAGTTTTTATTATTTGTATTTTTTTTTGTCATCTCGGCAACAATCAGACAACAAAAAATAAGTTGCGGAATTCAACCAATAAAAAGATTTAGATGTACTTTAGATTTTCCAGAACTCTACATAAGGCAACAACTGTTTTCCAAACAGTTAAAAAGATATTAATTTTTTACTTCGAACCTACATTTTTAAAAATAATAATTAATAATTAATTATGCAAAAATTTGATGAATATTCTAGCTAGTTTTGAAGAGTACTGAAAACAGAGATATTTAATAAAAATGTGTTTTATGTAAGTCCAACACAACATTTTTAAAAATAATTTTTTTTTCGCCATGAGATATAGAAACTACCCTAGAGTTTACAGAATTTCCATTTGAGTAAATCGTGAAAATCGTTATTGACGTTTATCATAGCATAATAAACACTTAAATTAGAAAAAAAAAAATTCTTCTGGAAACTTCTTCATGAAAACATTGTTAAAACCAATTGTGCCAACGCAGATCAGGAAATATCCAAATATTAGCAAGTTGTTAAGTGTGATCGCAGATCGCACACAGGGTTTTATTTAATATTTCTTCCGAAACAACTTATCCTTTAATTAATAAATCCAAATTGTTTATTTGTAATTATTAATTACTTGGAGCTCTGGTAGTTAGATTTTAAAGGAATTATAAAATGATTTCATTTATTTTTATCATATTAAAATTATTCAAATCAAAATGTCTGAAAAAAAATGAAAAAAAATTCCAATAAAAAAAAGGGGATGGGTAAATATAAACAACATTTTACATTTCTAAAAAAAGAAAAAATAAATAACGAAATTTTAAATTTTAAATCATTATTTAATCGAAATAGTTTTTTTAATATGGATTCAAAAAACTTATGAATATCAGTGATTTATTGATGTTTATCACAGCATAATAAGCATTTAAATTAAAAAATCCATATGTTTTTTATTTAAATCCATCTTAATATACAATTTTTTTCTGAAACCGGATTTGAACTAAGAACTTCCTACTTATTAGCGAGATGCTTTACATTTAGTCCACAATGTCTACACGTAAAACGATGAAATTAAGATTATCTTCTAAAATTTATATTGAAAAAATTAATTTAATTAAAATAATAGAATTTTTCAAAACTTCATGATTTGTTATATGACATGAAGTTTCGAGGTGTGTACATATAAAATTTTAAATCTCTGATTTATACAGTTTTTGTTTATGGTATAGACAGACAGAAGATAGAGCCAAATGGTGTTTTGTCAGATGAACGAAACCCTAAAAAGTATTCAAAAACCGTCAATTAAAAAATCGTTTCAAAAAGCAATAGTACATAATTTGGTATGAAGATAAAGAAATACTAAAGAAACTTTTTTGTCCGAAAATTTTTCATGAGCTGCAGAACGTTTCTGAAAATGTTTTATTTAGTTTTCTGGAATATGTTTTTTTTTCTTTTGAAATTACCTTTTTCAAAGATTTATTATTATTATTATTGTTATTACTATTATTATTATTTATGGCATTTTTAACAGAAAATTTATTAAAAATCCTAAAATTGAATGGAAAACAAAATGAAGTGTATAAAATAACCTGTTTACAAATAATGAATTTTTTTAAGCTGTGAAAAACAGTTCAGATTTTATTTGTAATAAATACAACATTTTATTTGTTCCTTGAACGTCCTATATAGAAATAAAAACCGTGAGCAACGTTTTACAAAATTTTCTGAATGCAAATAGACACATGATAAAAGTCACAAAAATAAATAAGCAAATAAAAATTTAAAAAAATAATAATAGAGACACATTAAAAAGCTTTGAAAAAGTAAATCTCTCTTTTTTTTAGAAAAGCATATTTCAGAAAAATAAATAAAACATTTCCCAAAACACATTTTATCTCATTAAAATTTTATGGATGAAAAGTTCTTTTTAATAAAAATTTTTAAGATTTTTTTACCTTCATATTTTACTTATTTAAGAAAAAAGAATTAAAGCTTTATAATATTCAATCTAAAAAAGATGCAATTATTCATTATTTCATTTTTTATCCAAATAATTGTTGAATAACGATTTGAAACTCTTAAAATAAATACATACTTTCTTTTTCTCCACTAATGCATTTTGAAAAGTAAATATTCAATAACTAAGCAAAAAATGCACTCTTTATATATATATATATATATATATATATATATATATATATATATATATTTAAACTGTTATTATCAGATTAAAGAAAAGAAAAAATAACATAGCAATAACTAATAAAAAGGATACTAATTAGTGTGCTATAAAAATATTTTTATTTTGTATGAACATTGTACAAAAACATTAATATATAAAATCGCAATTTGTATTTTAAATTTTAACTCAAAGAATTTCTTGTTGAATTCAAATAGTGGATGAAATACAAATTTCAGCACTTTAAAAAATTAAAACATGATGTGTGTTATAAAAGTTGCATTAAGTAGTCTTACACATATATCAATTTATAAAATATTATTTTTAAATAATCATTTTATTTTATTTTTTAAATAGTTTTTATTCTCTCTCTCTCACTATATATATACCGGGTGCCCCAAAAATGACTGATGGATTTTAAAATTCAATAACTTGCAAACGATGACAGCTATTTAAAAAATTTTTGGAGGAGGGTTATGTAGAATGTCAGGAGTTTTTTTTTTTTTTTTTTTTTTTTTTTTTTTTTTTTTTTTTTTTTTTTTTTTACCGTAATTACTTATTTTAGTTTGCATCTCAAACAATAGGTGGCGCTGAGGCCGATTGAAAGCCAGGTCGACGCTTCACTCAGCTTTGATCGCCGTCAGCGCCACCTATTGTTTAAGATGCGAACTAAAATAAAAAATTACGGAAAAAAGCTCCTGCCATTATACATAACCCTCCTGCAAAAAATTTTAATTATCTGTCACCGTTTGCAAGTTATTGAATTTTAAAATATATCAGTCATTTTTGGGACACCCGGTATATATCTTATGTAGAAACATTATAACGCATGCAAGCCAGGTAACCAGATGATAAAGCAGGTGCGATCTTCAATTTTATTGTTCTCGTTTCATAAATCCATATTTGAATACTCTTTTCACCTTTTATCCATTTCAATCTATATTTTCCACCTAAATAGTATAATATGATTAAAAACGAAAACTATTTTTATCTAAATGAGTACTTATGTTTCCATACATGTTTTTAAGAAACGGAACATCTTTCATGTCTTCTGAATGTGTAAGAATTAGGAAAGAATGGTTTAATATAATATCAGACGCTCTCAATCTTTTTGATTTAAGATAGCTTGTTGAAATAGATTTATTGGAGACACAGCACGACTTTATGTGTTTTTAAATACACTATTTTCACCGTGTTACATTTTTAATAAGTAGTGTTATTTGTAATAAATCCCTTGTTAACAATGTTAAATATTTTCTGTAAATGCTATTTTAATTCGTGAACTACGCGCTGATACGATTTTGCAAAGGCGAAAACTTAAATAATAATAATAATAATCTTTAATTTTTCATTGAAAAGCTAAGATTTTTGATAAAAATAAACATCCTTGTTACATTCTTTATTAAATTTCATAAGCGAATCTTGTGTTTATTTTTTATAATTTATATATTGCATAGAAAATTAACACTGAACTAATCTTGGCACTCTTTCTGACATATGCTGTTATTAATTTCCACATTTTAACTGTTGATTTTCAGTTTTATTTTGTTATACCAAACTTATTTTTTTTGTAGTCCTAGTACTAACGTTAGAAATTTCTAAATTAATAAAACTTATTTAGAATTAATCCTGAACAGAACTTTTAGTGCTGGAAATTTAAAAAAAAAATAGTTATCAAATTTAAAATCATATTGCTTTCGAGCGGTTTCACAGATTGTTCACGGTTATAACGCAATAATTTTGTGACATTGTTCAATGGTTAAATGAATATTTTTTATTGAGTTGGCATGCATAAAACACATAGTCACTTTTAGGTTTCAACTGCACTAAATGTGACACTTGGTATACTGAGCATATACAATGTTGATGATGTGTCGATTTATATAAAACAAGTTAGATTTAAACTGTAAGAACGGTATCAAAAATACATACATTATTGAAACTATATTTGTTATTAAGTTATAAAATATAATTATTTAACAAAATACAAATTCTACCCTAAATGTGACAAAATGATGTCTAATAGCTTCTTATCTATCCAAAATGACGTTACCATATTTTCCCTGTTAAATTAAGACTAAAATTTACTTTACTTTATTTTATTTTGTTTTATTTTTCAACTACATTACAAAAAGTTTCAAATATAAAGGTGATTTTAAAAATGTGTACTATAATAAAAGAAATTCTGTTAAAGCGATTTAAACATTTTGTATTAATATAGTAAATTTTTTTAGGTAAAAGAACCTTTAAAATTCTCAATACATTTTTTTTTTTATATTCAATGATTTTAATCAAAAGTTCATAGGTTTTGAAAAAATATATAAGTTATGTTGATTTTTGTCCCAAAAATGTAATACTTCATTTTTTAAGTTTTAAAATTAAAAGACATTAAACATCGCTGAGTGCAAGATTTTTATCGAAAATATATTTAACAAATGTATAAGAAGTGTTTATATTGTTTTTATAATTATTTATTTTTATTTATTGTTTTCTAATCATTAAGTGTTATAAAACATTTACAATCATTAATTGACCTTAAATGATTGTTATAAATAAATAATGTTAAAGTGTTTCAAAAATTTTTCGACAAAGTAAACATTTCAAAAATATTAATTAAAAACATTTAAAATTGCAATATTCTTTCATAAAAAAGAAAGGAGTTTTATTTGATAGGGTTGTGATTTAGAATAAATATCTAAAATTTTGATAGATAGAGATTAAAAGAGATTAAAAGTTTATTTCAGATCGTTTGGTACCAGTAACTTACTTCTACGATATTTTCTGCAGAGTTAGTAGAGAGTTTTGACTTTTTTTTTCCATGATTGTACATAAAAATTATTACACTGTATACGTGACTTGCCAAATGAATTTAGATACTATTTCAGATGTAGATGAAAATTGCAGAAATCGTAATTTAATATATTATACTGTTTAAAAAGTATTAATGGGGATAAATTGTGAGATTCCTTTTCAGTTTTTTGGTAACATATCAATGTTTTTTATTATCTAAGTTACAAAAATTGCTTTTAGTTTTGGTTTTATGTATCAGTTTGTGTTAATATATCATGCGTTACCTGTGGTTTAAAGCAACATAATGCTTTCATGAATTTATATATATATATTAGGCAAACATTAAATAATTTTCTGTAGCAAGTTTAATGATACTTCACGCAATGATGCAGAACTTTGATTTGCTTCGACACATACTCATTTTGATAAGAAAAATGAGAACATACAATTTTTAAAACTCAATAAAACATTTCAAATGTTTTTAAATAAAGACTTAAAGTTCAAAAATGATAAAAGAAATTACACTAAACATTTTAAATATAAAAATATCAAACAATATAACTAAAAAAATCTTGTAAATATATAATGTATGGTAAGAATCCATTGTGTAAATAAATAAAAATATAAATGGTAGGGATCTGAAATAGTTTTTCAAAATTCATGAAATTTTGCACGTACTTTAGAGGTAGTAAACGGCAAGATTTGCGTGCTATCCAGTATCTAAATTCCAACTTTCTTTTTTTACTCTACCCTAGTGACCAACGAAAGAAGATTTCATAAATATTCAAAATTATTTTATTACATAATCTATTTAGAACAAATTTGATGCAAACGTTTAAAAATACTCATGATTTACTCACATAAATCATAAGCAATTTACAACAAAAAAACATTTTACTGGTCTGGATAATAATTTAATATTTTGTTACGCTTGTGACCACAAAAAAATACAATATATAAAGTTTGAGTTCGACGTAGAAATTATGTGATTAATATAAGAATATAGAAATAAAATTTATGGAATATAAATGAATAATTATATTTTTTTAAAGAGAATTAATGATTGAAGTCATCTGATAACACAAGGAATAGTTATTTTTGATTTTGCCCTTATAATGTTACTATTGAGACATTCTGCTCATTAGAAATTTTAGCAATCCCTTATAAATAAATCCCGTTAAATTATTCTTTGAAATCCTTATTTTTCATACAGAAGATTTTTTTACGCTGGTTAATTTGTAAAATAAAATTAAAATACATAAGAATTTATAAAATAAGAATTGGTAAAGTTTTTCAATAGTTTACCAATCTGGTAGCATTAATGACAAGCACAATTGTTTTAATCAAATAACATATTGATCAGTTTCAAACATGAGAGTTCCGTCTTAGATTCATAGCTCTACATACTTTATTTTAACAGTCATCATCTACTATTTCGGTAATAATACTAAGAAACTTCAAATCACCATGTTTTACTCATCGCAACCATATAGAAATCTCCCAGTTTATAGTACTGGACAGAATAAATATATTTTTTTTTATCATCTCTGATAAAATTTGCGACTTCTTAAATCCTTATTTATTTAATGAAACGCAATTTTTCGCATTGTTTGTAGTGATAAGAATCGTACATTTTTGCTTGAACAAACTGTACTTGTTGAGTACTTTCCGCTTTCATAATTTCTATCATAGTAATAAAACGCGTCGGTACTGTATTGTTTCTTCATATGACACACTGAGTATGCTTATCTATTTTTTCAAAGAAAAAATTTGACAAAGTCAGCTGTTTTCCTTACAACTGCGTGTTTATTATCAACTTCAATATACATTTTGCTATACAACGAATAAATAATTGAGTATACAGTATCTTTACCAGAAGCTTTTGGGGGGAAAATATATGTGCAATTAAGTTGATGGAGGAAAAATACAAGTTTATTCCTGACATAATTACAAAATCTATTTTTGTTTAAATTATAAAGCTCAACCATAAGAAAAAAACTGACAATAATGAAAAATAAATTCCCTCTGTTGAATTTTTACACTTGAAATCATTTAAAGAAAATTGTTTATACGTTACATTGTCGAGAAAAATAGCATATGGTTTTATTTTATAGCATCTTAGTAAAAAAAAATAAAAAACCTCGAAATACACTCATTTGTGGTTTTGAAATGTGGTAAACACTTTCGTTCCAATATTTCGACTTGCTTAAAACAACTAGTTATCTGAAAAAATTCTACTTGCATGGCAACTATTTCAGAGCTGATTCATTATTTTAATTAATTATTTATTTATTTTGGCATTATCAAAATAATTCTTTTAGTCCAAGTGCCGACAGCGCGCAGCTCGAAAACCTATGTTATCGAGCACACATACAATATATATATATATATATATATATATATATATATATATATATATATATATATATACAGGGTGAGTCATAAATATCGAAACAATAGGCTATCTCCTCAAATATTGCTCCTAGACCCATAGTTCCAATTGCAAAAATTCCTAAAAAAAGGTGAAATTTCTGATAAGATAAGTTGCAACTCCCTGGGGGGTCTATTTGAAAAAATACGAAAATTAAGTTTTTATACGGCCCCCGTAAGGAAAAATTCCCAATTAGGAAATTATTCTTTATCCATTCCTAAATTGAACAAAACAAATTTGATCACTGTATTTAAAAACCCCACAGAGATATTAAATATCAAAATCCTCAAAAATTCCTGACTTACACTACTTTTCCCTGCCTCTAAACGGTGATTTCTTCAACGCTAGTTAGGGAACATTCACAAATTGCAATTTAATAAAAATCGGTTTAAGATAGCGCTTTTTCTTTGGACATAAAATAGCAGCGTATAGTTTTTACGTTAAATTTGTATATCAGACATCTGCCTGGGTCAAAATATCTAGGTCAGGTACTAAACTGACCCATAGGGAAAAAAGTTCGGCGTAGCCTGAAAAAAATGTCAACATCATAACCCGGACCGATCTGGAAAATAATTTAAATCATAGCCCGGTTCAGTTGCAAATTTCTACATAGTTTTTTTACTTCGGCGTGGGAAAAAATTGTTTCATATGGAGGAGTTCTGACAAAAATTTTTTTTAAAAGTTTTTCGTTTTTTATGGTTATACTTTTTATTATAAAAGAAGCGCCAAAGGCTGTTATATATTTATTTTATCAATGTATCTCTATTTACATGTAAATGTTTCACTTATATTCTAATATCGTTAATCCATATCAATGCGTTGGAGACTTTGAAAAATGTTATACAGTAAAACTTTTTAAGACATAAGAATCACATAGGAAAGAAAAAATACGTTATATACAGATGCCCTCCCTAGAAAATGTAATTGAAGCTTATTTTTTTCTCAGGTACTATTGTATTTATTTTGCATGGATCAACATATTTTCCGTTTAAGACAGAATTCCGTCATAGGCAGATTTTTTTCATTGGTTTTATTGCATTTAATTTTTTTAGCCTTTGAATAATCTATTTAAAAAATGAATTTTAAAGTTTTTTCTTTTTTTTCCTTTTCTTTTTTTTTCTTTTTTCCTTTTTTTCTTTTCTTTCTTTTTCTTTTTCTCTTTTCTTTTTTTCTTTTCTTTCTTTTTCTTTCTTTTTTTTTTTTTTTTTTTTTTTTTTAGTAAAATAAAGATTTTAAAATCTATATGTTTTTCGTAAAAAATTCGATTGAGCCGAATTTTATTTATTTTATGCGCGTATTAAGTCAGTCAGAGACAGTGATTTTAATACGATTTTGTCGAGACCGGGTTTGAAAATTTTATCCAGTGCGCACCTAAGTTGAAGGAAGCAGTCCCCTCCCTTATGAAAAGTACGCTAGGCCCGGCCCTGCGAGTCTTCAGAAAAAAATAACATCTCGGTCCTGGGTCTACTCGGTCCCTACCTGGGCCCAGAATATAGATTTTTGAACATCCTCTGGAGGATGGTATAAAGCCTGAAGTCGTCAGAGCTAAATTTAAAAAGAAAAAAAAGACTTAATCTGCATCTTAGAAAAAGCATTTTTTTAAATAACTGACGGACATTTAAACAATACACTTCGTTTTCCTGCACAATGATTTTTTCTCCTCTATTTCTTGTCTTTAAGTTATTAAATGTTAAGAATTTTTAAAGGAAAAAAGAACTTGAAATACGTCATTTTTCATTTTTCTACATTAGTTTTGTTTTGGCAAATTTGAAAAAAATGTTTAGTACTTTTGAAAAAATGTTTGCTTTTGAAAATATGATTTTTTTTAAAGTTTAATAGTTTTAAAATTATTATAAAAAAATCCTTGGAACAAAACTATACTCAGATTATCATCTTTAATTAAATGGAAAGAAATTGAAATCCGATAAATAATGTTACGAGTTGTAACGATTTTTGATTGTCGCATTTAAACCGGTACTAACCATATGAAACTTTTATAAATTGTATGAGAAATTTTAAGATGTGATTTTCTTAGTTAATTATAAGGTTAACCATCACAAAAAAGAAAAAATCCAAATTCTAACTCAAAAAATAGATTTTTTACGCGTTTCCTAGAACTGTTAAAGTAACATTGTTTTTTGAATTGTGCGCATTTCAATTTGTGTCTAATCCCTTAAAACCTGATGAATTTTTTAAACGGCTATAACTTTACGAATTTTGGAGATATGAAGATGCAACTTTTTTTGTCTTATTCAGGACTGAATAAGGAAAGTTTTCCTAATTGGAATTTTTGTCCTACGGGGGCCGTATAAAAATTTAATTTTCGTAGCTTTTCAACTAGACCCCTCATGGAGTCGCAATTTATCTTATCAAAAATTTCACATTTTTTTATGAATTTTTGCAATTGGAAGTATGGGTCTAAAAACAATATTTAAGGAGATAGCCTATTGTTTCGATATTTATGACTCACCCTGTATACATACCTTTCACATATATATATACATATATATATATATATATATATGGAAGAGTAGTAATAGGAGTATAATGATCCATGTCTGCCGGAAGTGAAGTATTGCTTAAGCCAAAAAATATATACCAGTAGTGACTCACTCGTAGATTTATCATTGTGTTTTCCTGCTCCCAGATTTGCATAATTTCATACCTTTGATTTTACGATAAACACAATGTTGATCCTACGTAAACCATTATAGTTGTATCACACGGATAACGATAGCAAAGCAAACTTGAACAAAACATGATTTTTCATCTTCTTGCGTGTTCGGTAAACAGGTTTTCCAAACTTCTCACGGGTTACTTAATTTCTTGCTCCGCTTTTGTTGCTCAGTTGATCAGTCCTGAATGATCACTAACATTTTCCGTGCTATGGAGGAAACGTTCGGTGAGTAAGAATTGTGGGTAGAATTCTCACCTTCATCAAGGCCACGCAACTTTTGCTGACTGTAACGTTGTGTAGGGGGAAAAGTTCTGCTAAAGGGGTTCGTGAGATTCAGCTATTAGTGATATTAATTTTTTGTATTATGCACCACTTCATTTCTGGAAGAAAATGATCGTTAGATTACCATGTTACTATTCTTCCATAAAATAAATGTTTTTTCCTTGTGCTCCATAACATATATTCTTGTGCTGTCGGCTCTTGGATTATTTGTACAAGTTTGAAATAATATTTGCCACAAAAATGCATTTATTTCCTTTCAAAAAATTTGAAATAATCAAGAATAATTTCTACAATTGTTGCAATTGTAAATCGCTTTTCAACGTTTTGAAATTGACAGTAACTTATAAGAAGTCCTGTATTCTGAATTTCAGTTTCAAAATACCTTCGATGTTACCTTCGCAAAATAGACATTTTCAAGTCATAGATTCTATTTATAATGTATTATACCAGACGAAGTCAATAAATTCTTCACAAGAAACTTTAAGTGCAAGAAATGTACATTTTGCTGCCTTAAGATTTGTTTGATTGTTTTAATAAAAACGTCACATTAAGATATTTTCAGGAATAACTTTCTGTTCTTTTATGAAACCAGGCCTTAAAACTGAAGATGAATCTATTTCGTTTCAATCTCTCTTTTTAGCAAAGAGTAATCTATTAGCAAAAGTCACCTAGGATTAATAAAATTGCGTAAACATTTTCAAAGGTGACTAGTATAGATTTGGCTAAACAATAACGTTTTCTTATATCTTCATCGAAAGAAAGTTTAACAAATGGATTCGATAATTTCTTTTCATTACATAGTCTGTTTCTACTTTTTCCTTTTCCTTGTAGAAACTTTTGGCTCTAAGACATTCCATTTTTTCAAATATATTTTTTTCTCACTTTAAAATATTCAAACTCATTCTTAGTTTTTCTGCTCAATTTTTGTTGTTTAGCAGAATTTTTTCAACTCTTTAAAACAGTTCCGTGTATCAGAGGTAATGTTAAAATATTTACTTTAAAAAACAGTATTATAATCCATAAGTATTATTATTAGAATCTCCATTGTTTATGCAGCGGTATTAAGTAAAATAATTTTTACAGAAGCTGTAGAATATCTGATCGAAGACAATGTACTTGAATCCAAAATTAAAAAAACAAAAATAACACACTTTCAGATGTTTAATCTATGTTTTAAAACTCCATATTGCTATTATATCATCTTAAGAAATAATAAAATTAAATAAAATAAATTAATCAATTAAAAAATATCAGAGTATAGATATTTTATGTTGCTAAAAATTTACAAAATATTCTTAATTATTGTCAAAACTATATTGAGAACTATTATAACAAAGATAAAATAATTAAACTTCAAGCACTGTATTTGTTTTGATTATAGCGCAGTTTTATGTCAAAATTGTTATTGTTGTAACATTAACAATTGTTACTTTTATGACAATTCCCCTGGTTCTACTCCGCATATAACATTACGGAATAATAATAACAATAATTCATATAAAATCAATGAAGTGGAAGTTTTGGTTAAAAACTTTAAGTAGTTTTTTATAAAATTAAAACTTTGGGATGTTTTGCGTTACTTTTGTGACATTTAATTATCAACTATTAAAAAAGTTAAAATAACATTTAACATCCCAGCTAAAAAAAATAATATAAAAAAATAAATAAATAATAACTGGATAACTAATGATAAGCTACTATTAGATCTGAAAGACATAATAATAGTTGTTAGGCCAAAATTCGTATTATTTTGTTTTTCATGTCTAATGCGTAGATAAAACTACACATTTTATTTGTAGTTCCAAAGTATTTGTGAGCCTGATGATTCTGCTTTTGGTCTGTAAATTGTATTTGTATTCATTTTATTATTTTTCCACATATTTCAATGTGGTAATTTTGTTTTAAATTCAGTGGTTCATATATTGTTTTGGAGTTAATGGTATTAAACATTTAAATGGTCAATAGTTTCTGTTTCACTTGAAAAATATATCTATACGTTATATACACAGGTGTGCAAAATTTAAGGACGAAGGGATTTTCAAGCGTTAATTTTCACGTGAATATTCAACAGGAAGAAATGTAATTCGAATAATTATATTCCTGTATAACAGCTAGTCCATATAACATCTCATTCAGGTCACACATGGTCACAAGAATCACAGTCACTACGGCGAAACAAAAAATAGAAATTCCATATGTCTTTTTTATGAATTTCAGATGACTGCTATATGTGACTCCACTGTGAAATCACTGCGAATGCTGCTTTGTGACGAGTCACCAGGTGACTTTACAGTGTTGTTTTATTGAGACTCTCATGTGACTGTCATTTGGAGGCTCAATTGTAAAGTCATTGTGAGTGTTGCATGATTATAAAAAAACAAATAATGACACATTAAAGTCACATTGTGACTTTCTGTCACAAGAATTTGTCAAATGGTAACAAAGACCCTACTGTGAAGTAATCACTGTGAAAAGCGGTAAAACTCATCATGTGACTTTAATGGGACATTGTTTGGTGATTTATCATAATGCAACATTCACAATGACTTTGAGCTTGAGCCTCCAAATGAATGTCACATAAGAGTATAAATAAAACGACACTTTAAAGTCACCTGGTGACTCACAAAGCAGCAGTCGCAGTGACCTGACAGTGGAGTCATATATAGTACTCATTTGAGACTCATAAAAGAGGCATATGAAATTTCCTATTTTTTTGTTTCACCGTAGGGACTGTGATTCTTGTGACCATGTGTGACCTGAATGAAAGGTTATATGGACCTACTGTTATACAGGGGTAGTAGTTATTCAAATTATGTTACTTCCTTTTGAATATTCGCGTGAAAATTATCGCTTGAAAATCCCTTGAAAATTGGCATTTGGGACTCCGTCCTTAAATTTTGCACACCAGTGCATATGTATTTAAAAGGCATGAGAAATCGTATTAAAGAAGGCCAAACTTTACAGTATTAAATGTTATACGATATTAAATTTACGAAATACAATAATAAAATACAACATTAAATTTTAAATGCAACAATAACAGTACGCAAACAATCATTTTTTCAAAAATAAAATTTAATTTAATACTGATAATTAAAAAAAATAATAATGACACATATTAAAAAAATGTAAAACGTTTTCAGAAACAAAAATCAAATATTTACTTAAAATATTCCATTTCTATTCAGCTTAAATGATGAAAAGCATTTTTTCATAACTTTTATAGAATGATGAAAAATGATAAATTTCCGAAACAAAAACGAAGCAAGTATTTTTCAACATATTTTTTATTCAAGCAAAAGTTTAAATATTGTTGCTAATCTCATAAAATATGTAATTAGAGTTTTTTCTTTTAATGAATTTGGGCGAAATAAAATATAAAACAATGATTCGAATAAATATTTAATTCCTGTAATTATATTTTTTAAAAGACTATTATAAAACTCATTAAAATAAAAATAAAAATAGATTACTATAATTATATAAAAACGTTAAAATTCTGGCAATTTCATTTTTTAATATTTAAATGAACATTATTCTTAAGAGGATTTATGTTTTTCGAAGGGTATTTTTTTTTAATAAATGGTCTAAAATCTGACAAAAGTATGTCAAAAAATTAATAAAATAAAATAAAATAAAATAAATAAAATAAAAAAATTCTTCTGAAAAACCGGCAAAAAAAAATATATCTATATATATAATTTTTTTAAAAATTTTTAAATGAATTAAACGAATATGATTTTGAATCGAATCGTGATTTTTAAGTTTTGTTTTTCGATTATGAAATAAAATAATTATTCAATATTATAAAATATTTCTATGTATTTTATGAATAATTTTTTCATAACTAGAAAAAGTATATGCATTAAAAATTAGTAAATACTATAAATTTAATAATTTAATAATCATAATTTTTAAAGTACTTCTCGAAATTTATTATGGAACACAGATTACGTTGATTTCTATACAATTTACTTATATTTCATCAGAGATTTTACTTTTTTAGGTTTTAATATATTTATATTAACATATTTATTTGAGCTGTTCATTTTTAGATTAATACTTACAGAAATTTTACTGCTTAATATTTTTAAATAAAAAAGTGGCCACTACTAGTTTAAACAAAATTGCCACTTGAAAAACTAGTCTTACTGGACAGTGGCCGATAATGAAATTTCCCAATTTTGCCTTATAATACTTGATAAGTTTGTAGTGAAAAACTGAAATCTGAAAAACAATCACTTCCCTCTTAGTATGCATGGTCACAGTGACGTTACAATGACGTCACTGTGAGTCACTTTAGTCACATCACATCTGTGACGAAAATGCCACCACTCAGTGACGTCAGATTGTGACTGAGATGTGACTTCCTTAAAAAATTTTTGAAAATTACAAATATTCTTCAAAACATGTTATTTACTTTAAAAAACATGTTTCTGGCAATTTAAATATCATCGCTTTTGTTATAATTTCGTCACAATGTTAATGTCAAAGTAGTCACAAATGACACACTTTTCACAAATTGGTCACATTGTGACGTCACAAATTGGTCACAATGTGACGTCACAAAAAAGCTCTAAAACGGCCATAACGACTTCACATTTTAGTCACTGTGACTTCACATCGACGTCACGTGACGTCACATCCACAATCGATGGTCACAAAGTCACAATGTGACTTCACAACGACGTTGCAGTGACGTCACCATGTCTTACGGGTTTTGATCGATTAGTACTTTAAGTAAAATTCTTTTAAATGTTATTGTAATTTTTGCATGTACACAAATACTTATTTTAAAAATATATATCAATAATTTTACAAATCATTTAATTTAATAGTTGATTGAAAATTTAAATTAATTAATTTTCTTTTTATTTTGATACTGTTTAAAAACCTTTAGGTACAGTTAAACTTCAACCTTAATGTTTGGTTATTTTTTATTTCTTTTCTAATCAATTAATTTAAACATTTGTAAAAACTCACTGTAAATTTACACAAGTTCATGTTTAAATGCATTCTTCCGAATTTCTCCGTCGTAATTTTAAAGACATTTCCCTTATCTTATATCTTATTCTCTGTAGCGATTTCTATAATTTGATTAATTTTTTTTTCCTTTAAAAATTTACTTCAAAATGCACAATTATAAATTCCCTTTTTTTAGGAATATTTAAAAAGAATTTCTTTTCTTATAATAATATATAAAGGGAAAAATCATTAGTGGTATTTTTAGTTATCGACAATCACTTTCCAGTTGCTTCTTTCACATTCCGTAGAAGCCTGATAACATCAGAAGTCATTTGCATCGTATTCTTTCGAACCTTTTATCATCATTATAATGCTATTGTTATTATTTTTATTTCTTTGGTAAATGGGCTATACAAAATATATTAATCTTATAAAAATATATTATACAATACGAATAAAATAATGAAAGCGTAAAAAAAAATCACTTTTAAATAATAAATTACATTTTTTTTTTTTTTTTTTTTTTTTTTTACTAAAGAAAATTTTTTAAATATCAGAATTTGTATTTTTTTTACATTGTGGCTTGTTACACTTTCCTTTAACAGTGGTAAGGACTCTTTTTTTAGGCTTGAGAATCTTTCACTTTATTTTTATGCAGAGATACAATGATTAATATTGTTGAATCTTTTCAGGCTCATGTTTCAAATGCTATCTGTTCAGAGCTGATGAAGGATACAGTTTTTTTAACACAACCGCTTGATGATTCTTGATCAGAAACCATTAAATTTACAAAAAAATGGAGAGAGTTAATTATTGAGATCTGCAGGTATAAAACTTTTAATGTTAAATAGAGTTTTTTTTTTTTTTTTTTTTTTTTTTTTTTTTTTTTTTTTTTTTTTTTTACAATTGCAGCAATTTTAACTGCTAGTGGACTTCATGCTATTAGTTGATTTTGCCAAAATATTAGTTTGTTGCCTATTAAAAGGACAGGCATTTTTCTCTTGCTTTAGGGTAAATAGTTTCGAGACAAAAATAAGAAATGCAAAGGTAATGAGATTGGAACTACGCTACTTCCTAATATAACGGAACTTCAGTTCTTGTAAAATTTAACGTCCTAAAAGTCACTGTATGTAATTGATAGAATTTTACTCACGCATAATGCATGCAATTAATAGGAAATAAATATTTACAGTACAGTAAAGAATGTTCTACCAATGACATAATAAGACTTCATGTGTTCTATAAATGGAAAATTTGGCGTCAATAATGTATGTATGTTTCTTGGAGAACGAAAAATTCAAAATTCATATCAGATATATTATAATGTGTTATATAGAGTTTTCAAAAGCTACCCGATAGATTTTTTTGCAGTTTGTATCATTCGATAGGAAATACTTTTGCAGAGGTTTATGATTCAAATATACAGGGATAGCTATGATTTTTTGCAATAATTTTCTTAAATTACGGATATTTTCGACAAAAGGACTGCCAGTGATTATTTTTTGACAAAAATTATCATTGCTAAAAGAATTGAAATGGTTATTTATTAGACAATAATACAAATGTCTTTCAATGAAAGCAGAAAATAATTACTGATAATATTAAAATATATATATATGTAACTTAAAAATGGAAGACATGTTGTAATACTTAAAAAATAACTTATCGTGAAATATTACAATTTATACAACATTTGTCACCTTATCTTTTGCATTAGAATAAAAAAATAAACTTAAAAATTTTATTAAATGAATTTAAATGATAGCTATTTTTCTTTTTATTATTTTCTTTCACGCTTTTTTTTAAATTGAATTTCGGTATCGTATGGCTTAAAGCAGAAAAAGCAGATCTGATTACAAAAGTTACTATAAATTGAGAGTTACATATTTGTTTTTATTTGACTTTTATTTTACTTCTGAAGTTAAAGAATGTGATTTTAATCCAAAAATGCATATGTCTGGCATTAGGTTGTTGATGATCGCAATAATGTTTTTTCAACTGATATTTTTGGAGTATATTTTAATATTTAATTGTAAATTATACACGTATGAGTTAAAATTTTAAAAATTGGAATCAAATATTCAAATTTTAGCTTTAGTGTGAATTTGTCATCCTTTTTCAAAAGCTTTTCTCTTCAATTTTGAAGAATGTGATCAACGAATATAAACCATTTACTTTAGCAAATATTTTTTATTGTTCATTTAATTTTTCTTGCGCCATTCCGTCAATACAGGAAAAATCACAGTTTTAAAATTTAAAGACTGAAGAAGGAAATATATGCAATTCAAAGTAAATTTATGCAATTATGTGTTTGTCTATCGATAAATTCAACAGTTAATGCCTTTTGAAAAAAAATTAGACTTTTTTTTTAATTAGCCATGTCTTCTTCGATTTTCTTCGTATTTTCCCTGTATTAAGTAGTATTTAAAATCATAATGGACTAATTTTCGATAATTGAGTGCCGTCAAATGGCAGTTTATTGTATTATTGGAAGTTTTGTTTGCACAGTTATGATATAATCACTGAGGTAACTAATAGACTCTAAATAATGTTACTTTGCCTGACATGGTAAACCGACTATTATTATTTATTAACTAATAAAATGTTTATTTATTTTCATTCTCTTCTTTAAAATTATATAAATTGTTTTGTTCTTTATTTATTAATTGTACTTTTTAAACTAATTTTTATTATTTTTAAATAATATAAAATAATTTAAATATATATATGAAACTGGTATTCAAAAATGATGTTTCCACCAAATTAGCGTAAAAAACTATCGCGTCAAACTCGACACGTACATGACAACTGCGCTGTTTTGTTTTTTATTAAGGGCACTTTTAGATCATAAATCCGATTACAGAAAAATAGTCAGATTATTTAATGAGAAATTATTAAATTTATGGTTTTTCATTATGAAACAAACGAAAAAAAGCAAATTTACTATTGATGCGACTGAAGAATTACCTTTAATATAATTCTTAAAAAAATATCGAAATGGAAATTTTTAATTATTTGTTTATGCATTTTTTTTGTTTATATTATTGTAAACATTTTTCCATTTGTATTCACGCATCACCTTGGCGCTATTTTGTATGAACCCATTTGGAGAACACTGCGTTTTCAAATTTTAATTACATTTATATTTCTTTTATTTTTTTCTCTATTATTTTAAAAAGGAAATAATAATAAATAAATTAAGTCAATTAATAATTATGGAACAAAACAATTTGTAAATTTTTAAAAGAGAAAAAAATAATGAAATAGTTTACTGATAAATAAACAACTATTACCAAATTACCACGTGAGGCATAAAATCGCAATTTTGTTGCAATCGCGCGAACGTGGTCAGTTGATGACATTTGCTCCTAAATATTATTGGCTATATTATTGTTTATATATTTTGTTTATATTATTTTGTAATACTTGATTTTCCCATCGACCAAAAAACTGTCGCCAAAGTATAAGGTTAAATGTCAATAATGGATGATTGTAAATGTCACATTCATTTGACATAACATATGTTATACGTAATTGTTACATCATCAACTAATATTAATTCGATGTTTTATTTCTATTTCTTTTAATATTTTAGTAATTTATTGATTCTTTGATTATTTAAAATGAAAATAATGTCCATTTGTATACTTTGGCGAAATTGATCGAAAGAATAATCAAGTAGTAACTATTATTTATTTACATTTTATCTAGATAATTGGTTGGTAGATTTAGCATACTTATCGAGTGTCCGCCAAGTCATACGCTAAACAGTCATTAAAGCTGTGTTTCAGCTTTAGTATTATATCTTTTTCATCTGCAGTTATTTTACTATCACTAAAAAAGCAACATTTCCAATGTGCAGGAAAAATCTTTATAATGAAAAAAATATTTGCAATTAATTTATCATTTATTCAAATAAAAAATTTTTAAAGAAAATAAATGTACAATAAAATTTATTAAGAAAAAATATACATTAAATCTCGACAACCGAAGATTTTGGTTTTGATAATTACATAGCAGTTTTAATTAACGATAAGTCCTATCAACAGAACTTTGTCAAATATTAACTATTAGATACCACTTCAATACATCATCGAACAAAAAAAGATTATTATAATGGATTATTATAAATTTAATGGATTATTAATAATAATAATAGATAAATATGGATTAATGGATTAATAATAATAATAATAATGGATTATTATAAATTTCACATTCATTTGAGAATAAACATGAAATAAGTCTGGTACATTTGTAACAATATCGTTACAAGCACTACTAACGTTTGTCGCCAAAAATCATAATGGAAAGAAAGATTTTATTGCATGAAAGCTAAAAGTTAATTTTTGTACAAAATTTAATCACCAAGATAATTTCCGATTTAATTAATACATGTTTGCAATTGGTTTATAAAATGAAGAGGCAGTGAAACTGGTGTAATTTTAATTATATTCAAATATTACAGCTTTAAAACACATTTTTTATGCTTCATTGTTCTACTAAATATATAAGCTAAACACTCTTCTTCATCTGTCAATAATTCTGTACATTTTTTACTGTATGTACTCTGCTGGAACAGATCAAGGTTATTTATTAGGAAACTACAGTAAACCTGACAGAAGAGCGCGTTTGTTAAAAAATGTAATGTATCATCCAATAATATTGTATGTAGCCTACAAGAACTACACGTAGTGCAAGTTGATAATGTCGTGGGTTTTAGAACTAACAAAAGATAAAGTACGATCGAAAACTTAAAAGAGATTGATAATCAGTCTCACTAATCATTGCAATGTCCTCTAATTTAATAGTGTGATGACTCGAGAATATTTGATTCCTGTGGTCATAACAGCCTCATTTTCATACGAAACTCTACTATAAATGATAAAGTAAAACAGATGGTGCTTGATTGCCGAAGTTTTCTCCAAGGTTTACAGTAGTACAATATCACAATGGCATTGCCTTCGTTTTCAGCAATGCAGAAGGACATAATAGGACGGTCTATACTGGTTTAAAATAAAAATTTTAAATCACCATTTTGCTTGAATCACCATTTCGTTTGGAATTATGGACCAGCATAGCGGGCATAATCTGCTAATATTTTAATATTTCGACAATTGTGCGTTGATTGGTAAGTGGCGCTACTATAGGAGAAACAGAGAAGAAAGAGGAAACGAATTCAGTGAAGATGATATATATTTGAGTTATAAGTATTTTATCTTATAACTCAAATCAAAATACTCTAATACGTACATTTCACGTTAACCCTCTATCATGTAATTAAATAATTAATTTTAGAAAGTTTAACTGTTCAAATTTATAAAGAAATTTTAAGAATTAAATAAACGAAAACATGTTTTCAAAAACTTTTTCGTTGTTTTTCTGTAACGATAAATTGTACATATATAGATAAATACATATATATATATGTATGTATGTATAACAAATATAATTAAAAATCTTTATTTATTTAAATACTTATTCATTAACTAAATTAATTAATGCACACCAATCAAATATTATTGTTTGCACATAATATGGAGTGTATTAAACTCTCAAGTTTACAATAAAGCAGCAAAAAGTATTTAATTATTTAAATAATCTTAGATTAGCATTATGTTTTGTAGTTACAATAATCATCAAAATTAAATTATAGAGTATAAATATAAACTTATCTGCAAATATTTGTCCTTTAAAATGCATGTTTACATATTTTTAATTCCGCTTCTTTCAGAGGAATGTAAAATAAACAGATATTAAAATAAATTCTAGCTTCATGAGAGATATTTTAGTGAATACATGACGCCATTTGATAACATTCTATTTTCGACACATCTGTGAAATTCCTTTCTGAAAGTGTCATAAATCAAATACCAAGAATAAGTTTAATTTGATTACAAGAAAACCAATAATACGTGATTGATTTTGATACACTCAATCATCCATTACAAATAAAATTTTGATGAAATTCACAATCTAAATTTGCCAATTCCTGTTTCTATTATAGTTGAACTTTTATTAATAGTTTGCGAAAGACAAGTGATAATTTAACTTCTAATGTTCAATATAAATTTTCATATTTATAATTTAATAAAGCATACTATATGTATTTTATTTTATTTATTTTATTTTATTTTATTTTATTTTAGTGATCCTTGTAATTACTAAAAAAATTTTAGTAATCTTACTCAGTTACAAGAAAATCTGTAAGAGTTACTAGAAAAAATCTAGCAATGAATAGAGTTACTAGTTTTATATTTTTAATAGCTATTACTAAAACTCGCTTGGTGTGGCCGTGATAGCCTAGTGGTCATAGCACAGAGCTCCAGACTGAAAGGCTTCGAATTCGAAGCTCGACACCACCAAAGACGTACCGAGTGTATGCAGTGTAGGTATTCGTTAAGTAAAGGGGTTATGAAATCAAAATTGTGCAGGTGGCAATGTTTGATGCTGCCATCTATTGAGGCGTTGCCGGAAATCTACCGCAGCAAAAATTGCGTTTGGGCTAGCTACTAAAAATCCGTGAGTAATGGTTACTAAAAGTAATTTTGGAAATGTTACTAAAATTTGCTTTTTGGAAAAATTTGCTGGCTGGCTCATACTAAAAAGTTTTAAGTTAGTTATACAAAAAATTCTTTTGTACAGTTTACAAAAGAAAGGTTTGTTTCACTTGCATAAAAAAAGTTTGGAATGGTTACTAAAAAATTCTGTGGAATACAAATTTACTAAAAAATTTTTAGTAACCTCATAATTTTTTTTTACAGTGTAGGACAGTGGGTAGGAATCGAGATTTTCTCATAAATTCTTCAATAAATATTGACAATACATATCGAAAGTCAATCGTAATATTAATAACATAAATTCCACAACGAAAAAGTAAGAATTTATATCATAAATAAATATTTTGCTTATAAGACGCTGTTGTATTAATAAAAACATTTAAAATACATAAAAAAATATTTACATGTTTCAACTCTTTTTAATCGAGTCATTTTCAGAATGTAAATCGAAAATAAAAATCACAAACATAATGAAAGTAAAAAACTGAAATGCATTAATATTGGAATTAAATTAAATATATCACGCGCGTGATATTTTAAATGTTGTTATTAATACAACATTGTCTTATAAGCAAAATATATATTTTTAATATAAATTTTTATATTTTCGTTGTGGAGTATGTATTATTAATGTTACGATATAGTTATTAATAATCTTAATCAAAATTTACTACTGTTATTTTTCACATTGTTATCGGAAGTGCTCCGTGTTCTATTTGAAACATTTTTATGTTCGAATTAGAAAATTTTCTGTTACCATCGTGAAGCATATTTCATCGTTACTTTCAGAATTTTTTTTGAAAATTTTCCACAGGGCATGTATATTTCTATTTGTTAAGTCATACAATCAGTATTTCTTTTTTAAGGAAACAAATATTATGATGTAATATTCTTCGTTACTTCCAAAAACGTTTCTGATTTATTATAAAGTATTTAATATATTATTTATTATATATTTTGTTTTGAGTTGTGATTTATTATAAGTGTATATACAGGTTTTGTCCGAAAAGTAATAGGACTCAGTCGATTAAGAAAATTTATTGAGCCAATCATTACAATTCTTTAAAAACTTTCAAAATAGGCTCCTTCTGCGTCGATGCAGAGCTGCCAGAGCGATTTCCAAGCATTGAAGGCGTCACGGAAGGAATTCTCCGGAATAGCCTTGAGAGCCGCGGTGCATGCTGCTTGGATCCCCTCTGTCGTCTCCAAATGCTTGCCTTTCATCGGTATTTTCAGGCAAGGAAACAAAAAAATGTCCGGGGGAGCTACATCTGGGCTGTAGGGTGGCTGCGGAAGCGTGGGGATGCCGGCCTTGGTCAGGTAGCTCTTCACAAGAACGGCGGTGTGAGCCGTGGCATTTGTCGTACACCTTGCGCATGTTTTAATGCTCCCTCATAATGTCATAAACCACAGATTTTGGTAAACTTACCATCTGGGCAATTAAATGAATACTTAGTCGACGGTCTGAGTTCAAAAGTTTGCGCACACGAATCATGTGGTCAGTGTTTGTCGAAGTCGAAGGTCTTCCAGCACGATTTTCATTGGTGACCTCTTCCCGGCCCTCCAAAAAGACCTGGTGCTACTAAAACACACCACTTCTTGCTAAAGCAACATTTGGATAAGCCTGCTTGATCATGTCAAACGTCTCTGTCACAGATTTCACACAGAATTTAATCGCATACCTGTGCTCTAACGAACGCTGCATTTTCGGCTTGCACCACTTACAGAAACACGTAGCGCGAAAATGCCAGTCCTAACTCCCCAGGTGCTCGGAGACAACTGAACAGACACTCGTTCGTTAGCTAAGAGCGCCCTCTACCGAATCCAGTCGGTGCACGCACGCTCCGAAGTACAGTCACGGCGGAAGAAAATCAGTCGTAATACTTTGCGAACAAACCCTGTACATATATATATTTCTGTTTCTATCTTCATACTATCAGTCAACTTATCATGAAATATTTTACGACTGTAAATCCATTCGAATACAAATATATAATTACATACTTGTGATATAACGAAAAACTGTTATACTTTTTACTGTACTATCTTACTATTTTAATTAACATAAACGGACAAATGATAGTAAAATTGAAAAAACACCAAAAAATTGCCAAAGAATCACAATCACTTGGACAGTTTAGCTTAACAAAAATTTTCTTTATTTAAATATACTCTATATGGCCAAAAGTGATCGGCCACTTGTAAGTTTAAACATATTGTTAAATATAGGAAGAATTATCCTGAAACTCTAAGTGTGTAAACATGATAGCACAGGTCATACATTTCCAGGAAGATTTTTTTTTCCGAAACTCCTTAGCCGACTGTCAACAAATAAAAAAAAAATAAAATCTTTTGGATAACCCTGTCAAAACTAATGTAGCAATTTTTTTTTAATTGTAGATTATGAGTAAGTGGTTTATTTAAATAATTTGTTTTCATTTTTATGCAGATACCATATATATCCGTAGAGAAATTGAAGTTTTTATAAAAACAGTTTCAAAATTTTCCAAGTTTTTTATTTTAATTTGACGAGTTTTTAATACAAATAACGTTCTTTTCCGAAAATATGACACACATTATTGCACATAATACCCTGTGATGAGAATGAAAAAATAAAAAAAAATATGAAAATTGATCAGGTTTACTAAATAATTTTTCATGGAGCATGCGTAAACGCTAGCAAAATTTTTTATTTGCATATTCTATTAGCTAAATATATAGAGCAACTTTTGTGAAAGATTAAAAAAAACATAGCTTGAAATTTCTGAAAATGTTCGTCAATAGAATAAGCTTGAAATCCATTGTTTACTAAATGAAGCAAAAATTTAAGGGATTTTATCCAAACCCCACTAAAAAAAATCTGTAGAAAATTTATAGCTTTTTGGCGCAAAATCTGTCGGAAATCCGAAGGTATTTGGCCCATTTTGCAGATATTTTTTAGAATATCTTTAAAAATTCTGCAGATATTTTAAAGATAAAGCTAAGTCTACAAATTTTCTTCAAACTTCTGTAGAATATCTGTAGAAAGTGGCGATTTCTTCAGATAATCTTAAGATTATTTTTAGTGGGGAATGTTGTAGTACGTGCCATATTGTGTAGTCGATATTGACACTATTCGATGCATAAATGGATACAACCCATCATCGTTTTGCTTCAAATTAGGAATAACAGTTCTTGTACTTATTCTATAGATGATCACTTTCAGAATTTTCAAGCTGTGTTTTTGAAACTTTGAAAAAAGTTGCCCTATACATGTATCTGACACAAAATGCAAATGAAATTTGCTAGCGTTTCCGCATGCGCAATGAAATGTTAATTAGTAAACCTTCTCATTTTTTACACAATTTTTATTCCTTTTTCATTTTGATTACAGGATATTGTGTTCAATGTTGCTTGTACACAATATCCTGTGCACTCATATGTATATATATATCTATATAGTGGTTTTAATACAGGTCTTTAAAAAATATATCAGAGACTCTATTTTTAGTGTTATAAACCTGTTTGCTGAAACTGTACATTGTAAAATATTGAAATCTAACATATTTCATATACTTTTATTTTTTAAAAAACACAAAATTTGAAAACTTATCACATACGCTGATCGAATGGCGGTATTTATTATATATATATAATAAAGAACATGGAAAAAAATATCCATCTAGAATTCCAAAAGTAAAATTCCTAAGCATTTTGAAAATAGAAAATGAAGAAAATTAAAAACTTGGTGGAAAAGTCGCTTAAAATTTCATTTACATTGGGAATTACACATATTGTATTAACAGAATTTATAATTTCTCGCGGTATAAGTACTGTATAGGTAAAAATGAGTCAAAATATTTTCAGTTAAGTGGGCTTTGCTTTAATAAAATAATAATAATAATAATAATAATAATAATAATAATAATAATAATAATAATAATAATAAAATCAACAGTTTGATCAATTTTAAGTTGAATTGTCCATTTAAAATAATTTTTTGTATAAATAACCATAAAAGCTAAACAACCACATGACCAAATTTGAGCGAAAACACACAAAAGTTCGTTACCAGTTAATGAAAACACGTGACCGCCAGGTTCTCTTATGGATACGTGTTGAAAATAACAGATGACGGACTGTTATAATTTCCATTTCGAAACGCGCCGTGTACATTATTTGTAATTTGATAGTGCTTAATGCAGAGTTTTATTATTTTAATGGTCAAATGCTTCATTATGTCATAGTTGCAAACACTTTAAAATCTAAAGCTGCTTTAATCATCGATAGTTTTCTGAATTATACGATATGCACATGAAAGAAAATTACACGAGTTTTTTAAGACTATATATATTCCTGAAATTCTAATATTAAAACAAAGAAAAAGTCATCTTTACATAATTTGAAATAAAAATATATGTAAAAAATAAAGATAGTTAAACAGATATTACCCATTATTCTATATATGTTTTTTCGCAAAATATGTTACAGGTGTTTTTCCCTACTTAAAAATGAAAAACGCCTAAAGATCTAGTACATTACTTATGCATTTCAAAAGTATTCTTTTATCTAGGAACATCTTCGAGAAGATTTACGACTGCGAAGTGAAAACATTTCTATGATAAGGGAGAAAAGTGACGAACGGCCAAAAATCAATCATAAAAACTTTCTTCTGCAGAGATTCTAAAGAACGTAATGTGCGTTGCAATATTACCGCTGAAATGAAATGGTTCGTATTTTTCACAATTTGACATTTCTGACAATCACGTCTTTTAAAATTGGTAGTTCTCGTTAGGAGCAATATATTTGATTTTTTGAAAATATTTTCATTCAAAATAAATCCTAAAGATTTTTCTTTTGTTTGCGACTGCCCGAATTCATGTACGTTTACTTTGTAACACATTGAAACACACAAAATTAAATATATTTTTAAATATATGTGTGTACATATAATATACACACAAACAGACCCACATTTATTTACATAAACCTACATACGTATTTCTAGAAAAAAAGTACGATTACATACTAAACAGTTGGACAAAACAATATAGAAAATATTTAAAATATAATTTAATTTTTTTAGATATGGCAGTTACTTTTTACTATTTTAAATAGAAAACATTATTTTTGTTGCTGTGCCCATTGAAAATTACTGACTTAAACAAAAAACAAGTGTTAAGAAAATTACTATTATTATTTTATTATGACAAATGAAATCGCATTACAATTACTTGAAAATGTTGAATTTCCATTTTTTCTAGTGCAAATGGCAAAGATTCGTAATTTGAAAATAATGTATTTATTATCATTAATGTAAACAAATCCTTTGCTGTTAATATAAATCCTTAAGAAATATATTTTATATATTTTTTTAATTCAATTGGAATTAAAATGTACTATATAAGAATTTAATCCAAAATCTTTAACAGAATGTAATTGAAATTTTTGTTTTGAAGATGCCAAAAATGCAGAAAATGTGAAATTATTAGATTATTTATACGTAAAATATAAGAACTAACTAACCTCATACGTATTTTAGAGTAAGTAATATGTATAAAAGTTACATGGGTAATTTAGAAAAAAATAAATAAGATAAATCTATGAATAAATGTGTGCGTAAGTATTTCTTTATAGTTTTTATTTATTCAATGAAAAATTTATTTCATTAATAAATCTGTAACTATGTTTAGATAGCCAACAGAAATATTTTTATCGATTTCGAGAGTTTTCTAAACATGTCACTTTGTCTTTTGTATACCACTTAATATGTATCTTAAAACTTCCAGGTTTCGATATCTTACTTAATAAATGCGGTTTAATTCTCACTAACATGGTTTTTTATTTTTTATTTTTATGATTTTATTAAAATATTATTTAATCTCCTTTACAAACAATTGAGAAATTAATTTCATATCGTAAGAGAAACACCAAAAAAGTATTTATAACTTTTGAGGGATCCTACCTGGTTTAGTTATCCCTAAAACATGTCCCAGTTACCCTATTCTTGTAACAAATATGGAGCAATTTGAACACTGGCCTTACATTTGAAAAAATGAAGTAAGGTATATACAGATATCTAATTATATTAATCTAATTTAAGCCTTGTCTTTAAAATGTGATTTTTCATCAAAATTACTTACCTATTTTAATAAAAAAACAAAAAAGTGCAACCAAATTTACTTTTTTTTGAGAAGCATAAATTTTTACCCGTAAAGCATGGTGACGTCACTGCAACGTCGATGTGAAGTCGCATTGTGACTTTGTGACCATCGATTGTCGATGTGACGTCACAGTGACTAAAATGTGAAGTCTTTATGGTCGTTTTAGAGCTCTTTTGTGAAGTTTCACAAAGTGGTCACAATGTGACAAACTTGTGAAAAATGTGTCATTTGTGACTAATTTGACATTAACATTGTGACGAAACTGTGACAAAAACGACGATATTTAAATTGCCGGAAACATGTTTTTTAAATAAATATCATGTTTTGAAGGATATTTATAAATTTCTAAAAAATTTTAAGAAAGTCACATCTCAGTCATAATGTAATGTCACTGAATGGTGGCATTTTGGTCACAGATGTGATGTAACCAAAGTGACTCACAGTGACGTCACTGTGACATCACTGTGAACATGCATGCTATTAGGGTAATAACCAATCACACAGATAGAGTTAACATACTTTGTTTTAAGAAGTAGAGAAGGTGGTGAAATGTTCAAAATATCTAAAACATAAAATTCTTCTGCAGTTTTTTAGAAAATAGTCTACAGTCCTGACACCTCGTGAGTCCTGTTACCCTAGATCTCTTTAATGGAATTTCAAACATATTATTTTTTATGCAGTAGTAAGTGAGGGAAAAAAACGAAAGAATCGAAAATTTTGGAAATAATCAAATTAATGTATCGTATGCTATTAATTCGCAGAAAATGGAAGTGCCTAAAACTCATGTCAAGCCTATGTCATAACATTTTAGATTTTCTATGTTGTCGAGACAAACGGAAGAAATGGAAATTTCTCGCTCTTTTCCCGTAAATGTGTGTGTGTGTGTGGGGGGGAAGGTCAAGTATGTTGGGGTATAAAATTTGTATAATTGTTTTGATTATTTGTGCATTTTATTGATTACTTACTTATTTTATTTTTATTTTGAACTAAATTAGAAAGAGAAAAAATATAAGATTTTAAACGGTATATTTTGAGAAGTGGTTGGTAATTTCCGAGGATTTCAATCTTAAGAAAGACAATATATTACTCATAGTAAAAATCGAATACATTTTATTCCTGTAAAAAATAAAATAAGATAAAACAAAATCTCTTGTATAAAAGAAAATTAAATTTTAATAAAATTCTGCTCCCTCTTTTATTTTTCCAGTCCCTTTGTCTAATTAAATTTAGATTAAATTTGCATTGGAATGCCATTTTCAGTACTCCAGAATCAAAAATGAATAATATACAATCACTAAGAAAGACATAAATAGTTTTTGGTCATATGATCACTTCAGGCGATCGTCAAAAATAACATACGGCTTCCAATAATCCTCAGTTTTATCATATCTTACCATCTGGCCATTTTTTTTATTTCGACATGTTGAATTCACACAAAAATTTTAATAACCATTTTCTTTATATATATATATATATATTACAATTACACATATTCATTTAATACAACCTTTTTCACAAAATATTTATTTAAATTAATTTTTTATTTTTATAAAATCTTATTAACGTAGCTTTTATACTAAATTTAGACTTTTTCTCCAAGTGGCTAATTAATTATAATATATTCATCAATTGACGATAAAATAAATGACCTCTGATGTAAACACACTGTTAAGTACAAAA
Source organism: Maratus speculifer (assembly GCA_964019185.1). Lineage (NCBI taxonomy): Eukaryota > Metazoa > Arthropoda > Arachnida > Araneae > Salticidae > Maratus > Maratus speculifer. The sequence goes on along the minus strand of OZ025297.1, from coordinate 42,624,900 downwards.
CAAAACAAAAATAACGTTAAATACCATTCACAAGAATTCCAAATGCCTAATTATAAAATCGTTGATATGCGGTGACACTTCAGTTTACGTACGCATTGTAGTTACTGTCATTATGCGCTAATTTTCAACCACGTTAGCGTATGTGGTCTTTCTGAATGGCTTAGTGAATTAATACTTAATCTGTATGTGATATTTATTTCTGTTTTAAAGAGTACTTAAAAAGGATTTCTGAATCCCAAATTTTGGTACTATCAATTCTCAAGTAAGAATTATCGTCTTAAACACATACTTTTTTAAAACCAAAAATAGGACATATTAGCATTACAAAAATTAAAAAATCACAAATTTTAAAAAGGATACTTTCAAAATTACAAACTCATTGAAAAAAAAATCAATATAAATACGAATTAAAACAGACGTTATGGCTAAAAAAATGTCCCGTGCACTCTAATTTAAAAACTAATTACCGTAGTACCTTGAAATTTCCCTGCATATTATCATCATATTCCCCGTTTACATGTGTTAGTTTAATGCGAAACTCACTTTAACTTAATTTTTGCCACGGAAATTTTAGAATAAAAAATAATTGTAATTTTTTTGGTAGAATTATGTGAATATGATTAGAAAAGACATTAGTAATGTTGAAGCGTTTGAATATACTTTAAAATTTAGAATCAATGTAAAATTTAGAGTTACAAGTTATAAAATATGGAACATCGAACATACTCTCCGCTGGGGAATTTGCAAAATCGTGCGAACAATATGCATATTTTAAAATGCATTATTTTTCCAAAGACACTTTATCGTCCTGATTTAATTAATTAATGTTACTAAGTATATATGTATTTGAATATTTTATTAATCTATAAGAACGTGTGAAATTAAGGAAAAAATATATTTAAGGTTTTGCCACTGGTTAAGAAATTTCAGTTTTAGCACTTTCCAACACAGTTGAAAAGTGTTTATGTGTTCGGTTTGTCGGTCCGTATATCCGTCTGGCCGTCTAGCTTATGAACGTCTGGCCATTTTACCGTTTGTCCGCGCTCTAACTCTCGTTAGTACTCTCGGATTGCTATGAATTTTTCGTCAAAAATTATCGTCAAAAATTTTCCGATACATTGCGGACAACGGGAAAAAAATCGTTTAAAGTGAATTTTGAAGGTGTTACAACCTGTCAAAAATATTCAAACTTATATGCATTCGCAGAGTGCACTAAAATACTCATTATTAAAAACATGCATTCAAAATAATAGTTATTATTCATTCACAGGGCCACTCAAAAGTATTGTATTACACTATAACAAAGGAGGGAAATGTTTGCGACGTATTTTAATAACGTTAAACGAATTCAAGTATCATAAAATTGATATACGCCGTTGAGACTTAATATTTAACGCATAATATGAAGTGTATAGCATTTACAGGGCCACACAAAGTATTAGAAATCTTATATTTCTATCCGAAGTATTGTATATAATCGATGATAGCTGATGGATGGTTGAAATGCATTTTCAATTAGGATATGCCTTTTTAAGTTTTACTAAATATTAAGTTTTCTGCATATTATATGGTGTATATAAATGTTATAGGTAATATACAGGGTTACTCATAAGGGTTACAGAATATGAGGGTAATTAACTTAAATGGGGTTTTTAAGTAATAATGTCATTTTTACGTTGAATTTCTTTCAGTTTACTAAGAAATGTTTGTAGAATATAGATTAAATTATATACAAGGTCACTCAAAGAATTAGCTACATAGTGACTCACAGATGATAGTTTCTGGAAAAGTGATTTAAATAGTTTTAAGAGTGTGTTTGTTTGGACTAAATTTTAGCAAAATAATGGCGGGTAATAAAGGTACTACATAAATTACAGGGCTGAACAAAAGTATTGAAGTGTTTTCCATTTATTAGAATAAAGTGCTGAAAGAGAAATTTCAATCAGTTAGGCATTTTCTCGCTAAACTAAATTTCCACATCATATAGTATACATACATACATCAACCTACGGATCAAATACAGGGCTGTTCAAAAGTATTGGAATACATATTTGGCAATGGACAGTAGCATCTTATATCGCTAAATAACAAAGTTTTGTTAAAGGTTTCAGGAAGTGTTGGAAAGTGTTCATAATCTATGCATAACGCATGATTTTTCTTGTTTTATACTACTTTAAATACGGTCATTTGCTGGCTGCTTAACGTGATCTGCCCCCTTAATGTATTATAAAAACTACTCTCAAATGTTTCCAAAATAAATATATAAAAATGGGCTTACCAAAGTTACAGTTTGTTACTAAAAATGCCAAGGTAGGTCAGGGTAATCACGGTGAATACAACTTTCAATAATTATAGTTTTAGCTATTTTTATAGTATTAAAAATACTTTTTTAAATTTCGAAAACGTATTTGTTTCTCGAATTTCTAAAAATAAATTATACTTTTTATCATCATGGAGAACTTGGGAGTTTTCGTTCATATTATAGTACCTGCACATTCAGAAACAGTTGTTTATGACACCAAGACATTTTCTAAAGAATTACATGTGAAAAACTTCGGTATTAATGCTCTTGAAAGTAAATATACTATGTGCTAACAATAAAAATAAACCGATAGATTGCAATTATATATAAAAAAATAAATTTTCTGTCAAATTTGTAAAATTATTTATTACATTCTAAATGACCTACAATTTGATAAAATAATAAAAAGGGTTAAAACGCCACTTCAATATAATAAAAAACTGACAATGATAAAATATGATAAAATTCTAACTCATCTAAGGTTTCGAAAATCGTTCATTTATTTTTAAAAATCACGGAAAATTATTTGCTTTCAAAATTTAAAGAAGAATATATAAAAATTAATTTTTTTTCAGCTGACAGTATTTTTCGGAAACGTTTCTAACTAGCTTTTACAATACAATAATCACTTTTCTCAAATCAAAAAATCACTTTTTTGAATTCTATCGATTTTTAAGTAAACGTTTTCAGCTGCATAACTGATTTTGTGCATGCAATTCTAGCAAAATAATGTTAATTTTCATAATATTGTATGTTTGTCTATTAAACATGTTCTCCGAATATCAAAATATTTTCGTATGAATTGGTAGCATCTGAAAAAGTGATGTTTTGATTTGAGAAAAATGATTATTGTACTGTAAAAGCTACTTAGAAACGTTTCCGAAATGGACGGGCAGCTAATAAAAATTATTTTTTATAGATTCTTCTTTAAATTTCGAAAACAAATAGTTTTTTGGTATTTTTAAAGGTAAAGGAACGGTTTTTGAAACCTTAGGTGAGTTAAAAGAGGTTACTGTATATTTTCGATTTTGATTACAATGCATTTTTTATATATTCATAAACATCTGACATTTTTACAGTGTATGTTGCATTCTTGTAGTGAGCTACTAGCTTTCAAAATTTATAAACAAACTTACACTTCATTTTAGAAAAATGACTAAAATAAATCTGATCAGCTAAACTCTTTAAATGTTCATTTTTCAGAAACAGCTTAGAATTATTGTTGTTTTCCTATACGTATTATCTGTTTATCTTCTAAAGTGACCTTAGATACGGAGTTTTGGCTAGTTCATAATGATTTCGTAAAGAGTTTGATTTAACGTTTCTTTAAAATTATATTTTATTTTGAAAATACTCTCATTGATATAATCGATTACGTTGTATATGATTAGTTAACTAAATTTTTCATGAACTAAAAAGTGCATTATTATTATAATATAAAAAAACCTTTTTCTTAATTAATAAATTTCTACCTTTTTAAAAAGTACATAAAAATGCATGTGATAAGCTAATATATTTGTGAGGACTATCTATTTTTTTATAATATTATAAAAATTTTCAATATTTTTAATAAAATTTAATAATATTTCTTTAAAAGTAACAAAAGATAATTTATTGCCAATACATTTTCGCAATATTATATTTGAGCATCTTATCTCATTATCCAAAAGTACGAAGAAAACATCATTTAACCATAAAAAATAACATTTATTTAAATTACAATTGAAAATCTTTAATTGTTTTCTGGTTATGATGATTTTCCGGAATCAGAAAATTAAATCTTCGATATGATGAGAGCCATGTTGTTATAAAAATATATTTTTAATAAGATTTCCCTTTGTAGATTTAATTCAAAGAGAAATTTTATTAAAATATTTCTACATTCATAGAAACGTCAGCATTTAACTATTATTTGAATTTGTTTTAATTATTTCTTGAAAATGATAATCGGTTTCGAAAGAAATTTTGCAAAATTCTTAATAATAAGAAAACTCTGTCGAAATTTAATACGAATTATTTCTTCTGATTTAAATACAAAATTTTTTCTAGTTTGAGTAATAATAAGGCATATTTTAATTTGAATTTTTAATTACTTATTAATTTCTTTTATATTATATTTTAGTTAATACATTTAACGTATAACACAATATTTAATTTAAAAAACTGTTGTATTTTGTCTATTTTCAGGAATTTGCGTACCGCGGGAATAATTTCCGTCTAACTTTAGTCTGCGTTATGTGCACGGCGAGGTGAAAATAAACAACGTCTCAATGTTATAGAAGATAAGTAGCCAAACTAGCTTCATTTAAACATTCTAAATGATGTGCTGAAAAAAATTAAATTCGTTTAAAATTTTTCAAAAGAAAACTCCTTTTTTGAAAATTTTGAAGTGGTCTAATCATAAAAAATATTTTCATTTCAGATTTTTGAAAAAAACGATTAATCTTTCTTCTTCTTCAAACTCATTTAAACGATACTTATAATAATAAATATTTTAAACTGTATTTTATGTTCATAAATATTATTGTTTTTTTTATTGCAATTGCTACATAAACTATCACATTAGAAAAGGGATTTCAAGATCTATATCACTAAATATCAGAAATTTTTTTAAAGGAAAATAGTACGATTCTGTTATTTAAAATTTTGAGGAATACTAAATTATTTACGACATTTAAATTTTATCACCAATTGAGAAAGTTGTGGCAACAATTTGATTTTTAAACGTACTTCAGAGAAAAAAAAAGAAATTTAAATGAATTTAGTAGTCAATTCTGATTACATTTAATTAATTCATTATTAAAAGGAAAATTTTGCCTTGGAGTAGGAACTATTGAAGGGCTTGGAAGTTACTTATGAAACATTGCAGTTGAGATCACATTAATACAGAAATAATTCTATATATAACTTGCAGATAAATAAATTTAAATGTATCCAATTTTAAGTCTACTCTAAGTCTCTGAGTTCCGTGGTCTTAAATATTTACTCTAAGACAAAGATATGGTATTCTCATTAAAACATATACATCGGTAACTTTTCTATTAAAATTATTCATCTAAAATGTTTTAAGAATTGATGAACGAAGCTTTAACTTTAATTTTCTCGTATAGTTTTTTGCTTATTCATAGAAATATCAACGTTTCGACGTTAAATGTACGTGCTTGAAAAACTACTACTTTTTAAAATTTTTACCAGAATATTTAGGGATTTATTTATTTATTTATTTTTTTGAAAATATATCTCTTATTTATTTTTACCATATTTTTCAAAAATGCGTATTTAATTATTATTTATTTTTAATAATTTTATATCATTTTGAGTTAAAATTTCACATTAAGAGAATAATTTATGGGGGAGGGGCATTTTCCCTGATGAATTTAAATAAAAGAGATTTCATTCTTTTCTAGATGCCCTTAAGATATAACTAGTATTGATTTATTCCTTTATAAATAAACATAGTTTGTCCTCACAAATTCTAACATTTTTGCATTTGACACAGAAAATAATACAAAAGTAATTCATATTTCATTCAAGATTATTTTATACACTTTTTATGTTATGTTACAATGTTGAACATTCGTAATACTTATTTATTTTAATTTTCTATAAAAAATATTAATATTTTTTTCATAATTTAATCAAATTTATAATTTGTATTAATATATAACGTACAGATTTTACATAAATTACACGTTATAAAATTTAGTATATTTTTTTTTATGAAACATTGCTTTAAAAATGAATAAAGGACATGGATATAAACAAGATGACTTCACTTATGTAGATATGTATGAATAGAAAGAGGGTGAGTTTGAGAGCAAATAATGCATCTAATAGTAGCCACATTTATTATCTATTGTTATCATTTCTTATGTGCATCCTAAATAAAGAAGTTAGTGCTTTTTTTATAGGGGAAAGTAGGGGCTAATGGGACTTTTTTTATATTTTAGGCTAGAATAAAAACAAAAATGCGCATTTTATCATAATTTTTTTTATTCCGATTTCTTTTACAGTTAAATATATAAAAACGTCCGAAGAAAGCAAAACACTTCACCAATCTTTGTGTTGTATCAACTTTTGTACTTTAATACAATTGTCCCATTAACCCTCATACTTCGGATCTATTCCGACACAGGGCAGGACTATTGGGACATGCAGTGTAATTTGAAAAAAAATCCTTTAATGATTATCAAATGCGTTTTTCAATTAACAAATATTATGCTGCACATGTGAAAATTGTTGTGTATCAAATTTAAGCATAGAATATCTTAATTCCTCTAAGTCTTTTTTACATTTTTAGATTCAAAAGAATGATATCCTCAATCACAAAACATCGGTCACAAAGTTTGCTCAATTTAGAAAGTCAAAATCAATATTTTTTAGTTTTTTATATGCTGTGTTAATATTTCTAACGCTGTAATTGAATGATGTAAAAAGTGAAGATAAACAAAACATTACAACGTTGTTTTAAAAATACATCGAGTCATATAGGTTATTATTAAGTTGTTTCATTAGACCCCACTACACTTAAATTTATAACTTGAGAAGTAATTATTTACATTTTTAATTCAATACTTTTCAGCAATATATTCTCATTCACTAATATTTGTTATGTCTATAAATGTACTTAAAAAGGACATAAGTATTTGGAATTGTTTATAAAATAGAATAAATCGCAAAAAATAAAATTTACTGTGGCTTGTTCGAAATAAAACATGACTTTTTTCTAAACAGCAATCAACTGTCATGGCTGACCTCCCATGCTGAAAATGTGTGCTATACTTATTGCCAGGAAGTGGCATATAAATCTTCACTGAAATATTTGTCGTTTAAAAAAATCCATTTGTCTCATAAGACCTACGTCCCATTAGCCCCTACTTTCCCCTAAGTTATGCAATAATATTTTTTACCGAAATTAATTACTATATTTAAGTAGGTAGATAGCAGGATACTCTTCTTTATTTCAATCTCCCAATGTATTTCAGATTGGAACCAGTAATCCTGCATACATACTTTTGCTTTAACAAATTAAAAAATTTCCAATTTTAAATAACTCAAAAGAACGTTTGTTAGAAAAGAACATTCAAAAATCATAAAGGCAGAAACAACAAAACCAATTTGAACAAAAAAGTATATGTTTTTGTCTGTATGTTAACTTGTTTTAGATGGGAGTTAAAATAAATATTATAAGTAATGTTCTGAACTTGAAAAAGAAGCGTTTCGGGGGTTAAGATTAAATTTTTCTTTAAGAAATAGTTCATTTTTACAATAATGATTCTTAAAAACAAATATCCTATTCAATTATTAATTGTATGCCGAATGCATAATTTTACATGATAAATAAATGTGTTAAAAAATTCACATAAATTTTTCCGTGTCGCATATTTATATATCTATGAAATTTTAGAAATTCCCTGAATACAAAATTTCTATTCAAAGGTTCTTCGAAACTTTTCATTACGATTCTTTCACTCTCGATACTTAATAAGCCAATATTTTAGCATTAATTATTCCATAGAGTCTAAAAATTAATCAACGAAATTTAACACACATAATTAAAAAAATTTCTTGAAATCAAAACTTCAATTTTGAATACTCGTCAACTATTATCTTTCTAAAATTTTATATCCATATTTTTTATCCTCAAGAATCCATTCCTTTAAACTAGTTACTTCTAGCAAAAACGCGCACATCGTGAAAATACGAAATCAATTTCCTGAATATTTTCGCACAATATGGTGCCCAAGTTAAAAGTCACACATTTTTTATTCACATAGAAATTTCACTTTTCCTTGATTACAAAATATTTGTTTTAAAATTCTTGAAAAATATCGATTACGTTTCTTTTAATCATTATGTATAATAAGCCTATACTTCAGAATTAATTATTCCATCAAATCTAAAAAAACTGATTACGAAATGCAACTGACAAAATTAAAAAAAAATATATATGTTTTCAAAATATCTGTTGTATCTCTTTGAAATTTCACTTTTCACAGATTGCAAATTTTATATTTAAACGTTCTTCAAAACGACTCTCTATCAAAACGACTTTTTATTACGACTCTCTCAATTTTGATATTTCAGAAATCACCAAAGTTAATAATTAATCAACCAAATTTAACTGACATAAATAAAAAAAATTCTGGTTATCAAAATAGCAATTTTGAAAAGTCACCAACCTACTATACTTCCGACTTTTAATATTCCCATCTTTAATGACTAAAAATAAATTCCTTCATACTAGTTTCTTCTCGCTAAATAGCGCTTAGTGAGAAATACGAAATCAGTCTCCTGAATACTTTGGCACAATATGGTGTCAAAGTTAAAAGTGAAATGAATGTATTTCTGGTAATTTTTCTCGGGACATGTGGTTTGCGCCGGCAATAAATTATCGCTGATTATCCAAATACGATGTGTGTGTTCTTCAGTTTAAGAACCTATTATGAAGCAACTGAAAAAAGTTGAACAGAGTTTAATACAATCGCCTTTTTTATTTGCATCAAAATTTATGAAAAAATTTACATTAATTATAATGAAGTGAAATTGAAATATTTTCAGATTTTTTGAAATGGAGAATCTTTATTAAAATGAGAAATTTTACTTGAGAAACATAAATAAATTTATCGACTGATATGAAATGAAATAAAAAGATGCGATATATCTTATACTGTTTTCAGTCTATTTTATAATTTAAATTATAAGCATAAATATATTCGTTTTATTGTCTTAGAATTTTTTTTATTTCTTTTCTAAATTAGTACTGCTGAATATTTGCGCGCGTTAATGTTATAAGCAGATGAATCATTATCGAAAATTATATTTTAATATTATTTTATTAAAAAATCACATTAATATAAAATTTCTTCTTGCTAAGAAAATGATAAAACTCAGAATCTATCTTGCTTTAAAAAATATATCTGCTCATTCAAACATGAAACAATTAATTTCACGCCCATATTAAAAACTGTTAATTTATTTTTAATATACCACAAAAAGCAATTTTCATCCGTTTCAATAATATATATTTGAAAGGATTCATATCCTTTTCTATAATACGAATAGCTAAAATCTTCAAGAACCATAAGTTCAAAATAAAAACAATTAAGAACAGAGAGGATATTGAGAGAAGAGCTCTCTGAGGAAGAACCTGTTTGGAAAAGGTTCGAAAGTACTAAGATTTTTAAATAAAATAAAACTTTAACATCTATAATTGTTTATTTAATCGCCTTTTAAGTAAGCATTGTTCATTTTATGATTGTTTTCATTATATATATTCAATTATTTTACCGTTTTTTAACAATTATGGACAATACTGATGACAGACGGAGTGCAAGATTTCAGTAATTGTCGTAAATGAATTTGAAGAGAAAGTTAATCTATTTATCTGTACCGAGTAACAAAAGAATAATTATCAAATCTGTTATCAATTTTGCTACATTAATTTAATTCAACATAAAGGATAAAATATCTTCATAGAGATTTTACTTTGTTAGAAAAGCACTTTTATAAATATTCCTAAAAGAAATTCTTAGGTTAAATGCATTGTTAGAGGCATTAAAAACAAATAAAAAAGAAAATTGCAATAAAATAATACACTTAAATGTAAGAAACAATGCAATTCTAAATCTTTTGTTTAGAATAAATTCATTATGTAAATTTTTTTTAGTTTCATAAGTAACTGGATATTTGTCTTCTGTTGAAAAGAAATGCTAATGGCTCTATTTAATCTACAGGTACAACTTACTTTTTTTTTTCCCGGATAATTTAAATTTCAGTTAGTTCAGTGAATATATTTTAGATACTCATTCGATAAAGTAAGTTAAAATTTCGATTAACGTGATGAGAGAGGAATGGGTAATATTTTTGATTCAGTAAAACTGCACAGCATTTTTCAAAATGGTTCAAAGAAAGAAATAAGATTTTATGAATTCGAAGAATCTTTTCGAAAATTGGAATTCGTACGGTATTGAAATTTATACAGATAGAAGATAACTTTTGTATTACATTAAGATTTATCTGCAAAAGAAGTTATAATAAGAGCATTTGGCAATCGGTAAGTTTTCGGATGAAATAATTATAGTATTTGTAATTTTGATCTAATTAAATTGCATTGTAATAATTTAAACGTGATATTTCTTATTTTCGAATATTTGTCGATTTTAATTATTAAAATAGCTCACGTATTTCCATTAATAGAAGTTAATTCCTATTGAATTATAACATAGAGCATTATTTTTGTATACATTTGTTATTTTATGAAGTTTTTCTGTCAGTTAAAGAAAATCTAGAATAAACTTAATTTTTGAAAATTAGCAAGTTCTGTATTCTGGAATAAAGGGATTTCGTATACAATATTTCCATAAAAGTTTTTTTTTCACACATAAGAATCTATTTTTGTAGGATAACAGATATATTTGTAAACAAACTCTTAAAATATCTTTATATATAATTTAAATATAAAGGGAAATATGTAAATATAATTCTACAAAAATTGATAAAAAATGTGTGTAAATATACATAAAAAATGAAAATATAAAAATAAAATAAAAGCATTTTTTATTATTAATACTTGTACTTACTGAAATTTAATACATATATTTTCGCATAGATTTTAAATGACTGTATTGATTATGGTGACTAAATACGAAACGTGTGTAAATATTAATTAGAATGAAAACTGCTGTGCAACTGTTATTTTTTTTAAATGAATTAAAAAAAAAACATTTTTAACGAATTTTCAATTTTTGACCTAAAAACGATTATTTATTTATTTATTTATTTATTTTTTTTTATTTTTTTTATTTTTTTTATAGAATAGCAGGTATTAATGGATTAGAGAAAAAACATAAAAAAAATAGCCTTTAACATCCATTACAAATAATCTTCACTAATGATATTACATTTTCTTAAGTATCTAATTTGAAAATAATATGATTAAAAATGTCTGTAATCCTCTAAGGATCCCATAACTTCCTCATAATAACGAATAATAACGAGGATGTACTCAAATTCTTTTCGTTGTTCTACTCCAATTGTTTTATCTTCATTTTGTAATAAGAACTTTGGATGATAACGATGACATTCTGTACGTCCAATTAGAGTAATGCACTGAAAGTTGTTACTGCAAAGTTGTTACTGCAAAGTTACTGAAAGTTGTTACTTATTTCACACTAGTAGCAAAGACAGCAGTTATCGATTCATTGAAGATTGTAATTCATTACTTCAGTCGTTAAGCACTAAATATTTTAGCAGCAATGTTTTTGCATTAAAGAATAACTTTTGTACGATTCTTCATTAGAATTGAACTCTTTAAAAACACTAATGCACATCAAAGGCAATAAGTAAAACACTTAAGAGCCCACAATAGTCACAGAAAAAGTACACAAAAAGACCCGGATGACCATGTAAAGTCTATGGGAGCGTTCTTTTCTAATATCTCGTTCAAATTTTAATATTTTGACATGATTTTTTTTTGCATAAAATAGTTCAGGACGATCCACAACCGGGCTAGTTTTTACTTTTTCGATTTTGGTTTTAGATTTTTTATAAAAAATTTCTTTAATTTTCAAAACCGGTTTAAACCGGTTCTGAAACTGAAACTATCATAATATAAAAAATATATAACCGAAATCGAAAAAGTGGAAACTAGCCCGGTTGTGGATCGTCCTGAACTATTTTATGCAAAAAAAAATCATGTCAAAATATTAAAATTTGAACGAGATATTAGAAAAGAACGCTCCCATAGACTTTACATGATCTTCCGGGTCTTTTTGTGTACTTTTCCTGTGACTATTGTGGGCTCTTAAGCCGGAAGCATCGAAAAGAGCTAATACATTAATTTGTTAGTAAAATTTTTATTGATGATCTTTATTTTATTTGTGAGTATTAAAAAGAAATATAATTTTATTACTTTTAATGGAATTAATACAATAATGAAATATGCATATATTCGATGTATGATTAAACTTATTTACTAATCTTCTATCCTTTCTTTCCCTAACTACACTAGCTTTGTTGACAAATTCTGTCTCAATTTTGAAAACGACCGCCAATGAAAACACCCTCTAAAAAGACTTTAATTGACGAAGGGAATGAATTAATAAAGTTACGCCTACTGGTGTTTAATCCCAGCCCCTCGGCTGACGTCATTTTAATCTGCACGATGCTAACGAAAAAGGATAACCGAAATATCTTTTTTTACAGACCGCTAAAATGACGTAGAGCTCCCGCATTGGTGTATTCCAGCATCACGTGACTCCAGCGGTCTGCAAAAAAAGATACTTGAAATAGACAGCAGTAGCCTCTCTTTCTTGTTAACCTTCAATAAGCAGGGATAGGATAGCGTTAGACTATGTTATATTATATAAAATTGCGCTTAGATTTAGGTAATTTATAAGTAATAAACAGTAGATAAGGAAATAGGGGAGTGATGTTTATGCCATAAATTTACAATAATTTAAATGCAACTATTTTTTATGTTAAACAATAAAAGCCGCAAATTTATAAATAAATGCGTAAATGTATAAATAAATATTGATCATTCATTTATAAATATAGTTTAATAGTTAAATATATTTTGATTTAATTATAGTTTATTTATCTTTCATCATAATCATCTTGTACTCAACGAGGAATCAGTACGTATCTATTAATTTATTCCTTATTATCATAACGTATCACATATCATTTGAATAATTTGAAATCAAGTACATGGTGATCAGAAAGTCAGTATACATTTGATAAATTAATAATTCACTGAATAATGTAGGTAGAGAGGGAAAAATTGACACACATGCTTGGAATGACATGGGGTTTTATTTAACAAAAAATAAATAAAAAGTTCAAAAAATGGCCGACAGATGGCGCTTCATGTGATAAGAAAATTATTAATTAGCATAACAAATTACGACAAAGCAAAGACGATGTTCTTCAGACCAAATGCTCAACATGTCCACCGTTATTCCTCAACAATAGCTGTAGTCGAGGGACAATGTTGTGCACAGCGATGTACAGCATATCTGAAGTTATGTTGCGAAATTGCCGTAGGATGTTGTCTTTTAGCATCCCTATTGATGTCGGTCGATCGCGGTAGACTTGCGACTTCATGTAAACCCAGAGACAAAAATCACACGGAGTGATATCTGGGGACCTGGGAGGCCACGCATGAGTAAAATGGCGGCTCAGCACGCGATCATCACAAAACGACGTGTGCAAGAGATCTTTCACACGTCTATGAAAATGGGATGGAACGCCATCCTGCATAAAAATCGTAGTTTCCAGCAGATGTTTATCAGCCAGGCTAGGGATGATGTGATTTTGTAACATATCGGCGTACCTCTCACTCGTCACGGAAACAGTTACAAAACCAGAATCACGACTTTCCTGGAAGAAAAAAGGCCCGATAACGGTAGATGTGGTAAATCCACACCACACAGTGACTTTCTCGTCGTGCAATGGAGTTTGCACGAAAGTTCTGGGATTTTCAGTAGCCCAAATTCTGCAGTTGTGGGTGTTGACAGACCCACGGAGTGTGAAATGGGCTTCGTCGGTCCATAACACGTTAGACAGCCAATCGTCTTCTTCCGCCATCTTTTGAAACACCGACATCGCAAATGCTCTTCGCTGCTCAAAATCGCCGGGGAACAGTTCATGATGCCGCTGGATTTTGAACGGATAGTATCGGAGGGTACGCCTTAGTGCTGCCCAAACAGTACTGTATGGAATGCCAGTGCGACGTGCAACATCACGAGCACTCACTTCTCCATGCGTAGACGAACCCGCTACAACCTCCATTTCGTCCTGAACAGTCTGAGCAATATTAGCACTTGTGGTCGTTCGGCCACTACGGGGTCCATCGTCTAAACAACCTGTGGCTTCGAACTTCGACATCATTCTCTTCACAGCTGCAATTGTCATAGGACCTTTACCCGTTCGAGTACCCTTCGTATGGCGATAGGATCGTAAAGCTGCAGTAGCAGCCCCTTTCTGATAGTAGAGCTTCACTAACAATGCCTTCTCTGGTAACGTCAACATGCTGCGATTGCTGGTGCATCTGATTCTCTGTCTCATTTACAGCGCCTTTTATACACGATTCTCAGGCAGCGTCACTGACGTTTTGCTGTGCAGCGCCATCTGTCGGCCATTTTTTGAACTTTTTATTTATTTTTTGTTAAATAAAACCCCATGTCATTACAAGCATGTGTGTCAATTTTTACCTCTCTACCTACATTATTCAGTGAATTATTAATTTATCAAATGTATACTGACTTTCTGATCACCCTGTATGTAACAAATATTTGTTTATTTATTATTTAAAATGCGTGTACGTATTACTTAAATTATGTTTCAATCGTTTGTGAAATGCTGTTTAGCTTTTAATGACAGAAGAGTGAATTTTATCAGAAACTTTCAAATTTAGTTTAGATATTTAGAGTGAAAATCGCCTTTTCATAAAATATTTCACTCAAAATCGGTAGAAAAGACTGTGTAAACTGTAGTTTGAAGAGTACTGAAGCTTTTCACTGAGTCACGTTCAAGTAAAATGAGAGGGAAAAATGATGTTACAAAGAATGCTTATCAGTAATAGTTGAAAATATATTCAACTTTTGGGCTTTTATTGCCTTTTTGTTATGTATTTGAATTGTAAACGGAATGCATATCCACATAAGATAACTTACATCAAATAGTACGTTTAGAAATGTATCATTTTTGTTTAATTCATTTTAGATTACATGATGTTACTTTTACAAAAAGTTTATAAGTTAAAGTAAAGAATTAAAAAAATCTTCGAGTGATATTTCTTTTCAATGCTATCTAATGTTATGTAACATGATTCTCTCCTGAGTTCAAACACACTTACGAATAAAGCGTAGAAACATAGATCCGATTGAAAAATGGTTATTATGGTCATTAATGGATATTAATAATTAATGGTTATTAATTATTTTTTTAAAATGTCCACTATACAAGCTTAATAATATTTACACACTTCGATGTAATGATTTTCAAAATATGAATATTTCATTAAACGTGAACATTTGTACGTCTGTCACACTGTAAAAACAAAATACCCAAATTGGGTTGAAAGATTTCTGGGTACAGAATTGTTCTAATTTGGAAAGTTCAGTTTGTAGCACAAAATCGTTTTTAATAAGTCTGATTTTTAATGACATTAAAACAATTAAAATATCTTAGATAGTATATACATTATACCTCAGAAATTTTGATTAATTTATTGTTAATAAAGATCTGCTCTGTTTTGAACCATTTTGGGTTAGCTATTTTAGGAACAATACACTACCATTTTGGAATTCTTACTGTACCATTTCAGGAAAACTACTATACCCAGAAATATTTCAACCCAATATGGGTCTTCAATTTTTACTGTGCACTGGAAAAAATCTACTAAAGCATAAAAATTAAGAAAATTGTTTTAAGTAATCTTCTTTCTTTAGAGTTAAACAAAGATTTCACATTCTCTAATATCATATATATATGTACATATATATATAAATATTTACTCATAAAGTAGATATGTGACCAAAAATTTATTGTCAAATATTGTATGATAGTGTTTACTTTATAGAAATTCGTCATTAATGAATTTATCGCAATTTGTATCGCATATGTTATATGGGGGTTCAGCATCTAACAATAAAAGCATACTAAAAGAGGCCCTTTTCAATAATCTGATATTTACAGATGCATCTATGTGCATTTTAAATCGTACGAGAATAATAATTTAAAAATTATATTCAGTAATAAAAAATTCAAATTAAATTTAAACATAATGAAAAAGAAGTTTAACTTAAATAATCACAGCTAAACATCTGAAAAAGTATAGATATATTTGTTGCAGGTTACACTTAACAAAAATGTGTATTATGCGCAGTGTTGAAATGCGAACATTCTTTACTTTAGATATAATATTTAATGTTCCATCTTTGATGAATTTAAAAATAGATTTTACATTATCAATCTCACTTAAAACAGAGAAGAAAAATTACAGTTATAGACCAAACTAAAATGTGATATAGTATTTTAAATCTGCCATTTTACATGAAAACAAATCATTTTTGCATACTAATAAAATTAATATATATCAATACGATAACCTTCTAGATTTTGCATTTCTGTCATGTCTGATATTTAATTATTAACTTAATTATGATAATATTTTAACGAAATAATCTATAGTTTTGTATGATATTTAAACTAAAATAGAAATACATAAAAATGTAAAACATTGTGATATATAAATATATATATTTTTTTATATAAAAATAACTTCTCTATTAAAATTACAAATAGTTTATGTGAAATTTTTATTTTTTAAATATATAATTATAAACATATGGACTTATTTTCTTATTTTGGAAATGCTGTTTAAACTAATGAGCTAATATTAAATAATTCACAAGGAGACGAGAACTCATGAACTATGACAACAACCCCTGAAATTTTCTGATTCTACATTGTTTATTCATGTCAAGTGCATGTGATTTATCGTCTGTTTTCATTTTTTGTATTATCATTTTCTATTAGAATCTTAAAAGAAATCTTTTTAACTAATCGTTTTTCATTGCCATGTATCTGAAAAAAAAAATCTCATCTGTATTTCTGTTGGAAGTTTCGCATTTGGAACAAGGAAGAATGTAGAGTTATACTGGAATATATAAATATACACATATTGCAAGATAAA
The DNA here is from genome assembly GCA_964019185.1 of Maratus speculifer. NCBI lineage: Eukaryota > Metazoa > Arthropoda > Arachnida > Araneae > Salticidae > Maratus > Maratus speculifer. The sequence continues at coordinate 42,607,894 of OZ025297.1, read as the reverse complement.
TTCGTTCACCTGTGTATCTGAATTTCATCAGTGCATCTCAATTGGAATAGCTACTCATTTGGTAGAAAAACGAAGAAAATTAAATTATATTAGAATACAAAGATTGACACATATTGCGAGGTAACATCGCCCGTTTACATCATTTTGCTTTTTAAATGTGTTTCTAAAAGCATAATAAACGATTTGATAAATCAATTGTAATAATCTATTAATAATTTTTAGTATCGTAGTTTGGTATTGTTTTAGTGTAATTATTTTCTAAACCAAAATATATTTTAGTATCAGTTCAAGAAATTAAATATCTAAAATAAAAATTAAACATCCTTCGGCTGAATATACGTAAGTATGGGTTCTACTTTTGCATAGTTGTAATGAACTCAAGAAAGCGACTAAATAAAATTTTACGAATGAAATTAATGTTTTATGTTTTATTTAACAAATTCTTCTACTTTTAGCGCATTGTGTATTTTGCGATTTTTATAGCTAAGAGAGAACACAGATATTTCATTAATTTTGTTCAGTTTAATTCTATTTTATATTTTCTAGTAAAATAATTATATTTGGATAATTCTAAAAAAATGCATTTTTAAGTTATTGAAAAATAGATATGTTTTTTTAAGTTTGCCTTCATATATGCTCATATTCGTAAATTATATGTTATAAACATTTACGTGATTTTATCCACACAGCAACTCATCACACATAGAAAAGAAATGCATATTTCCTTAAGAAATGGTGTTAAAAAAAGTTATATCAGCTGTTAAAAACAGTTGTTAAAAAAATAAAAATAAAATAAACGCTGATGTTTCAGTGTAGTAAAGCTGTTTGATGGCACTGTATATTGTAAAATAATGAAATATAACACATATTCATATACTTTAATTTTTTCAAATAACATAAAAGCCGAAGGCTTATTCCAGACGCACATCTATTACATATAAACTAAAAATCATATATATATAAATTAAATATCGATCTCTAATACTAAAAAAAGCTTGATTATTTTAAAAAATAGGACATGAAGAATGCATGGAGAAAAATCCGTTTAAAATTTTCATTTTCATTGTGAAAGTTTGCATTTTCAACGTTTAAATCATATCGCGTCATAAGCCCAGTTAAGGTAAAAATGGGCTGTTAAAATATTTACAGATAAACATACTTTCCTTTAATAGTATATTTAAAAAAATCGACATTTTTATCAATTTTGACACAAATTGTTTTTCAAAATAATAAAACTTCTTATAAATCACCGAAAAAACTAAATAATCACGTTGCGCATTTCTAATGGAAAAAAATAGTTATCAGGTATTGTAAACACTTCTCCGTTAGGTTCTCTGACAGAAACGTGCTTATAGTAACTGATGACAGGCTGTTATAATTTCCATTTCGAAACGCGTCATGTGTATTGTTTGTAATTTTATAATGATTAATACCAAGTTTTATTATTTTACTGGTCAAATGTTTCATCGTGTTATAATTACAAATAATCCAAAATCTAAAGCTGACTTTATCATGAATAGTTTCCTGCAGTATGAATTATGCTCATTCAATAAAACTGCAGCCGTTAAAAAATGACACTTGGATGAAATACTAATTATACAAAAAAGAAAAAATAATATTTTTTTACATTACTCAAAATTAAAATATGTGAACAAAAAACAGATTACTCCTTTTTAATTTATGTTTCTTCGCAAAATATATTGCAGGTATTTTTCTCTATTAAAAAAAATGCCTAAAAATATAGTACATTGTATTACTTATGTTTCGTATATTATGTATTTCAAAAGTATTCTTTTATATTTTAACATCTTCGAGAAAATTTACGACTGCGAAGTGAAAACATTTCCGTGATAAGGGAAAAAAGTGACGAACGGCCAAAAATCAACCATAAGAACTTTCGTCTGCATAGATTCTAAAGAATGAAGGGTGCATTTCAATATTACCGCTAAAATGAAATGGTTTGTATTTTTCACAATTTGACATTTCTGACAATCACGCCGTCTTTTGAATTGGTAGTTCTGACTTAGAGCAATATATTTGCTTTTTTGAAAATATTTTCATATAAGATAAATCTCGAAGAATTTTCTTTAGTACGTGATGGCCCGAAAACATGTATGTAGCACATCAAAACATACAAAAGTAATTTCTTTTACTGTATATATGTTACACTAACAAACAGTCACACAGTGTTATATATATACATATATATAAATCTAAATACGTACTTCCGAAAACAAAATTACATCCGAAACAGTTGGACAAATAAGTATACAATTTTATTAATTGAATGTAATATTTTTTAGTTATGGTACTGTTTTTTACTATTTTAAATATTAAATATTTTGTTCTATGCTACGCGCTTTAAATTTTTATTTATAAACTAATGAATTCACACCAGAATATTTTGAACAGGAATTTTCTATTCCTTTATTTATGGAAAATCTATCACCATTTTTAACTGTGCTTATATGTTTTTATTTTTTTAACTTCTTTTTTATATATTTACAACATACATATATTTTTCATTATTTTAAATTTGTAACATTTCTTACAATTACATATATTCATTGAAGACCACATTTTTTTAAAACTAATTTTTAATTCAAAATTGTTCTTTTAATAAAATCATAAAACATGATTTTATACTACATTTAGACTTTTCACCCAATGGGCTATTAATAATATGATTAATATAGTAATTAAATATATATATATCCCTAGTAGCAAACCAATATTGGTCCAACGTTGCGCGAATATTGCATTTATTGGAAATATTGCAAATAAAACGCCAATATTGTCCCAATATTGGGATGTTTACATTTTGTCCTTATTTAGCCAATATTTGAAGCCAATATTATATCGGAAATATTTCCAATGAAATTCAATTATTTAATCAATATTGGCGTTTTAATGGGAATATTTACAATGAAACCCCAATATTGGTTAAATATTGGCTGCAAATGTTGGTTGAATAAGAGCGAAATATAAACACCACAATATTGGAGCAATATTTTATGCCAGTATTGCGCCAATGTGCCAATATTGCTCCAAGATGTAGCCAATATTATCCCAATATTGTTTGGCTACTGGGGATATATATATATATGTGTGTGTGTGTGTATGCGTGTGAGGACATCAGAAGCCAAGGGGTATAAGTGACAAAATTGAAAAATAATGAGTTAAGTGCACAGGCTATTACATTGTTAACAGGCTAAAACATTATTAATGAACTTTCAATTTTTAACCTAGAAACCTTTATTTATGTTTTTTATAGTATGGCAAGTATTAATGGATTACAATAAAAAACAATAAAAAATAGTTTTTAACATCCATTACAAATTATCTTCACAAATGGAATTACATTTTCTTAAGTATCTAATATGAAAATAATATGATTAAAAATGCTTGCAATCCTCTAGAGAACTCATAACTTCAGCCTAAAAACGAATAAGACAGTAAAAATACTCCAATTATTTTCATTGTTATCCTCCAATTGTTTTATCTTCTTTTTATATTAAGAACTTTGAAGGATAATGATGACATTCTGAACGTCCAATTAGAATAATTGGATAAAATGAACCTGCAGTGAAAGTTGTTACTTAATTTATACTAGTAGCAAAGACAACAATTATCGATTCGTTAAAGATTTTAATTCACTAATTCAATCGTTAAGCACTAGATATTTTAACAGCCATATTCTTGTATTAAAAAATCACTTTTGTACAATCCTTTATAAGAATTACACTCCTTGAAAACACTAATGCTTGTTAAAGACAAAAAGTAAAACAATTAAGACAAAAACATAGAAATGAACTAATCTACTAACTTGCTAGCAAAAGTTTTATATTTAATGTTTATTGACCATCTTAATTTTATTTGTGAAAAAGATTTTATTTGTGAGATTAAGAAATATGATTTTATTTCTTTTATTGGATATAATACAATAATGGATTATGCATACATTCGATGTATAATTAAACTTCATTTATTGAATTTTTAATGTCCATTTTTAAAGCTATAGAAAACTTTCGTACTTTAAGTTTTGGTTTATCAAAAGAAAATAATCGTTTATCCTGTCTTTCACAAGCTACGCTAGATTTGTTAACTGGCAATTAATTCTGTTTGAACTTTGAAAATGGCCGCCAATGAAAATTCAAAAAAGACTTTACTGGACGAAGGGAAGACATTTATAATTTTACGCCTATTGGTGTTTAACTCCAACCTTGTGGCTGACATCATATTAATAAGCAGGGGTAGGATAGCGTTACACTATGTTTTATTATATGGAGATGACCTTAAATTTAGGTAATTTATTAGTAATAAATAGTAGATAAGGAAATATGAGAATGATGTATGTGCCATAAATTTACATAAATTTAAAAGAAAGTACTGTTTTATGTTAAACATATATGCGTAAATATATAAATAAATATTGATATTTCATTTAAAAATATAGTTTATAATTAAGTATATGTTGATTTATTTATAGTTTATTAATCTTTCATCATTATCATGTTGTATTCCTCAAGGATTCAGTACGTATCGGTTAATTTTTTCCGTATAATCATAATGTATGATATACAATTCCAATAATTTGAAAACAAGTATGTAACAAATATTTACTTATTTATTATTTCAAATGCATGTACGTATTATATTATGTTTCGATCGTTTGCGAATTGTTATTCAGCTTTTAATTACAGAAGAGTGAATTTTAACTGAAACGTTCAAATTTAGATTAGATATTTAGTGTGAAAATGAACTATTTTACTCAAAATCGATAGAAAGGGCTGTTTAAATTGTAGTTTGAAGAGTACTTAAGCTTTTCAGTGAGTCACGTACAAGTGAAATGAGATGGAAATATGATGTTACAAAGAATGCTTATCATTAATAGTTGAAAATATATTCAACTTTTAGGCTTTCACTGCTCTTTTGTTAAGTACTTGCAAGTGTAAACGGAATAATGTATTTTCACAAAAGATAAATTACATCATATATCACGTATAGAAATGTATCACTTTTGTTTAGTTCATTTTAGATTACATGAAGTTACTTTTACAAACAATTTATAAGATAAAATAAAGAATTGAGAAAAAAAAAACATCGTGTGTTATTTCTTTTTGATACTATGTAATGCTATGCAATAAGTCTCTCTCCTAAGTTCAAGCATGTTTACTAACAAAACGTAAGAAAATAAATCCGATTGAAAAATGGAGTTTTATTCATTAACTATTTTTAAAATGTCCACTATAGAAGCTTAATAATATTTCCACTGTTTGATGTAATGCTTTTCAGTATTGAAATATTTTATAAAAATAAAGGAAATTGTTTAAAATTATCTTGTTGCTTCAGGGTTAAACAAAGATGACACATCCTCTAATATCATAAACAATACATATATATGTTTCCACATAAAGTAACTATTTGATGAAAGACTTATTGACAAATATTGTATGATTGTTCACTTTATAGTAACTCATCACTAATGAATTTATCGCAATTTGTATCTCATATGTTATATGGGGGTTCAAGTTCCAAAAATAAAAGCCAACTAAAAGAGATTCTTTTCAATAATCTGATATTTACAGATCATCTATGTGCATTTTAATTCGTATGAGAATAATAATTTAAAAATTATATTCAGTAATATAAAATTCAAATTAAATTTAAACATAATGAAAAAGAAGTTTAACTTAAATAATCACAGATAAGCATCCGAAAAAGTATAAAGATATTTGTTGCAGATTACACTTAACAAAAAGGTGTATTAAACGCAGTGTTGAAATATGAACATTCTGTACTTTAGATATAATATCCAATGTTTCATCTTTGTTGAAGTAAAAAATAGATTTTACATTATCAATGTCCACTATACACACTATACTATTACAAATGTCCACTATAGAAGTTTAATATTTTTTCCTCTCTTCGATGTAATGTTTGACAGCATTGAAATATTTCATTAAATGTACAATAGTCTGTCACTGGAAAAGTGTGTCAAAGCATAGACATTAAGGATATTGTTTAAAGTAATCTTCTTTCTTTAGGGTTAAACAAAGATTACACATTCTCTAATATCATAAACCATATATATATATATATATATATTTCCTCATAAAGTAGCTATTTAATCAAAAACTTTGTTGTCAGATATTGTATGATTGTTTACTTTATAGAAATTTGTCAATAATGAATTTATCGCGATTTGTATTGTATATGTTATATGGGGGTTTAAATTCTAACAATTAAAGCAAACTAAAAGAAAAGCTCTGTTTTCAATAATTTGACATTTACAGATTCATCTATGTGCATTTTAAATCGCACGAGAATAATAATTTTAAAATTATATTCAGCAACATAAAATTCAAATTAAACTTAATGAAAAAGAAGTTTAACTTAAATAATCACAGATAAGCATCAGAAAAAATATAAAGATATTTGTTGCAGATTACATTTAACAATAGGCATTTTTCTATTGGTTTAGGGTAAATTGTCCCCCCCTCCTATAAAAAAAACTGCAAAGGTGATTAAATTGGAACCACACTACCTCCTAATACAATGGAACTTCAGTTTTTGTAAGAAGAAATCAACGTCCTAAAACTCGCTCTATGCTCTTGTTAGATCTTACCAATGTAGAGTACAAGCAATAAACAGTATATAAATATTTACAGTACAGTAAATATTGTTCTACAAATAAGATAATAAGAAATCGGGTCTTCTAAAAATAAGAAATTGGGCGTCTATAATGTATGCATGCCTCTTAGTGATTGAAACACTCACTTCTGAAAACTTTAATTTTTCGATCCTTGCACATTATATTGTGAGTTGCAATACTTTCGGGGTAACGGAGAAGTAAAGAGGAATCAAATTTAGAAATGATGTTGAAATTAGGGTACTTTACCTTATAGTTCAATCAAAAGAATTTAATATCATAAGCCTCAAGTTAAAAAATAAATAAATAATAGTAAATAATGATTAAACGTTTCTGTCTTTTTTTTCATTTATACTCTACCATGTCTTTAAATAAAAAATAATAAGTAATAAGTACTTACTTATTTCTTTTTTTACGTGTAATCTCTATCATGTATTTTTAACAAATAATTTAAGGAAGTTCAAATGCCTTAAGATCCAAAAACAAATTTAGTTATTAAATTAATGAAAAAATGCTTTCAAAAACTTTTTTTTTTTACTTTTCTATAACGACAAATTGCATTTATAAAAACAACAGGTGTTATTAAATATCATTATTTATTTAAATACAGAATCATTAAATAACTGTTTTAATTAATACACACTAATCAAATCTTACGATTTAAACATTATATGGAATGCGTTAAATAACCAACATTCAAATAAAATATCAGAAACTATTTAATTGCTTAATTAATCTTAGATCGACATTATGTTTAGCAGCAGCAGTAATTTCCATAGTTAAAACATACAGTGTAAATATACACTTATCTGCAAATATTTGCTGTTTAAATAAACATGTTTACATATTTTGAATTCCGCTTCTTTAAGAGGGATGTAAAATAAACAGACTTCAAAATAAATTCTATCTTCATGAGCGATGTTTTATTGGATTTATGTCATATGGCATCTTTTCATAACATTCTATCTTCGACACGTTTGCGAAAACTCCTTATTTAAGTATCATAAAGAAAATACTAAGAACAAGTTTAGTTTGATTACATGAATTGTAATCATACGTGATAGATTTTGATACGCACAACCATCCATTACAAATACATTTTGCTTACATTTACAATCTAAATTTGTCAGTTCCTGTTTTTATTATTGCTAAAATTTTCTTAATAGTTTTCAAAAGACAACTGATCAAATTAATTACTAATGTTCAATGTAAATTTGCATATGTAAAATTTGAAAATGTATACTTTATCTGTTTTATTTTACCTATCTATAAAAAAATATTGGTCAGTTTCTATTTAATACATAAGTGAATATTACTACTAATTTTATTTTTATTATTTTAGTATTATCTAATATTTTGTATAATTCTTTGGAAAAAAATTCTTTTCAAAATTAGTCAACTTTACTGCTTTTCTTCTACCTTATACTAACTATCCTATATCTTATTAATCTTACCTAATAAGATTGAAGCCAATTTATTTTCTTAAGTAATTGAATTGCTTAATTTTTAACTAAACTAGTAACTTATCCTTTTTTATGATTGAACAATTGTAAACGCCCGTAGTAGGACGATTGGTAATTATTCTGATTTTTCCGTAAAATATTAAATAATTGATGAAAATACCAACAAGTGAGTGTCCTCTGCTCTATCCGAAACATTTTTCTGGTCGAATCAGAAATCCTACCGTTTATCATGCAGAACTCCATTACTATCAAAAACTTTTTTTTTTCTGTACAGTGTATATATATTTCTATTTCTTATTTCATAGAATGAGTATATATATACATTTTAACGAAACTAATGTTATGATGAAATATTTTCCGAGGATAAATTGATATAACCTAAGAAAAGAATAGGATATACTTTATTGCGATATTGTAATTAAAATAAACCAACAAATGATAGTCAAAAAGCACCGAAAAACTGACAAAAAATGACAATCAAGTGTACAGTTTAGCTTTAATTTTTTTTTGTTTATTTAAGTATGTATATATATATGGTTCAAATGCCATATTTCGGCATAATACACAAATAAAAAATATTTTTAAAGTAAACACATAACTAAATTTAAATTTTTAAGGATTTTTTTAAAACCCATACTATTTTATGAAATATTACATTTCTTCCCATTTTTCTCTGATTTTCAAATGTGTATTACGCAATACTGCATGAAGCGTATGTCACGTGAAGTGGTGGCTTTTGGAGCTTCAGATATGTATATACATATATAGTTAGTTCAGGTGATGGTTTGAAGTAAGTTGTTAAAAAATAATAACAACACTAATAATAATCAAATTCTGATTTTTCAGTGTTGTAAAGCAATTTACTGGCACTGTTAATTGTAAAAGAATGAAATCTAACACATATTCATGTAGTGTATTTTTTTTTTCAAATAGCATAAAAGCTGAAGGCTTGTTCCAGATACAGATCTATTACTTATATATTAAAGAATTATGTATAAAAAAAATTAAATATCGATCTCTAATACAACAAAAGCTTGAGTATTTTAAAAACAGAACATGAAAAATGCATGGAGAGAAAGCCGTTCAAAATTTTCATTTGGATTGTGAATGTTTGCATTTTCAATGTTTAAAACATCTCGCGTTATGAGCAATGTAAAGGTAAAAATGGAATTTAAAAATATTTACGGATAAACATACTTCCCTTTAACAGTATATTTTAAAAAATCGACATTTGGATCAAATTTGAGACAAATTGTTCCCTTAAAATAATAAAAATTTTTACAAATCATCGAAAAAAACTAAATAATCACGTTGCGCACTTATAACGAAAAAATATAAGAGCCCTCATCAGCTACTGTATACACTTCTCCGACAGGTTCTTTTATGGACACGTGTTTACAGTAACCGATGACAGGCTGTTATAATTTCCATTTCGAAACGCGTCATGTGTATTTTTTATAATTTTATAATGATTAACACCAAGTTTTATTATGTTAATGATCAAATGTTTCATCATGATGCAGTTACAAATAATCTAATATCTAAAACGGTTTTTATCATGGTAGTTTCCTGCAGTATGCATTATGCACACGAAATAAAATTACAGGCGTTAAAAAAATGAAACTCTTGATGAAATACTAATTATACAACAAAGCAAAAAATCATTTTTTACATTACTCGAAATTAAAATATGCGTAAAAATTAAACATTAATAAACACAGATTACCATTTATTTAATTTATGTTTTTTCAAAAAATATATTAAAGGTGTTTCCCCTACTTAAAAAAGAAAAACGCCTAAAGATCTAGTACATTACTTATGTATTTCAAAAGTATTCTTTTATCTAGGAACATCTTCAAGAAAATTTACGACTGCGAAGTGAAAACATTTCTGTGATAAGGGAAAAAAAAGTGACGAGCGGCTAAAAATCAATCATAAATAACATCTTTTGCAGAGATTCTAAAGAACAAAATGTGGATTTCAATACTACCGCTAAAATGAATTGGTTTGTATTTTTCACAATTTGACATTTCTGACATCTGCAGCGTCTTTCAAATCGGTAGTTCTGCTTAGGAGAAATATATTTGATATTTTGAAAATATTTTCATTTAAAATAAATCTCAAACAATTTTCTTTTGTTTGCGACGGCCCGAATTTATGTATGGTTTCTTTGTAACGCATTGAAATATAGAAAACAAAATATACATTTTAAAAATATACGCGTGTACACACAAACAGTCCCACATATATTTACATAAAATTACATTATCTCCAGAAAAAGTTGGACTAAAGAGTGTACACAATATTTAAAATATAACTTTTTTTTTTTTAGATATAGTAGTTACTTTTTACTACTTTAAATAGAAAACATTATTTTTATTGCTGCGCCCATTCAAAATTTTTCTCTTAAGCAAAAAACAAATGTTAAGAAAATTATTATTTATTATTATTATGGGAAATCGAATCGCATTACGAGTACTTGAAAATGTTGAACACCACCTTTTCTGGTGCAATTGGGAAAGATTCGTAATTTGAAATAATATCTTTGTTATCATTAATATAAACCTATCCTTTGCTGTTAATATAAATCCTTAAAAAAATATTTTTCATATTTTTTTAATATAACTAGAAATAAAATTTACTATATAACAAATTAATCAAAACATTTAGCAGAATATAATTGAAATATTTGTTATAAAAATATCTAAAAAAGCACTTTATATGAAATTATTTGATTTATTTATACGTAAAACAAGAATTAAGTAATCTCATATGTATTTTAGAGTAAAAGTTAGCGATAAAAGTTAAATATAGAAGTTTGAGATCAAAGTTACCTGGGTAATTTAGGAAAAAAATAAACAAGATAAACCTATGAACAAATGGGTACGACAATATTTCATTATAATTTTAAATTATTCAATGAAAATTTTATTTTAATCCATTAAATTTGTAACTATTTTTATATATCAAACAGAAATATTTTTATTGGTTCTGATAGTTTTCTAAACGTGTCACTTTGGTTATGTACACATCTTTATCTGTATCTTAAAATTTTTAGGTTTAGATATCTTACATAATAAATGTGGTTTAATACTCACTGACATGCTTTTTTATTTTTATTTTATAATTTTATTGATATAAGGACCCTGGGGTAGTAACGCCAGGCGGGGTAATAACGCCAAGTGCTCATATTTTGCATAATTATGAAATAATCTGGTAAATGATACCCATGTGCTCTGCGCAGAAGGGTTTTGAGTCATATAAATCGCAAAAACAGCTTCAAGTTAATTTGTTTCATTTTTAGGTCTTATTGTTTTTACAAGGAATTAAAATTAACGCTTGATCTAAAATTTGCGAGATACGTTTTGTGATGTGAAGACTATTTTTTGTATCCGGAAATACTTTGTTAATTACATAAATTTGTAGTACATTTCATGGACTTTCAAAATGTTATTGAAGATTTTGGATATCTTGTCGAGATAATTTGTAATTTAAAATGTACAGCGCAATAACTATAACGGGGTAATAACGCCATTCCTTGGCATTAATACCCCGGTTGATTCCCTACAGGGGACGAGCTACATCCTAAATACTGATTCAAATAAATACAGTTAAAACTTGCAATGTTTCTAATAATTCTATTTAAGCGGTCCTTTTTAAGCAAAAAGAAGCTCACGGTCTGATATTCTTTTGCCTAATCCTCCCCCCCCCCCACCTTTATTTTGCTTACACTTTCACAAAAAATTGAACATTTTCAATAGCTTAGAATGCAATTTGTCAATTTCTAAGTTTGTAGAGTTTGTATTTTTAGAATTGGGCAATCTACATGCAATTATTCCATCTTATTTCATAGTTTTGTTTGCATGGCGTTATTACCCATATAGGTGGGTAATAACGCCAAATAGCATTGGTCAAGAAATCACGCGATTACATTTTATGAATACATATCTGTTAAATTATTTTTTTTATATAGTTAGTCAATGAGTTGCTGTATCAAATCATATATTTGTTTGAAAAATACAATCTAAAACTGAGCCGTGAAAATTGGTAGAACCTTAACGTGGCGTTATTACCCCAGGGTACCTTATTATATAATCTTCTTTACTGCCATTAAAAACAATGGAGAAATTAATTTCCCGTAGTAAGAGAATCTCCAAAAAAGGTGTTGATAACTATTGAGGTAACTGGATCCGACATGGTTTAATTACCCCTGAAACAAGTCCCAGTTACCCTTTTCTTGAAATAAACTATGGAGAAACACCGACCTTCCTTTTATTTAAATAAAGAAGGTACTTACAGATACTTACAGATACTACAGATTATTGTAATTTTATGTTTTGTCTTTAAAGAAGTGATTTTTTAATAAAATACGGTAAAGTTCAACCAATTTTACCGTTTTTTTTAAGAAGCACAAATTTCCAGTAACCTATCACAGAAAAGGCGGAGCTATGGTTGAGTTAGCACAATTTCTTTTAAGAAGTTGAGATGGTGGTAAAATATTCAAAATAGTTGAAACTTAAAATTTTTGTGTGGTTTTTTTATAAAATAATCTATAGGGTCGTTACCTCGTTGGTCTTGTTGTCCTACATTTCTTTATTGGAATTAGATATTATTTTTTGTGTAGTAGTAAGTGAGGGGAAAAATAGTGAAGGAAACGCAAATTTTAGAAATAGTGAAACTAATATATGGTATACTATTAAGTGTCTAAATCTTAAAATATGTCATACCACTTTAGATTTTATATGTTCTCGAGATTAACGGAAGAAAGGGAGATTTCTCATTCAGTTCCCGTAAATGTGTGTGTGTGTATGGGGGGGGGGGGGGGGGAAGGTGAAGCATATGGGATACAAAATTTGTGTAATTGTTTTGATTATTTGTGCATTTTATTGATTGCTTACTTGTTAAATTTTTATTTTGAACTAAATTAGAAAGAGGAAAAAACACAAGATCTTAAAATGTATATTTTGAGAAAAGGCTGAAAATTTCCGAGGAGACAGAATATGATGTCTAAGAATTGTCTTATATTGTCTATAATTGTCTAATATTGTCTTAAGAAAAACAATATATTAATTATATTAAAATCGAATAAATTTCATTCCTGTAAAAAATAAAATAAAGTAAAATAAAATCTCTTGTAAAAAAGAAAATTAAATTTTATTAAAATTTTGCTCCCTCTTTTATCCTGTCAAGCACTTTCCTAAATAAATTTAGCTTAAATTTGCATTGAAATGCCATTTAGAATACTCCAGAATCAAAAATGAATCATATACGACCACTAAAAAAGAAATATAGAGTTTTTGGTCACATGATCGCGATTTCGGTCGATCGTCAAAAATAACACGCGGCTACCAAGAATCCTCAGTTTTATCATATCATGGCCATTTTTTTTAATTTAGACATATTAAATTCACACAAAAATTTTAATAGCAGTTTTATATATACATATTTTACAATTACACATATCATTTAATACCACTTTAATACCACTTTTTCACAAAATAATATTTAATATTAAACTTTTATTTTTTTATAAAATATTATAATGTAGTTTTTATACTAAATTTTGACTTATTCTCCCAATGTCTAATTAGTAATAATATATTCATCAATTGGCTGCGTGTAAAGTTAACGAAAAAATAAAAGCCCCTTGGTGTGAATACACGTTAAGTACTACCGTCTTACAAAACAAAAATAAATATTAATACCTATTCATGAGAATTTCAAACGCCCAAATAAAAAATCGTTGATATGCGGCAACACTGCGGTTTAAGTTGCGCTATGTACATTACTCTAATTCTGTACCAAATTTTAACTACGTTCGCGTATGTGGACTTTGTGACTTCGCGTTGGACTTGTGATATTTATTTATGTTTGAAAAAGTACTTAAAAAGTATTTCTGAATCCCAAATTTTGGAACTATCAATTAACCCAGTAAAGATTATCGTCTTAATCACATACTTTTTCTTACCAAAAATAAGACACAATAGCAATTCAAAAAGAAAAAAAAAATACAAATTTTAGAAAGGATACTTTCAAAATGACAAACCTATTGAAAAAAAAAAATATATATATATATACGAATTAAAACCGAAGTTATGGATAAAAATATAATGGTGCACTTTATTTTAAAAATTAATTATCCTCATATTATATCCACATAATATATTATCCTCATATTCTCTGATTACATGTGTTAGTTTATTGCGAAACTCACTTTAACTTAATTTTCGTCACTGAAATTTTTATAATAAAAAATAATTGTAAATTGTTTGGTAGAATTACGTGAATATGATTAGAAAAGACATTAGTAATGCTGAAGAGTTTGAATATACTTTCAAATTTAGGATCATTATAAAAATTTAGAGTTACAATTTACAAGATATGGGACATTGAACATACGCTGGAGAATTTGGAAAATCGTGCGAGCAATATGCATAATTTAAAATGCATGTTTTTCCAAAGATACTTTATCGTTTTGATTTATTTAATTAATGTTACTAAATATGTATGTATTTGAATATTTTATTTAACCATAAGAACATGTGAAATTAAGGAAAAAAATGTATTTGTGTTTTTGTCATTGATGAAGAAATTACAGAGGTTTTTTTATGCCACTTTAAATACGGTCATTTGCTGGTTGCTTAACGTAATCTGCCCCCTAATGTATTATGAAAACTACTCTGAAACGTTTACAAAATAAATAAATAAATAAATAAATAAATAATAACATGTTGGAAATTGCACGTGAATCGTATCAAATGAGGTACGTTCATACGATAACGAAGTTTTAAGATATCACTGTCATATATCAATTTCATAAAATTGTAAATAGTAAAATATAATTAAAATGTGCACCAAGCAATGTTATCTCTATACCATTATGTAATGGAATACTTTTGTATGGCCTTGTAAATCAATAACAAATGTTCTTTGCACCACAGATTGTACAAAATGTATATTATATTATGTACTTTATAGATGCATATCAATTTTATTATGTTCGAATGAGTGTAATACCATTAAAATGCATTTGAAACATTTTTTTCCATTGAGCGTAATGTAACGGAATATTTTGATTGTCCCTATAATTGAAATATGCATCCGATTTTGATAATTTTTTGAAATAACTCGACCAAATTATGTAGTAATTATTTATTTAAACTTCAAACGATTAAAATGCATTTGAAACTTTTTTACCCGCTGACCTTTATGTAATGGAATATTTTTATTGTCCCTGTAATTGATATAGGCATCCGATTTTCATAAAATCTGAAATCACTCGACAAAATTATGTAATAATTATATATTTTAAGATTCAAACGATTCGGTTGGGTAGATTTTGCGTTGTGATTTTCGGACGGACGGACTGAACGACAACTATAGTTGCTACGTATTTACATAATTACGGACGCACCTAAAAATGAGCTTACAAAAGCAATTTGTTACTAAAATGCTAAGGTAGGTCAGAGTAATCAAGGTGAATATAACGTTCAATAATTATAGTTTTAACTATTTTTTATAATATTTAAAATACTTCTTTAAATCAAGAAATCTTATTTGTTTCAAGAGTTTCTAAAAATAAATTATACTTTTCGGCATCATGGAGAATTTGGGAGTTTTCCTTCATATTTTAATAGTATATCTGTACATTCAGAAAAAAATGTTTATGACACAAAGACAAGTTCTAAAGTACATGTGAAAAATTAATACGCGTGAAAGTTAACATATTATATGCGTGCAAAGCAACTAATCCATCAGATTGCAATAATATATATATAAAAAATATGTCTGTAAAATTAAGAAAATTATTCGTTGCGTTCTAAATGACCTACTATTAGATATCACAATAAAAAGAATTAAAACGCCAATACAACGCGGTAAAAATTGTATATAAAAAAAAGCCATATATCCAACATATTTTAACAGAAGCACGCACTAAGTACATTACATGAATACTTTTTTGCGCTAATTTGAAAATTAAAAACTTCATTTCAATGTAAATAAAGCCATGTTTGTTAAACAAAAGTAGCAGTGAATGCGTGTCTCGACAGTATTCAGACAGATTTTTATATCAGGAACGAAACATATAACCATTACGTATATTTGTCAATAAACTTTATTATCAGTACTTCATTATTTTTATATCATTTTATTCCATTAGAATTAAATTTATTTTGTTTTAATATGATTCTCTCTCAGCATTATAATTAACATACAAATCTTTTGATTATGTGGGCGCGTTTCAGACTAAAACGATTTTATTATAGACGAGAATGCTAAGTCTATTAATTTTTAAATAACATATAATTGTATTTTTCATAAAATATTAATGTTTCAAAGGATTTGTTGTTTTTTATCAAATTATGTTATGTTTCCGTTTCTTGAGGTTATCTATTGAAAAAGCTATTATAAGTAACAATTTTTATATTACCACAAGTTTGTGTTTGAGATCCATTGGTTGTACCCATATCAGTATTTTTTTCAATAAAGAGTTATTCAAATGTCAGTAATTCAATCTGAATTTTTTATGCAATACTGAGAAGATAAACGCACCGGAAGTAGGCCACATACCTGTAGTGAGCTTTCAAAGTTTATAAACAAAATTACACTTCAAGAAATAGGATTAGCTAAAGTGTTTAAATGTTAATTTTTCAGAAACAGTTTTGAATTATTGTTGTTTTCTTATAGGTTTTATTTGTTTTTCTTCTAATGTGTCCTCAGACACGGAGTTTTGGCTCTTAGTGATTTCACTAAGACATAAGGTTTGATTTAAAGAGCTGATTCTTTAATATTATATTTTGTTTTGAAAATACTCTCATATATATACTAGATTACGTTGAATATGATTAGTTAGATTAACTAAAAAGTCCATTATTACTATAATTAAAAGAACCTTTTTCTTAATTGACAAATTTCTACCCCTTTAAAATGTATATAAAAATACATGTGATAAGCTAATATATTTGTGAAGACTATCATTTTTTAAAATATTACTTAAAAGATTTTCAATAAAGTCAATAATATATCTTCAAAACTAACTAAAGATAATTTATTGTCAATAAATTTTCCCAATATTATATTTGAGTATCTTATCTCATTATCCAAAAGTACGAAGAAAAAATCATTTAACTATAAAAAAATAACATTTATTTAAATTACGAGAGAAAATCTTTAATTGCTTTCTGGTTATGACGATTTTCCGGAATCAGAAAATTAAACCTTTGATATGATGAGCGTCATGTTGTTATAAAAATGTATTTTTAATAAGATTTCCCTTTCTAGATTTAATTCAAAGAGAAATTTTATTAAAATATTTCTACATTCATGGAAACGTCAGCATTTAATTTTTATTTGAATTTGTTTTAATTATTTCTTGAAAATGATGATCGGTTTCGCAAGAAATTTTAGAAAATTCTTAGATAATAACAAAAGTATATCGAAATGTAATACTAATTATTTCTCCTGATTTAAACACAAAATTTTTGCTAGTTTGAGTAATGATAAGGCATATTTTAATTTTAATTTTTAATTACAAAGATTTCAAAATATAAAGATATTTTTTGCAGAGTATATTTAAAAAGAAGATATATTAAGCGCAGTATTGAAATACGAAAATTTATTACTTTAGTTATAATGCGTAATGTTTCATTTTTCATGGATTTAAAAATAGATTTTACATTATCAATCTCACTTAGAACAGAGCAGAAAAATTACATTTATGGACCAAACTAGAATGTGATATAGAATTATAAGTGTGCCAACCTACTTGAAAACAAATGATTTTTGCATACTAATAAAATTTATACTTATCAGTGCGAAAGCCTTCTAGATGTTGCTTTTCTATCCTGTCTGATATTTGATTAATAACTTAATGATGATGATATTTTAACGAAACAATCTATAGTTTTGTGTGACATTCAATCTAAAATAGAAATACATGAAGAATGTAAAGCATTGTAATATTTATTTATTTTCTTTTTTTATGATTTTAACTTTTTTACCAAAAAATAAATAGTTTATGTATTTTTTTTTATTTTTTAAATATATAATTATAAACATATGAACTTATTTTTTATTTTGGAAATGTTGTTTAAGATAATGGGCTAATACTAAGTAACTCATAAGGAGACTAGAACTCATGAACTATGACAACAACTTCTGAAATTTTCTGATTCTGCATTGTTTATTCTTGTCAAGTGCATGTTATTTTTCGTCTGTTTCTATTCTCATTTTTTATTAGAATCTTAAAACAAATATTTTTAACTAATCCTGTATCATTGCCATGAATCTGAAAAAAAAAACTCATATATGAGGAGTCCAGTATCCAATGGGTACAAGTGACAAAATGTCGATTTGGAGTAAATTGAGTTTAAAGATAAATTGGAACATCAATAACAATTGACTAAATTGAAATAGGAAACATCTGCTTTTTGCATTCTAATCTTTGATTTCTCATTTGAATAACATTTAAAAAAATAGAGTACAATTTTCTTTAAATGTATAATTAATCAATATTGTTTGTTTTTCGAAAAAAGTGGTTTATCTCTATAACTTCCCAAGTAATCAGAATATGACCTATATTTCTTTACCTGAAATGAAAAAAGCATATTTCCAGATACCCTGTGCACTTAACTCAATTTTTTCAATTTTGTTACTTATACCCATTGGCTTCTGGGGTCCTCATATATAATTCAGTTGGAAGCTCTGCTCATTAGGAAGAAGGAAGAATATAGAACTATATTGGAATCCATAAATATACACACATATTGCAAGATAAATTCGCCAACGGTTTCATCTGAGTATCTGAATTTCATCAGCGCATCTCAATTGGAACAGATACTCAGTTGGAAGAACAAAAAAGATTGAATTATATTAGAATACAAAAATTGGCACATTTTGGTTAACATCGCCCTTCTGTTTACATCTTTTTATTTTTTAAATGTATTGCTAAAAGCACAATAAACGATTTGATAAATGAATTGTAATCATTTAGCAATAATTTAGTATCGTATATACGAATTTTTTAGTGCAAATATTTTCTAAGCAAAAATATATTTTAGTATCAGTTCAAGAAGTTAAATATCTAAAATAAAAAAGAAACATTCTTTGGCAGAATATATGTAGTATGTATTTTACATTTGCATCGTTCTAATGAACTCGAGAAAGCGACTAAATAAAATCTTACGAATGAAATTAATTTTCTATGTTTTATTTAAGAAATCCTGATACTATTTGTGCAATTGCATGTTTTTTAAAAAACACTTTACTGTTCTGATTTAATTAGTTAATGTTTCTAAATACAAATGTATTTGAATATTTTATAGAATCATAGAAACGTGTGAAATTAAGGGAAACATGTATTTGCGGTTCTGTCATTTGTTAAGAAATTACAGAGTCTTTTAAGCTATTTAAAATACTCTCAACAGGATTTGTCCTCTTAATATATTCTAAAAACTACTCTAAACCTTTCCACAATAAATAAATAAATAAATAAAAATGGGTTTTATTTATTAGTTTTAACTAATATTTTATAATATTAAAAACAGTTCTTTAAATCTCGAAAACTTATTTGTTTCTGTAGTTTCTAAAAATAAATTAAACTTTTTGTCATCATGGAGAATTTGGCCGTTTTCGTTCATATTTTAATAGTATATCTGTACAGTCAGAAAAAATTGTTTATAACACCAAGGCATTTTTTTAAGTACATGTACAAAATTTCGATATTGATACTCGTGAAAGTTACATACTATATGCGTACATTGCAACTAAACAGTCAGATTGCAATTATATATAAAAATATAAATCGTCACTAAAATTAGGAAAATAATTTGTTACGTTCTAAATGACCGACTATTAGATAAGAAAATAAAAAGTGTTCAAATGTCACTACAACACAATAAAAAATGGTATAAATAAAAAAAATAATCCAAAGAAAGCTTTAGTTATTAAATAAAAAATTCTTTCGTCCCGTACAAGAATTCAATTTAGAATTCCATCCCCCTTTTCAGCGGTTTTTTTTTTCTTTGCTTAACAACAACTTACGAATGCAGTACTAATAGAAGAAAACCGAAATAATAATAATAATAAACGATTTATTTTTCTTTTTATAAGGACAAAAACTGCAATTAAATTCAGCTTCATTAATATAACAATTGGAAATCTATCCATTAAATGTGTAATTGCTTTCAAATGCATATAATTATTTTAATTACTTTTTTATATTATTGCTCACTGTGTATTTCTTAACTCCGGCGGTATTTTGTTTTATCTGTGTGTGTGTCTATTAGCATACTTTTCTTTTACCATAATTTATTCATTAATTTCTACTTTTTTAAAACAGGTTATTTAGCAAAATGTCTAGACAAAAAAGAAAAAAAGTACCTGTTTTTCTGTATAAGGAATTTTAATTAACGTTGTAAACATACCTTGATTTTAACAGAAGAACGTAGTTAGCTCTTTACTTGAACATTTCTTTGTACTAATTTGAAAAAGAAAAGCTTTATTTCGATGTAAATAAAGCCATGTTTGTTAAACAAAAGTAGTAGTGAATGCGTGGCTCTTTAGTATTCAGAAAGACCTTTAACTCATGAATGAAACATACAACCACAACAAACTGCTTTATTGTGCCTATTTTCATCAATTTTTGTACCGCGGGAATAATTTTAGTCTACTTTAGTCTGCATTGTGTGTACGACCAGGTCAAAGTGAATTATTCTTGAAAATTTTATTTTAATATTATTTTATTTTATTAAAATAAAAATAAAAAAGTAAAAAATGCAAAATTCTTAGATAATATCAAAAGTATCTCGAAATTTAAAACTAATTATTTCTTCTAATTTGAATGCAAAACTTCTGCTAGTTTGAGTGATAATAAAGCATTTTAATTTTAATTTTTAATTATTTATTAGTTTCATTTATAATATATTTTAGGAAATACATTTAATGTACTTATGTAATGTATTTTAGGAAATACATTTAACACTATATTTAATTAAACAAACTCCTTTATTGTGTCTATTTCTATCCATTTTGTACTGCGGGAATAATTTTAGTCTAACTTTAGTCTGCGTTATGTGTACGACGAGGTCAAAATCAATTATTCTTGAAAATTTTATTTTAATATTCTTTTATTAAAATAAAAATAAAAAAGTAAGTGAAATTTCTTCTTGCTAAAAAAATGATAAAATCCAGAATCCCGTTTTAAAGAAATAAATCTGCACAATGAAAAATGAAATATAAATTAAATTTCAACCCCTATAAAAAACTATTAATTTAATTTTTAAATACCACAATAAGCATTTTTTGTCCTTTTCAAATAATATATTGAAAATGATTCATGATCTTTTCTATTATACGAATAGTTAAAATCTTCAAGAACCATAAGTTCAATATAAAAACGCTTAAGAACAAAGGAGTATAACAAGAGTTTTCATTATTTTTATTCAATTATTTTACCGTTGTTTCAACAATTATGGATGATATTGATGAGAGACGAAGTTTAAGATTTCACTAATTGTCGAAAATGAATCTGAAGAGAAAGTTAAGATACTTATCTCTTTCGAATAACAAGGGAGTAATTATCGAATATGTTAGCGATTTTGCTACATTAATTTAATTCATCCTAATGCATAAAAGATCTTAATAGAGATTCTTCTGTGTTAAAAAAGCCCTTTTACAAATGTTCCTAAAAGAAATTACTAAGTTAAATGCTTTATTAGAGGCAGTTGAAAACACATAAAAAGAAAATTGCAGTAAAATAATACACTTAGATGTAAGGAACAATCCAGTTTTATATCTGTTGTTTAAAATAAATTCATTATCTACTTTTTTTTAGTTTCAAGAGAAATTGGATATTTGTCTATTATTGAAAAGGAATGCTAATGACTTTATTTAATATACAGATACTTCTTACTTTTTTTCAGAATAATTCGAATTCCGGTTAGTTCATTGGATGTATTTTAGATACTCATACACTAAGGGAAGTATAAAATTCTATTAATTTGTTAAGAGAGTCATACCGGATATTTTTGATACAGTAAGATTGCAGAACATTTTTCAAAATGGATAAAAGAAAAATATAAGGTTAAATGAATTCAAAGAACCTTTTCGAAAATTGGAATTCGTAAGTCAGCGTTATACAGATAGAGGATAAAATTGTGTGTTACATTAAGATTTAATTGGAAAAGAAGTTAAAAAAAGAGCATTTGGCAATTGATAAGTTTTCGTAAAAATTAATTGCAGCATTTGTAAGTTTGACATAATTAAATTGCATTGTAATGATTTAAACATGACATATCATATTTTCCAATATTTCTCGATTTACGTTATTAAAATAGCTCATTACCATTAAAAAATTAATGAAATTTAGATTCGCATTGAATTATTCTATGACACATAATTTTTGTGTATATTTATTATTTAAGGAACTTTTTCTAATTTCTATAAATATTTCGGTTAGTAAAAAAAGAAAAAAATCTAGAGTAAATTTAAACAGTGAAAATTAACACGTTCTATATTTCGGAATAAATGGATTCCGTATGCAGTAATTCCACAAAAGGTTTTTTTTTTCACACAAAAGAAAACACTATTGTAGGATAAGAGATATATTTGTAAATAAACTTTTAAAATACCGTGATCTATAATTTGAATAAATATAGAAATATGTAAATATAATTGTACAAAAAATGATAGAAAAAGTACGTAAATAAACATAAAAAAATAAAAGATAAAGATAAAATAAAGACATTTTTTTATTATTATACTTTTGTTTATTGAAATTTAATACATATGATTTTGAATAGATCTTAAATGACTGAAAAGATTATGGTGACGAAATACAAAATGTGTGTAAATGTTAATTGCAATGAAAACTGCTGTGCAACTAATTTTTTTGTTAAAATGAAAAAAAAAAAACATCTTTAATGAAATTTCAATTTTTAACCTAGTATCATTCATTAATGATTTTTTTTATATTATAGCACTTATCAATTGATTAGAGTTAAAAACAACACAACAAAAAATAGCTTTTAACATCCATTACAAATTATCTTCACAAATGGAATTACATTTTCTTAAGCATCAAATTTGAAAATAATATGATTAAAAATGTCTGCAAGCCTCTAGAGACCTCATAATTTCAGCATAATAACGAATAAGAATGAGGAAATACTCCAATTATTTTCATTGTTATTGTCCGATTGTTTTATCTTCAGTTTGTATTACAAACTTTGGATGATAATGATGACATTCTGAACGACCAATTAGAGTAATTCTATAAAATGAGCCTGCAGTGAAAGTAGTTTTTTATATCACACTAGTAGCACAGACAGCAATTATCGATTCATTGAAGGTTTTAATTCACTAATTCAATCGTTTAGCACTACATATTTTAGCAGCCATGTTCTTGCATTAAAGAACAACTTTTTTACGATCCTTTATTTGATTTGAACTCTTAGAAAACACTAATGCACGTTAAAGGCAATAAATAAAACACGTAAGACGATAGCATCGCTAACAACTAATCCACTAACTTGTTAGTAAGAGTTTTATATTTAATTTTTATTGACGTTATTTTTTAATCTGTTAGTATTAAGAAAAAATATATATTTTTTTTACTTTTCATGAAATTAATAAATAATAGGTTATGCATATATTCGATGTATAATTAAATCTTTTATTGAATAGTTAATGCCCATCTTTAAAGCTATATACAAATATTGCACTTAATGTTTCGATGTATAAAGAAAAATAATAATCGTTTATCATGTTTTTCACTACACTAGATTTGTTAGCGAATAACAAATTCTGTTTGAAATTTGAAAACAACCTTCAATGAACCCCCCCCCCCTCCAAAAAAGACTTTATTGGATGAAAGGAAGGCATTTGTAAATTTACACCTATTGGTGTTTAACCCCATCCCCGTGGCTGACGTCATTTGAATAAGCATGGGAAGTATAGCTTTACATTGTGTTTTATTATATAGAGATGCGCTTGAACTTAGTTAATTTTTTAGTAATAAATAGTAGAGAAGGGAATAGGAGAGTGATGTCTATGTCGTAAATTTACAAAAATTTAAATGAAAGTATTTTTTATGTTAAACATACATATGTAAATATAAAAATAAATATTAATCTTTTATTTATAAATTTAGTTTAACAGTTAAGTATATGTGGATTTAATTATAGTTTATTTATCTATCATCATTATCATTTTGTACTCCTTAAAGTGTCAGTACACATCGATTAATTTGTTAGACATATTCATAATGTTGGAAGTAATTTGAAAATATGTACGTAACAAATATTTATTTATTTGTTATTTGAAATGCGTGTACATATTACTTAAATTATGTTCCGAAGGTTTATGAAGTGCTGTTCCACTTTCATTTACAGAAGAGTGAATTTCAACAGAAACATTCAAATTCAGTTTAGATATTCAGTGAGAAAATACCCTTTCTATAAGCTCTTTTATTCAAAATCGGTAAAAAAGGCTGTTTAAATTGTAGTTTTAAGAGCACTTAAGCTTTTCATTGAGTCACGTTCAAGTGAAATGATATGAAAATATGATGTTACAAAGAATGCTTATCAGTAATAGTAAAAAATATATTCAATTTTTGGGCTTTTGTTGCTCTTTTGTTAAGTATTTGAAATAATAAACGGAATGCATATCCCCATGAGATAACTTACATCATATAATACGTTTAGAAATGTATGCGTTTTTTTAAATTAATTTTAGATTACATGAAGTTTTACATTTTTACAAACAATTTATGAGAAAATATAAAGAATTTAAACATAAAACTTCGTGTGTTATGTCTTTTCGATGCTATTTAATGCTGTGTAATATGTCTTTCTCCTGAGTTCAACAAAGAGTAAAAACAGAGATCCGATTGAAAAAATGGAGGTTTATTCATTATTATTTTTAAATGTTTAATATAGAAGCTTAATTATCTTTCCACTCTTCGATTAAATGCTCTTCAGCATTGAAATAATTCATTAAATGTGCAGTAGTCTGTATCTGGAAAAATGTATCAATGCCTGAATATTAGGGAAGTTGTTTAAAATAATCTTGTTTCTTCAGGGTTAAACAAAGATTTCGCATTATTTAATATCATAAACAATATATATATATATATATATATATATGTATATATTGAAATTACCGGGATTTCTTTGAAAACATGACTCTTTACTCTATTAGTCTGCAACACAACGTACCTGTGGAATAAGGGAACACTATTATTTATATGCTTGTTCAAAACAGTCTTTAAAAATCACTTAATAGTGACCTCATAGTAGTATAAATTTAACTTTTTCAAAAAAATGTATAACCGACTCCAAAGAAAAGCGCTAAAAAGAATTAAATAATTCTATAAAATTCTCTAATGACAAATCGTTATCCAATAACCACACATTGACTATCATGTACCGGTATAAAACGGTTAAATCTAATATATAGAATTTAATATCCACCAAACATAGATTTTCCAGAGAATATTTTTTACAAGAGATTAATTTACATATTTTTGATTTAATTTTTGAATATATACATATAAAAACTAATGAATTACTTTTTGAAATTGGTGCCAAACAATCATAATCGATAATGATTTCCCCATTTGATTTACGGTACTAGACATAATATATCCAGAATTCTTACTATACTTAAGATAGTTTGGCACCAACTTCAAAAAGTAATTCATTACTTTTTATATGTATATATTCAAAAATTAAATCAAAAATATGTAAATTAATCTCTTGTAAAAAATATTCTCTGGAAAATCTATGTTTGGTGGATATTAAATTCTATATATTAGATTTAACCGTTTTATACCGGTACATGATAGTCAATGTGTGGTTATTGGATAACGATTTGTCATTAGAGAATTTTATAGAATTATTTAATTCTTTTTAGCGCTTTTCTTTGGAGTCGGTTATACATTTTTTTGAAAAAGTTAAATTTATTTCCTACTTTTTAGTTATTTATACCGTAATACATAATTATGTGTACTGATATATGATGGCTCTTTGCAACGCATTACTAATGAACGCACTTTGCTGAGTTCTCATGTATTCGCTTTACTTGTCACTGTTTGATTGTCAACTTTTCAAAAGACACTTACAATATCGGTTAGTATCGTTGTGAATCTTTAGGTTTTCTGGATGTGGTAACTTCTTCAGATCTGGCACGACGAAAAGCTACCGCATTCATGAAATCTTAAAGTCAACATCTAATCGTACGGACATCGGAAGTGGTTATCGAAAGGTGACAATGCCTCAAGTAAAGTGTCCTTACACATAAGCGCGCGGCAAAGGGCTTCCATATATGAGTAAACAGCAAAATGACTCCACGTATCAATGAATAGTAAAATGCTTTTCTAGTGTAGTCAAAAGTACTCCCCCTTCAATCAGAAAAAGCAAAAAGAAAGATTTTAACAAAAATCGCTCTATGATTCAATAGATAAACAACAACAATCTAATTCCTATAAATGCAGTAAAGGCATCGGAAATGAGCGGTAATGATTCGACGAGGAATCCGAAAATCATAACCTGTACTTGGCTGCATCTATAAGAGAGTGACAGCATTCGATGCCCAAATACTTTTTCATGGACGCTTTTGTCCCAACTAAACATTTATAAATTTCACCCTTTTGCTGCATCGTCACTCTACCGCTTTTATGGAAAACGATTATTTCAGCCTATCATGGAGCATTCTCATGGGTCAAAAGACAAATATTTTATAAAAGCGGGGGTGTGAAGATGCAGCAAAAGGGTAATTTTTTTACAGTGTATGCATGAGATATTCCATAAGAGGGATGGAGTGATGATGCAGCAAAAGTTAAATTTTTAACAATGTATCGCAATGCTAGGCATTTTCTATTATAAAATTTGATGATGATATCCTGGTAGCATTCGATTGTACGCCGAATGATCCTTTATTTCTACACAGACATAAATGCATAATCCATATTATTTTACAAATTCATGGACATACAAGGACAAGATAGCACTTGGAAATATTACGACACAAGAAAAGTACAACCGGGAGCTACACATAAAGAGTGTGTGCAACGGAGTCAGTGGGATTCGAACCTACAATCTCCTACGCTCTCAAGAGATTAGTAGCGTGGTGTCTTAACCACTCGGCCACAAGAACCCCCTTGATGACTCATTTTTGTCCAGAATCTTTTCAATCAATCGTATACTGTGCTCCATGTGTCGCCATATTCACATCGAGGAATCCTACATGAACAAAATCTGAAATCATTCTGGTGTCTAATCCGGTAACCTAATCTGAATCTAAAGATAATTTTGTTACACATATCTTATTTTGCATTGATATGTAGAGATAATTTTTTTCCTCCGGAGGAAAATATATACTAAAGGATTTTCATCTTTTCAACAACTTAAGGTGTCGATTGGTATCGATGTCTATTTCTGCTTTAGTGGATCCGAGAACTTGTCCATTTAAGCTTTAACATTTCGGAAATTTATCGCATCCAGCAAACTTTAAAGCCACACACTAGGCACAGAAACTGACCCGGATGATAATGTGAAGTCTATAGGGGCGTTCTTTTCACATATCTCGCTCAAATTTTAAAAATTTTACGTGATTTTTTTTGCATAGGATAGCTGAAAATATTCCACAACCGGCCTAGTTTTTACTTTTTCAATTTTGGTTTCAGATTTAAAAAAAAAAAAATACTTTAAATTTCAAAATCGGTTTAAACGGTTCTGAAATTGAAACTATCATTATATAAAACATACATAAGCAAAATCGAAGAAGTAAAAACTAGGCCGGTTGTAGATCATTCTCGGCTATCCTATTCTAAAAAAAATCATGTAAATATATTAAAATTAACATTAGGGTCTTTTTCTGAGACTAGTGTAGTGCCTTAAGGTCCACATTGAAATCTACAGACTTCGTAATTGGGCGTTGAAAAGCTGACAATCCATCCGTATACGTTAAAATTATTGTGAAAAATTACCTTTGTTTTTAAAGCTATCTATTTTCTGACTAATGAGAGCGATCTAAAAACGTCTATGGAGCGTTTTCATTGGGCAGAAAATAGATAGTCTTTAAAAACAGAGGTAATTTTTCAAGACATTTTAAACAGG
Source organism: Maratus speculifer (assembly GCA_964019185.1). Lineage (NCBI taxonomy): Eukaryota > Metazoa > Arthropoda > Arachnida > Araneae > Salticidae > Maratus > Maratus speculifer. The sequence continues at coordinate 42,579,662 of OZ025297.1, read as the reverse complement.
GTACACTGTTAAAAATTTGACCCTTTTGCTGCATCGTCCCTCCACTGCTAATATAAAAAACAATTGCTTCAGTCTATTATGGAGCATTCTCATGGATCAAAAGTGAGATATTCTATAAAAGCAGGGTAGTGACGATGCAGCAAAAGGGTCAGATTTTTTACAGTTTAAAGTACGCGTACACAATCAGAGCGCGTCAAGTTGCTTCTATGATTCAATGTATAGCAAAGAATTCTAAATGTTCGTATGTATTAAAATACTCTTCTCAGTCATAAAAACTAAAAAGGAAGATATTATCAAAATCACACCATGATTCAACATATTTCTATATGAAAGTAGCAATATTTGAAGTTAAGAATATTCTTTGATAAACGCGGTTTTCCAAAGTATAGAAAATTTAAGAATTTTTATTTCAGAACTTGGCGGTAGTCGCCTGAACGAGTTTGTTTTATGGGTGAAAGAAATTAACTAGCTTAACTTTAATGGTAAGCTTATCAAAATTTTTCGTCATTTAAATTTGTCCAAATGTAAATCTAGCACATAGCAATGTACTTTAATCACTTTGTGAATCCGGCATAACAAGCACCCTGATACACAGACACTCTTGCTTTAACGTGTAAGGCTCTTTAGAGATGAATTTTCAGCTTTTCGATATCGAATTCTCATGTCTGGATCGATGTGGATCTTTCACTTTGGTGGATACGAGAATTGTTCCAGCTAAGATTTCGTACTTTGGGAAAAAACTAGCATCTCTGCAATAGTGGTTAGGATCCCGAAGGATTTTTCGCTGTTAAGCAAAACAAGATTGACCAGTCATAAGCCTTCATTTTGGAGAACTTTTCATTGTTCGAGGGAGAGAATCTGGAATACATGAAGTGAAAATCTGCTATCGACACTGTAAAAAATTTGACCCTTTTGCTGCATCGTTACTCCATCGCTTTTATAGAATTTCTTTGTTTTGACCAATGAGAATGCTCCATAACAGAGCGCGAAGTAATCGTTTCCTATAAAAGCGATGGAGTGACGATGTAGCATAAGGGCTCAATTTTTTGCAATGCAAGCAGTGCTAAAAATTTGTATCCTTTAAATGTGCAACGATGCTATTGAATTCCAAAGTGTCGATCACAGCGACATCTGCGGCATTTGTGTGATACATTATCTAGACTAGCAATAATTCTTGCATTTTTAGAAAATGTCCTGCAGATGTCGCTTCTATCTTTAAATTTCCTTAGCATTGTTGCACATTTAAAGAATAGAACATTTTAGCGCTTTTTTAAGTGTTACAGAGGGCGTGTTCAGCACAACTTACCGGTTACTTACCGACCACTTACCGATTGTAGACAAGTACGAAATGAAAATCAAAGCGAAGTGTGACGTCAGCGACAATTCAACAGAATAGTTTTCATTGATGCCACAATTTGCTTTCGTACTGCCCTACAATCGGTCGGTAACAATGGTTACTTTTGTAAGTTGCTCTGAACGCGAAATTTTGAAATGGAGGGCCAAATTCACAGTCAAGTAAAAGTAAAATCCAGACACCTCATTGGTCGTGTGGAAAGGGTGTCACGAATTTGTTTCTCCATTTGAAAAAGAAGGAGGGGTAATGTAATTTTCAAGCGATTGTTACCGTCTGTTCTTATTTACGATAAACCATCGAAATTAACTCAGTTAAGATATTTTGATGACATTTTATAGAACGAGAGTGAAAAATTTTGGTTATAAATGAAAACAGATCAGATTTACTTCGAAATTGCCGCTACGATTTTTTCTCGGAAAAAGGAGTAAGGCGACATTTCCCCTACCGCTAAGAGATTATTCTCTGAAAAGGACGCGGCTCAATGGCCAATAATGCGCTTGGATTTCACCGGACTGTGGTTTTAGCCCTATATTTTAAAGTTTCGCGCTCTGAACACGCCCTGAGATAGCCGATTTCCACACTATATCCCCTAGATGCTATATTTCCGGTTTCTTGCATAAGAGAACTTGTCCGGAATCCAGGTAGAATTTCCGCTGTTAGCGAAACCAGATTAACGAATCAAAAGTCTGAATTTTAGCAAATTTTTCAATGTTTTAAATAAATTTTCTTGTTAATAAATCTCCTTTCGCAAACAGCGCAAAATTTATGTGAATCCTGGCCCTCATCCAGTTAAGATTTTGCACTATGAATACTGTTAAAAATTTGAAACTTTTACTTTATCGTCAATCCATCGCTTTTATAGAAAATGATTACTTCATTATATTATGGTGAATTCTCATTGGTCAAAATAGAGATATTCCATAAAAGCGGTGGAGTGACGACGCAGCAAAAACTTCAAACTTTTAACAATGAAAAGATCGTGTGTCTATGTAAGTGTAACATAAAAGCATGCAAAATGAACACTTCTAATTGGTCGATTGCTTCAAAATGAATTTGAAATTTAAAGTTTTTTTTTTTAAAGTTCTAATAATCAGATTTTTATGAAATTCGAATGGGACCACAATGGCCTCATACGCTTTCAAACAAAAAAAGAATTATCAAAATCGGTTCATATTTGCAAAAGTTATGCGTGAACAACAAATACATACAGGTCGAAATCATAACCTCCTCTTTGAAGTCGGTTAAAAATACACAAATTGTAAACATTAAGATACGTGTGATCTTTCCACTTGTCCTAACTTGTCCGAAGGGATCGAAGGGATCCGAAGCCGCTAGGGAATTAATAATCGAAATCTGCAGGTACAGAATCTTTAGTGTTAAATTGCATGATATCAGGCATTTTCAAATAACTGCAGCAGTTTTATTAACTCTAGCGCGCTCGTAAACTTTATACGAAGAGTTGATTTTGCCAAAGTTTTAAGGTTAATAGGTTTAGTTCGCAGATTATTGCCAGAATAGGGAATTTTCTATTTCTTTAGGATAAAGTATTCCCGTACAAGAAAAAAAACTGCAAGGGTTAATGAAATTGGAACAACACTGCCTCCTAATATAACGGAACTTCAGTTTTTGTAAGAAGAAATAAACGTCTTCAAACTCGCTGTGTTCGCTCTTGTTCGATCCAATATTCTTCGATTTATGTTATTAAAATAGCTCATGTATTTCCATTAAAATAAATTAATGAAATTTAGATTCGCATTGAATTTTTCCATGGGACATTATTTTTGTGTATATTTATTATTTAAGGGATTTTTCTAACTTCTATAATTATTTCGGTCTGTAAAAAGAAAAAAAATCTAGAGTAAATTTAAACAGTGAAAATTAACATGCTCTGTATTCCGGAATAAATGGCTTCCGTATACAGTAATTCTATAAAAGATTTTTTTTCACACAAAAAAAAACACTTTTGTAGGATAAAAGATGCATTTGTAAATAAACTTTTAAAATATCGTGATATATAATTTGAATAAATTTAGAAATATGTAAATATAATTGTACAAAAAATGATATAAAAAGTACGTAAATAAACATAAAAAAATAAAAGATAAAGATAAAATAAAGACATTTTTTTATTATTATACTTTTGTTTATTGAAATTTAATACATATGATTTTGAATAGATCTTAAATGACTGAAATGATTATGGTGACGAAATACGAAATGTGTGTAAATATTAATTGCAATGAAAACTGCTGTACAACTAATATTTTTGTTAAAATGAATATAAAAAAACAGTTTTAATGAAATTTCAGTTTTTAACCTAGTAATGTTTATTCATGTTTTTTATATTATAGCATTTATTAATGGATTAGAGTTAAAAACAACACAACAAAAAGTAGCTTTTAACATCCATTACAAATTATCTTCACAAATGGAATTACATTTTCTTAAGCATCAAATTTGAAAATAATATGATTAAAAATGTCTGCAAGCCTCTAGAAACCTCACAACTTCAGCATAAAAACGAATTATTAACGAGGAAATACTCCAATTATTTTCATTCTTATCGCCCGATTGATTTATCTTCATTTTGTATAAAGAACTTTGGATGATAAGGATGACATTCTGAGCGACCAATTAGAGTAATTCGATAAAATGAGCCTGCAGTGAAAGTTGTTATTTATATCACACTAGTAGCACAGACAGCAATTATCGATTCATTGAAGATTTTAATTCACTAATTCAATCGTTAAGCACTACATATTTTAGCAGCCATATTCTTGCATTAAAGAATAACTTTTTTACGATCCTTTATTAGATTTGAACTCCTTGAAAACACTAATGCACGTTACAGGCAATAATTAAAACACGTAAGACGGTAGCATCGCTAAGAACTAATCCACTGACTTGTTAGTAAAAGTTTTATATTTAATTTTTATTGACGTTACTTTTTTATTTGTTAGTATTAAGAAGAAATATAATTTTATTACTTTTAATGAAATTAATAAATAATTGGTTATGCATATAATCGATGTATGATGAAACTTCATTTATTAAATAGTTAATGCCCATTTTTAAAGCTATACAAAACTATTGTACTTAATTTTTTGATGTATCTAAAAAATAATAATCGTTTATCATGATTTCACTACGCTAGATTTGTTAACGAAGAACAAATTCTGTTTGAATTTTGACAACGACCTTCAGCGGACCCCCCCCCCCCTCCAAAAAAGACTTTATTGGATGAAAGGAAGGCATTTGTAAATTTACGCCTTTTGGTGTTAAATCCCATCCCCGTGGATGACGTCATTTTAATAAGCAGTGGAAGCATTGCGTTACATTGTGTTTTATTATATAGATATGCACTTGAATTTAGTTAAGTTATTAGTAATAAATAGTAGAAAATGAAATAGGAGAGTGATGTATATGCAGTAAATTTACAATAATTTAAATGAAAGTTTTTTTTTATGTTAAACATACATGCGTAAATATATAAATAAATATTGGTCTTTCATTTATAAATTTAGTTTAATAGTTAAGTATATGTTGATTTAATTATAGTTTATTTATCCTCATTTTAATTCATTTTAGATTACATGAAATTACTTTTATAAACAGTTTATAAGAAAAAATAAAAAATTTAAACAAAAAACTTCGAGTGTTATTTGTTTTCGATGCTATTAAATGATGTGTAATATGTCTCTCTCCTGAGTTCAACAAAGTGTAAGAACATAGTTCCGATTGAAAAATGGAGCTTTATTCATTAATTTTTTAAATATCTACTGTAGAAGCTTATTAATATTTCCACTCTTCGATTTAATGCTCTTCAGCATTGAAATAATTCATTAAATGTACAGTAGTCTGGAAAAATGTATCAATGCCTAAATATTAGGGAAATTGTTTAATGTAATCTTGTTTCTTCAGGGTTAAACAAAGATTACGTATTCTCTATTATCAAAAACAATATATATATGTATATATATATATATACTTAAAGGATCTGGATTCCTTTGAAAACATAACTCTTCACTCTATTACTCTGCAACACAACCTATCTGTGGAATAAGGGAATACTCTATAATTTATATGCTTGTTGAAAACAGTCTTTAAAAACCACATAATAGTGACCTCAGAGTAGTAAAATACACAAACTGTAAACTTTAAGATACGCGTGATCGTTCCACTTGTCCTAGCTTGTCAGAAGGGATCGAAGGGATCCGAAGCCGCTAGGGAATTGATAATCGAAATCTGCATGTACAGAAATTTTAGTGTTAAATTGCATGATATCAGGGATTTTCAAATAATTGCAGCAGTTTTATCAACTCTAACGCGCTCCTAAACTTCATACGAAGAGTTGATTTTGCCAAAGTTTTAAGATTAAGAGGTTTAGTTCGTACATTATAGCCAGAATAGGCAATTTTTTACTTTGTTTACAATATTTTAAATTGTTCCCGTACAAGAAAACAAAACTGCAAGGGTGATGAAATTGGAACAACACTGCCTCCTAATATAATGGAGCTTCAGTTTTTGTAAGAAGAAATCAACGTCCTAAAACACGCTGTATGTCTTGTTAGATCTTACCTATGTAGAATACATGCAATGAACAGGAAATAAATATTTACAGTACAGTAAATATTGTTCTAAATATAAGAGAATAAGAAATCGGGTCTTCTACAAATGGGAAATTTGACGTCTATAATGAATGCATGCTTCTGGCGGATTGAAATACTCACTTCAGAATACTTTAATTTTCCGATTCTTGCGCATTATATGGGAGTGGCGATACTTTCGGGGTTACCGCGAAGTAAAGAGCAATCAAATTTAGGAATCAAACTAGGTTACTTTATCATATAGTTCAGTCAAAAGACTTTAATTTCGTAAATAATAATCAAACATTTCTTATTTTTTTATTTACCCTCTGTCATGTCTTTAAATAAATAATAATAAATAATACATATTTATTTCTTTTTTTACGTTTAATCTCTGTCATATCTTTAAACAATTAATTTAAGGAAGTTCAAATCCCTTAAGATTTATAAAAAAATTTTAATAATTAAATTTATGAAAAAATGCTTTCAAAATTTTTTTTTCTGTTACTTCCCTATACGATAAATTGTATTTATAAAAACAACAAATTTTATTAAATAGCATTATTTTTTTAAACACAGAATCATTAAATAACTGATTTAATTAATACACACTAATCAAATGTTACTATTTAAACATGACATGAAATGCGTTAAATAATCAACTTTGAAATAAAATGAAAAGTACTTTTTAATAGCTTAATTCATCTTAGATATACAATATGTTTCGCAGTTAAATTATACAGTATAAATATATTCTTCTCTGCAAACATTTGTTGTTTAAATAAACATGTTTAAATATTTTTAATTCCTGCTCCTGTTTTTATTATAGCTAAACTTTTCTTAACACTTTTCGAAAGACAACTGATTAAATTAATTACTAATTTTCATACACTTTCTAGAAAATACCCTTTCTAAACTATTTTATTCAAAATCGGTAGAAAAGGCTGTTTAAATTGTACTTTGAAAAGCACTTAAGCTTTTCATTGTGTCACGTTCAAGTAAAATGAGATGGAAAAATGATGTTACAAAGAATGCTTATCAGTAATAGTTGAAAATATATTCAACTTCTGGGATTTTATTGCTCTTTTGTTAAGTACTTGAAATTGTAAACGAAATGCATAACCACATAAGAAAACTTACATCATATATCGCGTTTAGAAATGTATCCGTTTTGTTTGATTCATTTTAGACAACATGAAGTTACTTTTACAAACAATTTATAAGAAAAAATAAAGGATTTAAATAAAAAACTTCGTGTGTTATTTCTTTTCGATGCTGTGTAATGCTATGTAATATGTCTCTCTCCTGAGCTCAGGCATGTTTACTAACAAAGCGTAAGTACCTAGATCCGATTGAAAATGGAGCTTTAATCATTATTTTTTATGTCCACTATGGAAGCTTAATAATATTTCCACTCATCGATAAAATGCTTGTCAGCTTTGAAATAATGATTTAAATGCACAGTAGTCCGTATTTGGAAAAGTATATCAAAGCATAAAAATTAATGATTCGCAAACTCATGATTCGTGAACTGAAAAATGGACCATCAAAAACCATAAAATATTCGAAAGATGAAGGAAGTTGATAATCGAAATCTGCATGTACAGAAATTTTAATGTTGAATTGCATGATATGAAGGTTTTTAAAATAACTGCAGCAGTTTTTCCAATTTTAGCATGCTCGCAGACTTTATGCGATGAGTTGATTTTGCCAAAGTTTTAAGATGAATAGATTTAGTTCTTAGATTATTGCCAGAATGGGCAATTTTCTATTGCTTTAGAATAAATTGTTCTGGGACAAAAGGGAAAAAATAAATTTAAACTTAAAAAAAAACTGCAAATGTGATGAACTTGGAGCTATACTACCTCCTAATACAATGGAACTTCAGTTTTTGTAAGAAGAAATCAACGTCCTAAAACTCGCTGTATGCTCTTGTTCGTTCTTACCTATGTAGAATACACGCAATGAACAGGAAAAAAATATTTACAGTACAGTAAGTAATATTCTAAATATAAGAGAATAAGAAATCGGGGGTTCTACAAATGGGAATTTGGCGTCTATAATGAATGTATGGTTCTGACTGATTGAAACACTCACTTCAGAATGCTTTAATTGCCCGATTCTTGCGCATTATATGATGAGTGGCGATACTTTCGGGGTAACGGCGAAGTAAGGAACAATCCAATTTAGGAATTAAACAAGGTTACTTTTTCATATAGTTCAGTCAAAAGACTTTAATGTCGTAAATTTCAAGTTAAATAACAATAATAAATAATAATTAATTTTTTTTTATTTACCCTCTATCATGTATTTAACACTAGAACCGCGGGACTTTCGATATACCTAGAACCGCGGAACGGGTCAATTTGACCCGGGGTTGAAAAGGATTTATAAATATGCCCAAATACTTAATTTGATTAGTTAAAAGATTATATTTTATTACAATAATCAATATTCTTTAATATTTACATTGTATTTTACACAAAGTCAGCAGAAATATCCTACATTTCAGAAAATGCTATTATTCAAGATTACATTTCATTCAGTATGATGAAAATATGTTGAATAAATATTGAACTTATACTTTAAACATAAATAAACTTGGACTTAGTAAATATTAAAAATACACTATTCCATTCAAATGAATTTAGATATAAAAATCTAAGAACAATTTTTAAAAATATAAAAAATACAAGTTACTTACTGATTTATCTAATCCAATTTATTGTATGCATTGCTTGAAAAACATGGTTAAAGATTTTGCACGTTTACCAAAAACGTGTGGGTACATTATATTTTGAACAATTATATTTATTTTAATTTTCATTATTTTTATTTATGATAACAAACTCGTTTATGCTTAGTTTGTGTTTTTCACAGTTTTTAGTTTTTCTTCTTACGCAAATGATTTATTTATTTATTTTATTTATTATTTTTTTGGCGGGTGGGGGTATGTAGAGGGGAGAAGTTTGCAAGAAGTAACAAACTATTTTTGTACGTCTTCAACTAAGTTTTGAAGAAATTGACGTATACTAATAGATTTTAAGGTTACAGGTTTGCATAAAATCCAAGCATTGATAACAGCAAAATACAAAACATTATAAATTGCATTCATTGGCTTCCTGTAAGAAATAGTCTTGACATAAAGAGACTTCCTGTCATCGGGGTAATCATACTGTTACATTGAATTTAATTGCATTGTTTTAAAAAAGTGCCTTAAGTATTTTTTAGAATTATTTAAAATTTCAACAGTTAGATGTAGACTGAAAAGCAACAAAACAATTTTACACTTTTCTCCTTGGTAAGTAATTATGCTAATGTATAAATGAGATAGAAGAATCGTCGTATGCAATTTCGATTTTGACATTTTGTATTTCTCGTCTTGGGCGATTTACAGTTTCTGTGTTATTTGCAATTTATCTGGTTGTGATATACACATAATGAATAAACCTACTAGCAGATTTTGAAAGAAATAAGTGCTCGTCTATGCTTATGTTAGGCCCTTTTAAATAATTAGTCTTGCAGTTTTTTTGCCATCTTCTTTATTTACAGGTGTGAATGTGCAAGTTATTGTTTATTTATTTTTCAATTTATCATGAGTATAAAACTTTAATTTTGTCAACTTTTCTTCAAATTCTTAATTCTGTTTTTTATATCCGATTTTTTTCTGATAAATATCACAAACTTTCGTTCAATACTGATAAATTTTCATTTATACTCCAATGGAAAACTCCAACAATGTTAATAGTACTAGCAGAATCATTGTCACTTTCATTTTCATCACTAAAATTTATTTTTCTTCTTTTATATGCAGATATTCATCCTCAATAATTTGCATTCTCAATAATTTTCAGATAATAGTTGCTAACATTCCAAAGCTTCTTTGGCGGTAATATAAAAACATCGAAACTTATTTTAACTTTTTATAAATGCTTTATAAAAGTAAATTCAATGCTACTTCTAAATATTTGATGTAATATTTTTCTGCAATCACCCATTCTTCACATCAAGAATATAAAATCTTGATTGAAAATTTTCACATCCCCCCCCCTTCCGATTCTGCCTATTAACACGTTCGGTGCCGCTTACGTGAAGATGTGATTATAATTAATGTCGCACTGTAGAAGTGGGTTTTTCCCAGAAGCCGGTTTATTTTTTATAACAAAGAATCAGTGACAGATTTTCCCGCGCCAGCGCGTGACTGGCTATTGGACGTCACCCCACATCACGCGCTGGCGCGTGAGTGGCACCTTAACATTTTTAGAAGTGCGACAGATATTATTTATCATTACTTCTGAAAAAATGCATCTCTATTTTGTCATTTATGTGTAAAAAATTATTACGGGTCAAATTGACCCGCTTCGCGGTTCTAGGTATACATGCTTATAACTCAAAAATTATTTATGCGATTCGCTATTAAATACAAAAAGTTGTTGCTTACCTTAAAATATTAAAAGTCAGAAAAGGAATCATTTTTTCGATGAATACTTTTCGCGCGGCGAGAAATTAAATATCGATTTGGGTCAAATTGACCCGCTCAGCGGTTCTAGTGTTAAATAAATGACAATAAATAATACACATTTATTTCTTTTTTTAGGTTTAACCTGTATCATATCTTTAAACAATTAATTTAAGGAAATTCAAATCCCTTAAGATTTATAAAAAAAATAATAATTAAATTAATCAAAAAATGCTTTCAAAAATTTTTATTGTGTTTGCCCTATACGATAAATTGTATATATAAAAACAACAAATTTTATTAAATAGCATTATTTATTTAAATACAGAATCATTAAATAACTGTTTTAATTAATACACACTAATCAAATGTTGCTATTTAAACATGATGTGGAATGCGTTAAATAATCAACTTTGAAATAAAATGTCAAAAACTATTTAATTGCTTGATTAATCATAGATAGACAATATGTTTCGTAGCTTAAGTAATTTGAAAAGTTAAATTATACTGTATAAATATAGTCTTATTGCAAATATTTGTTGTTTAAATAAACATGTTTAAATATTTTTAATTCCGATTCCTTCCGAGGGATGTAAAATAAACAGACATCAAAATAAATTTTATTTTCATGATCGATATTTTAATGATTATATGTCACATGACATCATTTGATAACATTCTAACGTTTTTTGAAAACTCCTTCTGTAAGTGTCATAAATAAAACACCAAGAACAACTTTAATTTGATTACTTAAAAAGTAATCATACGTGATAGATTGTGATACGCGCAATCATGCATTAGAAATAAATTTTGCTTGCGTTTACAATCTAAATGTGTCAGCTCCTGTTTTTATTATAGCTAAACTTTCCTTAATAGTTTTCAAAAGACAGCTGATTAAATTAATTACTAATTTTCATACCCTTTCTATAAGTTGTTTTATTCAAAGGTGGTAGAAAAGGCTGTTTAAATTGTAGTTTGAAGAGCACTTAAGCTTTTCATTGAGTCACGTTCAAGTGAAATGAGATGGAAAAATGATGTTACAAAGAATGCTTATCAGTAATAGTTGAAAATATATTCAAGTTTGAGGCTTTTATTGCTCTTTTGTTAAGTACTTGAAATTGTAAACGAAATGCATAACCACATAAGAAAACTTACATCATATATCGCGTTTAGAAATATATCAGTTTTGTTTAATTCATTTTAGATTACATGAAGTTGCTTTTACAAACAAGTTATAAGAAAAAAATAAAGAATTTAAACAAAAAACTTCGTGTGTTATTTCTTTTCGATGCTGTGTAATGCTATGTAATATGTCTGTCTCCTGAGTTCAAGCACGCTTACTAACAAAGCGTAGGAACATAGATCCATATTGAAAAATGGAGCTTTAATCATTATTTTTTTTTTAATGTCCACTATAGAAGCTTAATAATATTTCCAATCTGCGATGAAATGCTTGTCAGCATTGAAATAAATAATTAAATGTACAGTAGTCCGTATTTGAAAAAGTATATCAAAGCATAAAAATTAATGATTTCCAAACTCATGATTCATGAACTGAAAAATGAACCATCACAAACCATAAAATGTTTGAAAGATGAAGAGAGTTGATAATCGAAATCTGCAGGTACAGAAATTTTAGCGTTAAATTGCATGATATTAGGGTTAAATTTTAATTAAAATTAAAATAAAACTACAAGGGTGATGAACTTGGAGCTACACAACCTCCTAATACAATGAAACTTCAGTTTTTGTAAGAAGAAATAAATATCCCAAAACTCGCTGTATGCTCTTGTTAGACCTTACCTATGTAGAATACATGCAATAAAAAGGAAATAAATATTTACGGTACAGAAAATATTGTTCTACAAATAAGATAATAAGAAATCTGGACATCTAAAAATGGAAAATTTCGCGTCTATAGTGTATGCATGCTTCGTAGTGATTGAAATACTCACTTCTGAAAGGTTTAATTTCCGACTTTTGCGCATTAGATGGTGAGTGGCGATTATTTCGGGATAACAGTTCGGGATAAAGTAAAGAGGAATCTAATTTAGGAATGATGTTGAAATTAGGGTACTTTATCATTTAGTTCAATCAAAAGACTTTAATATCGTAAGTTTCAAGTTAAAAATTATATAAATAATAGTTAATTATAATTAAACTTATCTTTCTCAATTTTTTTCATTTAGTCTCTACCATGTCTTTAAATAAGTGATAATGAATAATAACTACATATTTATTTCTTTTTTTTACGTTTAGCATCGTCCTGTCTTTAAACAATTAATTTGAAGAAGTTCAAATACCTTAAGATTTATAAACAAATTTTAATAATTAAATTAATGAAAAAATGCGTTCAAAAACTTTTTTTTACTTTTCTATAATGCTAAAATGTATTTATAAAAACAATAAATTTTACTATATATCATTATTTACTTAAATACTGAATCCTTTAATAACTGTTTTAATTAATACGCACTAATCAAATGTTGCTATTTAAACATGATATGGAATGTGCTAAATAATCAACTTTGAAATTAAAAAAAAAAATTAATTTTTTAATTATTCTTAGATCCACATCTTGTTTAATAGCTGCAGTAATTTACAATAGTATAATAATAATTTAGAATATTTACAATACATAAGTAAATTATACAATATAAATATAGTCTTACCTGCAAATATTTGTTGTTTAAATAAACATGTTTAAATTTTTTTAATTCCGCTTCTTTAAGAGGGATGCAAAACAAACAGACATCAAAATAAATTCTATCTCAATGAGCAATATTTTAATGAATATATGTCATATGGTACCTTTTGATAACATCCTACCTTTGACACGTTTGTGAAATCTCCTTCTATTAGTGTCATAAATAAAATACCAAGAATAATTTTAATTTGATTACATGAAATGAAATCATACGTGATATATTGTGATACGCTCATTGTGATCACCCATTACAAATAAATTTTGCTTGAATTTACAATCTAAATTTGTCATTTCCTTTTTTATTATAGCTAAACTTTTCGAAATTTCCGAAAAACAACTGATTAAATTAATTAATAATGTTCAATATAAATTTTCATATTTATAATTTAATAAAGTATACCTAAAGTATTTTCCTATGCATGGATAAAATAATGGTCCGTTTCTATTAAATGCTCAAATGAATATTATTATTAATTTTATTTTTATTATTTTAGTATTATCTAATGATTTGTATAATTCTTTGGGGGAAAAACATTTTTAAAACTAATCCATTTTACTGCTTATCTTCTACCTTATAATAATTATGCTATATCTTAATAATCTTATCTAAGATGATTGAAGCCAAATTATTTTCTTACGTAATTGAATTGCTTAATTTTTAACTAAACTACTATTTGTTGTTAAAATAGTACAAACGCATGTAGATGAGATGGGTAATTTAGGTAATCTTAAGGTAATCGTAATGGGTAAACGATGGGTAATTATTGAGATTTTTATTAAAATTTTTAATAATTGATGAAAATACCAACAGAAAAATGTTCGATGCTCTTCCGAAACATTTTTCTGGTCGAATAAGAAATCTTATCATTAGTATCGCGCAGCAGAGATCTCCATTACTTTTATTTATTTATTATTTTTATCTTATTATTTTTTTACAGTGTATACACATTTGTATATCTTATCTCATACTATCCCAGCATATACACTATATTGCCATTGATTATGGGACGCTTGCGATTTTAGACATTTTACTAAATATCTAAAAAAATACATGAGAAATCATCTCGAAACTCTTAGTGTATAAATATAATAGTATACGTCATACATCTCCGTGAAGAGTTTTTACCGAAACTCCATAGGGGACCGTCAACGAATTAGAAAAGAATGAATATCTTTTGAATAACCCTGTCAAAACTAATGTAGCAAAAGCGCTCAAACTCTAGATTATGATTGAATGCCTTATTGTAATACACTGTGTTCATTTTTATGCAAATAGCATGCATACACGCAGAGTAATTAAGGTTTTTATAAAAATGGTACCAAATTTTTCCAATTTTTTTCCTTATAATTTTCAGAGTTCTTAATATAAAATAATATTTTTTTCAGAAAATATGACAAACAACATTGCACACAGTACCCTGTAATCAGAATTAAAAAATAATGAAAATCGTATACAAAATGAGTTGGTTTACTAAATAACTTTTTACTGCGCATGCGTCAACGATATCAAAATTTCATTTGCATATTATGTTAGCTAAATGTATAGAGCAACTTTTGTGAAAGTCACAAAATCATAACTTGAAAATTCTGAAAATAATCGTCAACTGAATAAGTTGAAAATCTGTTATTCTCAAAATGAAGCAAAAACAAGAGGGGTTGTATCCATATATTCATTGATTAGTGTCAATATAGAATACACAATACGGGATGTTACGACTACTTTTGGATAAAATCCCTCATTTTTTTGCTTCATTTTGGAAACAACGGATTTTGTCCTTTTTCTATAGACGATTACTTTCAGAATTTTCAAGCTATAATTTTGAGACTTTTACAACAGTTGCTCTATACATTTAGCTAACGTAATATGTAAATGAAATTTCGATATCTTTGACGCATGCACAGTGAAAAAGTATTTAGTAAACCTACTCATTTTTCATACAATTTTTATCATATTTTAATTCTGATTGCAGGGTACTGTGTGCAATGTTGTTTGTCATAGTTTCTGAAAAAAATATTATTTTATATTAAGAACTCTGAAAATTATAAGGGAAAAACTTAGAAAAATTTGGGGCCATTTTTATAAAAACCTTAATTACTCTGCGAGTATGTATGCTATTTGCATAAAAATGAACACATTGTATTACAATAAGGCATTCAACCATAATCTAGAGTTTGAGCGCTTTTGCTACATTAATTTTGATAGGGTTATTCAAAAGATTTTCATTCTTTTTTAATTTGTTGACGGTCCCCTATGGAGTTTCGGTAAAAACTCTTCACGGAGATGTATGACGTATACTATTATATTTATACACTAAGAGTTTCGAGATGATTCCTCATGTATTTTTCTAGATATTTAGTAAAATGTCTAAAATCGCAAGTGTCCCATAATCAATACCAATATAGTGTATATATATATATATATATATATATATATATATATATATATATATATATATATATATATATATATATATATATATTATATTAAACCAATATTACGATGTAATCTTTTCCGAGGATAAATTCATTACAGTACAAAGACATGATACTTTTGATATAACCTAAGAAAAAAATAGGATACATTTTATAGCGATATTGTAATTAAAAGAAACCTACAAATGATAGTCATATTGAAAAAGCACCGAAAAACTGGTAGAAATGACAATCAAGAGTAGTGTTTAGCTTTACAACAATTTTGTTTATTTAAATATGTATATATATATGCATTACAAATGCTAACTCTCCGCATAACTTACAAATAACAAAACGTTTTTATAGTAAACACTGAACTAAATTTGTTGTTTTAAGGAATTTTTAAAACCCATACTATTTTAAGAAATATTACATTTCTGCCCGTTTTTCTTTGATTTTTAAATGTGTTTTACGCAATAGTGCATGAGTAGTATATCACGTGAAATGGTGGCTGTTGGAGCTTCAGATATATATATATATATATATATTAGTTCAGGTATTGGTTTGAAATAAGTTGTTAAAAAATCAAAGACTGTTTTTTCAGTGTTGTAAAGCTATTTGCTGAAACTGTATATTGTAAAATCTGAAATCTAACACATATTCATATACTTTATTTTTTCCAATAACATAAAATCTCAGCAAAAGAAATCACTCCTGGAGAAAAATGTCAGAATTCAACACTGTTCTCTTATGGTCACGTGTTTACTGTCACTGATAACAAACTGTTATAATTTCTCTTTCGAAACGCGCTGTGTGTATTGTTTGTAATTTTTTAATGATTAATACCAAGTTTATTTATTTTAATTGTCAAATGTTTCATGATGTTACAGTTACAAATTATCTAAAATCTAAAGCTGATTTTATCATGGATAGTTTCCTGCAGTATACATTATGCAAATAAAATAAAACTACAGACGTTAGAAGGATGGAACCATTGATGAAATATTAATTATAAAAAAAAGTAAAAATAATTTTTTGCATCACTCAAAATTAAAATATGCGTAAAAAATAAACAGAAATGAACATAGATTATTCTTTATTTAATTTATGTTTCTTCACAAAATATATTACAGGTGTTTTTCCCTACTTAAAAAAGGAAAACGCCTAAAGGTCTAGTATATTACTTATGTATTTCAAAAGTATTCTTTTATCTAGGAACACCTTCGAGAAAATTTACGACTTCGAAGTAAAAACATTTCTTTGATAAGGGAAAAAAGTGATAAACGGCCAAAAATCAATCATAAAAAAATTCTTCTGCAGAGATTCAAAAGAAGGAAATGTGCACTTCAATATTACCGCTAAAATGAAATGGTTTGTATTTTTCACAATTTGACATTTCTGACATTTCTGCCGTCTTTTGAATTGGTAGTTCTGCTTTGGAGCAATATATTTCATTTTTTGAAAATATTTTCATTCGATATAAATCTCAAAGAATTTTCTTTTGTTCGTGATGACCTGAAATCGTGTATGTAGCACATTGAAACATACAAAAGTAATTTCTTTTACATGTATATATATTGCACTAACAAACTGACACACAGTGTTATACATATATATGTGTATATATATGTATGTATATGTGTATACAAAACTGATATCTGTCACTGAAGATTAATATAAATTACACCATACTGTCTTGCATAATAAGAAGTACATAGCATATATAGGACACACAAAATATTTCAAATAATATATCCTTTCGAAGAACTGTATGTGTATCCGATGGTGTCTTACGGATGGATGAAATGCACTTTAATTTTGATATGCACGTTTAAGTTTCACTAAACCTATACACATTATATGGTGTGTATAATTATTGCAGTTGATTTACAGGACTACCAAAAGAGTTCACCAACGTCACTGAGTATGAACGTAAATTGTTCAAAGGTGGTTCTTAAATAATTTTTGCATTTTTACGCTGAACTGCATTCAATTTTAAGAAATGTTTGCAGAATAAAGATTAGCCATTTTTTTTTATCTGTCGGTTAATATATATTGCATAATGGGGAAATTTAGTTTAGCAAGAAAACACGTGTAACAGTTTGAAAATCCTCTTTCAGCACTTTATACTAATAGATGGAAATATACTTGTATATATTTGTTTGTTCATTCTTGTAGACCTAGAACCTTTATTATAAGCCAGTATTTAGATAAAATTTAGTCCAAACTAAGACACTCTTAAGACTACTGAAAACACATTTCCAGAAATTATATAGTGTGACCATAAGTGACCATGTATGCAATTCTCTGAGTGGTCCTGTATATCATATTACCAATATTCTAAAAGCATTTCTTAGTAAACTGAATGCAGTTCAGCACAAAAATACATAACTTATTTAAAAATAATCTTTAAGTAAATTATGCTCATAATCAGTAACCTATTTTACGAGATCTTTTTTGTAGCGCTGTATATAAACTATAGTATTTATACATACCATATAATGTGTATAAGTTTAGTGAAACATAAAAGCACAAATCATAATTAAAAAGATAAATTGATCCATCCATCATCCATCATCGATAATATACAGTACTTAGGATCGAATATACTATTTGAAATCATTTGTGTGTCCTTGTAAATGCTATGCACTTTGTATCATGCGCGAAATAACTTATATTAAGCCTTAGTGATGTTTATCAATTTATTATGCATGAAAATTTTAATACAATTAAAGTATGTCGCAAACAATTCTCTCTTTACCATTATGTATTGGAAATCTTTTGTGCGGCCCTGTAAAAATAGCAACTATTCTGTTTACCTCATATTTTACAGAATGTATATTTTAGCATAATTCGTAAATGCACGTAACTTTTAATATGTTTCACCAGATGTAACGTCTTTAAAATTAATTTGAATAGATTTTTTCTCATAACCCGTAATGTAACGAAAAAAAAAAAATATTGTCCATGTAAAAAAAAACTAATTGTGATAGAAGCTTCATTTGCAATAGGATTCGTGTTGAGGTAAACGCCAATAATTACCAAAAAATTCAGAGCAATCCAAATATATTTACAAGAGTTAGAGAGCAGACAGACGGACAGATAAACTGAAATCATATTCACTTTTAAACTTTGTTGTAAAAGGTTAAAAAATAGAAAAAACGCGTGTTATTTCATTCATTTATATCAACATTGCTTTTAATTTTTTTGTAAATTATTTTTTTTAATTTCATTTTTCTTTCCTTAAAATTTATATTAAAACAAAATTTTGTTCATTCCTTTATTTGTATAAACTGTGTTCTTATTTTTTCACAAATTTATTTTTTTTATCTCATAAATTTTCATTTGTTGTGTTCATTCGGCACTTTTTTCATTACTGCTTGGAAGCAAAAGTGTACAAGTGCCAGGTGATGATAAACATTGTTTAGTTACAAATATAAATTAAATTGTACTCCATTTTTAAACTAGTTAATTAAATAAGAGTTTAAAGATCACTAAGAAATAAGTAAAAGTTTTATATCTCAACTCGTTCAATTAAATGTTTTAACTTTGCACTCAATTTACTCGAAGTCTAAATTTTATCACTTGTACCCCTTGGCTTCTGAAGGTCCTCATATAATCTCAGCGAGTTGCGGCGACACTGGAATCCACGTACATTACCATCATTACACACCATCTTTCAACCACAAACACGTATGTGGTCGTACTCAATCGTTTAGGGAAGAATTAAAAAAATATATTTGCTGACATTAGGTTCTGTTTTACCCATTTTTCTTAGAAAAGATTGAAAAAATATCAGTTTGAAAATTTTTTAATTGAAAGTTTCTTCAACACCATAGTTGGAAGCGACCAGTTCTCAAGCAAGAATTATTATCTTCAGCAAATACGTTTTACAGAAAACATAACACATTTGCAATTTAACATATTGATTTCATTAGTAATCGTTTATTATTTTTGCATATCTCAATTTTATAATATGAATTGTTGAAATCTTGGAAAGGTGCAGATCATGATACGGTAAAAGAATGATTTTTCACAAATTTCGGAATGAATATGTTTAAAAAATACGAATACATTGCAAAAAATTAATTTGACAAAAATCATAATTAGGACATAAAATTATGGCTAAAAATATCTTGTGTGCATTTTCTTTCAAAACTAATTAACTTAGTATATTGAAATTATGTATGTTGTTAGTTTACATGTGTCAGTTTATGGTAAACATCAATTTCATCAAAACATCAAATGGTAAATATAAATTTTTGCTCAGCAAACTGTGAAATAATAGTAAAGTAACAATTATTGTTGTAAACTTTTTTGGTAAAAATTAGAGAATATAATCATAAAAATGATTATGTATACTAAGAAATTTGAATATACTTTCAAATTTAAGCATTGTATAAAACATAGTATTATAAATAAAAAAAATGTGAAACACTGAGCATATTCGTATATCTTCAGTTGAATGTCTAAAATCGTATGCGCAAAATGCATATTTTAAAATTCATATTCTTCAAAAACCATTTTTACAGTTATGATTTAATTAATTAAATTACTAAATACATGTGGATTTGAATCTTTTATCAAACCATAGGATGGGTGAAAGTACAGAAAAAAATGTTACATTTCATTACATTGGTTAAGTAATTATTGATTTTTTAAAGTATTTTATATACGCTTAATCTCTGGCTGCTTAACGTGTTTTATCTCTTTAATTTTTTCCAAAAACCGCTCTAAAACGTTTCAAAAAAGAAAAAAACGCGAGTGCGTTAAAACACTTTGTTATTAAAAGTGCTTCTTTGAATTAAGAAAATTTATTTGTTTGGGATGTTTCTAAAGATAAAGAATGTTTTTCAGCTATATGATTGACATGGGAGTTTTTGTTCGTACTTTAATCACATGTATGTATATTCAGAAACAAATGTCTATGATATGTTAAGTACATGAGAAAAAAATCGATAATAATACTTGTGAAAACTAAAAAATTTTTATGCGTAAAAAATATCTAAACTATCAGATTTCAATTATATAAAAAAATAAATTGTATTTGAAATTAGGGGAATTTTTTATTGCGTTCTAAGTGACATACTGTTTGATAAGCAACAGGATAGATTAACATACCACTCATACGAGATTAAAAATAGTGTAAATAATAATTAAAAAAAATCCATATATTCAAAGAAATCTTGAGTTATTTAAGAAACAAATTCTTTCGTCCCGTAAAATAATTCAATTTAGAATTCTGTTTTTTTCTCTCCAACAATTTTTCTTTGCTTAAGAACACCTTTCCGAAGCAGTACTTAAAGTAAAAAACAGCAATAATAATAAAAAAAAATTCTTTTTCTTTTTTTACAAAAAATGCAGTTACATTCAGCTTCATTAACATAAGAATCGGAAACCTGTTCATTAAATTGTAATTGCTTCCAAATGCATATAATTATTTTAGCTATATTTTATAGTACGACTAACTTTTATTTCATAACACTATGTTTTTTTTTTTGTGTGTGTGTATGTGTGTTTATTCACGTACTTTTATTTATGTATTAATTTACTCATTAATGTCTATTATTTATTAAGCTGATTTTTTAAACAAAATAGCTAGACAATAATAAAATTATCCGTTTTTATGAGTATGGAAATTTTATTAACGTTGCAAACAAATTTTGATTTCAACAGCAACACGCAGTTAAAACTTTACTCGAATATTTCAATTAATATAAAGTCATGTTTGTTATATTGAAGTAGTAGTGAATTTGTGGATCAGCAGTATTCAGACAGACGTTTCTAACATGACTCGAATATACAACCGTAATATATATTTAATAAGTAATTTTATTATAAGAACTTCTTTAATATAACATTATTTTACACCGTTAGAATTAAATTTATTTTAATTTTCAAATAATCCTCTATCACAGCTGTATATTTTTATACAATGTTTTAGATAGCGTGATCACGTTCAGACTATAACGATTTTATTAGAGATCAAAATAATAAGACGCCTTATTTATAAGTTACAAATAATTGTATTCATCATCACAAATAATTGTATCATAAAATATTAGTATTTAAAAGATGAATTAATTCTATTTGGAAAAATATGTAATTGCTTTCTAGTTATGAAGATTCTTCAAAATCAGAAAATTAAATCTTTGATAAGATGAGCATCATGTTGTAATTAAAAGGTATTTTTAATAAAATATTTTCTTTGTAGATTTGACTCAAAGAGAATTTATATTTAATTATTCCTACCATGATTGAAAAGCCAACATTTAATTATTATTTAGATACATTTTAATTAATTCCTCAAAATGAATATATGTTGTGAAATAAATTTTGAAAAATTCGTAGAAAAGAATAAAGATATCTCTAAAAATATTATTAATTATTTTTTTCTAATTTAAATACAAAACCTGTACTAGTTTATCTGGTAATAATAAATATTTAAATAAAATCACGAAAAGTGTTGCTATATATTCAATTTACATTTCTCTTTTAAGTATGTGTAAAAATAAAATTTAAATGTAATCCTCACCTAAGTACCTAAATATTATTATGTTATAAGGTTATAATTTTACTAGTTTTCCGAAAATTCCATTTTATTTAGGATTGTATGTTATTTATTTTTTATTCTTTTACATTTAGTGAATTAAAAATGACACTGAAATTTTTTCTATTTTCCGATTTATAGTAATCGTAGTAGACATGTTATCTTGCATTATTACAATTATTCCGTTATATATGGAAAATAAAGAGTTTAGAAAGACAAGTGTGAATTTTCAAGGTTTTATAAGAAAAATCATGCTCATAATTCGAAATCTTTACGAAAAATTTTATTGCCATACAAAGGCTTGTTTTTGCCTCGATAAGTGGTATTCTATATATTTTTTAATATTACACTTATTGGGGCTCAGATATATTCTCTTTTGAGCCCTATCTAAGACCGAATTTTCTCTGATCCATAATATTTCATTCGAGAAAAAATATGGTATTTAAATTTTTTTTAATCACCGGTAACTTTTCTATAACAAATTTGTATCGAAAGCATTTTAGCAAATTCATGAGTTATATATTGACTGCTTAATTTTCTCATACTGCTTTTGCTTAGGCAGACAAATCTCAAATTCAATGTATTATTATTAAAAATAGGTAAACTCTACTATTTTTTAAAGTTTTTATAGAATATTTATTTATTCCCCTTGAAAAGAAATTTCTTACTAAAGTTTTACCGCAGTTTAAAAAAACAAACATATTTCTTTATTTTTATTTATATATATTTTTTATTTATCGATTAATTTTATGTATTGAAATTTTACTTTAAGAGGTTATTTTTTTTTCCTGATAATTTTTAATAATGCTGATGATTACATAGTTCCAGATTTCTTTAAGGTATAACTAGCACAGAGTTATATCTTCATAAATGAACGTAATTTCTCAACAAAATTTCAAATTGGGGCATTTTTCCATTTGTCACGGGAAATAATACAATATTAATTCAAATTTATTTCAAGATATGTTCTTTTTTTTACATTTACTAATTATTTACAATGGTGAATATTCACATTTACTTTTCATTTTAATTATCTATTAAACTATTAATTACTTTTTTGATAATTTATTCAAATTTGTTAATTTTATTAATATATAGTGTACGGATTTTACATAAAAATCCCGTAATAAAATTCTGCAATTTTTTTACATTAAAAATGAATAAAGAGCATGGTTATGAACAAGATAACACACACGCACGCACACATATACATACATACATACATACATAACGGCTGCCGCAAAGGCGCTGATGGCGATTGAAGGGCATGTCGACGCCTCACTCAGCACTGATCACCTGACCTTCAATCGCCGTCAGCACCACCTATTGTTTGATATTCGAACTAAAATCAAAAGTTACGGTAAAAAAACTCCTGACATTCTACATAACCCTCCTGCATTTTTTTTTTTAAATAGCTGTCACCATTTGCAAGTTATTGAATTTTAAAATCCATCAGTCATTTTTGGGACACCCGGTATACATATACAGAGAGAGAAAGAGATAATTACATCTGATTGTAGCTACGTTTAGTATCTGTTATTCTCATTTTTTATACTTCTCATAAATAAAAAATATAGTATTTTATTAAAGGAAATAAATCATTGGTCGTTAACGTATCATTTATAAATTATGTAATGCTATATTTAACGGAAATCATTCGTATATTTAAACCCATAAATAACAGACTTCTCCATTTCACTTCATTCACCCAATCTAGCACTCAGACTACTAGTAGCAAATTTCTGAACTTCAAACAAAAACATAATGGGAGTTAAGATTATATTTTCTCTGTAAAAAATCGCACATTTTTATCACAAGCTTTATTGAAAACGAATATTCTGTTCAATTTTTAATGGTATGTCGAACAAACAAGTCGAAAATAATGGGATTAAATGTGAAGAGGTATTAACTTCTTAGACACACCATAAAAAAATACTTGTATTCGTTAAGCTTTTTGAAAGCACCGAAGCACGACTGAGCAGCACCAATGTGCTGTGCCGCTGTTTTGATAATAGATGCACGTCATTTTTGCGTCTGACGAAGAAATACTCTGTTTTTTAGAAAGGCCTTGCAAATTCCAGTATCTTTTGTGGTGTTTAAAAAGTTTTTATCTCTTCACACTATGTCAAATGAATTTACAAAGTAAATGAAAGTGTTGGAAAATTTACAATTTTTTTCTGATCTGTCTACACATGTTTATATCCGTTTGAAGTTTCACTTTTACGTGATTACAAAATTTCTGTTTAAAAATTCTTGAAAAATATCGATTACGTTTCTTTTAATTTCGATATATAATAAGCCGATATTTCAGAATTAATTTCTCCATCAAATCTAAAAATTGATCAAAAAAATTAACTTACAAATTAATAATAATAATAATAATAATAATAATAATAATAATAATAATAATAATAATGAGTTATCAAAATATCTGTTGTATCTCATTGAAATTTCACTTTTACCTGACTACAAATTATATATTTAAAGATTCTTCAAAAATTTTTATTACGACTCTCTCAATTTTGACATTTAGAAATCATTATTCCACCACAGTTAAAAATTAATTAACCAAATTTAACTGACAAAAATTACAAAATTTCTCGTTATCAAAATAGCAATTTTGAAAAGCCGTCAACTCTCCTATATTTCCGACATTTAATATTCCCATCTTTAATGATTAAAAATCAATAACCTTCAAACGAATTTCTTCTCACTAAATAGCACACAGCGTGAAATACGAAATCAATCTCCTGAATACTTTCGCACAATGTGGTGCCTAAGTTAAAAGTGAAATAAACGAACCTGTGGCAACTTTCCAGGGAACGTGTGGTTGTAGCACTTCTTCCGCCTGACAATCAATTATCGCTGATCGACCAAATACAATGTGTGTGTCCTTTAATTTAAGAAACTATCAGGCAGGAACTGAAGTGAAGTTAAACTGAATTCGTATATAGTATTTGCATTTAAATGTATGAAAATTTTCCCATTAATAATAAAGATGTGAAACTGATGTATTTTGAGATTTCTTGAAGTGGAGAAATCTTAGTAAAATATTTTTCACTTCAGAGTCATACGTAAAATTATGGACTGATATATGAAGGGAATAAAAAGAAATATTAGTAAATGAAAATAAGCGATGTATGTCATGGTTTTTCGGTATAAGATTTATTTTTTTTTTATATATTCGTTTTAAAAGAAAATCTGTTATTCTTTCCCTATTTTGTACTGCTGAATATGTGTGTACTTTAATGTTATAAATCAAATTTATCATTCACTAAAATTATTGTTTTACATAATTTTATTTTTTAAATAAAAAAAATTAAATTCATCTGACATTTCGTCTTGCTAAGAAAGTCGTAAAAAACAAAATCTTGTTTTAATGAATTTTTTCTGCTCTTTCATCCTCTATGAAAAAACCGTTAATTTATTTTTTTTAAATGCCATAATTAACACCATTCACCCTTTTGAAATAACATATTACAAAATGATTATTACTCTTTTCAACGTACGAACAGCTAAAACCTTCAAGATCCATAAATTCATAATAAAAACACTTCAAAACAAAGGAGTGTAATAATAGTTTTCATTCAGTTTATTGAATTATTTTATCATTGTTTCAACAATTAAGGATGACAAGCAGAGTGTAAGATCTCATGAATTGTAAAAATAGAATCCGAAACCTATAAAACCCTAAAAATAGATCCTACTACATTAATTCAATTATTATGGACAAAAGATCTCAATAGAGATTCTTCTGTGTTAGAAAAACGTTTTTATAATTTTTTCTAAAGTAAATTATCAAGCTAAAATCTTCAATATACATAAGTTCATAATAAAAACACTTAAGAACAAAGATGTACAACGACTGTTTTCATTTTTTTATTAAATTACTTTATCGTTGTTTAAACAATTAGGATGATATTGATGAAAGATGAAGTGTAAGACTTCAATAATTATAAATGAACATGGAGAGAAAACTAACATATTTATCTCATTCAAGTAACAAGACAGTAATTATCAAATCTGCCAGCAAATTTGCTATACTAGTTCTATCATTGGAACAAAATATCCTAACTGAGCTTCTACTGTGTTAGAACATCGCTTTTGTAAATTTTCTTAATTTTTTTTTTATCTTAAATTATTTATTTAGAGAGACTAAAAGCAACTAAATAAGAAAATTGCAATAAAATAATGCACTTAACTGTGAAGAAAAACATCGCACGAAATCTTTAGTTTAGAATAATTTTTTTTTTTAATTTCAAGAGGAACTGGATAATTGTCTTCTGTTGAAAAGAAATGCTAATGGCTTTATTTAATATACAGGTACTTCTTACTTATTTGTTTTCGGATGAATCGAATTCCACTTAGTTCAGTGAACATGTTTCAGATGTCTATTTGATAACATAGATTAAATTTTTGATTAACGTGTTAAACGAGGCTTGGGTGATATTTTTATTTCACTATGATTCCACTGCATTTTTGAAAATGAATGGAAAAAGCAAACAAGATTAATTGAATTCGAAGAAGACTTTTGAAAATTGGAATTCGTCAGTCAACTTTACATGGATGGATAGTGATTTATGTTTTGCACCAATATTTATTTCAAAAAGAAGAAATAAAGGGAGCATATTAATTTGCTTTAAAAATAACGTGAAATTTTGTATTGTTAAGAAAATTATAAAACCCAAAGTTTTTTTATTTCATAAAAAACATTTTTGCTCTTTCACGAACGGGGAACTAATTAATTTCAACCAGTATGGAAAACGAAAAAAAACCATTAACTTTTTTTAGAGATACCATAATATTCATCTTCCAAACTTTTCAAACAATATGTTTAAAATGATTACATAAGAATAAATAAAATGTTCAAGATCCATGAGTTCATAATAAAAACCCTTAAGAAGAAAGGAGTATAACATTATTTCGTTATTTTTATTCAATTATTTTATCGTTTTTTTAACAGTTATGGATGATGCTGATGACAGACCGTGTGAAAGATCTCATGAATTGTAAAAAATGAATTTGAAAGAAAGTTAAGATATTTATCTTATTCAAGTAAGAAGACATTAATTTTTATCAAATATTTTTACGATCCTACTACATGCATTCGATCATTAAGGAACAAGAGATCTTAATAGAGAGTCTTTTGTGTTAGAAAAGCATTTTCATAAATTTTATCTTCAATATACATAAGTTCATAATAAAAGCACATAAGAAAGTGGATGTACAACGACTGTTTTTATTCTTTTTATTCAATTATTTAATCGTTGTTTCCATAATTAAGATGATATTGATGAAAGGTCTTAAGATTTCTTAAAGATTTAAATAATTATTAAAAATGAATATGAAGAGAAAGTTAAGATATTTTCCTCATTTAAATAATAAGGCAGTTACTATAAAATCTGCTCACAATTTAGCTACATTGTAGCAATCATTTACGATATAAGATCTTAACAGAGATACTTCTGTGTTAGAAAATCACTTTTAAAAGTTTTCCAAAAGGAAATTATCAAGTTAAATGATTTTTTAGAGTGATTGAAAATACCTAAGAAAATTGCAATACAATAATTTTCTTAACTATAAGGAACAATTTAGTATTAAACAACTTGCTTAGAAGAAATTTATTATTTAACTTTTTTCACTTCCAAGAGAAACTGAATATTTATCTTCATTTGAAAAGAAATACCAATGGCTTTATTTAATATACATGCATTTCTTATTTATTTGTAACAGAATGATTCTAATTCCAGTTAGTTCAGTGAACGTTATGCTATTTTTGGTGTGAATTATTTTATTATTTAAAATATTCAGTATCAATATATTCGTTTTAAACAGCTAAGAAATTCTTCTTTTAATATATTATAGTTTTGTCCTGAATATGTGCGTACTTTAATGTTATATATCAAATGTATGATTCTCAAAAATTATTTTTTAATATTAACATATATTTTTTATATTAAATATAAAAGAAAATTAAATATAGATGTGAAATTTCATCTTGTAAAGAAAATCATAAAACTCAATTTTTTTTTAAATCAAATATCTCTGCTTTTTCAAACATGAAACATTTATTAATGTTTAACCACTATGAAAATACCATTAATTTCCTTTTAAAAATACCATAATAATCACATTTCAGTCTTTTCTAAAAATGTATTTAAAAAGATTCAAACCTTTTCGAACATAAGAATAGCTAAAATTTTCAAGATTCATATGTAAAAGAGATTTTTCGTTCATACTTTAATAAAAACGGAATTAATGTTTACTAACTGCTTGAGACATCTAACTATGTATGCGATATTTATAAATGAGAACAGAGTACTCCACTCTTACGAGGTGACCTCCTGGAATAAAAAAAAAAAAAACTCTTGTTCTACATCCTTACATGAGAGCGGTCAGAGATAGAATGAATCATGAGCGTCTAATAGGATTGCCAAAATGCATCGAGTTAAATCTGGGTACCCTATGTTATTATAACCCCACAAATAAGCGCATAATGAAATACGAATTGAATATTTCGAACTGAGTGAAGAATTAGAAATAAGTAGAAATAAGCATACCTACGTACCCATCGTCATATGGTGTTCCATTACCTGCGGTCTATTCTGTTGAGCTGTCTAAATGACAGACCAGATGCTATGACCTATAAGGTTATCTGAGAGAAAGATCCCAGCCGGCTGTCGCCCAGGTAGCTTAAGAGGTAAAGCATTGGCCTTGTAAGCCAAGTATCTGGGTTCGATTCCCGGCCGGGGCAATTTTTTGCTCAGTTGGAAATATTCAAATCATATGATTACTTTACCAATCAGTTAGATTGTATTGAAAATACTAGCACATAATGAAAGTTTAAATGAAAGACGAGCCAACCAGACCGTTAATTTGGTTTTTAATATATCAACGTACGAATATGCATGCCAACACTGATTGCTGGGAATGATAACTGTAAAAGAAAAAACACAAACGTCAGGGGTCATGATAATATAAACAGAGCTTAATATTGTCAACCGAAAAGAGACATGTATTGAGATATCTGATATATATACTTATATCTCAGAATAAAAGCAAAGTTACTGCTGCAACAAGAGCATATGGTTTCAGAGTATGTGTTTATCTATTCTTTGATCAAACGAAAGTATGCTCACATGTATAATGATTTTAGGATGGGAATCGAATAATTTTTTATTTTTTTCATTAACGGCCTTGGCTGAGCATGATAAAACCTAAGTAATTGGAATTTAACGCGTAAGATAAAAGAGATAAATATATTATTTTAGAAAGTAAAAAGGGGCTTTAATTACATTGTAATTGCGAAATATAAATTATGTCTAAACCTAGAGAATTTAATTTTAAAAAGGGAATTAATAATAATATGTGATATCGTGTTACTTTCGATATCACATATCTGAGATATGTGATGTCGAAAGTAACATAACATCACACTATATGTTCATAATTAAAACACTTAAGAACAAATAAGTGTAACAATTGTTTTCATTCTTTTAATCATTTATTTAGTCGTTTTTTAACAATTATGGATAATACTGATTTCAGACCGAATGCAAGATTTCAACAATTGGCGAAAATGAATGTGAAGGAAATGTTAAGGTATTTATCTTGTTCCAGTAACAAGATAGTAATTATCAAATCTGTTCCCGATTCTGCTACATTCATTTAATTCTATCATTATGGTAAAAAGATATAAGAGAGATTCTTCTGTTTGATAAAAGAACTTTTATTAATTTTCCTGAAGGAAATTATGAAGTTAAAGGATTTTTTCGAGAGATTGAAATGGTCTAAAAACACATTCACGGATAACTCCGTGAATGTGTTTTAAATAATCTTTCGATAAGAAAAAACTATTAATTTCATTTAAAAAATATCATAATAAGTTTTTTCACCTTTTTTAAAATAATATATTTAAAATTATTCTTAACCTTTCCTACATAAAAATGGCTAAAACTTCAAGATATATAAATATACAATATATCACATATATCTATTGATTGGTGCCAGTACAGAATACACAATATGAGAAATACTACTATATTCGGATACCACCCCTCATTTTTACTTCCTTCTTTCTTCAATAGAAGAAAGTATTGTAATCAAAATTGTTTTTGCGATTTCCGGTTTTTGACGGATTTATACGTTTTAGGGACAGATATTTCAAAAAACATGTTTTTATAAAATGTCTGTCTCTCCACGTGTCTATACAGGTGAGTCATAAATATCGAAACAATAGGCTATCTCCTTAAACATTGCCCCTAGACCCATACTTCGAATTGCAAAAATTTATAAAAAAAGGTGAAATTTCTGATACGATAAGTTGCAACTATATGGGGGGGGGTCTATTTGAAAAAATACGAAAATTATATATGAGGAGTCCAGAAACCAAGGGGTATAAGTGACAAAATTGAAAAGAATGAGTTAAGTGCACAGGCTATCTGGGAAGAAAATCTATTTATTTGTAGGTAAAGAGTTATGAGTGATTCTTCAATTATGTACTGAGTTTTAGGGGTCAGTTACTTAGCCTCTTTCCCGAAACCATGAAACGCGTGGAGGCCAAGGGGTGTAAGTGCAGGTGTATTCATTAACGTCTATATAGCTGAAGCGCGACCAACGACATGCAAGGCTAGTTCATGACTCTGAAAACGCCCCAGGAATTTGATAATTTTTAAACGTCGATTAATACAAAAACACGATCATATGCCAATTTGTACCAATCACAGTTTAAAATTATTTACACCGTGTGACTTTTAAACCTTGTAATCTGGAGTTGTATGTCGTTTTTCAAAATGTTTTTCGTCAGTTTTTTTTCTGTTTAGAATTTGCTTTTTAATGCAATAAATATTACATTAAATAAATGCAAATTGTTAACAAGTACGAAAAATCAATCAGCAAGGCTAGTTCATGACTCTGAAAACGCCCCAGGAATTTGATAATTTTTAAACGTCGATTGGTACAAAAACACGATCATATGCCAATATTTACCAATCACAGTTTAAAATTATTTACACCGTGTGACGTTTTAAACCTTGTGAACTGGATTTGTATGTCGTTTTTCAAAATGTTTTTCGTCAGTTTTTTTCTGTTTAGAATTTGCTTTTTAATTCATTAAATATTACATTTAATAAATGCAAATTGTTAGCAAGTAAGAAAAATCAATCATTAAGCATAAATTCTGAAACACTTTCCAAGATTTCCTGAAATCGTTAAAAAAAATCGCAATTTAAGGTAATACAATGTTACTGTCCATAGAAAAATATGTATTTTAATACTTTGGACAGCCCTGTGTTTGATCTGTCGGTTATATATATACTGTATAAAGGAAAAAATTAATTTAGGAAGAAATGCGTAAAAGTTTGAAATTTCTCTTTCAGCATTTTGTACTAATAGATGGCAACATATTTGTATACTTTTGTTCATACCTAAAGTTTACCTAGAACCTGTATTATACGCTAGTATTTAGCTAAAATTTAGAGTTCCAAGTAAAACATTCATAAGACTATTGAAATAATATTTCAAGAAATTATCATCCATAGATGACCATGTATCCAATTCTGTATGTTGCCCTGTATATCCTTTTATCTGTATTCTAAAAACATTTCTAAGTAAATTGAATGAAATTTATCATAAAAATACATAACGTATTTAAAAACAACCTTTAAATAAATTATACTCATAATTAGTAGCCTTTACCAGATCTTTTGTGTAGCCCTGTATATCAAATATAGCATTCATACATACCAGGTAATATGTATAAATTTAGTGAAACTTAAAAGCGCATATCATAATTAAGAAGGCATTTCATCCATCCATGAACCATATCGATAGTGTACAGTGTTTTGGATAGAATATACTATTTAAAATCTTTTGTGTGTTCCTGTAAATGCTGTGAACTTCATATTATGCGATATATAACTTATATTAAATCTCATGGATGTCTATCAATTTTATTATGCATGAAAAGTTTTACATAATTAAAATATGTTGCAAACAATTCCCACTTTCCCATTATGTAATTGAATTCTGTTGTGTGGCCCTGTAAATGAATATTAGTTTTTCTTTTCGCCACATATTTTACAGAATGCATATTTTAATGAACTTTGTAGATGAATATAAAGCTTAATATATTCAACAGGGTGTAACACCTTTAAAATTCATTTGAAACGATTTTTCCCCATAATCCGTAATGAAACGAAGCATTTTTGACTGTCTTTGTAAATAAATAAATCATGCTAGAAACTTTATTTGAAATAGGTTTCGTGCTAGGATAAACGTAAATAATAAAAAAAAAATAAATAAATAAGCGCAATTCGAATATAAATATATTCACTTTTTACCTTTGTTAGACAGTGTTAGAAAATTTCAATTTTTTCAAAACTTACAATAAAATGTTAAATCTTATGTTACAATGAAATTTTGTTTTTTCATTCATGGTTTTTTCATTCATTGTTTCATTCATGTTTCTTTCATTGTTTTGTTTTATTCATTGTTTCATTCATTGAAAACCTTGATTGCAATTGATTTATCGACATCTTAAATTTTTCGTATTTTCATTTTATTATTTCATAATTTTTCCGTTTTAGAACTTTCATTAAAAAAAAATTTGTCCATACATTTATTTATATCAACATTGTTCTTCATTTTTTATAAATTTATTTTTTTATTTCATATTTTTTTTATTTCTTGGATTAATTCGGCACTTGTACCCTTTGACTTCCAAGCAGTTTTCATTATTATTTGGAAGCCAAATGGTACAGGTGCCGAATGCTGATAAATATTGCTTAGTTATACATTTAAAACAAAATTTAATCCACTGTTTTTCTAAACAGTTATTGAAATAAGAGATCAAAGAACATTAAGAAATAAGCAAAAGATTCCTACCTCAATTCATTCAATTACAATTGATGCCTAACTTTGAACTCAATTTACTCGAAATCTAAATTATGTCACTTGTACCCCTTGGCTTCTGAGGTCCTCATATATAATGATATAAAGATATAAAATTATATAATGATATCATATGCGATACACTTGTTTAAAATGTCATTAAGATATTTTTATTTTGACTTTATATTTGTATTTTTTTTAATATTCTAGTATTTAGCTGTTTTTTTCGTTATTAAAAAAAAAATTGTCGATATGTTTAATTTGGCTACCAGTTTGGCGATTTGTATAATTGGCGAAATTGGTCGACGCTATAAACAAGTAGTACCTTTTTTTATAAGAAATTTTTGTATGGGTGCTGGATAGGTGTCTGCTCACAGTAAGAAGAAATAGAAGCTGTCTGATGGTTTACCACTGTATAAACACTGCAGGATAAGTGATGGTGGTGGTTTAACAGTGCTGGCCCAACAAAAGAATAGCAATAGTATAGGTGTTAGAACTGAAGGAAAAGTGCCGGATTGAAGTAATGGTGTATTAATGTTGGCCTGCTGCTGGTCATCACTAATGGTCCAGCTGCATTTTGCAGTAGTTTAAGTAATTGGGCCATTGCATTTTACCGCTTATGGCAGTGTTGGCTGCCATTTTTTCCCAGTTGTAGACACACTGTGTTTTTCTTTTCTGGGCAGGTACACCGCGTTTATTTGTTTTCTGGTTATAGGGATTCCAGTTAGATTTGTGAATATATTTTAGATACCTATTGAATAAGGGAGATTAAAATTTTGATCATTAGGTTAAGCGAGGCATGAAAGATATTTTTATATAAATAAGGCTGCATAGCATTTTTTAAAATGGATCGGAGGAAGAAATAAGATTTAACGAATTCGAAAAAGCTTTTTGAAAACTGGAGTTCGTCAGTCAGCATTTGGAAGACAGAGGGTAAATGCTGGGTTACGTCAAGAATTAAATAAAAAAAATAAAGGAAGCATTTGTCAATCGATACATTTTTGTACAAATGAATTGAATGAGTTGAATACAGCCTTTCTATGTTTGTTCTAATCACATTTCATCGTGATGAGTTAATTATGATATGTCAGATTTTCCAACATTTCTTGGCTGTTCAATATTAAAGTAGTTCACAATTTTCCTTTAAAAGAAAATTTTAAAATTATAAATATTTATCGAAAAATTACATAGTGTCACTTGCACCTACAAATAATAATAAATCAAAAGGAAGTCTTATTGAGTTATTACATAGTACATTATTTTTGTGTATATATACTACATAATTTTACTTCCGTTCTATAATTAATTATGTCAGTAAATTAAAATATAAATATATAATAAAATATATAATAAAATATGTAATAAAATATAAAATATAATCAAAAACAAATTCAAACAGTGAAAGTTTGCACATTAAATTTTCCGGTACAAAGGGATTCCGTATACAGGCATTCCATGTAAAGTTTTTCTTTTCAGACAAAAGAAACTACTTTTTTAGGATAAGAAAGTTATATTTAAATAAACTCTTAAAATTGTTTTAACAACCATACAAGATAATGTTGACAGACGGAATGTAATACAGTGAAACCCCGATCTATCGTTCCCGCATTCATCGTTTTCCCGCATTAATAGTTTTATTTCTATGGTCCCTGCACTAATTATACTTAAATAATGTTAATTAAACCCGCAAGCAACGTTCTTCAAAAAGTAGTTTTCCCGCATTCATCATTGTAAATATTTTTTCCACACCGAAATGAAATTGAAACTTATGCGGATGCATGTGGTATACAAACTGGAATTACTTCTTTTATCCTAAAATTACTCATTTTTGCTGTTTGTGTTGATGATGACGACAATAATGCACATGAAGAGTGGTTGTACATAAAAGAGGATGCGATTATGTTTCGATTGATCAAAATGTTGCGGCATGTGGTTTCCTAAATGTAGGAGAAATGTGCAAAATGCAAAAAAATAAAAATAACATTATGATGAAGAAGAGGCTAACGTTCATGCCTATGAAGAACTTGATGAACTTTTATATATCCATATGAAATTACAGAAAATGACCAGAAAAATGTTGTATATCCTGAAAATTTATTTTTCGATTAAAAAAATGAATTTGAAAACAAACAAAATTATTCATTTTTAAAGATAAATATCAGTTTTCAAGCAGTTTGATTTATTTCTTTTACAGTAAACAACAAATTAGTATTTATTAGTACTAGTAGTAACCCGGTCTTCCCGGGTTACATAGCAAAGATAAAAAGAATTTATTTAAATATAAAACTTTAATGAATTTTCTTCATGTAATATGCATTTTAGATTGCTAACTAACTCCAAAAAACCATTTTTAACCCTTACCCTTTAGCCCCTTGAAGGGGGCGAGATAAAATATATCCCACTTAATTTTAATTGCAAAACGCCACTTTGACGCCAGTAATTTGAAATAGCAATTTTATTTTTCTCAAATACGTGAAAAAACGCTTTTAAATATTTTGAAACAATTTTTTTTTAAATTCTGGATTCAATCAATCATTTGAGCATTTTAAGAATTGAAGTGCTTTTTCATTCAAAGGGGTAAGTATCTTGCGGATTTTTTCATTCATGTTTTATTGATAGAATAATAACTGTGAAAAGTATCGGTATGAAGATTTGTAATGATAACTTTACATATTTTTTTATCTTATACAATTGAAAAAATTTACATTAATCTCAATACTATATTAAATCAATCATTGAATTAAAATATTACATATCGGAAAAACATGGTTAGGCTAAGATGGTTAGGTTAAAGGGTTAAATGAAAAATATTAATTATCGAATCAAATAAAGCAATGAATTTTTTCAAAAGTGACATTTCCGTATTCGACGCCTGCCGAAAGTTATTAGCCAAAGATTTCGTTACAGCAGCAGTTTTTTTTCTGGTCATTTCAGTGCTTCGAACACGTAATTTAATTACATGTCTATTAAATTTGTATTTATTTATTTTATTTTATTATTTATAAAAGAAATTTTAATTTTGCTATAGTATATTAGACGGAAACAAATCCCAAACTCTTTATGTTTTTCTAAGGACAAATAGATTAATCTATCGTAATCGAGTTTCACTCGGTAGAGATAAATTTATAAATAACTTGCACCTGATTTTTTTTTAAACCACAGCCAATCAGTAAATTGAAATACAGTTTTCAAACAAATTCAAAGTATTTTCAATTTTTTTTTTCTTATTTGGCAGTGTGAAATTTTAAGTTCTTTGATTACATGTTGAATTTGTAATTTTTAATAAATTAATCTGCGTTTTTAACCATTCTTTTATTTTATTATTCAACCAATTTTAATTTTATAATGAAAAATTATCAGGAACAATATTCATAGATTTATGAGTAAATTGTGTATCATTATTTCTCAATGGAGGTACGTGATAGATATTTTTAAAAAAATAAGCTCGCAATGAATGAGTCAAATGAGATACAGTTTTCAATCAAATTGCATTTGAAAAAAGATTTTTTTCCCTATATGATGAAATAAAAATTTAAAATGTGCGACGTTTAGAAGATTAAAAAATTTAAAAAAAAAGTCATTTATCCTGAAATGTTGCCGTTCGGAAATAACATCAGTTTTACACACGGACACATTTGTTTGTTACAATATAGATTTTACGCATATAAAAAATCGGTACAACTTGATTATCCCATCGCCTATTTTCGCCAAATTAAAAAAATCTCCAAACTAATACCCAAGTTATACATGTTGACAAACTTTTTATTTTAAATAACGGAAAAACAAATAAATTAGAAAAACATGAATAAAAATACAAATAAAAAATTTGGTATTAAACACTTCTTAATGACATTTTAAACATGTGTATCGTGTTTAAGATAATTGAATATGACATTCACAAATCATCCATTTTTGGCATTTAATCTTATAATTTGGCGATAGTTTTTTGGTCGATGGGTTAACCAAGTAGTACCGAAAAACCTTACACGGATGCTAAAATGTTAAAAATAAAGAAATGACTGCACGTGCATTTTTTTTCAAAAAAGTTTGCTTCAATGTTAACTCTATGACAAATTTAAAATTCGTTTTATAAATTAAAATACACAACACAAATTAAAAGAATAAACATTGCACTCCGTCACTTACACGTGCAAAGAAGATGCCGTATTTTCCGTGAAATACGGAAACCTTGATTTCAATCTTGAAATCATGCCAAACCAAATTTTCAATTACATTTTAAACATTGGATATTGGCGAATTATGAGATCTCATTTTGTCTTTTACATCGTTCTTTTTCTATTTCAGATCAATTTTCTATGTAAAAATGCACATTTTTTCTTTTCTGAAAATACATTTGGAAAAAAAATGGTTCTAAAAATAAAGTAAAAAATAAATAACATAAAAAATATAATTATTCCAAGAAGAAAGAAGAATTAAATAATTTTGTTTTGCATTTTCCATCTGGTAAAATGACAGGTAACAAAAAAGAGCTAAAAAATCGTCTGCTCTAGCAAGTTTAATTAAAATTTATAAAAAATTACATTAAGCGAATAATGTTATTTTAATAGGTACTTCTAGGTTATCCCGTCGACAAAAAAAATATCGCCAAACTAAAAGATTAAATGCCAATAATGGATGATTGTGAATGTCACATTCAATGACATTAAATGCGATTCACGTGTTAAAAATGCAATTATGTGATTTTTATTTCGACTTTTTATTACTGTATTCTATTAATTATTTGTTTTTTCGTTATTTAAAATAAAAATTATGTCAACATGTTTAATTTGGCTATTAGTTTGGCGATTTGTATAATTTTGCGAAATTGCTCGACGGGATAACCTAGAAGTACCTTTTAATATACTTAGAATTAGACAAAAATTTGGGGAATCGGACATTACTTTAAACCGGGAATTATTGCCAAGATCGTCTTTGTTTTCTTGCTATCTCGGCGAAAAAAATTCAACCCGGAAGAAAAAAATAATCATATTGAAAAGGTAATAAATCCTTTGACATCAGCCGTGCGTTTTTTCTCTAAATAAAAATCATCTGCTTAAATGTAAACATTACAAAGTAGCATTTTATTTTATTATAATCTAAAAATTACAGTACTAAAAGTTTCCACAGACTTGTCATTGAACGTTTCCTTTTTTTAGCGAAAACACGCGGTTGTGTTTGGGCTTAATAGAACAGATTTCAAGGTTACATTATTTGCACCACTCCCAGCCACCATAAGTCCTCTCTATTTCTTCTTTTTACTTTATGGCTATTTTTCTTTTACTTTGCACAGAAATGGAGTACTCAAGTTGCCACTTCCAGAAAAATCAAATTAAAAACTACAATAAATTTATTATCTCAAAAACAAATTAAGATACAGTTTTCAAACAAATTTCATTTAAAAATACATATTTTTTCCTACACAACGATGTAAAGATTGAAAATGTGCGATGTCTAGGAGTTAAAAAATTTGCAGTAATGAAAATTGCAAAAGTGAAATTTCATCAGAAAGTGTTGTTATTCGAAAAATGACGTATGCGTTATGCACAGATACGTTTGGCCTTTATAATATAGATATTTTTTACATTGCATGCATTAGTAATGCATAATCATTGTATTTTTTTCGTATTTTGAAGATAATCCGCATTCATTGCTTTTTTACATATACCTCTTAAAAATTGATGGATCGAGGTTCTACTGTACTTTAATAATTGTCGAAAATGAATCTGAAGAGAAAGTTAAGATGTTTATCTGTTCTCGACAGTAAAGACAGTAATGACAAAGACAGTAATGTGTTAATGTTAAAGACAGTAATTTATTAAATCTGGTCGCGATTCTGCTACATTAGTTTAATTCAATCATTAAGGACAAAATATCAATACAGATATTATTATGTGTTACAAAAACACTTCTTAAATTTTAATAAAGGAAATCATCAAGTTGAATGACTTTAGAGAGATTAAAAGTACATAAGTAAGCAGATTGCGAGAAAAAATGCACTTAACTGTAAGGAACAATTCACTTCAAAATGTTTTGTTTAGAATAAATTCATTATTTACATTTTTCAGTTTCAAGAAGAACTTGATATTGTCTTCTGTTAAAAAGAAATGCTAATGGCTCTATTTGATATACAGGTACTACTTACTTTTTGTTTCGG
The DNA here is from genome assembly GCA_964019185.1 of Maratus speculifer. NCBI lineage: Eukaryota > Metazoa > Arthropoda > Arachnida > Araneae > Salticidae > Maratus > Maratus speculifer. Next base: position 42,540,550 of record OZ025297.1, on the reverse strand, counting down.
ATAATTCGAATTGCAGTTAGTTCACTGAAGATATTTTAGATATTCATTCGATAAGGGAGGTGGAATTTTCGATTAATGTGTTAAGCGAGGCATGAGTGATACGTTTGATTCCGTAAGATTGCACAGAATTTTTGAAAGTGATCGAAGAAAGAAATAAGATTAAGTGAATTCGAAGAAACTTTCCGAAAAGTGAAATTCATCAGTGAGCTTCATGCAGATAGAAAGTAAATTTTACGTCACATCAAAATTTATTTCAAAAAGAAGATATAAAGGTAGTATTTGGCAATCGATACCTTTTCGTACAAGTAAATTACATGTTTTTGAGTTTGATATAATCAAATTGTATTGTAATGCGTTAAACATGATGCGTCAGATTTTTCAACATTTCTCGATAAGAGATAAAAATGTTTCACTTATTTCTATTAAAAGTAATTAATGAAAAATGGAAATATTACTTTTTAAACTTAAAATTAATAATAAATCAAAAATATGTTGTATTGTTTTAATACATAGTGAATTATTTTTGTGTATATTTGTTATTCTAGACTTTTTGTCTCTTTCTATAATTATTTCTATCATTAAATATAACAAACAAAAAGGATAATAACTCAAGAATACACCCAAATAGTGCAATTTAGCTCATTAAATGTTAATGTATAAAGAGATTCGGTATACAAGCATTCCATTTTTTTCTTTGGGCAAATGAAGCGACTATTTTAGAACAAGTATTATATTTGTAAATAAATACTATATAAATATGTAAATATAAATGTACAAAAAATTATGTAAAAACTATGTAAATAAAAAAAGAACATATACTAATTATTATTTTTGCCTATACAGGTTTTACATTTACATTTATTTATGATTCCTCAATAGTTATGTAGAATGTGCTGGCAATTACGAAATCCAGGTAAATAAAAATATCAATGAAAACTGTTAAGAAGCTATTATTTTTGTTAAAAAAAAATTAAGAAAATGTTTTTGAATGAAATTTGATTTTTTATCTGCGAAGCGTTAATTAATTGCACTTATAATACAGCAGGTGACAATTTACTGAACAACAACAACAACAACAAAAGCTTCTAACTTCTATTACAAGTTATCTTCAATGAATGAAATTGGATTTAATTAGGTGTCCAATTTTAAAATAAAAGGATTAGAAATATGTGCAATCCTCTACGGACCCCATAACTTTAACATAAAAACCTAATGAGAACGAAGAAGTACTCCAGTTATTTTCATTGTTATCCTCCAATTGTTTTACGTTTATTCTGTATTAACAGCTTTGGATGATAACGATGACATTCTGAGCACCCAATTATAGTAATTGGATAAAATGAACTTGCAGTGAAAGTTGTTACATTATCAGACTAGTAGCAAAGACAGAAATTATCGATTCATTGAAGATTTTAATTCGCTAATTCAATCGTTAAGGATTAAATATTTTAAAAGCCGTGTTCTTCCATTAAAGAATCACTTCTGTAAAATCACTTATCAGAAATTAACTTCTTAAAATCATTAATATACGTTAAAAGCGAGAAGTAAATCAGTTATAGCGCAAGCATGCCAAAGAACAAATTAACTGAATTGTAAGGAAAAGTTCTATATTTAATTTTCATTAACGATCCTTATGTAATATGTGAGAATTAAGAGGATACATAATTTTATCGTTTTTAAAGAGGTAAATACAGTAATGGGTTTGGCAAGAATTCGATGCTTGATTATACTTCATATATTCAATATTGCAGCCGTTCATAATTTTAAAAATAGGCCTCTAAAAACTGTAATTTCCTGTAATAAATATTTGATTGCAAACAGTTTGAAACAATCTGTTACTATGAAAAAAAAAAACACATATATATATGTATGTATATATATATTAAATGAAACTATAGAGATTACATATAATCTGCTACTTATAGTATCTTCGATAGCTATATCTAATTTATAAGTTGCCAATCAATTATTTTTAAATAAAAAAAAAACTTTAATTTTTATATGTGACCACAAAACTTCCTAAGTAATATTACACTCAAAATACATTTTTTGTCATGCATCGGAAAAAAAAAAAAAAAAAAAAAAAAAAAAAAAAAAAAAAACATTTTTTTTTTTTTTTTTTTTTGTGTTATTTTTCTGTTTTTAGCATATATTCGCTTTAAAATGGCTTCTAGTTGTACGTGTAATTCAATTTTAAAAGACAGTATCTCATAAAACTTTAAGGTGTCTTAATGTAGAAATTAATATTTTGTGTAACATATATTATTTCTTTTTTAAATTATTAACTACTTTTTGTGTTACTTAAAAAGAATAATTAAAATTATCTTTTGAGTCATGTATTCATTCAGTTGATGTTTATTTTGAACATATGTAACAGGAAATATAATTAACTTGATTACACTCTTAAGTTATAATATGAAATCGTTATAAATAAATAGGTAGATAGATAGACAGAGAGACATACAGACAGATAAACAGACAGATATATCTATATGCATATAGATAGATAGATAGATATAGATATATAAATATTATATAAATAATTTGCTTCCCCAACATTATATAACTTATTGAAAATTTACGTCATATACTTTAATTGTTGTTTTTTAAGTACCATCTTTTATATAACCCTGTCTCATTTCACAAATTTTAAACACGCATATTAATAATTATCTTTTTCACTTTCTTAAACTAAATATTTTAATACTGCAAAATTTTTTATCAACTTCCAAACTTATAATATTCTACGAGTAGATACTGTTTACTTTATAATGTTTTTAAAAACCATTTTTACTATTTTCATTTTATTTAATAAGTCAGCTTCTGGCTCACATATCTGGTGTTGACCGTATTATTCACAGAAATAGTTTTGTCAACACATATGGAGCTCTTTCCATATTCCACACGTCACTCACACCCATTGTTTAAGTAATATCGAAGATATTCATTCCTAAATCTGCTTAGTTCGTCCTGAAGATAACATTCGAGGATGTATTCCACTCACTGTAAAACATTTGTGTAACGTTACTCCATACTGTTGGTAGCAGCCAAGCTTCCACCATGTTTATGGTGGAATAACGATAAATCAAGGTAATTAGTGTAACTTTACACTAATATGTAATGTTACACCAGTAACACAAGTTTAAATTACACCATTCTATAAGTGAAGAAAAAAACAACCTAAAAATGGTGGCAGCTTTGCTTTTATGGAGTAATGTTACACAAATGTTTTACAGTATTGTTTTTCGAGTTTAATTATCATGCATGAGTTACAAAGAGACATTTCTATGATTTTTTATTGTTTTTAAATCTGTGTTGTTTTTTTATAAGTATCATACCCCCTCCCCAATAAAACCCGTTGATAAAGTAGATCAGTGACCTAAAAATTCATAAGGATAAAGCAAGAATTTGGCTTACCGGGTTGCGAAATTTCTTCTGATGAAACTGATCAAGTGACATGGATCGCCTGAGAGCGATGTATTTATATGATGCTAAGTGGCAAACAATTCTTCGTTGCCTAGACGATCGCAACGTTTTGGAATGTTTAGTTTTTATTGGAATTGTTGAATTTTATGCATCTTGGAATATTATATTTATTGAATAATTTTGGAATTACCAGATTGTCTGGTGGTGTAAATAAATGTACAGCAATATTTCAACATTTAAAATAAACTTAATATGAAAAAAAAAATCTTCTGATTCGGATTAATTTCATTTCACATCGAATTGTTAGCAGTTGTTTAATTATTGTATTGTATTGTATATATATATATATATATATATATATATATATAAGACCATTAATAGTAAACAATATAAACTATTTGAAAGTAACCATTGAATTTAATAACATACAGCACATTGAATATGGAAGGAAAGAATAACAATATGAATACAAATGGAATTTGTAGAACCAAAGAAGAATCTGGAACTACAAATGGAGTGTGTAATTTCATCTTCGTATTTGCCACGAAGAAGCAAAACAATACGAATTTGGGCTACCAACACACATAAAACCAAAATTAATTAAAGAAAAACCAAGTAATCTATTGTGGATATGGAGAAAATAAAACAGTTATATATATATATATATATATATATATATATATATATATATATATATATATATATATATATATATATATATATAACGGGATCTTACATCTCGTTTACCACCAGGTTTTCACGTAGGTTTTCTTCGAAACCCTTCCGGGTTACTTCAGGAGATATCCACGCTTCTCCCTCGCAAGTCTAGATATTTTCGGTTTCACTTTCTGTCTAAATACAGACTTCTCACTTCCCAACGCACGTCCCGCACCCTAACTTCCAAACAAAGAAATGACAAGCCGATTGCTCACTCACGCAAGACAAGAAAGGACCAAGTTGAACCAGCGTTTGATTCCCCCCCCCCCCAATTCAATTTGACGACCCGCAGGATCAGAACACTTATGAAGAAATCAAACCCACGAGCCATATCCCGAGGTTTACCGAGGGGAAGTGATTTACGGAAGCCTTCCAAGATCAACTGTTATGAATGAGCAAAGATAGAATTGGTGGGCAAACGCGACAAATCAAAAGAAAATTTAAAGAATCCCATACAGCTAGACGGGATGATTTCTGAGTAATAAGGTCAACACCAAACAGGCACGCAAGAAACTGTCTCTTGGAATAAAAATAAAGAAATAGTAAAAGTGGCTTTAAAAATATTCTAAAATAAAAAGCAGCATTTTTCAGATTTTATAGGTTTGGAAATAGATAAAAAATTATTATTAAAAATTTTTATTACAAGTGATTACCAGTTTTTGGTTAAGAAATATAAGTTTTATTAGTGTAAATGTCCGTAACAAACCGTTGGGTAAGATTTGTGTTTTTCACATAAAATATGAATATATATATATATATATAAGTATGTATAGAATATATGTATGTATGTATAGAACCATTAATTGTATTAAAATATATGAAATATTGAATTTACTAGAAAATTACCACATTGACCATGGGGGAAAATTAAATAAATAAACACTAATAATAATCCTAAATAGTATATTAAATCACAATATATGTGTATTATTAGACGATATTTACAATACTTATGTGTTAATCATGCTTCCCCCTAAAATATCAAAACAAAAATGAGATTTCTTAATAACATAAAAATTTAACAAATATGCAATAACACAGCGTAATTAAAAATGTTAACTATTGCTGCAAATTATTTGACGCAGCAACTATTGAAATCATTGTAATAATTAATATCAATATTTGTATAACGTTTTAAACTTATATTTTTGTCGTTTAAACCTCCTGCCCCCACACAAATGTGTATATTAATTAATACACTAATAAAAGAGTAATGACCAAATGTGACCGGCCACTTGCTATTTTACACATTTTCTTAAAAATCTGGAAAAGTACATGAGGAATTATCCTGAAATTATAAATGTGTAAAAATAACAGGCAATTTAGTCAAGATTTTTTCGCGAAATTCCATTGGAAAACGTCAAAAAATTGAAAACAGGTGTTTATCTTTTATGTATTACAGTCAAGAGTAATGTAACAAAAGTGTTCAAACTCTAGATTATGATTGCGAGACTTCTTATAATTTTCTGTGTTCATTTTTATGCAGATAGCATATATACTCGTAGAGAAATTAAAGTTTTTATATAAACAGTCCCTATTTTTTTCAAGATTTTTTTGTTTATAATTTACAGAGTTCTTAATATAAATAATATTCTTTTCCGAAAATATGGCAAACAGCATTATACAAAAAAACATGTAATCAGAATTAAACATAATAACAAAATATGAGAAATGAGCAGGTTAACTAAATCATTTTTCTATCGCATGCGTGAACGCTATCAAAATTTGGTTTGCATACTGTATTAGCTAAATGTATAGAGTAGCTTTTGCAAAAAATACATGGATGAAAAACATAGATTGAAAATTCTGAAAATAAACGTCTATAGAATAAACTCAAAATCCGTTGTTGCAAAAAAAAAAAAAAAAAAAAAAAAAAAAAAAAAAAAAAAGACGATTTGTCTCCAAATATAGTATGTGCCATATTATGTATTCCAATTAGTGCTAATCAATGGATAAATGGGAACAGCCCCTTATCTTGTTGCTTAATTTAGGAAATATAGGATTTTGAGCTTATTTTGTCGACGATAATTTTCAGAAATTTCAAGCTTAGTTTTTGATATTTTCGGAAACGCTGCTCATTACATTTAGCTAACACAATATTCAATTGAAATTGTGATAGCATTCACACATGCGAAATAATTTTTTTTTTTTTATTAATTGCTCATTTCTCATACATTTTTTATTATTTTAAATTCTAAATTACATGGTATTTTGTACAATGTTGTTTGCCCTATTTTTGGAAAGGAACATTATTTTATACTCTGCAAATTATAGGCAAAAATCTTGGAAATTTTTTTATTGTTTTTATAAAAACAGTAATTTTTTTACGATTATATATACTATCCGTATAAAAATGAACACAGATTATTTAATAAACAATCATAATATACATCTTGAATGCCTTTGCTGCATTATTTTTGACAGGGTTATCCATAAAAAAAACGATGTTTTTCAATTTGTTTACTGTTTCCTATGGAGTTTTGGGATAAAATCTTCGCTGAAATGTATGATTTGTACTACTGTGGTTAAACAATCAGAGTTTTAGGATAATTCCTCATGTATTTTTTTAGATTTTCAGCAAAATGCCTAAAATTGGAACTCCCCGGTTAACTATAATCCTGTAGTTAATAAATACGATAAGTTTTAAAGAAATTACGACTGTTTCAGTGTGTTTTAAATTTTCAACAAAAAAAAAATCTAAGCAAAGGATGAAAACTGTTTTCATTAAAGCATAAGTTTTATGTATGCTTTATAGTAATTTGTAGCCTTTACTTACGTAGTTTTCAAATTATTGCAGTACAAAGAAGAATCAAACTCTGTTAATGATTATTTTTAGAGCTGTACAAAACTTTTGTACTTAATGATTTATGGAATCAAACAAAATAATCGTTTATTCCATTTTTAACATACAACGCTAGATTTGTTAACGATAAAAAAAATCTCTTTGAATTTTGAAAATGACCACCAAAGAAACCCCTTCCGAAAAATACTTTAATAGACAAAGGAAAGGCATTGTATTTTTTTTTTTTTTTTTTTTTTTTTTTTTTTTTTACGCCTGTTGGTATTTAATATCAGCACTGTGGCTGGTTTCATATGATTCAGCTGGAGTAGGACAGCGTTACGCTATGTTTTATAATAGGTGTAGAGATGTACTTAAAATTTTGGTAATTGGAGAATAATGAATAATAGATATTATTTTGAAACTGGGAAGTAATAAAAATGACAATTACTTAAAATGAAAATAATTTTATTTTTTATATAACATCTATATACATTTATTTATGTGGATTTTTTATTTATCTATATAGTTTAATGAATAAATATAGTTTAATGTAGTTTAATTTAATTATAGTTATAATTATTTAAATATAATTTTAATTATATATATTTTTATCATTATTAACCTGTATTCCTAAAGGAAGCTGTACGTTTCGGTTAATTTGTAACGGTTGTTTTCGGGAACGTTCTTTAATTATTATATTCATAATGTTTGAAATAATTTGAAAACATGTACGTAACAAATATTTATTTATTTATTATTTCAAATGCGTGTACGTATTACTTAAATTATGTTTCGATGGTTTGTGAAGTGTTTATCATCTTTTATTTAAAGAAGAGTGAATTTTAACAGAAATGTTCAAATTTACTTTAGATATTCAGTGTGAAGTTCCCCTTTCTATAAACTATTTTATTCAAAATCGGCAGAAAAGGTAGTTTGAATTGTAGTTTCAAGAGCACTTAAGCTTTCTATTGAGTCACGTTTAAGTGAAACGAGATAGAAAATTGATGTTACGAAGTATGCTTATACGTAATAGCGTAAAACATATTGAACTTTTGGGCTTTTATTGCTCTTTTAATAAGTTTTGTAAATGTAAACGCAATGCATATCCACATAAGATTACTTCATTTACATATCAGGTGTATCAATGTTTAAGTTTTTGTAATCAATTTTAGTTTACATGAAGTTACTTTTATAAATAATTTATAAGATAAAATAACGGATTTTAAAATATAAAGTGTTAATTCTTTTCAATGCCATGTAAGATCTTTTTTTTACAAAATTTCATTGTGCGAACAGAGAGAATCTTTTTCCTGAGCTCATGCATGCTTACTCACAAATAGTAGAAACACATATGAGATTGTAAAACCAAGTATTATTTATTAATTATTTAAAAATGGTCTGTATAGAAGTTTAATAATATTATCACTATCAGTACAATGCTTTTCAGCATTGAAATAGTTCATCGAATGCACAATTGTTTGACACTGGACAAAATTATAAAAGCCTAAAAATTAAGGAAATTGTTTAAAGTAATATTGTTTCTTGTTGGTTAAGACTATTGGTTTCAATTGAAAGAGATACTCATTTGGAAAAAGAAAGAAGATTGGATTATATTAGAATACATAAATATACACATATTGTAATTTAACTTCACTCATCTGTTTACATCGTTTTATGATTTAACCGTAATGCTAAAAGTATACTAAAAGAGTATATAAATAATAATTAGATAATACGTAGATAAATAATCACATAACAATAATTTAGTATATACGTTGTTTTAAGTGATTTTTTTCACGAAAATATATTTTAGTATCAGTTGAAGCAATAAACTACCTAAAATAAAAATAAAACATTTTCTGGTAGAATATATATAAGGATGAATTCTGCATTTGCATAGTTGAAATGAACAGATAAAATGTAGTATTTTGCAACTTTTAAAACTATGAAACAACTCAAGTAAATTATAAATATGGTTCAGTTTAAATCTATTTCATTTTTCTTAGTAAAACATTTATTTTGAGGTAATTCTAAGAAAAACATCCATATTACAAATGCTGAAAAAATACCTATGCTTTATTAATTTTCCCTATATGCTGATATTCATAAATTTTAAGTCTTATCCGTAAACATAATTTTTTCCTCTGACTTTCTTATGATACATATAAAGGAAGTACATTTTTCCTTGAAAAATGAAGAACTTTTAATGTAGATGGAAATTTTGAAAGTCAATATTTTGAATTTTTATCAAACAGGTTTTTGACACATAATCTTTCGTCAAAGTTATCTTTCTGGTACAAAATGTTTTTCATTTTTTGAATAATGTACTATTTGAATGGTGTACTAATACATAATGCTAAGGAAAATCTTTCTATTGATCGTAAAAAGCTTTTTAACATTGAAATGATCTTTACGTATCACTGTGTTTTAGATGTTATTTCTAAACTCCACTCTTTTATCAGAAATTTTACGCTTTTCATTATTTTTATAATGCTTATAATCAGTAAATATGATTTTTTGTTCGAAAATAGCTGACATTTGTTAAAATGTATCCTCATAGGAAAAATAACAAATATGCTTTTATATGTACAGCCGATGCCGGTATAAGGTATTTTCATGAGAGCAGAAAGCAAAGTACATAATAACCGAAGTACGGTATAAGGAGTTATCAATGAAGTGCAGTGCATAAAATGAAATAAAAATGTGCATAGAATTATTTTCAGTATTAGATATTTAAAATACAAATTTTATGAATTTATCAAAGTAAAATAAGGAAAGATAATTTTATAACTATTTTGTTTTCTTTGGTTTCAAAACCCAATAAAAGAAATACACCACTTTATTACACAAGAAATCTCCATACTTACGTTTATTTAGGCCTTAAAATATCTAATTAGACGTATCTTTCAACTGTCAGTACTCTTATTTTTGCTTTTTCACGGTACTTTTTATTTTTTATATCCTTTGCAGAAACATTCTGAAAGACGGAAATCTTTCTTTAAAATCCAACTTCGCCATTTTCCATTGTTGAGTCCCCCCGTTTTCGTCAATAATAAGAAATGCTGGGGGAAATGACGATAATCGCTTTCAAATGTGGATATTTGATGTAAGGAACTTGAAAACTCATAGGATAAAATTCCAAGACAGCTTACCTATTTGCAAACCAGGAATGTAAGTTTCATATCCAAGTTTTTGTTTTCGTTTAAGTCTAAAAAGTACTTCACAACTAAATTAATGGTTTTACATGTTCTGTTACAGCCAAAGTTGTATAACCTTACTTATATAGGATTTCATTCAGAAGCAATAACCTAAATTCGTTATAAATGGAGGTAAACCTGGTTACAACTTTTGTCGACTCTATTTATTTAATCTGTTGTATTGAAATACAAAGTTATTAAAATAAATTTATAGTTATGAGCAAAATATATTATTGCTATTTTTGGTTATGGATAAAATGGGCAGTTTTAGTCATAAATGTCAAATAACAAATTATAGCTAAAAAATAAAAAAAAAATAAAACAATCAATCTGAATATTATTTACATATTTTAATCCGTATAAAAATTTATTGCATACAAAAAAACGTACTAAAACACATATTTAATTATAACATTGGGCTATTATGTTGTATGTTAAAATTTGTAGTTAAGAAAATAAATATGTAATGATATTCCTCACAAAAACTATGCTTGAAAAAAATGTGTGTCGCATTTTAAAATCAATATCCCTATTTAAAAAACACGCAACACAGTAATAATAAAGAAATATATATTCCCACAAAATTGCAATACATAGAATGCATTGCTTTTATTAAAGATGATTGATAATGTAATTTATCTATAGCTATATGTATACATATTATATATATAAATACATAGATGGATAGAGAGGTAGAGATATACATACTTATTTATATGTGTTAGAAATCCAAAAAATTCAATTCCCTATGATTGTTGATGACTGATTACTTAGATAATAAAGTTATAATTAAATAAAAATAAACTATTTACAATAGTTATCTCATAATGGTAGATTATTGAAAAGCGGACGCTTTTAATTAGTCACATTACACGAGAAATAAGGATTCAATCAGCTGTAATAAAAATAAAACTAGAAAAAAATGCATTAAATACATATTATAAAACATTTTCCAACACGTCCTGAAAATTGTAACAAAACATCGTTATTTAGGTTTTTTCCCTAAGTAAGATAACTAAGTAAAGCTAGCTTTTGAGCAGCTAACATTCAATGGCGCATATGCATTGAAATTAATTTGAATAGCCCTGTATTTGAATTGTAAATTGATTATATTCCATATAATAAGAATATTTAGCAAGAAAACGCATGAAATTTTTGAATTTCTGTTTCAAAAATTTATACTAATAGAAGAAAACATACATAAATACTTTCTTTCAACCTTTCAGTTTACCTTATAATTTTATTACCTGCCACAATTTCGCTGAAATTTAATTCAAACTAAATCACTATTAAAACTGCTAACCAAGCTCTTAAAACTCACAAAATTGCATTTTCAGAATGTAATCTCACCATAGACGACGCGACGGTGCTTTCAATTCTTTGCTGGATCCTGCATACATTTCTTAGTAAACTAAATTCAGATTAACGTAAAAATTTATAAAACATTTAAAAACCACCTTTAGGCAATTTACGCTCATACTTAGTAATTTTTATGAATTCTCTTTTGTAGCCCTGCTTATCAATTATTGTATTCATACACTCCACATAGCACAATATACAAAATTTTAATAACAAATATCATATTAAAAAATTCATTCGCTACCACCATCACTATTATACAGTACTTCGGTTAGAATACACATTCTGAAATCATTTGTGTGCCCCTTAAATGCTACAGATTTTGTGTTATACATTAGATAATTTAAAGTAAACATCGCCGACGTATATCTGTTTTATTATATGTGAAATAGTTTAATATAAAAATATCGCATACAATTTTTCTCCGTACCATTAGGTAATGGAATCGTTTTGTGTGTGCCTCTAAGTGAATAGCAGCTATCCTTTGCCCCACAAACTCTACAGAATACATATTTTAGTGAACTTCACAAATGCATATAATTTTCTAAATATGCTAAAAGTTGTAACATCTTTAAAATTAATTTATAATTTCTAAGCGAATGTTTTGTCTGAACTTGTAAGTAAACTAAACAGGCTACAAACTTTATTACAGTCAATTAATGTCACAATGAATATAAAAAGTAATAAGAACGGATTTCAGTTTTTAATTAAGATAATTGTAAATATACAATCATGAGATCTATCCCTTTCAATTAAGGGAATGAGTTTTTTAGAGTTGTATTTTTTCTTTTGTTGTATACAAGCATGTTTTACATAATGTTATGTACTAAATATGCTTTCTACCAAGATACAAATGTCTGACAAAATGAAGGATTTTCCTGATTCTTCTGCGATAGAATATTTTGAATTACGTTTCCATGACAAAAAATGCCTTTGTTGTTTCTAAACTTTCCTTAAATTATTTCCATTATTTTGATGGAAAGAAACATGAGTAGCTGCAACAATAATGTGATGTCTACACAAAATGATGATGAAAGTAATTTAACTTTCCACCCATATGCCCTTTCCAGAAATCAATACGAGGTGATTGAAAGAAAGATTCAATCATCTTATAGATTGCTAGAAGAAAATATTGCGATCTTTTTTATTTAAAATTAAGAGAATGAAATTTTAAAATTAAGAGAATGACTGTACATTTGAATATTTTCTATTAAGATACAGTCTCTTACTACCCGTAAGGCATGGTGACATCACTGCGACGTCGTTGTGAAGTCACATTGTGACTTTGTGACCATCGATTTTCGATGAGACGTCACGTAACGTCGATGTGAAGTCACAGTGACTAAAATGTGAAGTCGTTATGGCCGTTTCAGAGCTCATTTGTGACCACTTTGGGAAGTCACAGTGTGAAGGATTTGTGAAAAGTGTGTCATTTGTGACTACTTTGAGATTGACATTGTGACGAAACTGTGACAAAAGCGACGATATTTCATTGCCAGAAACATGTTTTTAAAAGTAAATAACATGTTTTGAAGAATGTTTGTAATAAAGAATCAGTTAAATTTAGCATTGGAATTTCAGTAGAAAGTCTATAATGAAATAAAATATTCTTGAATATTTTGCGAGAAAATAAGAAAGAGACAAGAGATTTGGCGAGCAGGATTTTTCCTCGACAAAAGCAAACTATTCTAATGCATATGAAAATTGCTTGTTAATTGTCGAATAGAATCCTTCATTATTCCCGCCAGTTATTTTTTATTGTAAAGTTTACTTTATTTGATCAGAGCATTTTCATGATTCAATTTCAAAAAAAAAATATGTTTACAAAAACTGATGATAAAAGATTGCAAATTAATTAAACGATTCTCTTCGCATTCTTTGAAATTCTGTTTTATAGCCAATCAATGATAAATCGCCAAATAAATGAAAAATTCATAATTTTTTTACGGACGCTCCTACAGATGTTCCAAAAAAAGACACATCCATATGAGAAGAATATTCTCTATTTTTCAGATTTTACTGAGTATGCCTGTATGGAGATCTTCCTTGTTCATGGTTGAAATATATGTTTCCAAAAATGTCCAAAATGTGGGATGTTCATTTCGTCTGAGTTCCTTCATAAAACATTCAGATTGTAAAAATATGTTCCGTAAATTGTATTATATCATACACAAAAAAAATTTCGTCTTTTATTTTTCTTTCAGAAATCATAATAATTCGAGCATTTGTGTAAAACTAAATAATTTTAACGAAATAGAAATGGAACATAATATTTTAAAGTATTTTCCTTTAATTTAAATTAAAAAAAATATGCAGATGACACATTTATTTTAATAATAGACAAACATGAATATCTACCTGTACATTATGTTGTTTGTTTAAATGAAAATATGCATAATTGAAATGTTTTGGGAAAAGAAAGATTGCCAAAAAAGCTAAAAAATATTAAGAGCGAGATACAAAGTTTCAGTAATGAGAACAAAACGTTAAAAACTTTTTTTTCATAGCAAAAACTTTACTTGATATAAAATATTGTTGTTTCGAAATAAATTACAATTTTTAAATTTTATAAGAATTTGTTCTAAAAGTATAATTACATTAATAAATCAGATAACTCTGAAGATTTTTAATAAAACTTATCATAAGAATAATTCATTTTTAAAATGTAATCTATGATTTTGTGATTTTATCTAAAATCAGAAAAAGACATTTCGAAGTAAAGAATATTTATTATTTCAGTAAATAAAATAATTTTTTGTGTAATCATTTAGGCAGGGCATGAAAATAGCAATGTTATCGTAAATTGTTTGCAACAGAAAATTACTTTAAAAAGGACTGAATCAGTGTTATACAGATTTGTAGAAGGAAAATGCAATTGTTTTTGATTTTATTTTACGGGAAAATTTCCTATTAAAATAAAATATTTATTTATTATTTAAAAAAAAATAACGTTAATTGTTTAATCTTATACTGTAAAGTTGCTATAAATAATAATACAAATGATGTGATACTATCTTAAATTTTAAGGCGATTTTAAAGAATTGCACATTTCAGAAAAATGAGTGTTCGTTAAATCTTGATGAGACTCTGTAAAAAAAAAATATTTGTATGCATGAATTTGAATATAAATAAAAGTTTTAGGATAAACCCAAATTTAAATTAAAGCAACTCAATCTTATTATAAGAAAAGTTTTCTTAAAAGATAAATTTATCTTTAAACACTTCATCATTATTTTAAAGGAAATGTATCTTTAGGAGCGACTTCCTTGTCATGATTATGCCTTAATGAAGACGACATTGACTAAAGTTTTTCGACGCAGAACGTTTATAATAAACTTCAGAAATCGATATTACGAGCCTGGAACAAAGCTTCAGTCATATGACACATTTCTGTCAGAAATACACTTTTTCATTTTGATTACGAATTATGAAAATTCATGCTTTTAAATTTCTCATTCCTTAAACTTTGAGCCCATATTTAGAGTACCTTTGAAAAATGAATTTCATTTATTTTAAATGAATTTATTTATGAATTCAAAATGGATTTATTTACTTTGCCTTTGTTAATATCATGTTATATACATATAACTAATTTTATATACAGAACATAATTTGAGGATTGTAAAGTAATTTTGCTTTACATAATTTGCAATCTATGTACATTATAATCTGTACACAATTGTGCATGGTTTATTTAAATGAATGTCTATAATTACTTAGATTATACAATCTTTTGCATACGTAATTTGAAAATATTGCAAAAGTTATTTTGTCTTAAATAAAAGTTTTCTCTAGGTTTTAAGGATATTTTATGGACCTAATTGTCATTTGAATTCAGTTAACTTTGGATAGGCTGAATGCACTAATTATCGGCCTCATCCCAGTAACCGCCACATACATCAATTAAGCGCGATATTAATAGCTATTTTTTGGTTCCAGATGAATTTTTATAATTTCTTTATAAGGAGCCATCCTTCATACATCGTAAGCCATGAGCAAATTATTGTGCTTATACTTTTATTTTTGTAATAAATAACCATTCTTTTTAATTGCGGTCAAAGAACTTTTTTTGTATAACCTAAGACATTTAAAAAAAAATCCTATTATCAATGTAACTTACATTATTTTCTAGAATTATACGACTGTACATATACGATAAAAAGGTGGAGATTTAGTATAAATAATAAACGAGTTTGCTTGTATTGATTAATTTTAATGGGGATCATAATTGTATATTATATTTACCTACATCTTCAGTAATATATAGTTGGCTTCTGAAAAGAAATGTCGAATTTACATTTTTGAGTTTATTTTTCATAATTTCATTTTTAACTTAATCTTAATTTCTCAATTTCAGATTTATACAGTATTTTACTTTCAATTTATTTATATTACGCTATTGGATTACTAGAACATATGTTACAATTGAATAAATACTGCTACAGTTGAATAATCTTCTCGCCAAAATTTTAAAAGGCTGTAGTTCAATGCATTAACTTCTTAAATTCTTAACAGCCGGTGTAAGAACATATTATTTTGAATTTTACAAATTCAGTCAATTTACATGGAATTATTGATCATAGCTGAGATCTACACTCAAATTGACAATATAATTATTGCTTTTCGCATTCGCATTATTACCTGTAAGGCACGGTGACGTCACTGCGACGTCGTTGTGAAGTCACATTGTGACCATCGATTGTCGATGTAACGTCACGTGACGTCCCTCTGAAGTCACAGTGACTAAAATGTGAAGTCGTTATGGCCGTTTTAGAGCTCGTTTCCCTCATAGCATGCATGGTCACAGTGACGTCACTGTGAATCACTTTGGTCACATCACATCTGTGACGAAAATGCCACCACTCAGTGACGTCACATTGTGAGTAAGATGTGACTTTATAAAAAAAATTCGCAGTTCGTCACAATGTTAATGTCAAAGTAGTCACACACTTTTCACAAATTGGTCACATTGAGACGTCACAAAGTGGTCACAATGTGACGTCATAAAAAGCTCTAAAACGGCCATAACGACTTCACATTTTAGTCACTGTGACTCCACATTTACGTCACATCGACAATCGATGGTCACAAAGTCACAATGTGACTTCACAACGACGTTGCAGTGACATCACCATGCCTTACGGGTTTTGACGTCATTGTGACGTCACTGTGACCATGCATGCTATGAGGCAAGCAACGATATTTAAATTGCATGAAACAATTTTTTTTAAAGTAAATAGCATGTTTTAAAGAATATTTGTAATATACTAAAAAAATTTAATATAGTCACATCTCAGTCACAATGTGACGTACACTGCGTGGTGCATTTTGGTCACAGATGTTATGTGACAAAAGTGACTCACAGTGACGTCACTGTGACCATGCATGCTATGAGGGTAATTCGATGTTTAGAGGAAGTTATCTGAAGCAACATAATGAGTGGAATATTTTTAATAATAATAATATATTAGACTACCTTTAAAGTTTTCTTTTTGTAAATTAAGTATAAATTCTACACATATCATTTTCAGTAACAATCTTGCTATTAATTACGACAATTATATACAAATGCTTGAGGGAGATTCGTGTGTATTTATCATTGTTTGTGTTTGGAAGACGTGAGATAAACCACGGTCATAGACACTTTTAAACTATGCTGGAAAGTGCTAAAAATTATTGTAATATTTTAAATAATCGATGAGATATTATAAGAAAAGTGTAAACAAATCTCACTGTTAAAGTGTCAAAATGTTTAGGGCTTAGTAGCCAAGTGGTCATAGCTTCAAACTCTAGAACCATGGGTCCCGGTTTCGATGCTCGACATCACCAAAGACCCGCCGAGTGTATGCAGTGTACGCAGTCGCGGTAAAGGGGCTCTGAAAGTCCTGTGGTTGGCCGTCGCAGTTATTATGGGTTATTATCTTTGGAGAAACTTTCTCTCCCCTTCAAAGACATATTGAAATTAAGAAGGTAGATGCCATCTATTGGGGGTTTGGGAGAACATCCTCTGCTGCAGAATCATGACTTCCAGCCCAACTGGGTGCAATCCACAGGTAGCTCCAGCAGCCCTCTTGATATTAAGGCACACGTCACCAGCAATATTGATAAAATGTTCTTTTGTTTATGAGAATTTTGATTTATAATATCAATGCATTTAATTGGCGTAAAATTGATCCAGTGATGGCCTAGACCGTACATTTTGATGCTGGAACACTTAGATAATTAGAAACTAACCGTTGAAGGACTGAAATTAATCCAAAAACCTCTCTGTCATGCCATTAAATTGTTTTCGTTGATCAACAAGAAAGAAGGGAATTTTTTTTTTAATTGTCTTCTTTCTGATAGAATTTGGTAAATATCTACTTTCATATTCCCACGTTTTCTGGCAATGTACAATACTTTATATCCACGAACTTTTAAACAGTGGATTTTCAAATTTGAAAATTACATACTGCCAGTCATTTTTGCAATCATTCAGTTCTTAAATCAGCATTTAACACCGGTTGTTTATATATTTTTGGGACAACATTTTTTTTGTTGTTTCTATTTTTTATAATAAATCTATGACTGTTAAAATTTGATTGAGTATTTTGTTATTTTACTTTCATCTTTATACGTTTGATAATTTATGTCGTTTTTCTTACTCATTCAGTTAGATGTTAGTTCCAAAAACATTGTTGTCTATAAACTTTTTCGATTCACTATCGCACATGTCCTTAATCTTCATCTTCCCAGTCCTTAAACTTAGAGAAATAGAAATATGATCGTAGATATAAACTAGATTTATATTTCAAATTTGCTATTTCATAATATAATTTTCACAATGTTTTAATATACTTAATGAGGTGTTTATGTGATTAAAAAAAACTGACACGAATTCTAAATTCGAATTACTAATTTAATAAAAAGTACTAGTTGATCATTTCAATTATAAATTTAATGAAGTATTTTTTAAATTACATTTGAAAAGCTATTTAAAAATGTTTTACCTAGCTTACGCAGTACCAAAATAAACAAATGATGCGTGGAGCATGATCATCTCTGCACAAATTTACAAGGGATCCCAAAATTCATAAAAATGGGATTCCTAATACTTTTTATACATTTTGTATATTCCGTTTTAAATGTTCATGGATGAGAAACGTTGCCTGATACAGGTTCATATCTTCAAACACATCTAACCGTGAAATACTAATGTGATCAACTGGAAATTAACCTCGTGTATTCTATGAAGTACGCAGCGGTATTCATGCCGTTTTGGTCATTTTCGAACGTCATGTATAAATGTTTTTTTTTTTCCTTTTTTTTAATATACCGAATTTTAACCTGAGATTTTCAATTTACATTTTTGCTTTAGAGGGAGATTTATTCTACAAAAATAATTTAAATAAAATTTAGCTTATAATATTTTTTGTTGTAAATTCAAAATACCCCCCCCCCCTCCGCTCAAAGGAAAAAAATATCTGCCAGATTCGGCGATCGGTGGCTTGTCACATACATCACTAACAGCGCTATAACGCAAGATTAAACAAATCAGATGTTGCATAAAAACCTCCATGATTAACACAACAAACAAAAAAAATCATTCTAACATGTAACAGAAAAAGAAGTTATCTGAAGAAAAATCTAACAATTTAACCCTTTGCAAATGCAATAAGTTTTGGAAATTCGAAAGAGCATATCATCAGTGAAAAAAAAATGTTTGGATAATTTAAACCAGTCTTAATGTAATTTTTGGTGTTCCACTTAAAAATCATAAAAATATTGAAGCATTAGGAGTCATTTTGTCACAAAATTTTGATTTTGCGATGCGCAATTGGCGGCACTATATTTCAATTATATAATAGAACATATTTTTAAATGAAATTAAAAAACTAAAGCAAAATATAAGAAAATATTAATGCACATATTTTATATATATGTATAATTCTGCTTCCAAAATTTCGGAATCGGGATACATCATGGTGTATATTCATGCACTGGGTATCCAGTGTGTATATTCCATTAAATTTTCATAATATTATCAAAACCACATAATTCACACTATTCTAATCCTATCTTTAAATGTAGATTTATATTTTACAACTAACTAAATACATTTAAAATTAAACATATAGGAGAAATATTATAAAATAAGCATATATTTTTAAGAACTTTGTAAGCACAAGTTTTTCAAATTTAGTCTAATTTTAAAATTGCTTAATCTTACTCGATGAAATATTTGCTTACCTAAAATAGTCTCACAGAAAGTAAATATTTGAAACAAATACAATATACACTATATTGCCATTGATTATGGGACACTTGCGATTTTAGACATTTTACTAAATATCTAGAAAAATACATGAGGAATCATCTCGAAACTCTTAGTGTATAAATATAATAGTATACGTCATACATCTCCGTGAAGATTTTTTACCGAAACTCCATAGGGGACCGTCTACAAATTAAAAAAGAATGAATATCTTTTGATTAACCCTGTCAAAACTAATGTAGCAAAAGCGCTTAAACTCTAGATTATGATTGAATGTCTTATTGTAATACATTGTGTTCATTTTAATGCAAATAGCATGCATACTCGCAGAGTAATTAAGGTTTTTATAAAAGTGGCCCCAAATTTTTCTAAGTTTTTCCTTTATAATTTTCAGAGTTCTTAATATAAAATAATATTTTTTTTCAGAAAATATGACAAACAACTTTGTACACAGTACCCTGTAATCAGAATTGAAAAATAATAAAAATTGTATGAAAAATGCGTAGGTTTACTAAATAATTTTTTACTGCGCATGCGTCAAAGATATCAAAATTTCATTTGCATATTATGTTAGCTAAATGTATAGAGCAACTTTTGTAAAAGTCTCAAAATTATAGCTTGAAAATTCTGAAAGTAATCGTCTATAGAAAAAGGACAAAATCCGTTGTTTCCAAAATGAAGCAAAAAAATGAGGGATTTTATCCAAAAGTAGTCGTAACATCCCGTATTGTGTATTCTATATTGACACTAATCAATGAATATATGGATACAACCCCTCTTGTTTTTGCTTCATTTTGAGAATAATGGATTTTCAACTTATTCAATTGACGATTATTTTCAGAATTTTCAAGTTATGATTTTGTGAATTTTACAAAAGTTGCTCTATACATTTAGCTAACATAACATGCAAATGAAATTTTGATATCGTTGACGCATGCGCAGTAAAAAATTATTTAGTAAACCAACTCATTTTGTATACAATTTTCATTATTTTTTAATTCTGATTACAGGGTACTGTGTGCAATGTTGTTTGTCATACTTTCTGAAAAAAATATTAGTTTATATTAAGAACTCTGAAAATTATAAGGAAAAAACTTGGAAAAATTTGGGACCATTTTTATAAAAACCTTAATTACTCTGCGAGTATGCATGCTATTTGCATAAAAATGAACACAGTGTATTACAATAAGGCATTTATTTATAATCTAGAGTTTGAGCGCTTTTGCTGCATTAGTTTTGACAGGGTTAATCAAAACATATTCAATCTTTTTTAATTTGTTGACGGTCCCCTATGGAGTTTCGGTAAAAAATCATCACGGAGATGTATGACGTATGCTATTATATTTATACACTAAGAGTTTCGAGATAATTCCTCATGTATTTTTCTAGATATTTAGTAAAATGTCTAAAATCGCAAGTGTCCCATAATCAATGGCAATATAGTGTATATTACGACATGCCATAAATATTACCATTAGAACTAAATTTACATACCATATCTCTGTAAAATTGACAGAATTCGCGATGCATTTTACGTTTTGTATTTATCAATATATGCAAAGTTGTTAAAGTAAATTTTTATATAGGCTTAAATGTTGCTAAATATATGTAGCATTATTTATTTTCGGATTGCGCTTAACGTTTGCTAAATTTCAATTTAAGAGATAGTATATTTACATAATATATTTAAAAATCTTCTTTTAAATAAATATTTATAAGTTATTTACTGTTATTTTTACTTATAATGATTTATTTGGAAATAAAGATTTTATATAATTCTTCTTATAACTAAAATACACTTACATGCGTTCTTGTAAATGCTATTTGCGTTTTATTATGCAAAAAGCAACCTGTATTAAACCTCAGTATATCAATTTCGTAAAATGTGTAATTGTTTTATATATTTAAATGTACCCCAAACGTGATTTTCTCTATATCATTATGCAATGAAATACTTTTTTGTGGCCGTGTAAATTAATGAGAAACATTCTTTGTACTGCAAATTGTACATAATGTATAATTTAGTATATACCTCAAAAATGCATATCGATTTATTATGTTCTAAAAAGAATAACATTAGTAAAATGCTCTTGAAACTACTGTTTCTCATCGGCCGTATTGTAAGAAAATGATTTTGATTCTCCCTGTAATTAAAATGTACATCTAATTTTCATAAAATTTCAAATGACTCGACAAAATTATAAATTATCATATATGCAATTATATATTTTAAATTTCAAAAGTTTTGATTGGGTATGTTTTGCTGTGATATCTATGGACAGACGCACAGTGGGGCAAAATCCCGAAAAGCTGGCCAAAATATGAAAATGTTATTCAAATTGCACGGAAATTCGTATACAGGTGTTTTTGAGGATGCTAAGTAAGAATACAAAATTAAAATTGAAAAAAAAATGGCGGATACAATATGGCGGAATAAAAATTAAAATGTCCCGAAAGTTATTCAATTTATATGCAATTTCGTAAACTTTTCAGGATGCTAATTAGGATTCAAAAGTTAAATTTTAAAAATAAATAAATAAATAAAATTACAGATTAAGAGTAAAAACAATAAGATTTAAATAAAATTTAAAATCTTGAGGTAAACTTAAAAGGGAATTTTCAAAAAACCAAGACATATTTAAATGAAATTTAAGTACGTTAATGGAAAGTAAAACATTAGACTATTTAATTTTTATATTATTAAAATAAAAACTAAAATAAATTCAGAAATTAACCTTTAGAATCAACTGTAGTATAATAAAAAGATTCTTCAGAGGTCAAGGTGTCAAAATAGTTAGCGGAACTTGTTGGCGGTATTGGAAGATCCTGGTACACTTAGGATCAATTATTTTAATTTATTCTACGATAATTTACCTAAACTGGAAAGGAAAGAATCTGATGACATTAAAAGACGCAAAAATTTCTTTTTTTCCTCGCTGCTGCATCTTTGCGATAAATCTTCTCGATGTCTTTTGATCAGTTTGTTGCATGATTCTTGAGTATCTTATGGCATTTGACAAATTGGCAACAATGAAGATAATGTTATTTCTTTGTCATTAATAAGTAGTTTATGTACTGAAGTAAGCATATAGAACCAGGGGTGCTGCTCAAATCTACGAGCTATTTGTAAGGGATAATTTTCGAAATTTATCAAATAAATAACATGGCTAAAAGAAATTACTTATGGCATAGAAACGTTTAATCAAATCTTCGTATATGCTCGTTTAGAAACACAAATAGTTTCGTTTTCAAAGAATCGTTGAATTGTATTTCCATCATTTGTGCTTTCAAATCTGAGATTTAGTTTCTCGACGAGAAGTCTTGATTGTAAACGAAATATTTTTTGCATATTTTATTTTGCAATTTCAGTGTTCTTCTTTTCATGCAGACTACGAGCTTTTCATTTTTTCTATCCAGTTGTCTGCCAGGTGTAAGGTCTCTCTAAACACCTTTGCATGTAACTTAGATATTCTAAATTCTAAATTATCCCAATCCACTTTTAATAAAAACTGTCAGATCGGTAAGATGCCGTTTTGATGCTGTCAAACATAGGTAGCAACGTTGAGTATTACACTAATTCGTTTTTAACGACTTTTTCTTCTGTATCAATGATTCTATTAAACGAAATTAGTTGATTCTGCTAGTATTTAATGCAATCCCATTCATTGGCAGTTGTTTCCGTATTTCTTGAAAAAGAAAAATGGATCTTAATTGGCCCGATAAAACCAGTGAAATGAAGATCTCGATATTTTCAAATTGACGATTCATGAATTATTCGCAATATTTATGTATTCTAGTAGCACGGAAGAAAAGAAAAATATATTAGACATAATGCCATCTTCATAGCTAAATATTTGTTTAAATGTACTCAGAATAGATGTGCCATCGCATCCTCACTTTCAAATCAAATCCAAATTATTAATATAAGGAAAGTTATATTCATAATGATTTTTACTCGCATTAATGAAATACGCTCAGTAGTTTGATCTAGCAAATATAGCCATTGACAAAATAATACTTCTAATTATAATAGAACAAACAAAATTCCTACCTATAAAGATAAGAAAATGTTATTCTACCGGATCAGTAATAGTATATTTTCATTTTTTCATTACTAAGCTTACTTATGAAATTAATGTTATCTTATGATTATAGTACTTATTTACAATATAACAAGAAATAAACTATTATAAAATTGAATAATTCAAAAATTTGAAAAATATTTATCAGCTAAAATATGTAAAAAGTAGTCAATTTCAAAATTTTTGAGACGGCCAAAAAAGAGGCATTTTTACTTGCGGTTACTAAAATATGCGTGAAATGCAGAAAGGCAGTTTTAGGCAGTTACTGTTTTATTAGTATGGAAAGTGGAATAAAGGATTGTTAATTAAAAATTATGTACTATATGATGGTGTTCACTTATAAACTATAATCCGGAAATCCCGGGTTGATATCTTTGTTATTCTTAAATTTTAATAGAATTCCTTAATGAAAATCATCAGATGATTGATATTTTGTTTCATTTTTTCCAGTACTCTCTTTAGACATAATTACAAAATGCTACAAGAGAATGTAATTAACCTCAAAGGCCCACCATTGAATTAAACGTCGCTATAGTGCGAAAAAAAAGATAAACTTTAATTAAAAATCACGCTAGGCTACACTGTTAAAAAAATTCTGAAATTCACGAATATTTTTTTCCTGGATTTCACAGAAAAAGTCCCTTTTCACAACAAAAGGGCATTGTCCGTTACAAATCAGCAAATCCCACCATATTTCCTGAAAGTAACGAAGTGGGTGGAAATAAAAACAAAAAACGGAAACACTGCGTTGTGTAAGGGGCTCAATGGCCGCGTGGTCAAGGCACCATACCGCCAATGGCTCGCGAGCGCAGATTGTGGGTTCGTATCCCACTGGCGGCAAGAAATAATGAAAACATAAAAAGTCCCTTTTAAATTACATTTTTTTCTGTTTATTTTTCTCTTATTTCTTATTAAAAAATCTTTTAATTAATTAGCCAATAAATAAATAAATAAATAGTGTACGACAATTTCAAAAAATTATCTATAACATTATTTTTCTAAAAAAAAGTTGTTAATAAAAAGTTTTTTTCATTCATTCATTCATTCAAAAAAAAAAAAAAACCAAAAAAAAAAAAAACAGTGGTTTTAAACAGTGATTTTTTTTTATTTAAACTATTTAAAAATAAAAATTGATTTAAAAAAATAATAAGCATTATGCATCAGTCTAAAATAAAATAAAATAAACTGTTTACAAATATTACAAAGAATGTATTTGAAACGAAATCTTTAAAAAGCACAACAGATTTTTCCACAAACTCATAAAAGACATATTCTGCACAACCCGGCATCAGCAGCTTTGGCTCGGTTAGTAAGAATTTATTCCTCTATCAAAAGGTCCCGGGTTCGATCCTGAGGACGGCGTGAACTAAATTGTGCAATAATAATAATACGTAAAAGAACATATCAGCTTAACATCACTCGGTAATTTTGAATTCTTTGACGATTAATCGATTTATTAATTTTAAAAATTATATTAAATTATTATCATTAAAAATCAGACTTTGTAACAGAAAGTTACCGCTTCTTCAAACGGAGTTTTCCTTTCTTGTATGTCTCACAACGGAAAATCTACTTACGGAACGGTAACAGTTCGGCTACTTTGCTTCCGGTAGTTTCACCTGGAATTCACAGATTTATTTTTAACAGTGTATACCGTTTAATTTTGACGAAAGATTTAATTAGAGAACACATTTTATGAAAATCCTCCAATAAAGATGCCATTGAAACAAATATTATAATATACAGTTTCTTGGATCGATTTAATAAGTAACTTATTTTTATTTCTGTTAAAAACTTCATCACAAATATAATACAAAATTTTTTTATAAAAATAAAACATTTGAAAAAATGAATATCTATATACTTAAGAACATACATTGGGATGTATTATGTGAAAAAATACTGAACATGAAAGACACTACTATCTCATCTTAGGTAGATTTCGTATGAATTCGTTTGAATTTCGGAAATATTTTGTATATCTACGCCGATAATGACCCCTAGATAACAAAAGTGCCATTAGTAACAAAGTTTATATCTATCTTTATATATATATAAATACATATATATATATATCAATCTTTTATGGACACGATAACTTCTATAATTCTACTCAAATCTCCTCCAAACTCATACATAAAGTCAAGGGGTACAAAATTTCGGACAAGTTCGTTAATGGGCAAAAGTTCAACAGGGGGTTTGAAATAGTGAGGATTTTTGTCAAAAGCAAAAAAAAAAAATGCCATAACTTTTTTATTGCTATAGATATCGAATCAGTTTAAAATTTATATTACTTTTAAAAAATGAGCCAAAAGTTTATGCATGAAAGAATTTTGATTAAAGTTAAAAATGGGCTCAAGAAACGAAAAAAAATGACTTTTGGGGAGAAAAAATATCATTACTTGGTCAATTCTCAAAATATAAAATTTAACTAAATTCTTTATAAATGTACTCAAAATTATCTAAAATTTTTGTATTCACAAGTTTTTAATAGGACCAACTCTTACTAATAAAAAAATTAGAAACGAAAACAAAAAAGGTGGGGGGAGGGAAAAATCCATAACTTCGTAAATTCTAAAACTATCAATTCCGATTAAATTTATTTTATACCTACAATCATTACATTGACAAGTTTTTTATAGGACCAATTCTTATAGCAAAAATAAATTAAACAATAAAAGCAGTTGAAGAAAGAAACCCCGCAAATCCAAACAGCTTATATTCTGACTCATTTTAAAATTCATTTTTGATTTTAAACTCACCCATATGGCAGGTCCTCTTACTTAGGAATTATATAATTCGAAGTATTGATCGATTTTTTGATAAAGGCACTATTTAATATTTTTTAAAGGCTGCTAAAATGGGTGTTTTGAAGAGAATTTCCCGAAGCGATCGGGATACAAAAGTTGAGGAAGTACTCAGATAATAAATTGCTTTTTTTTCTGACTCATTTTTGAATCCATTTGTGTACTCAAACGCATCCAATTCACAGGTTCGGTTCTCTTATTTAGAAATTGTATAATGTGCCGTATTGATACTTTTTTGATAAAGGTAGAATACATTAAAAAATGTCAAAATCATTTCAAATCATGTCAAAATGTTGATTTCGTACAAAATTTCTCGAAGCGATCTGAATAGAAAAATTGAGGATGTATTCAAATAACAAATTGCTTATTTTATGACTCACTTTTAAATTCAATTTTACATAATATGCCGTATTGGTCGATTTTTTGATAAAGTCAGAAAATTTGTAAAAATATCTGTCAAAAGGGACCTTTAAGCCTAATTTCGCTGAAAATGATTCTGAAAAAGAAAACAGTTCTTGCAGAAAAATGAAATTAAAAATTTTTCAAAAGCGGCCAAATAAAGTTCTTAAACTGTGTTTATCTCTAATCATATTTTATTTTTTGTTGTTGAAATGTGCACGCTTCTAAATCTACCTCCGCCTATAAGCCAAGACGACATTTTTTTTTTAATTAGCAATATTCCATTTTTACACAGTAACTTCTGAAATTATTGAAAAGTTTTTCGCGCTTCGTAATATTGATTTAAGCCGGGGTATACGTTACCCGTCTAGGGTGGTAAATTACTCCAATCATTTTTTAAAGAAAGCACAAAGATACGAATAAAGATTCGAATTGAGTTATCCAAGAATTTTTTATTTAAATAATGATGCGGTATTTTTTGTTGTTAAAATGAGCACGCTTCTAAATCTACCTCCGCCTATAAGCCAAGGCGACAAGATTTTTTTTAATTAGCAATATTCCATTTTTGTACAATAACTTCTGAAATTATTGAAAAGTTTTTCGCGCTTCGTAATATCGATTTATGCCGTGGTATACGTTACATGTCTAGGGTGGTAAATTACTCCAATCTTTTTTTAAAGAAAGCATAAAGATTCGAAAGGAGGTATCTTAGAACATTTAAATAAATTAATGATGCAATTTATCAAGAATTATTTATTTTATTCACTTACATATTTGATCACATTTGTGTCTTAAATGCAACTTAATTATTTTAGTATTTTTTATGATATTGAAACTTTACAAGAAATTTTGTCAGACATTTATACAATATCAAAAACTTATATATAGATAATAGGGATGAAAAAAATATTTTTATTAAAGAATTGGATTTCTGCTGTAAAGTTCCTGCAAAGATACAATCTAAAAATAAACTTTAAAAGTTGCACAATTCAATATGCATACTGATGATACAAAAATGATTTGTCTATATGTTTAAAATGGTTTGCATATTGCAAAATTCATACGTTATGTATCAGTTTTAAAATAAACAATGGTTGATGATAGCTCATAAAACAGCTTAAATATGTAAAAAAGTATCCGAATATTTTAAAATACATTGTTTACCGTGTAAGTTGCACATGAGTACACATATAACTGTTTAATGTACAAAAACGATGGGATCTTTAGATAATATATAAAATTATAGTTAAGGATGTAAGTTCTGAACAAATATTTTTATGGTCGAAGAAAGCATGAAGATGAAACTGTTCGTTTGACTTCCGTTTCCAGCAGAATTATTTTAAGAAAATTAAATATTGTATTTTAATATTAAAAATAAATAAATAAATAAATAAATAAAAATAAAAATAATCTGTAATTTTATCTATATAACGCAGTGTCTATTTTAGAATTATCTTCGCAGTTAAATCGCTGGCAAAATGTATGCGAAGTACATGTTAAAACTAAATACACTGAAGAATGCTTAAAGTTTAAATACTTTTTTGTTAAAATACTTTCAATTTGACTCCAGTAGTATGTCTATATTTTTTCTGATATTATTTCGATCAATTATACCCATATTCCAAGTCACATCAGCAATAAAAGAGAAACTCGCTAATTATTCTATCTACAGTAAATAAGTAATATTTAACGGAGAAACGAACTAAAGGATTTCAACTTTCCAAAATACCACCTTAATCATTTAGCCACATTGTAATAATAATAATTTTTATAATAATAATAATAGTAATAATAATAATAGTAATTCACTAAAAAACTAAAACTAAAAACAAACTAAAAAAAACTGAAAATGAGATTCCTAGAAGTATTTATGAAACGGAAACAGCCAAAAATCATGTAACAGTAACTTTACAGATTATCTTTTATGGTGTACTATTGTTAAAGAGAATATTTGAAATATTTATTTATTGAACACAAGTGCACGCCTTTCAGCAGAATATTTTGTCCTTACACAAATTTCTTTATAATTTTACTAATAATATTCTGTTTAACCTTACACATAATAATGTGTGAATTCACAGATATACTGATCTCATAGATGTATTAGTGTTCAAATTGTATGCATATTTTTATGTTGTATTTTGTTCACAAGCAAAATATACGTGATATTCTTACTCGTATTTTGGTGTGATATGTAAAATGCATACATATTTTTGTAATGTACAACATTTTGAAATTTACGTTAATGCACAAATTTATGTCATTCCGTTGGATTGTCTACGTTTTAATACTTCATAGGATTTTTGAAAGTATACCAAATTGCGAATTTCCATTAAGTCAATAATGACTGCAATGTCAATGACTGCATAACATTACGCGATAACTTTGTTGACATAATCTCATTTCAATTTAGGTAAACATCACGTTATTAAAGCTGAGAGAAAATGTTTACTTAAAAAAAAAGAAATTACAAAAGTTTGAAATTTATTTTCTACGACTGAAATAATTGATACGAGAATATATTTGAGATTTTATTTTTTAAATATACAATTACATTTTGTGTTATACAAAATATGTTTACAATTGAAATATGAGCATTAAATTTTAAGAAAACTTCTAACTGAATTTTTAATTGTGTAAAGCTGTCACACAAAAATATAGGACAAAATAAGCAGTTTATTTCTTAGAATAATTAAAGATATTAAAAGAGGGATGATTTCAGACATTTTATTATTAAATTTTTATGTCTTAGATATGAAAAATTGTTTAAAATATCACTACATTCGCAAACAAAAATTTAAAACTGCGTAGTTTATTAACTCTAATGGAAATAAATATCGCTTAAGTAATTTTATTGCCAATTTATTTTTTTCTGTTCTTTAAGTATTCTGTTATCCTTTCCTTGTAAAAATTACAAGTTAATACGGAAGAAGATGCTTACCTTTCCTTAATCTTTTTTCCATCTAAAAAATACTATACAAAAGAATGAAGGTAAAGCATACGTTAATTAAAATAATCAATAGCTTAAATTTTTAACCGCTTTTCAAACAATGTAATTGAATACATATCTAACTCACACTAATTAATCTTTGAAGAAATCACTTAAAAGCATATTATTTAATAAATTTCCCTTTGAGAAAAGTTTTAAAGAGAAATACGAAAATCCATTTGTATGATTGATATTTCAAAAATATAACTGAAATTTGAATGAAATAAAATGATAATTAATAAATGATGAAGTATAAAAATTCTTTTAGATCAAATATGAAAATAAACAACCATTTAAAAACGTAGGCAATTTTAAATATCTGGAGATATATTTTAATATTGAATTTTATTGATTTGAATTAACACATATGTTTTTTTTATTATCCAAATGTGGAATTTTTATAAAAAAAAATCTCTTAATTTCAACCGAATATATTATTATTTAATCAATTCGATTGCTGAAAATCAATTAGTTTCAGAATTTCAATTAAATGGAGCGAGATGTTAACGATACATAGAATCAAAACTTGTTAACTTACAAATAAATTTATTATAGTTGAATTTTTTTTAAAGGATTGAAAATTAATCATTAATGCAGAAAATGTAACGCTGGATCCTGGAATATTTTTTTTATTAAAGTACATAGCAAATTTTTATTTTATCAGGAAAGGAATATATAAAGGAATGCATTTTTTTTTATCCCGCTGATAAAATAATTTAAAAGAAATTTTAAAAAAAATTATATTTTTTTATAAAAATTTCAATTTTTTAACAATTTTGGTTATGCTTGAAGGCACTGGAAGATATGGATGGATTTATATATAAAAAAAGACTGAACTAATATATATATAAGGCAACTTTCGCAACCCACAACAAAAATAAATTTAAAAATATTAAGAAGCAAAAAAAATATATAAAATTTATAAAAATTTCAATTTTTAACTATTTTTGAGGCGTTTGGGGGGATCAGAAGATATGAATAGATTTCAATAAAAAAACATAGGTGAATTAGTATGCATAAAAGGCAACTTTTGCACCCCGCGCCGATTCGATTATCCGAATTTCGATTTTTGATCCACCCTAATATACAATGGCGTAACTAGCGAGGACTCATGCTGGAATATGCATAGAAAATAATTTCTTCCACGCCGGTTAAACCAGTAATTAGAGACTTTTCTAGCTTCGACACGTATGGGAATTTCACTTGAAAGAGGATAGTTTTGAACAGATTGCTGCCCATGGCGGTGGAAAGGGGAACTAACATATAAAGGACCGTGCGCCCGTTACGCCTTTATTATGATGCCCCAGGTAGAGTGTACACGTAATGGAAGTTCATTTAGAACATACTAGGAGATTTCACAATGTGAGGTGGAAATATAAAATTTTCCGGCAATTAACAGTTTAAAATACAAAAGCAAAATCTCAGGATACTGATGCGAAGAAAAATATTATGTATAAGTCAGCTATTTATATAGCTAATTATAGATACTTTTACAAAAACTGAGCAGTCATCTGATACATATCACAATCCTTCGATTGTGTCAATGATTTCGAGCTTTTTTACCACTAAATATCAGTAGATTTATTTTTTTACCCAATTTTTGTCGCTGTCATCGGACAACTCATCAAAGTATTTCAGACAAAATGAAGTTATAAAGTAAAGGTTATACAGATTTCATGTATATTTAAGAATAAATATCATACATTTTCAGGTTCTTTTAAGATACAAAATCACGCAAATGTCAGGTTTATTTAGAGAGAAAAAATCACGGACCCGTAAAACGCCAGGTGTTTATCAGTATAATATAAAAGTATATTAAAAACACTATAATAATTTAAAAATACATTAAAAATTTTCAACTAATTCACAAGACCAATTCAGTGATCCTTTAAATGTTGTTTTTTATCTTTGCCATTACTCGTCTAGTGGAGGATGTTATAATTTAATTGTGGGGCGGAAAATGTGATATATCATGTACCACACTTAAATTACAATAGTACCCAAACGAGGATAAATAAGAAGGCGGTATACATTTAACGAATCTTAAGATGGTATCGAAAAGTATTAAGAAAATATTTGTCCTTTTAAACATACATGAACGTAATCAATATTCCAAAAATAATAACAATAAGGTATCGAAATCGAATAAAGGCTCAATTAGGTAAAATATATTTATTCATCAGTACTTCTTATATTGCTTTAACTTTTAAGTTTTGTAAATCAAATTTTGGGTTTCTTTTTTTACAAAATAGACGTGAGGTATGCACGCCAGGAAAATATAGAATTTCAAAAGCATGATATTTTAATCAACAAAGTTTACTCTTCTATAAACAAGTCCTTAAATATATGATGTTTTGCTCCGTTTTCGTAATGAACTCTCTTAGAGATAATTGCAGAGTGTTGTGCGAAAAGAACATTAAATCAGTTCCATCTACATTTAGGAAAATATTATAAAAGAGAAACAGTTACACTAAGGTGATAGTTTCATTGCATATGCTAAAATATGTAATATATATATATATATATATATATACAGGGGGATTCAAAAAAGATGGGCAAAATTTTAAGAGGTGATAGTACACATCAAGACAAACAATATTTAAACAGGAAACCAAGGGTCCCAAAGTCTTCCGAAGGAGATTGGCGCCATTAAAGTTTAGGGTCCAAAAATTCAAATGCACATAAAAAACGGAAAAATCGGTCGATTCGTTTGCAGTTTTCACGAAAACTATTCTTCATGTCAGTATTGTCTTGAAAAAAAATTATAAAGATGAATTTTGAAAAATGCCGATAGAGGGCGCTTTAGACTTTGGGGCAAGAATGGTTTTAGAGAAAACCGCAAACGAATTGACCAATTTTTTCTGTTTTTTTTATAATCATTTGAAATTTGAACCTACCGACTCCCATTGAACACAGTTCAGTTTGCGCTACTTAACCACAGATTTTGAGATCAAAATTAAAGTTTATGTCAAAGCTTCTAAAAAAAATTAGTGAGACGCAAAAATTAACAGTAAAAAATAGTTGTTCGTTGCTCCAAAGTCTAAAGCGCCCTCTCTCGGCATTTTTAAAAATTGATCTTTATAATTTATTTTCAAGACAATACTGACATAAAGAATAATTTTAATGAAAACCGTAAACGAATCGACCAATTTTTCCGTTTTTTGTAATCATTTCAAATTTTGGACCCTAAACTTTGATGGCGCCTATCTCCTTCGGAAGACTTTGGGACCCTTGGTTTCCTATTTAAATATTGTTTGTCTTGATGTGTACTATCACCTCTTAAAATTTTTCCCATCTTTTTTGAATCACCCTTATATATGTATATATATATACATATATGCATATATATATATATATATATATTCTAAATTACTGATAATGACAATAAAGATTAAAATGTTTCATATATGAGATGCAAATGATATATTTATAAACAATTTTTACTGGAAATTTTGTTTAAAAAATGTTTGTATTAACAAAATCGATACCGATTAAAAGGGCGATAAATTAAAAAAGAAATATTTGGCTTTATCTATAATTCATTGCAAGTTTTCTGCGTTATTAAAAGGAAAAAAAGTGTTTATTTATCGTAAATAATATATAATATATTAAAAAAAGCATTACCGAAACTCTTTCAAACAATATTATGATATACGATTTTGAAATGCAAAAAATATGCATTTGTGATAATTTAGATTTATCACAGGCTTTTAAAGACATTTTTTCTGAAAAGAGATTTCACTATGGAACTGAAAACACAAAATGGCTTTCATTCTCAAAATGAAAAGAGCGGCGATCTAAAAGGATCGCTAGATCATCATCGATCAGCTGAAAAGACAGGCGGGCGACACTAACTTGAATAGGGGACCACACGAGTTGCACCTTTGATAGCACGCCGACGCAGAAATGAAAGCGAAAGAGTCCAGACGTCCAGACACATTGTCGCCATGGGTGTGTATTTTCAGGTACGAATGAGAAGACGATGTTACGAATCTCTTAATGAGAAAAGATCATTAAGGTTGATGATTGGTTCGTGACCTTTAGGGGAGGTCTTGGCTGAGACGAAAAAGAGGAAGCCAAGGTTTTTTGGAAGATTCGGATCTCGGAGGGAGAAGAAGGGAGAACAGAGCTCAGGGCTCGGATTTGTTCTCTGAGAAAAGTGGATCAGCTCGGATCGAGAGCGGTAGAGGGTGACGTCACCCAAGTGAGCCGGAAGAGAAGGACTCTCGCTAGGAGAGTGCCGGTGTCAAGTCTCATCTTCGATGTTTTGAGAACGCCGTGTTGCAAATTGGTAGAAACTTTACGTGATTTATAAATCGAACATTCTCTGGACTGAAAGAGAACAGAACTTTGGACTTGGAGCTGGTGGATTAAGATCCTACGTGTTCTAA
Source organism: Maratus speculifer (assembly GCA_964019185.1). Classification (NCBI taxonomy): domain Eukaryota; kingdom Metazoa; phylum Arthropoda; class Arachnida; order Araneae; family Salticidae; genus Maratus; species Maratus speculifer. Next base: position 42,506,147 of record OZ025297.1, on the reverse strand, counting down.
ATTAATTTATGCTGTATATATAATTCAATACAGAGAGCCATTTTTATTGTTACAAATAAATAATTGATTCTCCATTAAATTGCCTGGATTATTTGCCGAGCGGCACTTACGCTACCAACCACTTAGCTTTAATCTATTTGAGGCAAGTTATTACAGCTGGTGGCAGCGGGAGCCACTAGCCCAGGACTATAGTTCGCCGTGCAGCTCCAGAGTTAATCATCGATAGAATCCAGCGCCTAGCTGACGAAGGCACCCAGCCGCTAAGAGAAACCCAGCGCCTAGCTGACGAAGGCACCCAGCCGCTAAGAGAAACCCAGCGCCTAAATGACGAAGGCACCCAGCCGCCAAGAGAAACCCAGCGCCTAGCTGACGAAGGCACCCTGCCGCTAAGAGAAACCCAGCGCCTAGCTGACGAAGGCACCAAGCCGCTAAGAGAAACCCAGCGCCTAGCTGACGAAGGCACCCAGCCATAACCGGAGATACAACGCCTAACCGACGAAAGGCCACCCAGCCGCAACCTGCCCGTAGCACCCAACACCCTCCGACGGAAAGATGCCCCAAGAGAGATGCAGACGACGGAAATAGGTAAGCTCATTCTAAATTTTGAGTGGCTGTTTCAAAAATCTTGCACAAAATTCAGTGAGGAAATTTATGTACTATGTTTCTATACTTTTATTATTTTAATCTAGAATTAAGAAATTAGTAAAAAAAAAAAAAAAAAAAAAAAAAAAAAAAATTTTTTCCTTCTCTTTTTTAATGATAAAAACATTAAATGTTAAATGCATTTTTTTTCCGGACAAAACGGAACAAATTAGAAAGTTTTGAAAAAAAAAAGAGTGTGTTCAACTCTTGTAAAATTGTAAGCTCTTGTACAATTGTAAAACTTTTTTTAGCAGCATAAATGTTATGAGTTTAGTTATAAATTTAAATTTCCTTTAAAGGCTTCTAAACAGAGAGGGATATTGTTACCTGTTGATCTAAAATTATTTATGTTTACATTTTTAAAGTGTAGTTTTCGAAAAATCTGAATGCTAAAACTGGCAATATTTTTCTAGAATTAGAAATAAGTACAGGTACTTGTATTGTGGTCGGTTGAAAAAAAAAAAAGTGTTGAATCGGTAAATTGTGTACTTTTCATGTATATATTTTTCATTTCATTCTCATTTATTGTGTTAAATTGTGTAGTAAAGTGTATGTATAGAATTAACATTGCATATATGCTAGGGTAATTTTATAGGTTGTTAGGAAATAAATAGAAATTTCGGTTAGGGCAACTCAGTCTAAAAATGACAATCATTACTGATTTAAAGCAATGTAGAAAAATCGATTTGCAAATGTTAGCAGACGAGTTGGGAATTGATATTGATAAGAGTGATAAAATAGCTGTAATCATACAGAAAATTGAATCAGCTGCAGATTATGATAAAGAGCTTACTTTATCGCAGGCTAATTATATTGTACAAGATAGGGAGGCTAACACAGCCGCACAAAAGGAACAGGAAAAATTAGAGGCTGAAAGAGAAAGGGCGGCGCGGGACAGCGAAGAAAAACAGAGAGAAAGGGAATTTCAATTAGAGCAATTGAGATTAACTCAAAATACGAATAGACGTGAATCTACGTCAAGTAGCGGATCTGAGAGGAGTCAGAAACCCCCTTTAAAAGCGTTAATGCACAAATTCGATCCAGAACGATCAGATATTACTCTGTTTTTAAACCTCTTTGAACGGCAATCCTCTCGAGCGGGCATAGAAACAGAAGAGCTTGTGACTCATCTTTTATCGCTGCTCCCGGCAGATATTGCAGAATTAATTTTGCGAGAGCCCACAGAAAAAATCGACGATTTCGCGCACGTGAAATCAATTTTGTTAGCACGCTTTCGGCTAAGTCCTGAAGCGTATCGCCAAAAATTTACAAGGCATTCTCGGATACCAGGCACCCCTTGGAAGGATATTATTTTCGAGCTAAATTGTTATCTAGAAGGATGGTTAACCGGACTAGAAATTTCAAATTTCGAAGACTTAAAGAAATTATTGGTAACAGACCAAATTAAGCGTCGTACGCCGATAGAATATAAAGAGCATTTTATTGACTCTTGGGCAAATTTCAAAGACCCGTTAGTTCTAGTTAAGTGTTTAGACGAGTTTGAGGCAGTCAAAGGGCCCTCGAAAAAAATCTGGAACCCGAGAAATTTTCCCATAAAATCAGAAAAACCGAGACTCGAAGATAAACCGCGTGTTGAGAAATCGACCGAAACTAAAACGAATTGGAGAGACAAGGATCCCGATAAAGAAAGAAACCGTGTTTTTGAGCAAAAGAGAACAAACAAATGTTTTATTTGCGGAAGTTCTTCGCACTATCGTGCCCAGTGCCCGGAAAAACACAAAAGGGAAAGTAACGCCACGTCTGTAGGGCATTTAAATAAAAATCAAGAATTTGAAAAAGGTTTTTCGCCATATTTAAGTAAGGCTCGTATTAACGGGGAGGAAATTACGGTATTACGAGATTCTGGTACGTGTGTCGATGTTATTTCCAGTAAATTTATAAACCACAGTCAATTAGATGGGGAAATTATGTGATTGGTGAAATTATGGATAAAACAACCACTCTTAAATGATGTTCGCTGTTTGCCCACCGCTAATATAACGCTTGAAATTGACGAAATAGGAAGTATCTCGACGAAGGCTATAGTAACTGATAGAGACGTAGATATGTCCTATTATATACTAGGGAATGATACGCAGAAGCTCATCGATGAGAGAAAAAAACGCGAAATCAAAACATTGAACGCAGTAATGACGCGCGCGCAGGCGAAAAAAAGCGAAACTTGCTCCGGGAGTGACGGAGGCGAACAAGAAACCGAAACTAACTCTAGGGAAGGGGAAAACGATTTTACGGAACAGGCAGATCCGGAAAGGTCAGATAACGAGTTTTTACCGATAGTAGGGGAAGACTCAGGGACCGGCTTGTCGAGAATTAAAAGGGCAGAATTCATAACCGAACAAGAGACGGATTCCTCGCTACGAGACATTCGCGAAAAAGCAAAACAAAAGAAATCAAATTTCGAAATTCAAGAGAATTTAATAATGAGGAAAGTAACGGATCATCACGGATTCGAAAGAAAACAGTTAGTTGTCCCAACTAAGTACAGGGAAGCGATACTTAGTGCTTGTCACGAAGGTATAGCGGCTCACATGGGCCAATCAAAAACAAAAGATAAAATATTGAGATATTTTTTCTGGCCTAATATTATTAGGGAAATCGAGGATTTTGTCAAGTCATGCCATGCTTGCCAGGTAGTGGGAAAAGCGGAGGAAACTAAGAAAGCCCCATTAAAATTAGTTCCCATAATTTCAGAAGTATTTTCAAAATTATCGTGCGATCTAGTAGGCCCCTTACCGACGTCAAAAAAAGGGAATAAATATTTACTCACAGCAATATGTGTTTATTCACGTTATCCAGAAGCAATACCGATACCAGATATGGTCTCGGAAACGATCATTGAAGCGATGATCATGATTTTTAGTAGACTTGGTTACCCGTCTAGCATACAAACGGACCTTGGGAGGAGTTTCACTTCGAATTTAACGACAGCTTTCCTAAAAAGATTTGGGGTAAAACTAAACCATTCAAGTGTATGTCACCCCTCCTCAAACGTTATCGAGAGATGGCACAGGTCAGTAAAAAGGCTTTTAAAAGTGCTATGCGTGGAAAACGGTAGTGACTGGGAAGCTAATCTGCCCCATGCGCTTTTAACTCTTAGGACGGTAACGCATGATTCTACAGGTTTTAGCACAGCAGAGCTAGTTCATGGAAGAAATCTCCGTACTCCGGAAACCCTACTTTTCGAACAATGGACGGGAGAAAATGACGAGCATGAATTAGTTACTGAGTACGTCTTCAAACTTATCAACCGACTGAAACGCTGTCAGGAGCTAGCGGTCGAAAACATGACAATTACTAGAGATAAACGGAAAATGTGGTATGATAGAAATGCTAAAGAACGAAAATTTCAACCAGGAGACGAAGTGTTAGTTTTAGCAACTAACAAGAAAAACAAAATGTCCGTAGGTTGGATAAACCCCGGTAGAGTAGAGTCTAAAATTTCTGATACGAATTATATTGTGAGTACACCAGGGAGAAGAGAAAAATCGCAAATCTATCATGTAAATCTATTAAAACCCTACATCACTAGGGTAGGTAAAATAAACATTCTGACAAGAGAATTTAATGAGACAGATGAATCTCAGGATTTGGAGATAGCTTTCCCATTAGCAGATTCAAATAGTTATGACTTTGACGAAGTTATCAAACAAAGTGCGTTAAACGAGCGGTGCACAGCAGGGGAAATTCAAATGTTAAAACAGGTATTAGACGAATACAGGGAAGTTTTTTCGAATGACCCGGGCTTAACGGACCTGACTATTCATGATATTGAGCTAACTGAGGAAAAACCGGTGAGAATTAGACCGTATAGGGTATCTCCTAGACAGAATGAAATACTGAAAAAAGAAATAAAGCGCATGCTTGAATTAAATATAATTAAGGAAGGGGAGTCTGATTATAATTCTCCCATGATTTTAGTCGAAACTCCGGGGAGGGAACCTCGGCCATGCATTGATTATCGACGTTTGAATGCGATAACAAAAACAGAATTTTTTCCGCTTCCGAATATTGAAGAAAGGGTCGAAAAGGTGGCGGCGGCAAAATATATTTCTGTATTAGACCTGACCAAAGGATACTGGCAGATACCCATGACACCAAAAGCACAAAAATTAGCCGCTTTTGTCACTACCCACATAGCATGCATGTTCACAGTGACGTCACAGTGACGTCACTGTGAGTCACTGTGGTCACGTCACATCTGTGACCAAAATGCCACCCCTCAGTGACGTCACATTGTGACTGAAATGTGACCTTCTTAGAATTTATTATTAGTTTTATTATTAGTTATTATTTATTTATTATTCTTTTTATTTCTATAACTCCCCTCCCCTCCCGCTCCTTTTTTTAAAGAAGATACTATGTATGTTTGCGTTTGATACAAGTAATGGTAATGATTAAAAAAATTATATTACCATTAAAGCTATTATTTTTACTTTATTAAAACCTAAACAATGTTTTATCCAATAATATCTAATTATAAATTTTATTATTATTATTTAACAATTTGCTTTAACTTGAATTGTTTTGAAACTAATAAAAATAAAAAGTAAAAATACACTTAAAAAAAGACATTCTCACAAAACTATTCGTATTTAACTTCCGAAGCTGTTGCGCAGAAAAAGAAAAAACTAAACGGTCATGCGCATAGGAAATGAAAATCGTTTGCAAACGAAAGAATAAATAAACGTAAACAGAAATATTTTAAATTGATGATAGACGCAAGAAGTTAGTTGGCTGGAATTTATGGCAGTTGTGAGTAGTTGCATATTGACACGGATTTAACAATTTAAAGAAGAATGTCCACTACAGGCCTTCCAAGCGGCAAAATATAAGTCCGAGAAAATTAATGGGGCTTTGACTGTTAAAATAATTTGGTCTTTGCCACTTTAATTATTATCGGATTTAGTTAGTGCAGCAAGAATAACTAGAACGAATGACTTCGATGGAAAAAAAGGTATGGAAAATATTATTTTTAATGGTTGCTTTTTTATTATTATTGTTCTGAGAACGATTTTAATTACATTGTCAAAAACATGCTATAAAACATCAATGCTTCATTAACTTTATAAAGTCTAATGCATTGATTATTTATTTTGTTGTCATAAAGAACTTGATTTTTAATAATTTGTATTAGGTTGTTACAGGTAGTGATTTTAATTGCATTCTAATCTGCGTTGTTTCCTTTTTTAAAATATCTGGTTAAAACAATGTGTTTCCATAAACATAAAATCATATGATAGTAAATTATAATAAATCGATAATATAATTATTAAACATTTAAAGATAATTATATTTTGTAATAAAGAAGCTTTTTTATGGAATACAATTATTTACAAACATCCTTTTTTAATTTTTGTATTAAGTAATCTTCTGAAACATTTCATAATTTTATTTAAAAAAATTGTATCTGCTCAGAAGAGGAATTTATAAGAGAACGAGAAGAACTATTAAAAGAAATCGTAGATGTTTGATATTAAAAAAAACAATTATGTTAATGATTGTTTAATGTATTTTTCAACTTGTGAAATGTTATAAAATTTCTGAATGGATAGTCATCGTGGGTGAAAACGTTTCAGTTGTAAATATTCTTATTGGAATGTTTTCAGAACGAACTAGAAGTTTGGATGAAAATTTGGAAGTTACGCAATCGATAAGGATTTAAACATGATTGAATTTAAAACAAATGACGCAAATACTTGAGCGGTATGAAGCTAAAAAGTAATAACTGTATTTTATTATTAACTTTTCATTTCAGAAACTTTTATTATTTCCTTTCCTGAATAATTTTACAGAGGTAAATTTCAGATTATCCATTATATTTAGTATAAGTGAACATCGTGATTAAAGTGGGTATTATAAATACTCTCTAATACTATAAATAAAATATTAATAAATATGATTAACGTATTTGTTGTTCTAATTTATGTTTATCGTGTGAATTTTTATTAGATAGATGTGTCTGTGATGGATAGCCTTGCAGTAATGGATAGCCCCTTAATGTTTTTTGTTTATTAATATACTAATAAATATTTAGCTTTAATTTTTTCCATAATTACTCTTTGCATGTTTTAATAATATTTTAATATTCATAGAAGACAGTATATGAAGACAGTTTGTGATTATTTTTTTATTTGTGACAAATTTGTCACTTACTTTGTGACGGTGACAGCATTACTAATGTTGTGAAGTCACACTGGGACACAAATATACAGTTATGAACATTGTTATGTAGTGTAAAATCACATCTATAATTTTATTATACTTTGGCAATACATCTCAATTAAAACTTGGGAGCTGCTATAAAAAGTATGTACCAAAAGAAAGTTACCGAATCAAAATGCCATGCAAACTTTAATCTTTGTTACATATTTTTTTTCTGTGGCAATAAATGAGAATATTTAAGACAACTGAATATTCGATCTATTAAAATTATTTCAAATTTAGCAATTTGTTTTTCTAATAAGCATTAAAATTATCAAAGAAACACTTCCTTTAAGGTGCAACACTAGTCATAGAAAAAGACCCGGATGATAATATAAAGTCCGTGGCAGCGTTCTTTTCAAATATCTCGCTCACATTTTAATATTTTTACATGATTTTTTTTGCATAGCATAGCTGAAGACGATCTATAAGCGGCCTAGTTTTTACTTTTTTGATTTTGGTTTCAGTTTAAAAAAAAATATTTAAATTTCAAAACCGGTTTAAACCGGTACTGATATTGAAACTATCAAAATATAAAATATATGCAAGTAAAATCGAAAAAGTAAAAACTAGGCCCGTAGTAGATCGTCCTCAGCTTCCTATGAAAAAAACATGCAAAAATATTAAAATTTGAGCGAGATATTTGAAAAGAACGCTGCCACGGACTTTATATTATCATCCGGCTCTTTTTCTGTGACTAGTGTTGCATCTTTAAGGAAGTGCTTCTTTGATAATTTTAATGCTTATTAGAATAAAAAATTGCTAAATTTGAAATAATTGTGATAGATCGAATATTCAATTGTCTTAAATATTTTTATTTATTGCAACAGAAAAAAAATGTATCAAAGATTAAAGTCTGCATGGCATTACATTTTGATCCAGTAACTTTCTCTTCGAACATTCTTTTTATAGCAGCTCCCAAGTTTTAATTGAGATGTATCGCCAAAGTATAATAAAATTATTGATGTAAGTGATTTTACACTAAATAACATTGTTCATAACTGTATAATTGTGTCCCAGTATGACTTCGCAACATTGACAATGCTGCTACCGTCACAAAGTTAGTGACAAAATTTGTCACAAATCAAAATATAATCGCAAACTGTCTTCACAATCGTCACAGAATAGTCACAGTTTTAATGACAATTTTGTCACAAATGACACATTTTTCACATTTTGGTCACATCGTGACGTCACAAAGTGGTCACAATGTGACGTCACAAACGAGCTCTAAAACGGCCATAACGACTTCACATTTGAGTCACTGTGACTTCACATCGACGTCACGTGACGTCACATCGACGGTCACAAAGTCACAATGTGACTTCACTACGACGTCACCGTTACGTCACCATGTCTTACGGGTAGCTTCGGTAGCTACTTACCAAAGGCAATGCCTTTCGGTTTGTCCAACGCTAGCTATAGGTTTTCCAAATTTATGTCTAAATTACTAAATGGGTTGGAAGAATTTTGTCTTCCATATTTAGATGACATGGCCATTTTTTCAGATAGCTGGGATGACCATATTCAGCATCTAAACACGGTACTAAATCGAATTAAAGAGGCGAAACTTACCGTTAAAATTTCGAAATGCAGATTCGCACAAAAAACGGTTAAATATCTGGGACACATAGTAGGGGAAGGAAAAAGGAAACCAGCAGAAGCCAAAATCAGCGCCATAACGGAACTCCCAGACCCCAAAAATAAAACAGAAATTAGAAGATGCCTCGGCATGGCAGGGTATTACTCCCGTTATATAGAAAATTATGCGACCATCGTGGAACCGCTCACACGAGCATTAAAAGGAAAAAACAAAAAAGAAAAAATCATATGGACCGATGAAATGAAAGAGGCTTTCGAAACCTTAAAATCTAAACTCACCCAAAAACCCATCCTATATGCGCCAAATTATAATCTAGAATTTGTAGTTCAGACGGACGCATCAGATAAAGGGATAGGGGTAGTTTTAGCACAAAGACAGGGCTCAGAAGAGCATCCCATTATATATTTGAGCAGAAAATTTTCGGAACAAGAGAAAAGTTATAGCGCCACTGAGAAAGAATGTGCAGCTATAATTTTTGCCATAAAAAAATTACGTCACTACATTGATGGACAGGAGTTCAGTATCGAAACCGATCACAATCCTTTAGTGTTCCTGAAAAACAATGCAGGTAACAATTCCAGGTTGTTAAGATGGTCCTTATCACTGCAACCGTTCCTGTATGCCATAAAACACAGAGCGGGCAAGGATATACCGCACGTTGATTGTCTGAGCAGGGCAATAAAATGAAAAAAAAAAGGCTAAAATTTTTTTTTTCTCTCTCACATTTGTAAATAGTTTTCTTTTATTGTATATATAAGGTTTTCTTAATGTGTTTATACTAGTTTCAACACCTTTAAATTATTAAAGTTCTCCAAACAAAGCAAAGTTGTTAAAAGAGTTTGAAAATGTTTTTTAAAGTGTCTTTTTAGAATTGTTAAAATTTTATTTTGAGTGCAAGGAGCCACCCAAAATGAATGAGCTAACCATGTTCTGCTTTTTAGATTTCACGCCTTTCAGACGTTAAATCATCTTAGAGGCGAGGGTAGTTGTGATAATTTAGATTTATCACAGGCTTTTAAAGACATTTTTTCTGAAAAGAGATTTCACTATGGAACTGAAAACACAAAATGGCTTTCATTCTCAAAATGAAAAGAGCGGCGATCTAAAAGGATCGCTAGATCATCATCGATCAGCTGAAAAGACAGGCGGGCGACACTAACTTGAATAGGGGACCACACGAGTTGCACCTTTGATAGCACGCCGACGCAGAAATGAAAGCGAAAGAGTCCAGACGTCCAGACACATTGTCGCCATGGGTGTGTATTTTCAGGTACGAATGAGAAGACGATGTTACGAATCTCTTAATGAGAAAAGATCATTAAGGTTGATGATTGGTTCGTGACCTTTAGGGGAGGTCTTGGCTGAGACGAAAAAGAGGAAGCCAAGGTTTTTTGGAAGATTCGGATCTCGGAGGGAGAAGAAGGGAGAACAGAGCTCAGGGCTCGGATTTGTTCTCTGAGAAAAGTGGATCAGCTCGGATCGAGAGCGGTAGAGGGTGACGTCACCCAAGTGAGCCGGAAGAGAAGGACTCTCGCTAGGAGAGTGCCAGTGTCAAGTCTCATCTTCGATGTTTTGAGAACGCCGTGTTGCAAATTGGTAGAAACTTTACGTGATTTATAAATCGAACATTCTCTGGACTGAAAGAGAACAGAACTTTGGACTTGGAGCTGGTGGATTAAGATCCTACGTGTTCTAAATTAATTTATGCTGTATATATAATTCAATACAGAGAGCCATTTTTATTGTTACAAATAAATAATTGATTCTCCATTAAATTGCCTGGATTATTTGCCGAGCGGCACTTACGCTACCAACCACTTAGCTTTAATCTATTTGAGGCAAGTTATTACACATTGGTTAATCTATATGTTTTTTTTTTGTGTGTGTGTGTGTATTTAATTAACCATGACAGGTTTTAGTACATATGAGTCTACCTGCATGCATATATGAATATATCTGTATCCATATATATTACATTAATTTTCATTTTATAATAGATTATTAATTTTTTTTATTTCTTTCTTTTATAATAGACTATTAAGTTATTTATTATATCTATTTTCTTTTATAATAAACTATTAAAATATTTTTATATTTATTTTGTTTTATAATAGACTATTAAAATATTTTTTTTATATTTATTTTCTTTAACAATAGATAGATTAAAATATTTTTAACTATTTGGGAAAATAGTTGAAGTTATCGGTAGAGTATTGGGAAAAATGAAGTACATCTGAATATTTGTATTAGTTGAATTCCGCAATAAAGTTGGTTTAATTTATTAGTTTTCTGGTTGGTCCATGCTTATTGTCTCGAAATGAAACACTTCCATTTTTTATGTAATTTGTTTTCTGATTGGTCCTTGTTTAATAACCAACAATGGCATACTTCTGTTGCCACAATGACAAAAAGTATTAAAAGCTACATAAATAAATAAATAATAACTCAAAAACAAATTTAGATACAGGTTTCAAACAAGTTGAATTTAATAGAAAGCTTTTTTCTTTATACGATGTTGTAAAAATTTAAAATGTGTAATGTTTAGTAGTTTTAAATTTTGCAGTTCCAAAAATAATTAAATTGACATTTCATTAAATATTTTTTGATGATTGGTTCAGAAATATAAAGTTGTCACTAAACGTCCAGGCATTTTAATATGACTTTCTTATTACGTAAGCTAGGTTTTGGTCATCATAAAAATTATGTCGTTACTTTTTTTAAGTCATTTATAAGTCTAAAATTATAGTCCTTGAAAATATTATTTTCCAAATAGTCATTGTAATTTATTAAATTACATTTTTTTCATTTATGTTTATTTTCTTTTATAATAGACTATTCAAATTCTTTTATTGGTGAATGAATTTATTTCAAAAAAGGATGTTTTGATTACGAAATTATTATGCTGATTATGAATTAGTTGTCATGTGATAAAATATTTGCAACGTACTTCTTACCGGGTAAAAGTAGCCTTATCCCATTATGTGCAATTACATTTTTAAAGACCTTTTAAATAGCAAACACTGCATTTTTTATTCTTGTCATGCTTTCTTGAATTTTCTTTAATTCCATTATGTGTTAAAACATTTTTTATCTCAAAAATGACAAAGTTTTATCACGTCAGAAAGATTGTAACGATATTTTATGAAGTTATTTTTAAACTTACTTCGAAAGCATTGAACTGCGGAAAATGTTTTACGAAACTTTTGAATACGGAATGAACTTCCTTGTAAATATTTAAAGACTCGTTTCTTTTTGGCCACACCTGGTTTCATCCACGTGTTCAATTTAACTTGCATCAAGTTAATTTACTATCTAGAACAGTTTTTCATTTTCCCTTTTTTTTTATAACTACGCTTATATCCCCTGATGATTTAAGTAGAATGTTGGGTGAAAGTTATTGATTATCCCTCATACAGGAACTAGCGGGAAAAGCATTGGAGCTATTCGATTATTAACAAAGAGTTAATAATCATTAATAATACAGTATGATTTATTATCATAATAACATACAGATTTATCCAAATTTCTCTCATTTTCTTTTATAGAAGATTATTTTATATTTGACAATTTTTAAAAGTGTTTTAGATATGAGACACAAATAATGTGTTTACAAATTACTTTGACAGGAAATTTAATTTAAAGAAATGTTTGTATTAATTAAGGTAATACCAAAAAAATATACGATAAATTAAAAAGAAATATTTGACTTCCTTTATTATTCATAGAATGTTTTCTACATTACTGAAAGAAATAAAAAACATTATTATATGAAGAATATACAATACACCATAAAAAGTATTACTAAAACCCTTTGCTGATACATGATGTTGAATCGCAAAAATATTACATTGGTTAACCCATATGAATATTTTGTGTATTTAATTAACAATGACAGATTTAAGTATACATCAATCTATCTATATGTATGTATGAATGTATCGCCATTCGTATATTTTATTTATTTTCTTTTATAATGGTCTATTAAAATACCCTTACTGGTGAGTGAATTTATTTCAGAAATCATATTCTCACAATCAAATAATTATGCGAATTTCACTTTAGTTGTAATGTGATAAAGTATTTGAAACATATTTCTTACGGGGTAAAAGTAGTACTGTTGCATCAATGTACAATTACGTTTTGAAATACTTCTTAAAGATTTAATTTTTAAAGATCTTTTTAAAAAGCAGACATTACATTTTTATGCTTGTTATCTTTCTTGTGTTCTCTTAAATTCTATTATGTGTTAAATAATTTTTTATCTCAAAAATGACAAAGTTTTATCACGTCAGAAAGATTGTAAAGATATTTTATAAAGTTATTTTTAAACTTACTGCGTAAGCAATGGGCCTTTAAAAATGTTTTACAAAACTTTTGAATACGGAATGAACTTCCTTGTAAATATTTAAAGACTCGTTTCTTTTTGGCCACACCTGGTTTCATCCACGTGTTCAATTTAACTTGAATCAAATTCATTTACTATCTAGAACAGTTTTTTCCCTTTTTTGCAACTATGTTTATACCCTCTGATGATTTGAGTAGAATGTAGAATAAAAGTTATTGATTATCTTTCATACAGGAACTAGTGGGAAGTGCATTGCTTTTATTCATTTATTAATAAGTATCATCGGGTTGATAATTCTTAATAGTGTATAATATTTTATTATGCATTAACATTAATATTTAAAACGGTCTTTCTTTTTCAATGCAAGATCATTTTATAAAATACAGTTTTTAAGTACAAAATTTATAAGGTAATTAGTTCTCATTCTTTCCATTAACTGTATATGAAATAAATACATGTAATAAAAAAGTAGTTTAAATTTCTAAAATAAATATACTTCTAGATTACATTAATTTAATATAGATTCGCATAAATCCATAAATCCATAAAAAAATAAAAATATATATAATTAAATAATTAAAAAAGAAGGTAAAAATAAAATAATAGCAAAATAGTATATCTATTTTTATCTTTTTGTGCATTAATAAAAAATATAAAGATTAAACAAGTACCTGAATAATTTCTGTAATTTACCGTTAAAATTATTTTCAAATTTCCTTGAAGTGAAGCTTTCAAAATGATGTTTTCTATGTTGTTTAGTAAATAAAAAAATAATATTTGTTGTAAACGTATACAAATCTCAAAAAGAAATCTATTCCTATAAACTTCATATTTTCAATTCCTTTCGAAAAGTAACAACTGAAAAATGCTAAATTCAATAAATAAGTAAATAAATAAAGCGCATTGCGATTACTTTGCAACTAACAAAATAATATTTAATAAAATGTCGCCCAAAATAATTTCCTGTTTAATATGAGAAGATACACTATACAGGAGAAACTTAATAAGACATCAAACTAGAGTGATCTTATAATTCACTGTAAATTTATCACTTAACAGGTGCTAAGTATTAAAAGTTTTTAAACATTAAAATATTACAAGATGTTAAAAACATCGTTGTCAAGATGTGAAAATCCGAGGGCTTTCAGATAACCAATTGGCCGTCTTCAGGGAAACAGTTGTAACTTGAAAGATATACGCTAACTATACATCAGGGGATGAAGCTGAAACAACAAATATAGGGAGAAAAGTAAATAAAGAGAAATTAAGTAACAAATTTACTGTTATTTGTAATTCATGTTGTTTAAGGTGTATCTGATATTTCAACTTGTGTTATAGAATTTCTATATTTAATTTATAGAGTATTCTTATTGAAATTTTCAAAGTTTATTAAATTTCCAAAATTAACTGTTACACAAAGTATATATTTTCGAATGCATTAACATGTATATATTTTCGAATGCATTAACATGTATATGTAGGGTTGTCTTACATGTCAAAAATGTAAAGGTACGTAGAAGGGACCTAAATAAGCATATTTCGAAGAGGAATTTGCTTGCTGTAATGACACATTAGAGCACTAGCTTGTAAAGCAATATGAATCAAAGAAATTGAAACGACAAGTAATGACAAAACAAAATAAGAAATTATTATCAGTTTACAAAAGGTGCTCGAAAGAGCGGACACCAACAGCGATACAAGATTTCTGACGTTCCCGGTCAGAATGCCACATGTAAAGATGTACATAGTAGATAAATTAAAATAACATTTTTATTTTCATTATAATGGGACTGAGAAAATGGAGCTTTATTCAGGATTTAGAGAGGCCTTCACACTACAAACATCTCATTACTATGAAGAATAATAAATGGTTCTACTCACAAACTTTTTTATAATCTGACTATGTCACAATTCTAGATTCTCTGTAAAAACGTTAGGGTTTTCTAAATGTCCTGAAAATAACGGTCCGTTTCTGCTATCGAAACTCTTTAGTTGCTAATCACAAATCAACAGCAAAAACTTCTAAAATTTGTTTACCAGTTCTCCCTTTTTACTCTTTCAAATGAACGGGCAAGTCTACATTAATTGTTGAGGCGACTTCAAAACTTCCTTACTAGGCTCCGCTGGTCCCATGCATCAGAGGCTGCAAAAAATCAACTCTCTCCTCTATTTACTCACTCACTCTCAATCGCCACTTTTATACCTTGCAGACAGAACATAGGGGGCAAGAAATTTGCATAAATTCGTAAGCTACGGTTACGCATAGATCGGCGTACATTAGAAATGACGTCAAGTATGTCGGACATCTGTAAAGCAAAACAGGCAAGCAGGCAACAAAATTTTCTTCAGACGTAACGAGACTCTCATACACCAAGCTTTCAATATGACCCCAAAAAGAAAAAATCAAAGCAGGTTAAATCAGGATAAAGCGGTATCCAGGGAACTCGGCCGCCCCGTCCTATCCAATACTGGTTGTAGGCAGCGCCCATGTGATTTCTGATGTCCCGACTTAGGTGAGCTGGTGCTCAATCGTGCTGGAACCATATTCTTCTACTAACAGCTGAAGGAATATCTACCATAAGTTCAGGTAAAACCTCCTGTAGATGTATGATAATTATGGGTGTTAAACATTTCCGACTGCGTAAAGGGAACCTCATCAGTAAATAAAACATCTGCTGGTAAGGTGCGATTGGCTGCTGTCTGCTATTGGTACAAACAAGCAAAGGTGAAACGTGGAAGATAATCGTCAAGGGTCATTGTTTTCACTCTCGATAAATGATATGGATGCATTCCGTCTTCAAGTAAAGTCCTCAAAACACTTTGATGGTTCACACCCAACGCACGTCCTACAGCTCTCTAGCTTGTCGAAGGATTATCCACAACTGAGTTTATTATTCTGGTTTCCACTGCAGTAGTTCTGCGATATCTTCCAATGCCAGCTCCACGCCTGGAAGCATAAAACTATCCACTTGGGAATAACTCCTAATAAAAACGCCCGAATCATCGACGATCCGGCTGATCCCTATCCGGCAATTGCTCCCTGTACATCTTCTGAGCAACTAATCTGTTTCCTTGTGCAGCCCCATACATGAAATATAAGTCGGCAAGCTCCACATTAGTGAAACGATACATGTTGTTTGAGATCCGTGCGAAAAATGATGAATCCAAGAAGCGAAGCGTTTTTTTTACGTCGCAGTCATCAGCGCTTCCTACCAGTTCAAGGCGGCATTACCGCACATACAATCCTCTATATGAAATATGCTTATTTAGGTCCCCTCTACTTACCTTTACATTTTTGACATACATTTTAGAACCACTCTATATATACATATTAATATACAATTATAATATAATAATTTTATTTCACTTCAGATTTGAATATTGCATTTAAATTTGTAAATTATGATAAAATATGCTGCAATAAATAAACATTCTCTTCCGTTATCCAAAGCATCTGCCGAGAAAATTTCATTTAAATTCATTTCATACAATTGTGATAGATATAAAATAATTATTATCTTCAGTTTGGAAATTATTTTACAATTTGCCAGTCATCATTGAATAATTGAGTTTACTTTGTGTAATACATTTACATATATCATAAGTGACACGTATTTTCCATTTATTTGTATGCCGTCTGTGTATTCAATGTTTTACCTTATTAATTCATTGCGTGACAATTCGAGAAATGCTTTATTTTAATAAATGGATATTTGACGCATGTACGCATATATGAAGATTCATAATGTATAACATATACATATGTTATTATCTAACTGGATGTAGTCATACGAAAATCTCTTCTCAAAAATGACAAGTTTTATTACGTATATATACAGGGTGTTTCCAAAATTTTTTTATGATAAAAGAGGGTTGATAGTATACATTAAGACAAACAATATTAAAGAAGAGACCAAGGGTCCCAAACGTTTTCCAAAGGAGATAGCCGCCATTAAAGTTTAGGGAACAAAATTTCAAATAAACAAAAAAAAAAAAAAAAAAAAAAAAAAAAAGGAAAAATCGGTCGATTGATTTGCGGTTTTTACTAAAATTATTCTTTATGTAGGCATTTTCTTGAATTTAAATTATGAAGATAAATTTCAAAAAATGCCGATAGAGGGCGCTTTAGATTTTGGAGTAACGAACAATTATTTTTTGCCGGTATTTTTTGCATCTCATTAAATGTTTTCGTAAGCTTAGACCCAAACTTAAATTTTGAGCTCAAAATATGAAAGTGGAAGTGGTGAAGTAGCACAAACTAAACTGTGTTCAGAGGGTTAAAATTTTAAATGATTATAAAAAACGGAAAAATTGGTTCATTGATTTGCGGTTTTCACTAAAACTATTCGTTATGTCGGTATTTTCTTAAAAATAAATTATAAAGATAAATTTCAAAAATGTCGATAGAGGGCGCTTTAGACTTTGGAGTAACGAACAACTATATTTTGCTGTTATATTTGCATCTCATTAAATGTTTTCGGAAGCTTCGACTTAAACTTAAGTTTTGAGCTCAAAATCTGAATAGTATGGAGTTGTTAAGTAGCACAAACTGAACTGTGTTTAAGGGGGGGGGGTTCAAATTTAAAATAATTATAGAAATTGAAAAATTTGTCGATTCGTTTTCGGTTCAAAATAAAACTATTCTTTAAGTCAAATCTTCTTGAAAATAAATTTTAAAGATAAATTTAAAAAAATTCCATTAAAGGGCGCCTTAAACTTCAGAGTAACCAACAATTAATTTTAACCATTATTTCTTTGTTCTAATTAAAGCTTGTAAATACTTATTAAATGTTTTCGGAAGCTTAGATTTAAACTTAAAATTTGAGCTCAAAATCTGAATAATTAGGAGTAGTTAAGTAGCGCAAATTGAAGTGTCTTCAGGAGTTGAAATTTAACACTTCCCCCTCCTCGAACACAATTCAATTTTTCGCTATTTAAACACTCCCAACAATTCAGAATTTGAGCCTAAAGTTTAAGTTTATGCATTTGAAAGCATTTAATGAGATTTAAAAAATAACAGTTAGAAATAGTTGTACGCTACTCCAAAGTCTAAGGCGCCCTCTATCGGCATTTTGTAAAATTTATCTTTAAAATTTATTTTCAAGAAAATGCTCATTTAAAAATTAGTTTTAGCGAAAAACGCAAACGAATCGACTAATTTTTCCGTTTTTTTTATAATCATTTGAAATTTGAATCCTCTGAACACAGTTCAGTTTGTCTACTTAATCACTCCCAAATATTCAGATTTTGAGCTCAAAATTTAAGTTTAAGTCTAAGCATTTAATAAGATGCAAAAAAAGAGTTGTTCGTTACTCCAAAGTCTAAAGCGTCCTCTATCGGCATTTTTTGAAAATTATCTTTATAATTTATTTTTAAGAAAATACCGACATAAAGAATGGTTCTAGTGAAAACCGCAAATCAATGAACTATTTTTTCCGTTTTTTATAATCATTTGAAATTTGAACCCTCTGAACACAGTTCAGTTTGCGCTACTTAACTACTCCCACTTTCAGATTTTGAGCTCAAAATTTAAGTTTTGTGTCTAAGCTTATGAAAACACTTAATGAGATGCAAAAAATACCGGCAAAAAATAGTTTTTCGTTACTCCAACGTCTAAAGCGCCCTCTATCGGCATTTTTTGAAATTTATCTTTATAATTTCATTTCAAGAAAATGCCGACATAAAGAATAATTTTAGTAAAAACCGCAAATCAATCGACCGATTTTTCCGTTTTTTATGTTTATTTGAAGGTTTGGTCCCAAAACTTTAATGGCGGCTATCTCCTTTGGAAAACGTTTTGGACCCTTGGTCTCCTATTTCATATTGTTTGTCTTGATGTGTGCTATCACCCCTCTTTTATTGTAAAAAATTTGGAAACTCCCTGTATATTATTTTAATTTAAAAATGCATGGTTTGTTTATGCTTCAGTTAAATTTACTTTGTTAGAATTTATAAATTGAATTGAATTTATAATTTAGATGTTTCTAAGATGTGTTAATAATTTGTACAGGATTAAAATACATAAAATATTAATTGTAATATAACTGTGTTATCTTACTGCGTGAGGTTTTTAAATGTAATTACTTAAATGCAGTATAATCAACATAAAATTAATAGAATTTAACATTGACATTTATGCATCAGTTCATTGGTTCAATTCGAAAATATACCCGTACATGATTTTCAGTAATGCACAAGTGCATGCATTATGTGTTATCTTGATTGAGAAATAAGTCCATTTTAATTTATAATCTATTTGCAGAAATATACATTATATTGATGAAATTCAAACCATTGTTTGTCGTTGTAGAAAAACAATTGCCACAACATCTAACCCGTTACCTCAATTTATCCAAATTTGATCCAGTGAAATTTTTACAAGCTCATTGATTTGAAAGCTAGTTTTAAAAAAAATTCTACTCCTGATAAATGAACTACTTAATTTTTTCGGTTTTTTTCTCATAGAAAATATTAATCAATACGTGAGATGTTTTATTTTACACGATAGCATCAGAAAATTCAATGTTTCATTTAATGGAATAATACAATGCGTGTTTTTAACAAGGAATAATTTATTTTTCTTTACATTTATATTAAGATTAATATACGCGAAGCAAAATGCTAAATAACTTTCATGTGTACATATAAAAAATAAAATAACGAGAGTGTTTCCATAGTTACTGAGCCCATTATTTGCAAAATATTTGTACTGCGATAGCTGATGTTTAATATCGAAGCCGTATGTTTTAGAGTACTATATGCTCTGGTTTGGAGCTTATGGGACTAGATTTGTATCAGAGTATGAAACGTGGCTACCGTTGTTTGAACTCGGGATCATACTGATGTAGCCAAGGATAATGGGATGTCACAAATCTAGCTCCATAATCTCCTAATAAGCCTATCCTCCTCACCACTTCTTTAAAACCTCTTTAAAAATATGGTTTTGAAACTTCACTCTCCCCCCCCCCCCTCATAAAAATTATTAATGTAGCAGCTACGTTTTTGAAATTGAGCATATGGCCATCTAAGGCATTATTCTTCGATATTCCACATCAATCATGGCAGCAAAAATATTTTATATGCACTAAGGACAAACAATATTCAATCTCAGATTTTTTTTAAATATTGAAATTCGGTAATTTAATGAGGTTGATTCTTTTTTCCATAACCTTATAAAATAAAAATTAAACTATAAGTAATATTTTCAGACAAATCTTTATACATTATGTCACTCAATTAATAACATAATTAATAACATAATTTAAAATATACATTATAAAAATCAATGCAAGGAATGGGAACATTTCATAAAATTTATTCCTTGTTATTTTGCTAAATTTAAAGCATGCAAATGCACTAAATTCAATTATGCATATGCATGCATCCTATTGTTCTTTTGTTTATCTTATGAATATGGATTTATTTACTGAATTTTTTTAATATTTTGCTTTCATCTGGACTAATGTGTCACTTAAAAATTAAATTTATAATGCATAATATATCTATGAATAAAACGAATTGAATTAAACGCTTTTATCTTTACTTGTTGTTTTATTAAATTCAAAATATCAAATTTGTCTTATTTCTATAATATAATATAAATCCACTTATAGTAAATCCTACCTTATGTATGTATCTTAACCATTATTTTAATTATCATTGATTTATGAATTTTTCTTGGAATTAAGTTATTGAATTTATAAAGATATTATTCCAAACATTATTATACATATTAAAGATATTATTCCACACATTAAACTTATGAAGGCTTCGAACTGGTATATGCTTTAATTTCAATATTTATA
The DNA here is from genome assembly GCA_964019185.1 of Maratus speculifer. Taxonomy (NCBI): domain Eukaryota; kingdom Metazoa; phylum Arthropoda; class Arachnida; order Araneae; family Salticidae; genus Maratus; species Maratus speculifer. Next base: position 42,485,530 of record OZ025297.1, on the reverse strand, counting down.
TTAGTTTTTTTTTTTCGCTATGGTTAAAAAATCTTTGTTTTTAGGAATTATTATATATATATACTGAAGAAACAACTCTTTTGTTTGGCAGTCACAGATTTAAAGTATATTTAATAAAAATAATAAAGAAAATATTTCAAATAAATAAATTTTTATAAAATAATGGATTGATTTCAGTATAAATAAATGTTCCCTGAATTGAACTCAATACTGTTAACGTAACAATGGACATTTTTTATTTAATTTAGAAACTTTTAAGTAACGTCTCAAAAAAAGTAGTTTCTGCATCGTAATTTAGCTTGAATAATAATAAATCGATTTTTGATAGTTAAATTATACAATATTTTATCTATTACGCAAATGAAATTGAATTTTTTTTCACCATTTCAAGAAAATCATATGCAACTAGAGTCTTTAATCATATGCAACTAGACTAGAGTCTTTGAATCATATGCAACTAGAGTCCTTTACACATCTTTACACCGAAACATGACATTGATGTGGAAAACTCTGCTTTAGTTTTCTACTTATTTACTTCTGTTTTTAAGTAACATATTATTCACTTTTATTTAAATTCCTCAAGATATATATGCATGTTTGTGAGTACGCTTTTTTGTGTGTGTGTTTTTTGTATTTTGTTTTAATCAAAACACATCTATATATTAAAATTTCATATAATTTGATTATTTTACGACAGCAGTTCTATAACGAGTGTTTAACAAAGCATATTTGACGATTTGAAATATTTATTCTCAGACGAATAGATATTCAAAAGATGTTTTCACTCATAAAATTCATGTTTTAACCATTTGGCATTTGTGGCGTTAGTTTTATATTATTTTTTATTTTCAGAAATGATATTTTTGAGAAATATCCTTAGGAGTCTCAGGTGTTGAAAACTTTTCAAAAAATCGATTTTTTATGATTGAGTTTGATTATTCAATTAATTATTAACTCAATGCAAAAAACCGCATAAATTTTTTTTCATTTTTAGCGGAGTTATAAGCATTTATGTGTTAACACTTTCATAGCAGCACCCATATAATTTCAACTTTAAATCGCGTTTTCTCAAAACTTCATTTTTGACGAATAACACCAAGATTTAAATAAAAACTATTTGATGGAATGGCTTACACTTTTTTTTGAATTCACGTTCCATCATTATCTATAGAATGAATTAATATATTTTAGATAGTTTAACATTTTGAGTATTTTTAAACAAATAAAGTTGTATTTCTTAGGGGTTTTCAATTTTCAAATTTGAGAGTTTTTTTAATAATGTTTATTTTTAAATGATAGTTATATCCTTAATTCATTTTATAGATATTGATGTTATATGCATGCAAAAAAAAACAAAAACAAAGCCTTTCCATCAAGTAGTTTTTTTTTTTTTTTAATCTTGGTGTTAGTCGTCAAAAATCAAGTTTTGAGAAAACGCGACTTAAAGATGAAATTATATGGTTGCGGCTATGAAAGTGTTGATACATAAATGCTTATAATTCCGTTAAAATGCAAATATTTTTATGCGGTTTTTCGCATTGGGTTAAAAATTAATTGAATAATTAAACTAGATCATAAAAAATCGATTTTTTGAAAAGTTTCCAACCCTTGAGCTCCCTTTATAAAAAATTTACACTTACACATTCACAATATCTTTTTTTTTTACATTATCGTTTATTTACATTTACATTTTCGAATTCCAAGAAAGTTAGCCATAATCCATTTTGATAAATAGGCCTGATTTTTTGTGCTGCTGCTGTAATATCAATATTTAAAAATGTTGTTAGAAGGCGAAAAAATCACTGATACGTTAAAAAATATTTACAAACAAGAATTATCAATCACACTATTTTAGAGTAAATTAAATAAAAATTTCCTAAACAATTGGGTTTAATTTAAAAGATACAATCTAAGTAATTAAGAAAGAAACATACGCATAAGATATTGGTAGTAAAAGCTTACAAACGTCAAATTTCATCAGAAATTTCAAATGTTTATATTTTATTCAGAAAATTGTGCGCATAAGTTTGTTTTTCTTTCTAGAAATAACAGGCATTTTTGTCAAAAAGCACCTGTCACAGTGGCTTTCTTTCACTTCAATTCTTACAAACGAGACTGTATGAAAAGGCGAACTTTGTTTCAGCTAGGAGAAGTTTTACTTTTTTTAACCTATATTTAATTATTCAGTTAAGTCTGAGATACATATTTGAGTAAAGTTGAGAAAGATTTTGTAAGCTTTTATATTTTATCAGTTTACTTTTGTAGATTCAATATTTTACATTTTTAAAATAATATATTAAGACAGTTGAAATATATGTTTTTTGATATTCAAGCTGATTTTGCTTTACCGTTAGATTTAATTTAATAAATAAGTAATAAAAATTTAAATAGCGCAGATTTTTTAAATAATTTACAACTAAAATTTAAAAAGTTTTAATAATTGCTTCATTCTAAAGTTAGCTTTAATGTATTTATGCACAAATATTCTTTTATTATTATTATTTAATATAGAATTTCTAAATCAGTAGTTTAAAAAATTATAATTTTTCAGAAAATTATCAGCAACAATTTCTTTTACTTTCAAGAAACTAACGGCATTTTCGCAGTTGTTGAACAGCACCGGCCGCAATGGTTTCCTTTTACTTCATTTCCTGCAAACTCTATGAAAAGATATGAAGAGATAAACGTTGTTTCAGTTAGAAAAGGTTTAACTTTTTTTTACCAGTAGTTAATTTTTCAGTCTGTTTTGAGTAATATGTTAGAGTGAAGTTGTGAAAAATTTAGTGAGCTTTTATGTTTTATGAATTTATTTCTGTAGATTCAGTATCTGATATTATTAGATCAATGTACTGAAACACTTGAAATACATTTTTTAATATTTCAAAACTGATCTTATTTAACATTCTGTTTTAGGTGAATAAGTAGGCAATTTGAATTTAAATAGCACAGTTCTTTTTTCATAATTCGCAACTAAATTTCAAATAGTTACAATAATTACTACATCTTCCATTATAGCTACATCATCCTTTCCACTCAGTCTTTCATTATAAATATTAAATTCGTAACTGCTAAAACATTCGACCCACGAGTAGAGTTAGCTATTAAAAGCAGAATGCTAAAGTAAATTAATTGAGTAAGGAAAACGTAAAATTTTCTCATACATCTTAATGTTTCAAAAAGTAGTTAACATGTTAATATATCAATATTATTAATTCAATATTGCAACAACCTTGATTTTTATCCTGAATTCTTTCGTCAGTTAAGTAATCGGATAGAAAATGAGTTAATCTAAATCATGATATTTATTAAAATCAATAGTTTTTGCTTATTCTGTTTTTACGAGCTATTAGCTAGTAGCCCACCGAGAAGAACGCGAGTTCATTTTGCAGCACGAATCGCCTGTAAACAACAAGAAATACGAAAAATAGTAAAAATTATACAAAAACTGTTATCACAGTGCCCCTTTCCCGTGATATATTTTCAAATTCAAGAAAGACATGCTGGTGAAATTCGAAAACATGCACAAAAATACTTCCATTGAAAATCTTATATACTTTTTGATGGTAATATGTTAAAATTTTGAAATGAATCGTCACTCTACCGCTGATTTGCTGAATCGTCTTTCTACCGCTTTTATAGAAAACGATTACTTAACTATATTTTGGGACATTCTAATTGGTTAAATTCGAAATATCTACTGAAAAATGCCCTTTAAAAAAAAAAAAAAAAAAAAAAAAAAAAAACTAAATATGTGGAGTGCGAAATTTTCTACTAAATATAAATATTTTCCTGCTACGTGTACTACTTTTTCTCAAAATTTAGGATATCATGTTAACGCTAATTTGAATCATGTGTCACATGAATCAAATATAAATTTACGTAGTTTGTTTCATAACTTTTTAATGAAATCTCTTATTTTTATTTAGAAAATTGCTAATTGAATAGCTAAAATTCATATCCTATGTGGTGTGCAGTATTTCTAACCTACTATTTATGTAAGTTCTTAAATTTAATCTATTTTATTTAACTTGTTAGGTAGCTTTCATTGCAAAAAGTAAAAAGCTACCTATTGCAGCCGCTCGGAGGAAAGCACTTCCAGAAAATTATGGTATATTTTCACCGATCATGACCCCCAGACCCCAAAACCACCCTCCGCTCAAATGTTGACACACACACACACACACACACACACACACATATATATATATATATATATATATATATATATATATATATATATATATATATCCGATTTTTCTCACGCAATAACTAACGTATTTATGAACCGATTTGAACGACACTTGGTATGTAAATAGTACATACAAATATTTCGACCGAGTTCGTTGGCCAGCAACATCCGCCCTCTTGTTTCAAAATGGCGGCCATTTAGAATTTTTAAAAAAATTTTAAATTTAAAATTAAATGCGAAAAAATTAAAAGTGTAAAATTATTTTATTTTATGTATTAGATTTGAAATCACCGATTCCAGAACACTTTTTGTTTTGTCTATATCTTAAAAAATGATTGAGTTATAGCACTTTGAATTTTTCTTATGGCTGACATTTTAAAACGATCTGATTTTTGTCACGTGATAACACGCGTATTTATAGATCGAATTGAATGTAACTTGGTGTGTATATAGTAAAGAATGAAGCCTCGACCGAGTTCGTTAGACAGTTCCATCCGCCATCTTGTTTCAAAATGGCGGCCATTTAATTTTTTTAATATAAAATTTAAAATTAGGTACAAAAAAGCGAGAAATTGAAAAAGATTTTTCTTTTATGCATTTGACCTTGATACAAAGATTCCAAAGCATTTTTTGTTTTGTCTGTATCTTAAAAACTGGCTGAGTTATAGCACTTTTAATTTCTAGTGTTGTTCACATTTTGAAATGATCTGGTTTTCGTCAGGTGATAACACGCGTATTTGTATACCGATTTAGATTAAACTTGTTGTATAGATAGTACATACCGATGCCTCGACTGAGTTCGTTGGCCAGTTCCAACCGCCGTCTTGTTTCAAAATGGCAGAATACTATTTTTTCAAATTTAAATTTTAAAATTAGGTGCAAAAAAGTAAGAAATTGAAAGAGGTTTTTCTTTTGTATTTTGACCTTGATACAAAGATTCCAGAGCCTTTTTTGTTTCATCTATATCTTGAAAAATGGCTGTGTTTTAGCGCTTTCAATTTCCAGTGTGACTGACATTTTGAAACGGTCTGAAATTTGTCACGCGACAATACGCATATTTATAAACTGATTTCGATATAACTCAGTGTGTACATGGTACATACCAATATCTTGACCGAGTTCACGGGCCAACTTCATCCGGAATTTTGTTTAAAAATGGCGGCCATTTAAGTTTGTCAAAAATCTTTTCAGTGTATAATGATGTACAAACAAAAAATTAGAAAATGAATAAAGGTTCTTTCTAAACTCTTTATCTAAATAATGAATTCCGGAGTATTTTTTGCTTTGTCTTTATCTTAATAAACGCCTGGGATAAAGCAGTTTGAATTTCTAATTTGGGTGACAGTAAAAAAATTATATCAATTTGCCCGCGACAGCACTCGTATATATTAATCGATTTCGATGTGAGTGTGCATGTTCACATGAATTAAGATTTCGACCAAGCTTATTGGTTTGTTTTATCCATCATGTTGATTTAAAATGGATATCGTGGAAACTGGCGACCCTATAAATTGCTTAAAATAAAACCAGGTTGAACAAAAGATCACTAATTTCTAAAAAATCCTATTAATATTCAGTATTGACAAAAACTAGTATTCAATCTTATATAATTGTGTTCCACTAATTTGAGCTTGGTATATTTGAATAATATAACTTAATTTAAAATAAATAAATAAGTATATGAAAGCTACCTCTTCCTCCCGGCGCTACCGGAAGGACTTTTTTATTTATATGATAACTTACGTTTCTTGGTTTAATTTGTTTACCACTTCAAGATCTTCTTAAATATTAATTCAACATTAAAAATTCTCGCATTAAGTATTAAATATATTTCAGAATATAAAATTAACATACGAGTACTTATAAAGAAAAAAATCTATTTTATTTTTTGATGCGAAATAATGTTTATGGTATGCATGTAAAATGTATTCTTTTAAAAATATTTCTAATGAATTCATCTCACTCTTTAACCTTAAAGTCCTAATCAAGTTTTTTAAAGCACATTCAAGAAGTTAAGTAATTAATTATAAATAAGTAGATATTTTAGTTTGGGAAATTAAATAAAGTAGAATTTTAAATAAACAGGTATAATATTTTTATGTGTCATTATAATTATATATATAAAACCCCTCCGTGTAGGACGATTCCTGTGTCAACCAATCCACGAGAAAAGGAAACTTATTGCAACTGCGTCCACGTTAGGCTTAACTATTACCAGCTGTCCACAAATATTCTAATTGTTCAACTTATGAAAATATACATGTGAAAGATTTATTCATTACTCATTTTCTTTAAAACCTACAAAAACTCTTTAATTATAATGTTTAAGTTCTAAATAAAACAACCAGCAATTACGGAAAAAAATAAACGAACCAAACAATGTAAGCAAATCAATACTGTCGCCATTCAAGAATGACAAATTCCGTGATTGAATTAGAATGACTCCTTTGTAACATCATTACTCAGGAATGATCGGACGCGTTCGGGATCTAAGCGCGCGCGCTCAGGAGACAGGTACATGGAGTGTATCTTACAGCGGAATAGTACTCGGTAAAAACTCCTGAGCTTGCGCGCGCAGAGCGTGTCTCTCCCGAACACGTCCATTGTTTACTCTTTATTGTCGACATTCGTTTTCGATCTTATAGAGTGTTTTCTTTTAAGTATTAGCTAAAAAATGGGTCAAAATAGGAAAATATTTTATACATTTTAGATATTTTTATAATTTTCTCTCAGTATTTTTAGATATTTTTTGGCTGTAGTTTCACAATATAATCTTTTATAATTGATTTTCTTGCCTTACTTTATTCTTTTAAAATTTATGTATTTACGATTTGTTCATTACAATCCCCCCCGTCCTCCAGACAGTTTTGTTATAGTTTTAAATGCAAATTTCTGTTAAAATTTTCTCTTTTTTTTTTATAGATTTTCCCCATGTTTAATCGTTTATTTTTAAAAATTGTTTAAGCCTAAGTGGCTGATTGACCACAGTTGTAATTTTTTATCATCCTTTTAAAAATGCAAACACGTCATTTTGACGGGCTGTCTTCTAGTATAGAAATATTTTACCAACCAATCTTACACTGAAGGACATCTAAGAACTGTGTAATCTAAAAATAAATGTACTTCACTTTAATAAATGATTAAAATATTTTAAATTCTTTACAAACAACATACAATGCTTATCATTTATCGCATTCTTCTGTAAGAAAAATATATTTTAACAAAGAACATTACTTCCTTAAATGACGTCATTAAACTTGCACTCCATTATCCGTATCAAAATTTAAGATAACATTTTATTTTTAAAACGGTAGTTAATTACATTGCGTTCCATTTTTCTGTTCTTTAATTGCTATGATTCAAAGTTTTACATCCTGCTGTAGGTTTCTTTTTTTTTTAACTTATTTATACAATGATAAAAGCTAATAATATCGTGGTATCATTAGAAATGTTTTTATTTAACTTTTGTAAAAGAAATTATTTTTGTAATACATGTTATGTTAAAAGGCATGGCTAGTTAATATTGCAATAGAATTGTTTAAAAAAAGGTGCAAGATATTTTTATTTTAGTTTAAATTTTTCCGTGACTATCACTTCAATTATTTCATTTGACAAAATCGAGAAAAATTATAATGGCATATAGATGCAAAATTTATTCAAATTCCACCATTAAAATTCATTTAATACTTATAAGAGTACTTCAAAAACGTAAATTATTTAGCTATTACTCATCCATTTTTTTCATATGATAAATGTCATCTTACGATACATTTAAGAAGTGTTTTAGCAAGATACCTATTATTTTTTTTTCTATCAAAGCATTCGAGGAAAAATATGACAATAAATGAATTATTCTTTCTGAAAGGCATCTATTTTTTGGCCAAAAAAAATACAAGAATGGATTATGAACCTGATCTCCCGCATTGTAGTCTACTTGCGCCTCCTTAACCTTAGGACAGTGCTCTTCCCTTACTGAAACATCTCTAGAAGGCTTTTTTTAAGTAAAATGTTCAAATCTCCTGTTGCTGTCTGCATATGTCATCTCTATTCTCAAAACAAGTCTATTTAAAAGATGACTTTAGATTCAGAAAAAAAAAAAACAAATGTCGTGACGAGTCTTGTAGAGAATGAGAGAAATGAGATTATTAAAGGAATGGAATACCATGTTGCATCAAGGAAGTCTAAATGAGATGCGCTAAATGAGCTTTAGAATTGATTAATATTTACGACATCTGATGAAACTTACGAAATGATTGGCTTTAAGTGTCAGTCTTTGAAAAAATTATACACGGTTTGCTGATCTGGTTTCTACTGATATCTATCTTAAGAGAAACCAAAATAAAACGAACACACAAGGCATCATCTTATAAGAAGGGGGGAGGATTCTACTTTGTGCTTATATAAAACTAAATAAATAAACAACGTTAAAGAGCACAAATATTATAAAATAAAAGATGTTAAAAGCATACGTGTTTCGGGACTTCTAAAGTCTCATCATCAGTGTTAAAAAGTGTAAAACGTAAAAGAAAGTCACATCGTAAAATAAAATAAAATGAACCATGTAATTGAGTTCGCCGCTAAGGCGAACTGACTAAGAAACGTCGCAAAGCAACAGTAAAACTGAGCTGGCACGCGCACCCAGAGGAGACCAATCATATGTCACATCTCACTGGACGAGTCCAAATCAAAGAGAACAGGAGGGGGGAAGGGGGAGTAAATTACAGGAATGGAAACCAGACATCAGAAAATCTTGGAGTACTGGACATGTCATTAATTAAATTACTAGAGTTTTTTCCATATATGATAAGCTTCCCAAAAGTCTAAATCATAAACAGATGAACAATATTGTATTATTGAGGCTTCGGAAAATTTAAAGTTATGACTATTGGACCAGCAATGGCTGGCGATAGCGGAACGTTTAATTTCACAATTTTTAACGTTAGCACTGTGCTCTCCCACAAGTTTTTTCAAGGTACGCTTCGTCTGACCTATGTACATTTTATCGCATTCGCAAGGAATCTTACAAATACCCCAATGTGAAAAATCATCTATTGGATCCTTGAGATTAGAGAATTTAATTTTATTGAAAGGAGCAAAGGTTATTTTAAAATCAAATTTTGACAAAATTTTGGAAATTTGAAATCTGATATTTGGAAAATATGGAAGAATAATTAAATTAACATTGCAGTCTGAGTTGAAGTTCGAAGGAGTACGTTTTCTTAATTTGTAATGAATAGAATCAACGATTTTGATTGGGAAACCCCGATCAATGGCAATGGATTTGATATGGTTTAATTCTGCTTTAAGTAAACTATCAGAGGAGCAAATATTTAAGGCCCGGTGTACTTAAGTGTTAAAGGCAGCTAATTTCTGATTAGGGGGGGTGAAATGAAAGGCGATGGGGGGGCAAAGATACAGCGAATGGTTTACGATAGACAGTTGTGTGCAAAAGGTTATTTTTGCGGGAAACCAAAACATCCAGGAAAGATAATTGATTGTTATTCTCAAATTCGTAGGTAAATTGAATATGGTCATCTATTGAGTTCATAACTGTAAGAATATTAGTAAGATCAAGTATATCAGAGTCCAGCAATGCAAAACAGTCATCTACGTAACGGATATAAAATGGAAAAGTAAGTTTTTTGAAAAATTTTTATTCGAAATAATGCATGTAAAATTCGCTAAGGATAGGACTGAGGGGGGGGGAGCCCATGGATAAACCATCAGTCATTAGATAAAAGTTACCATTGAAAATAAATGTGTTTTGCGAGAGACAAATGCTAGTAAGGCGAATCAGTTCATCAATTTCGAAGTTTGTGTAATGAAATTCCTGCAAACGCGATTCAAGACACTTTAGAGCACTTTGAACTGGAACATTCGTAAACAAGGATTTAACATCAAAAGAAACCATTTTAGTGTTTTGTGCGCTATTGAAATTACGAAGTTTATTGACAAACTCATAAGAGTTCCTGCAAGTATGAATATTGTTAAAAAGTAGAGGGGAGAAAATAGAGGTAAGATATTTTGCTAATTTATAGGAAGCGGTACCGATGTTAGAAACAATCGGTCTGAATGGAATGCCTTGTTTGTGTACTTTTGGGAGAGTATAAAATCTTGCACAATGTGAGACAGAAGGAATGATAAAAAATTTGGTATTGTTGGAAATAAGGTGGGAGTTTTCAATAGTAGATTTAATAGGTTTCAACTCTTTTTGAGAAGGATCAGAATTAATCTTTTTGTAATCGCTTTCATCTATTAGTTCCTGGGTTTTGGTAAGGTAGTTAGATTTATTCATAACCACAATTTATCCGCCTTTATCGGCCTTACTGATAACTATGTCTGCATTGGATTTCTAATTTCTCATACAACGGGATGCAGCTTTACTGACGTTAGACTGAGGGAGGTTATTATTGAAGTTCACATTATTGGCAATAAGATGTCTGATTGAATCCTTTTGAGATGGGTTTAAAGTACTAAATTTGAACGCTCTTTCGATAGGAGCAATAACATTGGGAAATGATGGTTTACCAGAAAGTGCAAAATTATTATTTAATTTAAGGTAATGGTTATCGTTATCAGTACGTTCAGCATTTCAAAGATTAACAACAGCATTCTCATTAACCAACGGTAATGTATTAGGTATTGTGTCGCTATGTTTACTCGAGAGTGAGTTAAATTTGGTTTTCAAAGTAGCAATATGTTTATTAGATTTGTTCAGTGCACTGACCCAGGACCGGTTATCGATAGACACAAAATTGTGGAGGGAGTTAGATAGAAAAAGATGTAAATCATATAATTCATGTTCAATCAAGGCAATTTTACAACGGGTCTCCTGTATAACAGATCTTCAAAGCGCGAGTTTAGTGCGGAAAATAATTTTTCCGACTTTGTTTGAAGTGTGCAAATTACAATGTATAGAAATAAAATTAGGGATTATGTTATTATGTTTACAGTTCAAAAGAAACCTGAGACGATTAAGATATTTGAATTTCTTAAGACGGAGGTTAGAAAATCTATTGCAATGTGACATCATGTAAAATCAAAAGTGTAAACAAACAATCCAATGGCCCGTTGAAGCCAAATATAAGAAGGGGAGAGGATTGTACTCTGTGCTTATATATAACTAAATAAATAAACAACGTTAAAGAGCACAAATATTATACAATAAAAGATGTTAAAAGTTTTACACTTTTTAGCACTGATGATGGGACTTTAGAAGTCCCGAAACATGTATGCTTTTAACATCTTTTATTTTATAATATTTGTGCACTTTAACGTTGTTTATCATCTTATAGGTGACAAGCTGACAACGATTGGCTTACTGGGCATTGGAAAAAAACTTCATGCATGGACATAAAGCTATTTTACACTATAGTATGCGGAAAGAGCCAACGTCGGCTAGTTAGAAGTGTAGTATATCCCTGTAGTAGCCCGAAAAGATTTGCGAAGCCTATGAGGGGACATCGTGGGAAAGGAGCTATAAGAGTCTATCAGAACGGAGAACCGACAGATGTGCTCCACGTATTATATTATGTATTGGTAACAAATTAAGTTGTTTGTGTTTGTTTTGAAAATTAATCTAACAACTTCAAAGCGGCAAAAATTTAAAATGGAAAAATTAAATGCATATTATATTTTTAAATACTATTTTTAAAAAGATTTCAATTAGATAAAACAACAAATTTTAAACGTAGTAAATTTTATGCATTAATACTGTAACTTTTATGAAATTGCAATAAAATATTATATTAAGAAATAACAAATTGTATCCTTTAATAATATTAAATATTTTAACTGCTTAAAATACGTAGATTCAGCAGAGAAATTTATAACACAAATATTAGAAATTTCAAATAAGATTTTAATTATAATATTCCACTTAAACATCTACTTTGTCCCCTTGACATTGATTACACATGATGATACTCAATTTTACTTTTATTATTTAAATTTTACTAAGCTGTTTCTTTAAATTGGCGAAGTATTGAATAGTTGTTCCTTTTAATGTCTGTTTCGTAAAATTTCTTGAACGGATATATTTATTATTGTCTTAATTATTTATGATTTAGTTATGTGTGTAAATACATTACGAGCAAAATTTAAATATGTTTCTTTTATAAAATCAGTGAACCAACTGCCATCCGCAGAGTAAATTATCCTTTTTTAAAACAATAATTATAATAATAATAAAACTATTGAGCAATACACTGCTAGACAAATATACGAACTGTAAATGTAAAACTAATGTAGTTCAGAAATATAAATTTTGGTTCGATTTATTATCATTTGTAATCAGTCTTTGAGTTAGATAATACAATAATACACTGTAAATTATTTCAAACGAAAATCATATCTGACCATAACACAGATGTTTAACCCAAAAATGGTCGTGATCAACAGAAAAGTGATGTGAAAGAATATCCAAAATGATCTCTATATATATAATAATAATTAATAATAATAATAATAAATATAATATTAATAATAATACTATTCCAGTGCCCAATTACTCCTTTTCACGCATTGTGAAGATAATGTTCAAATATTTTACTTTTCTTTTACCTTAAATATCACTGAAAATATATTACAATTCCCGTTATTTTTTATTACTTCATTTTAATACTTTAAAAATATAATAACTAACCGCGCAACATTTAGTTCTTATGATGTTGAATTACTGCTAAAATGGATAAATTTAGAGGACTTTAAAAGCGTTATAATTAAACAGAATGCCTATGAAAAAAAAAAGAAAAACTACAAAATTATTATTTAATTTCCCCAATTTCCTGCATATAATTTTTCTGTCTCTAATTCAGAAATTTTCATCGGCATGGCAATGAAAAAAAATTACTATTTTTTTTTTCTTACACCATTATTTCTGCCTCTTCTAATGTGTTTCTAAAAAAATATATTTCAATTCTTTTTTTTTAGTGCGTTATTATCTTATTTTAAATAGGATGTACTAACCCTGAGAAATCTTGAGGAAGCACAGTCTTCGTAGATTTCGTTCTTCTTACATATTACAGTAAAGTAACCCAGTAACTTAGTGCGTACAACTTTTCTCTGCAACTCTACAGTTTCACATTTCGTTTCCATACTGCGGGGTAGACAAACTTAATTCAACCTTTCATTCTTAATTGGTAAATTAAATGAATATGAAATATACATGTGAACTATCTTTCAGTTACCTGCGTTATACTGACAAGTGGTCTAGTTCATATAGAGCAAAGCTCAAATTGGTTCACGGTCCAGAAATCATAAATATTCAATGTAGCGAATGGCTGTTAATATTTTATAACTCCGTTGGTTTAGTCTATTTTTCAGTTAAGTAAGTAAATATTTTAATTTTAAATAAGAAAATGTTTCTAAAAAACAACCGAACTTACCAGCGTTCTATATCTTAAACAGAATACAAATAATTTGGCATCAAAAGGTGAACGCAGTTTTTTTCACGTAAAATGTATAGCAGGAATTAAAAATAAATCTTTAATGTTAAAAAACAGTAGTTTTCTAGTATTTTATTTCGTCCAACAAACATGATAAAAATTTTTGTGTTATATTAATATTTGTTTTATGTTACTTACAATATTTTTTAGATGATTTATGGATTTTATTTTATTTTTAAAGTACATCTATGCTAATGAAAGATAATTTCACTCTGTCTGTGTGTGTGTGCAATTTTAGGATGACTAGAAAAAATTACCCAAGATAGAGACTAAAAATTTAAATGAGGATTGTACAAGATATGTCCTGATGCATCTGAGGCTCAGATTTTTTTTTTCTGAAGGGTCAGTGCTCCCTGGGTCTTTTCAGGTCTTTATGCAATAAGTTATAAATAACTCGCACCATTTTTATTTTAAACGTCAACGTTTTTAACAGTTATATATCCAGTTAGTTATTTCCAAATTTCTACATTCCAGTTAAGACACTGGCTATATTTGGGCCTGGTAAAGGGCCACATCAATTTTTTGCACCTTAAATTGTAAAAATATGTCTTTATTTTAATTTGATCTGCATTTTTTATTTTTATCTATTTAGTTATTCTTCTACTTTTACATCTCGATTATGATTATAGACCCCTGGTATGACTCCGGTCCAATGCCCCTTGAAAATTTTGCATGCATTTTTGGAGCCCTATTTTTTTGTATTTTTGGTGTGTAATTTTAAAGATCAGTCTTAAACTCTTTTTCCTAGATTAACACACATATATTTTTATTGTGCCCCGGGCCCTTGTGTAAACATTGATCCAAATATTTGTATTTTTTAAAACAATTGTTCTGATGAATAATTTCTGGCCTATGTATTTTTTTGAGTGATTGAAGATCTAAAACGCTAAGTATTAAGATATTTTTTAATAATAGCAGCTTGTTTAAGGCCTCTTGGAAACTTTTTACTTTAATGATCCGAATTGCTTGCGATTTTCTTTATCATAGATTTACAATCCTCCGATCATTTTACTAAACATATCTTGATAGTTAACTACGTTCCAGTTAAATGTTTCGAACTTTAGTGCCCGGTGCCGGGCCCTTCGAAATTTTTGCACCATAAAATATTGATAAGTTATACTCATAAAACTGATGTTCATTTTTAGATTTTTGCCCATTTTGTTAATCTGTCGTTTCTATACTCCAGTTAAGACACTAGGTCTCCATAGGGCCCGGTTGGAAGGCCCTTGAACTGTTTGTGCTCACTGTATTTTTCATACCTTAACTATCTCTCCTTCTCAGTGTATAATTTTAAAAATGCGTCTTGGATAAAAATTTTCTCTGCGAACTAACATGCCATATTTTTATCTAATTCCTATAGCACTTAATTGGGCATTTACCCAAATACTGTGCATTTCTTTAAAATACTATTTTAACGATTAATTCGTAGACTATGCTTGATTCTATGTTTGATTTTGGCTAATTAAAAATGTAAAATGCCAAGTAAACTGATATTGTAAAATGTTTTCATGATAAGGCCAAGCTAACAACAACAACAACTAAAAAAAGAAAGAAAGAAAAATAATAACTTTAAACTACAGCTATTAATAATTTTGAATATTTTACGTCTTGTAGGTTTCCTTGTTGCAGCTTCCTTAAAAATGATCATAATCGCTTGCAATATTATTTAATATAGTTCAAGTACTCTCCGATTACTTCAAAACTACTAATATATATCTTTATACCAAACTACATACAAGTTAGGGCCCTCTTTTCTTGGGCCTTGTACATGTCCCCCTGGAGATTTTTGGACAGAAAATTTTTAATAAATTGCTCACATGTAATTCAATCTTTACATTTGAAATATTTTTCCGTTTAGTTATTCTCCCGTGATTACAATCCAGCTACTATGCTGGGCCATTTAGGATCGGGTTTATGGATCCTTGTGTATTTTTTGCAGCCCCTTATATTCTATTCTTTTCAGTGCATAAGTTTAAAGGTACATATCGGACACTTCTATATGGACCAATACCCTCATGTTTTTATCAGGGACATAGGGCCCTTTCTGAACCATTTACTCAAGTTTTTGTGCATTTTTTTGAAACATTAATGGAATGATTGATTCGTAGACTATACTTAATTTCGACTAATTGGATGTGCATGCTACTTTAGATAGAGCTGACCCATGTCACTGTTTCTTGTGAAAAAGGTTTCCCGCGGATGCACTAGACCCAGTGAAATGCAAGGGGTCCCCCAAAATATGTTGATTTAAAAGGTTTTCCAAAAATATAAAATCATGCCACATGGAGTTTTGTTTAATATTATTATACTCTTCCTCTTATCCCGACGAGCGATTCTACTAGTTTATTGTGTTCTTAAATCAAAAAGGGCAACTTCGTGACACATGCTTTACTTTATTTTTGTTCGGAAATGCATGAAAATAGCAGGTGCTGTTATTCAGAAACTGTCTAATTGCACTCAATTTTCTGTTTTTTTTTAAACACAATAAATTTTTCATAACAAGCCTTCAAACATGACGTTTTTGAGCACCTTTAACGACGAAAGCGGAAAAATCGGTCGAAAAGCAGGAGAAAAACGGGTGATCGCGTGATCGAAAAAGCTTAGAACTGGATAGGTAATTTAACTATCATAAAATGGAAAATTCAGTTTGATTCGAAATCGCTTTCACAGTCAGGCATTCCAATTTTATAACTTTTCGTTAAAAAATGAATTTGTAAATGTGTCAAAACGTTTTTCGAATGTTGAGCGGAGCAGTTGAGAACATCTTTATTAAATAAAAACAAGCTATTTTAAAGTATATTTATACATTTTATTATCACATTTAATATATACATAATGAAAACATTTTATACATGTATACAAAATGAGCTTCAAACACCGTTATATCAATCACAAAAGCGCACAGAGTTTGAAAGATCAAGAGTCTTTAAATTTACATAAACATTCGATCATAAAAATCTGTTGCGAGAAGACGAAGGAATAAGATATTTTATAATTTTTTATAAATTAACATTTAACAAACTCTGAATTAACATTCATTTATAATGGCTTTTCAACGAACAATGAGTAATATTTTCGCAAAAATCTTGTGTCAGAAGCTCGGTAATAATGTTATCACTTTATGAACCTCATAATTTTTTTTTATCACCAGTATTATGTCCATTTACGCCTGATGTGGCTGGAAGCAATTTGGATAACCTGTAATAAATTTACACTTCATTAAGTTGCATATAATTATAAATATACCGGGTGTCCCAAAAATGACTGATGGATTTTAAAATTCAATAATTTGCAAACGGTAACAGCTACTTAAAATTTTTTTGCAGGAGGGTTATGTATAAAATCAGGAGTTTTTTTTTTTTTTTTTTTTTTTTTTTTTTTTTTTTTGCCGAAATTATTTATTTTAGTTCGAATCTCAAACAATAGGTGGCGCTGACGGCGATTAAAGGCCAGGTCGACGCTTCACTCAGCACTGATCACCTGGCCTTCAATCGCCATCAGCGCCACCTATTCTTTGAAATTCCAACTAAAATAAAAAATTTCGGTAAAAAAACTCCTGACATTATACATAACCCTCCTGCAATTTTTTTTAAAAGAGCTGTCACCGTTTGCAAGTTATTGAATTTTAAAATCCATCAGTCATTTTTGGGACACCCGGACAAAGAATTTATTGCACACTATAATAATTGAAAAAAAAATCTTGATGCTGAAAAAATATTTGCAAAAATGAATTTAAGTTCCATATTACTGAATTTCTGGAAAGTTATCCTGATAAAAAAATATATATATCATAAAAAGCAACCTATAATATGAAGCACCAAGAACATTTTAACATTCACACTTAACATGAAGTTCGAAATTTGATAGGTATTATTGTATCATTTTTGAAGCAATTCTGAAGCTTTATGCTTCTTTAAGTTTTTTAATTAAATTTTCTGAAAACATTTTCTTAAGATAAGTTAATTCATAATTAATTTCCGCAGTTATAGCTAACTTCGATGCATAATTAAACCTTTTTTTTTACTTCGTTATTTCTTAATCTTCAGAAAATTGGTGACAGAATGAAAGTACACGAAAAGCATATTTTGAAATAATTGAATTATAACGTTCAACCGATCGGTTAAAATGCATTCAATAAATGCTTCCATTGCGTATGCTACAAGAATTTCAAATCAATGTCCATATCTTAAAAAAAATTAAATTTGAGATTTATTTTATGATAACACTAAATATAATTTTAAGCATTATATGTAAGTTTGTTTATTTATTTTATTAATAATGAGAAAGTGCACTTCCTGCATTTTAATTCTTAGCATCGCATGAGTAAACTTTTTTGAGGTCTAAAAAATGGCAAATTTCAAGATTATGTTCAATTTGATTTAGGGATTTCATATTACAGATTTTTGATCAATCTGAAAGTTAAGAAACATTCATTTATTTAACATAAGTATTTCAAGCACAAACTTTGTCATGATAGTAAACACATCATTAACCCCGTAACATATTCCTTTTTTACATACAATAAATTAAACATGTGGGTTAACAGCAGTTTTTTAAGCTTAAATATTCGCAATATTTAGTCTAAACATTTCTGAAATTAAATACAGTCAAGTCTCTCTACATACATCGAATTTCTCTATATAACGAATTTTTAGTAGGAGCGGTCCCCTTTTCGCATGATTACATAAAAAGCAGTCTCTATATAGCGAAATATCTATCTCCATATAACGAATTTTTTCATAAATTGGTCATAAGAAACAGTTTTAAAAAGCTTCGAAATCATATGGAAACAGTTTTCCATCACTTAATTTTGATTTATCGTCAGTGCTGAGTTTTTTATTATTATTATTATTACTTCTTTTCTTGTTCTTTAAATCCGACGAATTCATCTCACCTCCCACACACCTTTCAACATCTTTCTCAAAACAGTGTCAATTGGATTGATACAAATGTAATAGAGGAATCAATGAGAGGCACATAAGAGAGGCCTTCAAATGGAGGAAAATGTTAACTACAATTTTTCATTCCTTGGTAAAATTCGAGTATTTTTTGAGAGCGTAGTAATTAAAAAATATATACAGATTTCTTTGTCTGAAATTAATGCAAGTCTTCCTTATTTGATTTTCATTAAGCTTTCAAATAAATGTCTATTATCTTTTTTGAAACAGCTGAAATAATTAAGAAATAAAATGTTAGGTTAGTATTTACTTTAAAACACTTCAAATCCTTAATTCAAAAGATCAAAAATAATATTTGTTCAAATTTCACACATTAAATACGATTTTTAACATCATTCTCTATACATCGAATTTCTCTATATAACGAATTTTTTACTGGAACGGCGGATTTCGTTATATAGAGACTCGACTGTAGTATGAAAAAATTAGTGGTGTCAAAAAGCTTTAAATGATAAGTCAAGCAAATTTGTCTTGCCCGAACGGCATACGGGCAGATCAACTAAGTGGTTTATGATTTCAATTTATGTAGCTTCGCATAAAGTTCCACATTATTTTTTTTACATTTTTAAAATATTTCAAACACTATGCTATACTGTAAGATTTTTATTGTAGAATATAGCTTCAATAAAATATTAATTAATATAAAACTTCAAAAACCACATTTGGTACAACAGCCAAGTCAACGCGGTGCTTAACCCCCCTGACCGCCAAGCAAAAAGGCAACATTGTAATGTTTTTTTCTCTGCTATTTATTTAAAATGTTAATAAAAGAGGGATTTTCTATCATAGTGTAATTTTTTTGTTACGTATATGCTTATAAGCCTTGAAAGTATCAATCATAACTTAATTTCTTAAAACTGGATTATGTTTGTAGAGTTATATTAATTTAAATAAAGCTTCAGTTGCAGTGAAACCTGCAGCATAGTAAACGGATATCTCCGGTCGCGGCAGAGGGAAGTTTAAAGAGCACCGATTGATTTGTCGATTGTGTTTGATACGATTGTGTTGCCCCACGCGTAACCTATAACGAAATTAGGAAGTCACATAATTCAAATTTAGAAGCAGAAAACAATCCATAATCGAATAAGAATTTATAAAGTGGAGAACACTTAACAGCCATCAAGAGCTTTGACAAGATACATTTTTGCTTCAAAACAAAAATGACGAATAGAACATCCAAACTTTAAATGTAGGGCGTCATTTCTGTGCCTCACACCTCGTTAACACATCGGATACCTAAGTCAAAAATATTGGTAAATGTAAAGGTAGGCCATGCAAAGAGCCAGAGTAATGTTATATACCCAGGAATAGCAGAGTATCTAACTAAACATTATCCAAAGAACTAAGACTTAGGTCACACAGCGCACTATATTACCGTTAGTCTAAACCTACTGCTCATTACAAGTCGAGGATTATCAGGGAAAGCTCGAATCATTTAGCTTTTAAAAAGTCACTTTGCACCAAAAAAGAAAATTAATATTTTAATGTGGAAAAAAAAATGAAAAAAGAAAAGTAAAAGTTAAATTCCGAAAAAAAATAAATTTAATGAAAGTGATAGATGCAAATCTATAACCAGTCCCTATAGTAGAGATAACCACAATTGCAGATAACAGCAGATGAGAAACTTTAACCTCGATTCTTGATGAAAATTGTTAAACTGAGAAATTTAAATGCGTTCTGCATATCCGAAATGAAATAAATGTTAGCACACTACGAAACATTTGTATAAATATATGCGTCATATATAGTACTGCACAAAACAATTCAAATACTTTTTTTAAACTCTACATGTTAAATGATTAAATTCTAATTTTAAAAGATTCCTTTGTCACTCTTTGGGTGAAGGGGGCTGCATTTAAGGGGGTCTCAGGACTCTTAAAGCTTCGAAACTTTTGAATTTTTTATTTATTTTTATGTTTATCTACTATTTTTTCTGAACATTTTAATATAATTATTTCCTTGAAATCTCAATTAGAACAGAAGTTATGGCTTTTGGAATTCCACTCGCTCAATAGTTGAAGAGGCACTTCCGAAAATTCGAAGTCATTTTCCTCCAAATGACATTTTTGGGCATAACGCGACGATATCTGAAAAACGCATTATTATTATTTCATAAAATTTTCAAAACATATTTTTTGTGTCAATCCTTTGAGGTCTGGGGTGTAAATTTCTTCAAAATTACAAATGTCACATTGGCACCAATATTTTGCAAAGAAAAAAAATATGTTAACGATAAACACGAAAATTTGCATTAAACCTTTTTGAAGTAAATTTGGTCGAATTTTCTGGTGTCATTGTGACATTTTGGAATTAAAACTATGTAGTAGAAAATTCTACCAGCAGAGCTCAAGGGGTTAATCTGTATAAACTGAACC
This sequence comes from Maratus speculifer, assembly GCA_964019185.1. Lineage (NCBI taxonomy): Eukaryota > Metazoa > Arthropoda > Arachnida > Araneae > Salticidae > Maratus > Maratus speculifer. The sequence goes on along the minus strand of OZ025297.1, from coordinate 42,464,562 downwards.
TAAAATTTTCGTTTTATTAATAAAAACATATGTTTTACATATTTAAGTTGTTGAAAATTTCACAATTTCGCATTAAATATAATTTTTGTATTAAAAATAGAAAAATGCTTTAAAGACAAATTCATTTATGTTAAGGGTAATTATGACAATCTGGGGTATACGTAGGTATAAAAATTTTCAATATTTATTTTGTAATCGTTCGCGTAAGCTATTATAAGAATTTTCGGCTCGTCAAATATCTGACAGTTTGGAGCCTCCAGTAAATGCTAATTGTGCATCTTGAAATTTTTTAAAGGTATGAAATGAAAGGACATACTTACATCTTTCATTATAATAAAAATTATGTTTAAAAATCACATACATTTGAAGATGTTAAAAGTTCAAAATAGTCTGTTATTTTCATTTTTTGCAATTTTAAAAGTCCTGAAACACTTTAACAACTGAGGGAGTTTGCACAGGGCAGAATAATTGGCCTTCGGTAAGAAGGATTTTCCTATCACGCAGTAGCAGTTTATGAGAATCGTAAAACCAGCATAGTGATGCGAGTTTGGAAGCAGAGGACCGTTAAGGATCGGAGAACTCGGAAATCTAAGTGTGGATCCCGAACGCTACCCAGGTCGAAATTCATGCTGGTATTTGTTTGCTAGACAAGCACCAAGTGCTATAACCCAACAAGTAAAATGGAATAAACCAGCATTACGCATTGCTGGTTCCAACAGAATTTCCAGCAATTCATGGTGTGCACTGGCCCACTTTGCTGAAATTAAGCATGAAATGCTTGCATATAGCTTGTCATGCTTTTGTTGTGCAAGTTAGCGATATAGCATGTGATGCTAGCTAGCATATAATAGCATGGAAATCTAGCAGACATAGCAATACCTAGGAATAGCTAGCATATTTTTGTTGCTTGTACAAGCATAAATTTTTATCTGGGTAACGTAAAGCTCTTGATAATAGAAAATGGTCCGCATAGCACAGATGGGCCGTACAGTATCATCAAGACAGTTGATAGTACATTGGCTAACAACTAAAGATGTATCACCGTCTGCATTATAAATTCGTAACATTTATTTATCGTAGGCGGCGTGCAAGACCACTTTTATACAGGATTTCTCTCTGCAAAACATCCATGCTTGCGAAAGCAATGATATCGTGAGCATAGAGACAGATATGCAAATTTCCAGTGGTTTTATCTCACGAATCACGCTTTAATTTGTAGTATCAATATGACAGCATTCGCATTAAAACTATACCGGAAAATGCTACCATTCGGTGTGCATTATCGAATATACTATTGGACGAACATTGTAGGTTATAATTTGTGTAGTGATTGCACATCATGGGTGATCATATTTGCTTCGAATTGTGAGTAATACGAACAACAAAGGCACAATTCAATTCTTACCTTTCAATACATTCCTTAATGTAATCTTTCAAGAGAATAATTCTCTCTCACGTATTGTAAGGAAAGTTTAGCAGAACTTGTCAGCAAAACATATATGATTACTTTCGTGGTCTACGTATTCACCTGATATGTCGCCCATTAGCCATCTGGAGCGATTTCGTTGTAATGCTTCTCGCTATTTTTCCTCCTCTTAAAGCTTCTACAGTTGAATTTTAGGAACGCATTTAAAGATTATGCATTGCTCTTCCACAGTGAGACATTCAAAATCTGTTTGACTCCATGCCACGTCGTATAGCAGCCCTCATTGCAGCACACAGTGACTATACCAAATATTAAATACGTACATTTTATTTTTTTTACTTTAAAAATCCAAATATTTGTTCGTACGAATAGAAGTCGCTTATGTATTAAATTTTGATGAATACATTATTGTGTTACAATTTTTAGTGTATATATACTACACTATTTTACAATCTTTAAACCTACCGTATACCATTCAACACAATTCAATTAATTGGCATAAACGTAAAACATTAAAGAACAGTTTATAAAAATTAAACTAAACAAAGGAAAATAAACACAATAAATATATAAATATACCTATAAGAAATTAAATAAAACAAAAATGCATTACTATATGTGCAATTACTTACGTTATTTTTTAATCTCTCTTAAGAAACTAAAACCTGTTCGGTCCACCTTTTTACTTCCTGGCATTGCGTGACTTCATAAGTTTTCCCTGGAAAATGTAAACATGTAATAAAAAATAATAATAACAATTGCAGATATAAAAATCATTATGAACAGAAAAAATATTTTCTTTTCTTTATTTAGCTTTTATTTTCGATAATTAAAAGGTATTATCATTATTATAATTATTATTAATTTATTAACAAAATTACTTAATCAACAAATTATATAAAAACTGTCAAAAGGATTTTTTCCCCACATTTCCAATAGGATATCTTAAGAAAAATGTTTTCGCAAAAGAGTGCTTTATGCGTATTACTTTATTATTATTATTTCCATTTCTTTTAAATAATGTTACTACCAATATCCCGCAAAAGATAGTCTAAAATTAATAGTTACAGGTGTTACTGCAGAAGTATTACTTCGTGATAACCCTTTATTATTATTATCCTCATGGTAACACTTTAGAACTCCACCTATTTTTATCCTCATTCGTACAATACATAATAATATGATATTAATATCATCAGTTTCAAATTTTTATCTTCAGAATTAAAGCTTAAAATTTAACAGAATGTTCCTTGCGATCTCATTTTATACATATAAAGATTCTCTTAATTCGTGAAATACATTTATAAATAAAGATAGGTAACTGCAGATTTTTTCTATGGTCAACTACTTTTATTTAGCAGATTTACTCTCTCCGCCTTGAAATAAATAAATCAGAAAAACACTTTGAAAAATGCAAGAAAAAAAAGTTCATATTTTAAAAATATTCGACGAGCATTTAACTTTATTTGATCACTTTAAATTGCTTACTGTTTCCTGGAATCGAGCATTAACTTACTGCTATGTTACTTCAAGCATAGTTGTTTGAGTACTGTTCGGAGATTAAAATTTAAGCCTTTAGTGTGGTAAATTTAAGCTGACAAAGAACAATTTTGTTCATAAAACAATAACAATGAATGACACAGGAATTTACATACTTACATACGACTTATTCAGAAATTAAGAAATCCCTTTGCTCTAAACATTCGTTGTAAAAGAAAATTGTTTTTAAATCATTCTTGTTGCTTTTATAAGTTTATAATTAAAATTAATTGAACCCGCCCTGGGACAACCGCGCCGGAAACTGTTAAACAGACTTATTCTCTAAGTATTGTATTAAATTATTACTGAAATAAACGATTTTCTTTTCGTGAGCCACGTCATCTATATACGTTTCCGTATCGTTCCGTCACCATTTTCATTTCGTTTGTCAGTTGTCTTAACGAGAGTTGTATTGGTAGAGTCACTGGTTACTCATATATCTGTTGTCTAAAAATTATCAATAATTATTTGTCGAATACAAGATTTATGTAGACTACGCTCTAAAGTAATAAAGGTACCCGCGTCAGTTTTTTTTTTCTCATTTTCATCCTTATAAGTGGAATTGTTTAGGAGTATTGGCTTTAAATATGAAATGTTAAGGTTCCACATAAGAGCTACAAAACTGCTAACTAAAGAAAATGGAAAAAAAATAGAAAGATTATACTTTAAGTTACATAATGTACTTTAAGTTTATTATTAACAAATACATTTTTTTTGTTCTGTGCTAAACTTTTCGTATGTACTCGTTATTTTGTATTATTTAAAAGACCATTTTACAGCGTACTCTTGAAAGAAAAAAAGAGACCATTTTCTAACAATCTTTATCACTTTTATGAAAGCATGTTTAGATAGGGAATTAAAGAACTTTTGTAAATTGATAAAAATAACATATTACTAATCTGATGATGATATATATATATATATTTATTTATTTATCAAGATTTTAAAATCAAGCGGTATTAATAAAATAATATATAACAGTATGTGCGGCAATAACAATAAATCAACTGTATTGTCTCCTAAAAAAAGTAATATTAAAATTTTAAAAATTTAAATGTTTTATTTATTATTTTTTTATCAAAGTATTTAATAAAAAGAAATTTTTTTAAACGCTAGTTCCGGCATTGATGCAAAAAGTGCATTTTTATTACAAAAAATAAACATATAAATAAATATAGAAAGAAAAATAAAAACTACTAATATTTTTTAAAATTAGATAAATGCCTAATTTAAAGAATTAAATTGAATTAGTAATAAATCAATTACTAACTTTAGAAGCATAAAAAAGTAACAATACTGTACACAAATCCTAATTTCTGTTTTCTTTATACTGAAAACCACTGTTTAAAATTTCTATAAAATAAAATTTTCCACCTTTTTCTTACACGCTTTTTAATTTGTCAATTGCTTTAGAATCAAATAACATTAACTTTATGATTTAATCAGATTACAGTTAGAAAAAGAGGAGGGGGGGGGCGTCATAAACTTACATAATCTATCACACTCTGTTTCGGACTCTCTTGCTTCTTCCCTAAGGATTACATCCTCTGTTGAGCGTAGGGAATACAGCATATCTTCATTATCAGACTCTGTACTTGAGTTCCTAACGAGAAACAAATAACAAAAACTTTATCACTTTTTTTGTTGCTGAAAACTCCGCTACGTATTTTAGTCAGATGTTTATAATTGAAAGTGGTCCACTTGGAATGAATACACTCTTGAATAAAATGTGTGATATTAATCATGTTTTCCTGTTTTTGTATTTTTAATTTACATTTTATATTTTATGTTTTTATTTTTACTTTTGGTCCACAGGGAATGGATACTGTATTGAATAAAATGTGTGATATTTATCATGTTGTCCTGGTTTTGTCATTGTATTTTACATTTTATATTTTATGTTTTTATTTTTACATTTTTATGGAGGTTTAATTAATAAGTGCAATTTTCATTGCGAAATTATTGAGTAAAAACGAATGTTTTATTTGAAAATTAACAGACACCTATTTATTGAAAAAGGCCAAGAAAATTTAAAAGCTGTTTGAATAATAAAAAAATATGTAAGTTAATACGATGTATATAATAATAGCAGGAAAGCATGGTCAAAATATATTTTATAATCCATAATATATATATATATATATATGTGTGTGTGTGTGTGTATATATAATCTAAGAATGAGATACACATATTTTCAAAATAAATGAATTATTATTCAAAAAAATTCTGCCATATTTCGTGATATTGAACATTTTTCTCATTTTTCATAAATAAAATTGCTATTTTTGACACATAACGAAATTTTATATCAAATATACCATATAATGTGTGTAAATGCACCAAAAAATATACTGAAATAAAGATATGTTTTGTATCGAAAGTCATGTATAACATAAATGTTGTATTAAGTAAATACATAATTAAAAACATGCTCACAAAGATTATTTTTTCGCCCAGTAAACTCTGCTATATTATTAAGAATTTGATTTTTTTTCCTCGAATTATTTACCAAGTACTAACTTTTCTAAATTTATTCTAAATTGGATATGTCGGTTTAATCCTGTTTTAAATTTACTATTTTTCTCCTAGAAGTAAAATATTAAACAGCGTTTTCACTTTTTTGGTTATATTTGTCAAATCAATGTAATGGAAAAATGTCAAATCAATCATTACTTGCAATCAGAATACGGTTGTTTCAAAACATTCACCGTTCGTAATTTCTCTATAACATTTTTACAGCTTACATAATAAACAAACCGTTTACCGCACAATTAAGTTGATCTTTACTTTTTAGAAATTTAATTTGTAAATCAGGGCTTTATTCTCTAGACACCCTGTATATAGATGAGTATCTAATTCTTCATGGTAACTGTAGAAACAAACTGAACATAAAAATTATTTTTTGCTGCATTTTATTTTAGCTTCTAATTATAACAAAATTTCAGTTATATTACTGTCGACTGGTAAAAAAAATAATAATAAATGCAATTTGTTCGAAAACGGTATCTTAAGATATACTATTTATTTATAAAGATAAAAGTAAACACAATTTATTTTTTTCTTTATTAACTACATGCAACACAATTACACTTTTATAAAGGTCAGATATATATTTAAAAATAATAATAATAAATAAAATATAAAAACAGCATTTGTGAGTCTACTATTTAATGTATTACAATTATATTGATGAAGAAAAACTTATTACATTTAACTAAAAAATGGATAAGTAAAATTAAAATTCAAACGAAATGTGAGATTATTGTTGCTGTTATTTAGATAGTACAAAAGTACAGAAATGATCTTTAATATTTCGTTTTTTAATTTAAAAAATATTTTTATTTGTGTACCCTGAGCATTTTTTAAGGAATCTTTAAACCTATAGATAGGTTTGGATCTCCTGCTTCGTTTAAGTAAATAAAACATAAATATAATTAACGAATACTTTAAAAAAAATATTTCTACTTTAAAATTGCAAATAAAGCCTTTGTGCAAAAATGTTTAAAGATAGAAAACCAAAGATTATAAATGCACAAATAATGTATGAAGAGGTAGCAAACAGCTGTTTCAATGTACTATCGAGATTCTTCATCAGTGCAAAACTCAGTGAGCTTTGCTCAGTTTTGCTTCTTATAGCAAGTTGAGTTTTGCACTGATGAAGAATCTCGATAATAGATTCGAAACATCTGTTTACTACTTTTTCATACATTATTTGTGCTTTTATAATCGTTGGTTTTCTATCTTTAAATATTTCTACTTACCCATCACCTTCCTCTCTCCAAAACTTTCCGGTCTCCACGAGCATTCTTCCTCGATCTGGCACTTCGTACACAGCATGCTCGTGATGCGTCCGAAGCTCTAAACCTGCAATGGAATATAAAATATAAACCCCAATAAATAATATTCAATTTATTTTTTAATGATTTGTCCCTTATTTATCCCAAAAAATATAAATGAAATTTTTTTTAAAAAATAAATCTCAAATTACATGTCAAGCGTTCGTAGTATAACGAAGGTTTAAATATATTTAGATACAATGTAATCTCCGAAATATTTTAATTCCTTGCTATCTGCTTTGTATTATACAATTTGTAACTTGTAATAAACCGCAGTTACGTATATCAATGTAATGAAATGTGAAAATATTGTATTAAAAAGCCCCCCCCCCCACCAAACAGTGTTTCCCCCTAAACCATTATGTAATGGAATAGGTTTGTGTGGCACTGCAAATTACTAACAAATATTCTTTGCACCGCAGGATGTATATTTTAGTATTTACTTCATACATGAATATCAATATTATTATGCTCTAAACAGTGTAACATTATTAAAAATAACTTTAAACTATTTTCTCATTTTGGCCTTAATGTTACTGAATATGTTTTAGATTCCCTGTAATTGAACTATACATATGGTATTCATAAAAATTGACATGACTCGACAAACTTATGCAAAAGTTATATATTTCAAATCTCAAACACTTTGGTTGGGTAGTTTTATAGTTGTTATTTGCGGACAGACGAACGGACTAAATGATTTATATATAAGTTAGGTATTTACATAATTAACATTACACCAAATAGCACACTGTTATTAATATTTATTTTGTAAAAATTTATGTTTAGTTTCCTTGGTGTATTTAAAAGGCTAAGGATTTGAAATATAGGAAAACGTGGGAAAATAATGTTTTAACCTTAAAGAAATATTCTATACCTTTTAGTATAAAAAAAAAAACTCAAACCGCATGGAAATAAGATGATTTTGTAAAACATATGTATTTTTCACGATTAAAATGCCTTTAATAGATAATCGTTTGTTATACATTTATAAACGATAAATTTACATAAACTAAAAAAATATGAAAGCTGAAGTTTTGAGACTTTTAAACAAATCTAATGCAAAGTGTAAAACTATAATGTGCCTTTCATGAAATAAAATGAAATTTGTATGTCATTGTTTCTGTGTTCACATTCAATATTTAAATGTATTTATCAGAGGATTTTTTATATTTCCTTTTATCTTTACAAAAATAAAATATTTAATTTCTTTAAATTTTCTAATCCAGTATTTGGCGAACTTACATGCTTAAGGGGTTGGAGACGCCGAAAAACGTATTTTTACAAAATGCCCGTCACTGAGTTTCAAACTTCCGCTCACAAAATTTTGTGACCGTTCTATATTTTACTCGGATTTAGATAAAAATTTCAGGTAGTCCCTAATAAAAATTGATTCTGATTAGTTGATGGTGTAAATCGACGAAAAGTATCGCTGCCGTTCTGCATTTCTCATAATTTTCGTTGTAGCTCTGATTGAAAAATTAAGCACGGATTTTCATCAAACATCAGAATCAGTTAGTCCTTGACATAAATTAATATATTTTTTATTTTTTCCTGTAAATCATTCAACAGATAGGACACCAGGACAATAGATGGACTATGTTGCATTTTCTATGATGTATACGATTTAGGAGCTTTATATAAAGAACTAATGCACTGATTTTCATAAAACTTCCGTTATCAGTTAGTTCTTGACATAAATTAATACTGATTATGTGTTCGTGTAAATCACCTAACAGATCACGCTGTCGTGCTGTATTTTTCATTATTTACGCAACAGCTCTATCTAAAAAACTAATTAATGGAATTCTATCAAAATTCATACTCTATTCGTCCTTTACTTGAATGGGTGAGGTTTAAATTGTTGTGTAACGCACTCAACAGGTGGCAATGCTATGCTGGATTTTCTACGATCTTCGTAATATCTTTATATCTAAACAGATACATGGATGTTACCAAAGTTCATTTTCTGTTAGACGCTGATATACCGGGTAATCCAAAAATCAGGACGAACTTTAAAAATGAGTAATTTAAAAACGAATCAAGCTACAAGGTTACGGTTTGCACCAAACGAATATAAAAGAAACCGGGTTTTGTTCGACAACGAAAAAGTATAGTTTTGTTGGCGAACAACAGAGGGCGCTATAGTGATTTAAGGCACTAAAAGATGATTTACAAATGAAAAAAGAATTGACAACTTACAAGTCAGCTAGATTACAATTAATTAGTACTACAGTAAATGTTCTATGTGCTGTCCATCATTCATAAGTATAGCTGTGAGACGAGGCACCTCACGGTTCACAGCATAGAGTAACATTTCTTGCGCTATGGCAGACACATTTTGGTGGATGGCATCTTTCAGTGCTGTTAGTCATGCCGGTTGGTCTCGATACATTTTTGACTTCAATAATCCCCACAGCCAAATGTCCCAGAGTGTCAGATCGGGAGATCATGGAGGCCATGCGTCATTAAAGTAGCGACATATAATGCGATTCTCCCCCAAATATTGAGTGTAGCATGTGTTACACAGGCAGAGAAACATGACTTGGTGCTCCATTTTGCATAAAGATGATTGTTTGGAGTGCCTGTCGCGCTTGCAATTCAGAAATCCAACAGCGTTATATGTTTGTTGTCAATAGAACTATATTTTTTCGTAGCCACACAAAACTCGGTTTCTTTTCCATCCGTTTGGTGCAAACCATATCTTTGTATCTTGATTCGTTTTCAAATTATTCGTTTTTAAAGTTCAGCCTGACTTTTGATCACCCTGTATGTTGTTTCTGATTAAGTTTTAGTGTAAATTATCCAATAAATGGCACTGATAAGCTGCTTTTTTCTGGTTATACACGATTTACGATAGTCATTATTCAAGAACAATTTGCTAGAAGGCTTTGAATTTGAAATCTTTTGAATTCTCATAATGAACATAGATAGTCATTTAAATTTTCACTGTGATAACGAATTTAGAAGTATTAACATTTATGAGATAGAAGAAAGTTTTATGATTGGTACACCCAACTAGTTACGATTTGTTATAAATTTATATATTGAAATTTTAAGAAAGGTATATTTTATACTTGTAAAATCAACAGAGATGAAAGATAAAGTTATGACACCTTTGATTTAAAAAAAAAAGAGTCTAAGTAAGTTAAGAGATTTTAAGAATACAATGAATTTTTAAAAAATATATGCATTATTTATCGCAAAATACTTTTGGATATTAGTTAAAAATTGCTTTGTCTAAGTTACATATATCATATATAGTTATATATCTTGAATATATTATATATTTATATATTTATATTCTTATTGTAACATTTATATACTATATTGTACATAGCAGTAACATACATTTTTACGATATAAAGGACCTTGATCAGCTCGCTTTGAAAAAAATGCTATTTTAATAAATTTATCAGATTTATATACATATAATATTATGAAATGCTACAATTATTGTCATTTATATATTAACAAATTTTATTTAATATTTTTTTTTTTTTTTTTTTTTTTTTTTTTTTTACAAAATATTAAAACATAAAGGAATTATTTTAGTAAACAAGTTTCAATATAACCTTTTTACCTACTTATACCTTTTTTGCCATCATCGCTACATTTGCTTATAAATAAACTGTTCGTATCTATTTAATTACATTAAGCAATTGCGCTAAGTAGTGTTATTACGGTGAGACAAGTTAAAGCATTTCATAAAAGAAATGATTTGTATTATATATTATGTGTGCAGTAAATTATAGACTAAAGCATTATAACTTCAAGACGGTAGTCAGTAGTAAGTAAAAGTTCCTTAAAGAAATGTGCATACCTGTATGCTGGTAAGCTGAGAAATATATTGCTGGGGTTTCATAAACGCATTCTTCTTTTTCAGACTATAACGAGAAAAAGAAATATCGAAAATATGAATGAATGTTAAATTTTTATTTGTACATTATACGAGTACAGGAATATTTTTGCATATAAATAATACATAAAATTACAAAAAAAAAAAAATTATAATATTAATCTGAAATTTGCGAATAAAAAAAATAATGAAAAAATCTGATAAAATAACTCATAAAAAATAAGTAAAATCGCTGATATTTGGTATTTTTTGATGAAATCAATACCTGCAAAGTTTTAAGTTTTTATTTCGTATAAAGAAAAAATATCTAGACAACTTATGACGAAAATAAACTGGTAATGTGCGTGAAAATGATATAAAAAAAAGTTCAAACCAGCCTCAAAATTTTAAACTATTTTCGAATAAACTACTTTTTGGGGACAAAATTTTTGAATAAAGTCTGCATTTTGCAATAAAATTAATCTATAATTTTGCCATTTTTTTAATTTAATAATGTGATCTTATTTTCTGAAAACATCAATTTTTGTTACTTTTGTATATTTTCATTGCAGTAATAAGATTCCACATTAAATATTTATCTTCAGTAAATACCTTTTTTTTTCTTATCGCAAAAAAATCTGTTTTTTTTTTTGTTTTTTTTTCTTTTTCAATTTTGGTTGCATCTGTTTCTACGCAATATTTTCGAGGGTTAAATTCTTAACATTCTATAAACGCACCACTATAAACTTATAATTGTAATATAAACTATTATTTAAACACTAATGGAAATATAAATGTAAAAGTAACAACATTAAAAACGCGTGTTAGATAAAATTTAATAAAATTTGTGCTTTTAACTCTTTTATTTTTATGTTTCTATTATACGGCATCCAATTCCATCTCAACAGTTATTAGTAATGATTTTTTTATTTTATATCTTTATATTTCTTATTATGTTTTAGTTAACATTTCAGCGGGTATGCTTTAACTTTTTTGAAAAATAAAAATAAAAAACTGACAATGGACGACGCATACTTTTTCGTTCAGTAGTGACCCTGTCACAAAGAAAATTATGTTTCACAATAATTCTTATCACGATGTTAGATGAATATTTGCCAAAAAATACATTGTAATTGTGTTGACACTTGCAAGAATAACTATTAACAAAGATTACGTTTCTGATAAAGTAAAAGAAAAAAATCTTACGAAAAAACATGAAATATGATGAACAAATAAATTACATGTTTATTATTACTTTTATACATACCCTTCTTTGAGGACAAGGTATATTGTATGTATATGCACTTCTCGTACTTCCAAATGTGCCCGTGTTTTGCTGATTTCCCATACCGGAATGCGCTGTCTGATCTCTGGTATAACCTTGAACACGACTTGTTGCATAAGGTGCTGGAAAATAGGCTGGTTCTTGGTTACTGTCATACGTGGCTGATAATGGAATATTTTCTTGCTTTATTGTATCACTTCCATCAGCACCTTTATAAAGAAATATATATATATATATATATACAGGGTGATTCAAAAAAGATGGGCAAAATTTTAAGAGGTGATAGTACACATCAAGACAAATAATATTAAATGGGAAACTAAGGGTCCCAAACGTCTTCCGAAGGAGATAGGCGCCATCAAAGTTTAGGGTCCAAAATTTGAAATGATTATAAAAAACGGAAAAATCGGTCGATTCGTTTGCAGTTTTCACGAAAACTATTCTTTATGTCAGTATTGTCTTGAAAAAAAATTATAAAGATGAATTTCGAAAAATGCCGATAGAGGGCGCTTTAGACTTTGGAGCAAGAATGGTTTTAGAGAAAACCGCAAACGAATTGACCATTTTTTTCTGTTTTTTTATAATCATTTGAAATTTGAACCTACCGACTCCCATTGAACACAGTTCAGTTTGCGCTACTTAACCACAGATTTTGAGTTCAAAATTTAAGTTTATGTCAAAGCTTCTAAAAAAATTAGTGAGACGCAAAAAATAACGGTAAAAAATAGTTGTTCGTTGCTCCGAAGTCTAAAGCGCCCTCTATCGTCATTTTTTGAAATTTATCTTTATAATTTTTTTTCAAGACAATACTGACATAAAGAATAATTTTAGTGAAAACCGCAAACGAATCGACCAATTTTTCTGTTTTTCATAATCATTTGAATTTTTGGACCCTAAACTTTAATGGCGCCTATCTCCTTCGGAAGACTTTGGGACCCTCGGTTTCCTATTTAAATATTGTTTGTCTTGATGTGTACTATCACCTCTTAAAATTTTGCCCATCTTTTTTGAATCACCCTGTATATACATATTGCAATAGATTAATTTGAAAACACGATTATTCAATCAGTAAATTAATTATAGATGTAAATTTTCCATTTTTTTCTTTTTTTGGGGAAAAAATTCCGGGCCAGGATTCGAACCAGGGATGTATTGGCTGAAGCCGCCAATGCTCTACCAATTGAGCTATCCCGGACACAAACACTGGAGGACTATTTCACCCAATTAACGTCAACGATCACTTTTATCTGGTAACTTTTATCAGTGATCGTGTCCGGCATAGCTTATATGATTTTGTAAATTAATCTAATGTAATTTCGTATGCAGCGATTTTCTGCAGTTCCATGTATTGACCTTCGATTTATTCTGTTGAGCTGATACAGAGTATCAGACCAGATAAAAGTGATCGTTGAGGTTAACTGGGTGAAATAGTCCTCCAGTGTTCGTGTCCGGGATGGCTCAAATGGTAGAGCATTGGCGGCTTCAGACAATACATCTCTGGTTCGAATCCTGGCCCGGACTTTTTTCACGCAAAAATGAAAAATGGAAAATTTACATCTATAAATATATATTGGGTTAATTTTTAATAAAATTATTCAATCAGTTATTAAATCATAGCAATGCAAATTCCCAAGTTGATGAAATAATATAGGGCCAAAAATCGAAACCGGGATTTATTAGCTAAAGTCGCCAATGATGCATTCACTTAGTCAATCCGGACGACTTCGGAGACGAGAAAGTTCACTTTTAACGATCTCAGCATCTGGTCCGATATCTGAACCAACTCAACATAAAATTATCATTACTTTTGTAATTGCAGCAAACGCTTCATGTACAATTATATGAGATTAATTTTTAAAACAATCATTCAATTGTGAAAAAAGTCCACGTTAAAATACGACTCAAGATTACGATATATGCTTTTTTTTTTTTTTTTTTTAACGAATAATGATCAACATTGATTGTTCGAAATTTATATGCATATACATATATAAGTATACATATATATATAGCTAAAGTTTAGTGTAATGATAATTCATAATTTTTTTTTCAAAACCCATTTTGGATATACTATAACTGAATCATTTGTATAATTTTGAAGCTATGAAATAATTTCTTACAAATTTTCAAAAAAGTCAAAAATGAGTGATGCAATTTTTACTAAACAAAATGTTCCATTTGGAGGTTTTAGAAACTTGCTTTTTAACCAAATTTAAGTGCAAATAGATATATAACAAAAAGTAACAAGGAAGGTCTCCATACGGGCATACTTCAAAAAATTTGAAAAAAAAATGCAGAATGTTCTTCTCATGATACGCTTATATATATGTGTGAAAAAATGGCGGAATTTTCATACAGCATCCGTAAAACAATAATGAAAATTTTGTTATTTGGCGATTTTTCATCGGTGTGCGATGGAATGCAATTTCAAAAAATACATTTTTTATGTCACTAATTCCAACAACAGTTATATGTTGAACTTGTTTTGATAAATTTGATTTAAATAACTTTAGTTTTGTTTCAATTTGTTTTAAGTATGATTTTGATGTATCGATATTTATATGAATTTATATACAAATTTAACATCAAAATTAGATCTACAAACATTTTAATTAATTTAAAGTGTGTTTTTTAGTGTTGTCTCCAGGCGACATCGGGACTGAGGAGGATATATGAAAATATTTCTTCCAGCGATAAATTAAATACTTCCAGGTATAAGCAATATACATACATATAATACAATATGTATATATGCATATAGTATATTAAACACTCTCATTGTTTAGTTTAAATTCATTAAATACCGTTTACACGCATTCTAAAAATTCAACAATTTGCAGTTGTATTAAAATCGTTTGCTTTTGTCAAGGAAAAATGCTGCTCACCAAATCGCGTGACGCTTTCGTTTTTTCACGCCAATTATTCGAAATAATTTTAATTTTTTACAGACTTTCAACTGTAAATCCGCCATTAATTTTGACTGATTTTTTTATTACATACATAAGTTGTTTAATTAGTACTTTAAAAAAAAAAAAAAACATTTTGAGTATGCCCAGTATGAAGATCTTCGTTGTAAGTTAACTAATTTTTTAAAAGACTACCTTAATCCTCTGAGCGCCTTAAAATGGGTAAAATTGTAAGGTTTTCTCTTCATTTTATTTTAAATGCTCAGAAATATGATTTTTTCAACATTATAAAAAAACTTAATTTCAAATAGAATGTGATCCTTAAAAGTATTAATAATTCGAAAATGCATTGAAAATTCATTAAATCTATAGAATTATATTATTTTAAATATTGCTTAAGTTGAGCTTAGTGAACGGAATATTACGTTCCAAACACTTAGAGTGTTAAAAGGTCCGGGACACTAAAATCTTGAAATTAATTAAAATACTTTATATTATTAAAAAAATTATCTCTTTTCCCTTCGACGTTTCAATGATGTGTGTCTCTTAAGTGGAAAAGGAAATATTTTTTTTTTCATTTTGTTTTGCTTTCAAACTATAGTTTTCAAACAGTGTTTGTCAGGGAAACAACTTTTTATGAAAATGCATTTTTCTTCATAATGATTTTTTCACAATTTCTTTCATTTAAATTCATAACTGCTAAGTCCAGAACAGTAAAAGACAAATTGTTGAAACTTTGAACGTGTATTTTTTATTTTTTTTTATTTTCATTTTAATTCGGCAAATTTGAAAAAAAAAAAAAAAAAAAAAAAAAAACTTATTTAGTTTCCAAAATATGATTTTTTTAAGGTTACCTTATTTTGTTTAAATTTTGACTTCCAATATTTTTTTAATTTAAATTACATTTTTAAAATGCTGAATCAAGATCAAATATCATATATTTATATTTATTTATATGATACAAATTTAAAATTCTACAAATACTATTTCGTGTTAACGATTTTAAATTACACCCCTGTTTTCGCAAATTTTTCAATTTAAAAATATAAAATAAAATCTGAGAAGTTTTATGATATCCTTTTGTTTAAAAATTCAACGGTTAGCTATCACAAAAATTTTAGAATTTTAACACTCTCTCTCTCTAAAAGATAAAAAATAAAAACTAAATAAAAAAAAAGTGTCTTCGGCCCCTTAAAAAATCTTTAGTAGATTAATAATGAAAAATGCCGGAAACTTCATATTTAAAATATAATTACTTAAATATATTTAAAATTATATCTTAGCTGAGTTAAGTGGAGATCAGATGATTTATATATATACAAAATTGCCATGTCTTTTTCTACACCACTATTAAATAAGAAATAAATCAGGTTCTGTTAAATCATCCAAATGTTTCAATTAACTAAAGCAACAATTACTGTTTTAAAATAAGGGTCCAAAAAGCCAGATACGTCCCAGCTCTGTACATATATGTCAAAAAGACATTCACTGCAGTTATATTTCTTTCAATCATTTCATATTGCAGTGTTTCAAGCGTTTTATCTTTCATTCCTTTTTAATGCAAAAGTTTAATCTCAATTTTGAAACGTACGCTTTAATAAGTACTAATTTTTTTAAGACAATACAAATATTATGAATTTTCTGTATAATGAAATAATAATTTTTACTATATTTTTATACAGGTATTAAAATTTTTCTTATTTCTCTTAGAATAACTACATTTTAGGGGATCTATTCCTTTTCTCCAAAAAATCCATTAGAAAGAAAAACAGAATAAAAATATCTTTTAAAATTTTCAACATTGTATGTGGAGTATTGATTTAAATTGATGTAATTGATAAATTGATTGATTTACGTATTTCCACTAGAATTGCTTATTTTTATATGTAGTTTACGTATGTAAATTTTGACAAGATAAAAATGATGATCGGTTTTTATTTCACATAAAGTTCTATGATTGTGTTAATTTATAATAATTTTTGTTTTTTTTTCACTCGCATTTAGGTCAAACAAAAGAGCCTTAATTCATAATTTCGTCAAAATAATTGATCTTTAATATATCTTACTGATTACATATGTGATTAAAGTAATTTAAATAATTTGGACATCTGAGTTTCAAAGAAAAAATATTTTGTTAATTTTAGCTTAAATAATATGTTTTAAAGTTTGATTAACCAATATAAGTTTCATTTCTTTCTCTAACTAAATTTGTAGGCGGTCTAATTATACAATGGCGGTCAAAAGTTTCCGACCAGCAAAAATTTTTTTGTTAATTTGTAAGTATACCTACATGGAAAGGAATCTCAAAGTGATACTTATACATTTTATTGACACAGTAGTTAGGAACCTATTTATGGAACAAGATATAAATATTAATAAGTTTAATTGACAAAATTAAGTACAAAGGAAAACGCATGTGCTCAAAAGTTTCCGGCCACCGTCGCAAGTTTTCAAAAAGAATGGTACTGCAATAAAAAATTACAGTGATCAACAACATTTACAATTTGTATTTCATCCTTATACCTTTAATAATAATTATCCGGCGAATTTCACACAATCATACGTGACATTCATACATTCAACGGTTAAAGATCACCTATGGTACGTTTTTTTCTATATTTCTTGTGATTTTTTGGAAATTTCGGCTGAGTTTGAATATTATAGTTTCGCACACGTTTTCCAACTATTTCCATAGATTTTCTATTGGATTGATCTCGGGCTTTTGGGCTGTTTTTTTTTTTTTTTTTTTTTCAAAAGCGGATTTTTTTTTTGTTCAAATGCCATTGTTTGTAGAGATTGTACAAATTCATTAAGTCGTTATCATTTTAAAACAAATAGTTGCTACCACAATTTTTCCTCTAATAAGCCAGCAAATATTCTTGCAAGATATCCTTATACATTGCATCATTCACCTTACCGGAAATTTCAAATAACGGACCAACACTCTTTGAAGAAAATACTCCCCACAGTATAACGTGTAATCCGCCAGGTTTCGTTATAGGAAAACATATATAGAATAATACCTTTTGCTGTTAGGCCATTGGATGTAGTGCCTGCCAAACTAGTTGGAACCTAAAATAGTTTGAAATTCGATTGATGGAAAAATAGAGCCTTGGTCCAGTTTTCACTTACCAGATTTTGTAATAATTTTTTTTTTTTTTTACATTTGACATTCTTAGTATAGACTGACTTATTTCAGCAAAATTTTCATTCCGTAAATCGCGGGATATTGCAACGACATTTGTATGCGGTCTTCACCTGTTTTTCCCCTGATAATTTTCTTCACAAAAATATACATTTTTCCGTGGTCTCCAGGACGTCAGAAGGTCATAAAGACTAATGCTATGTTTATATATTTTTTAAATATCGTTTACAGTTGGCTTACCGATCGATAACTTTGCCGCAATATCTCGAGACAATTGGTCCTTTAGCGACAATCTAATCACTCATTTACGAGCAATAATTCTTGAATTTTTCATTTTTGTATTTAAACTATGCTATTCACTTTGATTCATTCACAAATATGCCAAAAAACACTTTATTGATAGAAAAGAAAAAACTAAGGAATGATGAGTGGCCGGAAACTTTTGGACACACGAATTTCAAATTATGCCAGTTCCCATGAAGTGCCTCCAGTATTCAATCAAAACGATCACGTGGTCAGAGGACATTCACATATTCCTAACTTTTGAAGCAATTTTGCTTCTTCTTCAGTGAAACCTCCTGATAAATAAAACAAAGAAGCTAACTGGCCGGAAACTTTTGACTGCCACTGTAAATTAATGAAACTGTTGCTTCTAACATTTTCTTTCGTCGAAATTCGGCACCTCGCATTTATAACAGTTCTAAGGATAAAATAATCTTCTTAAAATTTCAATTCAGTTTTATTTTTAAATGGGATATGAATGCTAATTTTATTTTATTTTATTTAATATTTTCTAACACTTTCAGTTTTCAAGCTAATATTTTAAACAACGTATTTTGTCGGTAAATTATAAGTTAGAAATGAAATGTATGTTAAAAAAATAGGTAGGCATGTGAGATATTATTTTACTATATTTAATGTAATTATATTTAATGTATAATACTATATTAAATTACTATGTTTAATGTATAATTAATTTTTATTTTTTGTCTGATGCTCAAATACAAAAACTGTTAAAATCAACTTAGAAATTAATCTAATTTGAATGATTACAATAAGATATAATTTCATTCATATATTAAAAAGTGTAACCATTTAACATTCCGACATTTTATCTAAAGTCCTTAAAAATTATTTATTGAAGCACTGGAAAGTAAAGAAAAAAGTAACACAAATTTACGAGATTTATATAATTTTTCATGATAATTTTTGTTTAACTTAGTTAAGTTTTCAAATATCTTCATGCAAAAATTATATCTTACATAAATAATATTTTTAAATAATAGTATAGAGTAACCTTTTAAAATCTTTTTAAGCGTTTGTTGGTAGAAATATGACTATTTAAAAACGGATGAAATATAAAGCAACGTTGTTTCTATAAATGGAAAATGTATAGCACGTATTTAATAAGAGCAGACTTAAAGAAGGTTAATGCTAAATTGCATATGCGCAAGTTTTACATGCCCAATACAATTGCATGTAAAGTCATATTTATTGTTATTAATAAACATGCAAAATATTCTTGAAAGGCTAATACAAATTTTATAAAAAACTAAAATATAATTTTCCGATGAATTTTAATAATACAACATTAGGAAGATCTCACTAGCAGTTGGTCAAACATTTTAAATATCGCTCCATAACAGGCGGAAGTGGCTCTTATACGTTACACTATACAAAGCAATTTTGTTTGAACATTAGTGTTTTATGTTCTCACATTTTTGTCAGTTGTTTGCTGCAAGAAAAGATTTTATTATTTTTTTAAATAAGAAAGTGTAGATATCTAGCTTTTCATTAGATGTAAACAATTAAGTTAAGTGAAAATAATCCACTTCCGTCTTACTTATTTCAACTAATATTTTATAAGCATAATTGATGATCATAAAACAAGGATGATATTTTAAAGATAATTTTTTAGATTTTCGCTTGACTTCTTTCTTCTGATCAACCACTGGGTGAATGAAAATAAAAAACTATAATTTTATAATTTTGTTTCTACTTAATTTCAGCGGATTTAATTTTTGTTCATTATAGGACATGCATTAAGGGTTGAGCAATCATGTTAATGTACCTCTAAAATTTCGGTATATAATAAAACCCTCGTGGCACTGACTATGCTTGTTAAACTATTGTCAGGGTCACCTAGTATGGTTGTAATAATATTCTTACCGTCTGGAGTTCTTGGACGACAACCAGGAGTTCTTCTTTTGGTAACTAGACATACAACACAGATAACCAGAACCAGGACAATGAAAGAACTAACCAGCGGCACGGTTATGGTGAGATGTCGATAGAAAGATCCCGTTACGTCACTCACTTCTGAAGGCCTTGGAGGTTGTTCTACGAAAAAAAAGACTTTATTTTATTTACGAAATTACGATTAAAATACATAAAATAAGATGGTGTTACTTTGTGACACCTTATCTAATGTTCATATTTAGAATCTCTCAATCTGTCCGGTGAGGTAGGATAGTAAACAAATTTCAAAACAGCATTACCGTGTGCAACATTATATAACGATTAGTTGTTGATACAATAACACGAAATACGTAAATTGGACCAGGTGTCAGAAAGTAATCTCATTTTATGTTATATTTTAAATACCAATTTTTGAAAAGAAAATGTAATGTATTCCATGTGGATAAAACGGTGCAGTATGTCGATCTATTTGCTGGTCACGTCATTTAGCTTCTCTTAACCTTTAGCTTCCGGGGGGATTACCGTAGTCCCAAGAAAATAAATGTTGAAGAATACGGGGTTGGGATTATCGTTATCCCGAAAACTTTTTCCCCTCCAACATGCGGAAAAAGAAATCATTAAGGCCGTTTCGCTCAATAGGGGTCCGACTGATTATCGAGCTAGGGAATTTCTGTAGGGAGGATGTTAATTATCCTAGGGAAATGCCGGGAAAAAAAAACTTGGCAAAAAAATAAACATTGTTTGCGCAGACGACGTAAAGCTGCTTCTACCCCAGTGGCTACAAGGTATTTTAGATAGATCTTGCTTGTGAGACATAATAATGAATAGATTATATTTAGCAAGTAGTTTTAGAGATTTAGCGTTGCTAATTTTGACTACACGTTTACTCTTAGAATGTAAAATGAAGCATTATTATTTTTTTTCTTTCTTACTAACGCACTAAATATTAGAAATTACGTACGTAATTTTACGCACTGAATTGAAAAAAAAATCAAATGTTTATAATTATTATTATATTTACAGAACTTATGATTGTTCTCAAGCCCAAAGGAGTTAGTTTTTGAAGCTTTTCTGAATTCATTTTTATTATTCAAAAACATACGAAATTGTTAACATATGAAACATATGAACGAGACGTGAAATTATTATTAAAAAATTACATAATTGAATGGCGTTTTTAATTTATTTAATAAAGGCAAAAGCATTTCTGAAAATAATGTAAAATTTGGCGTTTTGAACAAAATTTCCGATCGCGAAATTTAGGGAAAGGTGGAAATTTGCTGGTTGTATTTTTGTTGCGGTAATGTCAATAAGTAATTTATTTATAACAAAAACAAAATGGAAAAACTGAATTCGATTCCCAATTCTATCAAAATCCTATCCTGTCAGGTCTGACAATTTGATGCCACACGTTAAGAATTATTCAGAAAGTTTCACATTAGAAACCAGCTTGATTCTTTGGTCACAGCCTACTAAATAGTCATGCGCAACAATACCTTTTACATAATTGAGAATGGAATTATGCATTATCTGCTTCAGAAAATCGTCGTATTCTAGTATTCTTCATTATTTCTAAATAACTTATTCACCGTCAAATTCAAATGAAATAATTTTTATTTATGCAAACCATAATATAGATTGTATTAATAATTTCTCTGTTATTTTTCATCTGACACCAAAAAGAAAAGGAAGAAGTTTCAATTTAGCACTTTTTTGTTGTTGTTGTCGTTTTGTACGCTTATCAGTTATTTCGAAACTATTCGACTGATTCATGTGCCTTTTTTTTTGTTTCATTGAAAGATTATTCTCTGCAATTGGTCAAGGATTGAATTTAAATTTCATGACAATTGCTGCAAGGCTTTTTTTTAGAAATGTAATAACAATACAACAATACAAATAAATAAAATAAATAAACTCATTTAAAATATTTAATTTTTAGCGATTTTTATCAAATAAAGTAGCTCTATTTTCTTCTTTTTTTTTTTTTTTTTTTTTTTTTTTTTTTTTTTTTTTTTGCTAGAATGTTGCAACAACAAAATTTTTTATTATTATTATTATTTATACAGCTATTATTCTCGAATAAAACAAGGGAAAACAAAAAATAATGATTTAATTATTAAAAACTTTCATGGCGAAACAATTGTTAAAAAATATAATAAATAATAATATAATTAAATTAAAAGTAAAAGCAAAAGGTATAATTAATAATAATAATAAAGTCTAAAAAATTAGAAAGTGTTTGAATTTCTTCAAAACTTCTGCGGTACACTCGTTTAATTTGAATAGGACTGTTACTCTAACACAGAATGGTTTAAAAGTCTGAATTTCACATAAATTAATATAATTAATGTCTTTTTTCCCCTTCATTGGTAAATTTTGTTTAAAAAGCTAACTTTTACAGCTTCTTTCACAGTGTCTTGCCTTTACGGAAAAATAGAAAATACTATACAATCTCTTTGTTTCTAAATAAAAATACCATAAATTTCATAAATATGTATCTATATTATAAAAGCGAAACATATCTGTGCGTAACATGTACGTCATTTTGCCAATGCCAACACTTCCCCATGCAATTTCGGTTTTGCAATGTTCACTACAACAAATTTTTTCACTTCTAACCATCGCACATTTTAAATTTTTATACTGTTGTATAGAAAGAAAATTGTACTTTTAAGTGCAATTTGTTTTAAAACTATCTCAATTTAATTTTGAGATATTAATTTATTTTTTGTTTCCAGTAACATTTTTGAGATTGTAGCAACAGAATCACTCCATTTTCTCTTGAAATAGAAAAAAAAAAGCAGAAAGAAAGAAAGAAAAGAAAGAAAGAAAAGAAAAGAAAAGAAAAGAAATTAAAATGCGTTTCCATGCAAATTCGGTTTTGCAATTTTCGATTATTGCAATTACACTTCTAAATATCGCACATTTTAAATTTTTACACATTGTATAGAGAAAAAAATGTACTTTTAAATTCGTACTTTTTTCCCCAGCTCCACACTTCATTCGCAGAAAAAAGAATGAATGCCCATTTTATTTATGAATGCCCATTTCATAAGAAGGAAACTTAGGAAGCCGATAGGGGAAAAAAAAAAAGAAAAACTATAATATTTGGGATCCCACTGTACATTAAATTATACGAAACGATCTATCGATGCAGAGTAGAATATATGGATATTGCACAACATTTCTACTGATTTTTGCATAAATAGAGAGTATAATCAGGGAAATATAGCATTTTTTTAAGTGCAAAAAAAACTGGCATGTTTTTTAGCTTATTATACATGGTTTTCAACCAAATTCAACGACAGTTTCAGAAAAACTGGCAAAATGTAGTTGAAAAAACATAGGCAATAGTAATATAAATAAATTAAACATTTTATAAAATATGAGTAGTTGTATAAAATAATTTTTGTCTGTGCATGTGCAAACGATAACAAAGCTCTTTTAAGATAATTTAATAGTCAACTCTATGGTTCAATTCATAAAAAAAAAGTTAAATATCGTGAAATTTCATAAAGGTGTTGGCGATAGGAATGATTTGATTTTTTATTAAATCTAAAAGCAACTGAATGATAAGTAATTTTCCAAAAACTTTCAATTTCAATTTTAATATATATATTTTTAAATTTCTATTAATGCTTTAGTTTTTCTTGGATAGCTACTAGAGCAAACCTGTTGCATAATAAAAAGAATTATCAAAATCGAAGATTTGTCCCAAATCTTTTCATCATACACAATCTTGATAGTCAATAAAAACTAAGTTTTTCTTAAAATTCGGCTAATTAAAATTTACAATTTGTGGAAAAACCACTATCCTTCACCTGCTTTTAGAGAGAACTAAAAATCAGCTCACTTCTATCACCGATATCTTTCTGAATTTTTCTAATATTTGGCCGGATTTTTTTTTTTTTTTTTTTTTTTTTTTTTTTTTTGTGAGTTGCTCTATAGAGTTAAATATTAAATCATGTAAAAAGATTGTTGTAACCATTCGCACGTACGCAGATAAAAAAAAATACTTTATAGTACTACTCATATTTTATAAAATATTTAATATATTTATATTTCAATTGCACTACATTATTTCTACTACATTTTGCCAATTTTACAAAAATTGGTGTTAAATTTGTACAAAACCCTGTGTGATATAAGCTAAAAACAAGCCAATTTTTTAAAAAATTAAAACAAATTGCTATATTTTATTAGCTTGAAATGCCCCACCAATGGCTAAGAAGATCTCCCTCGAAACTATTAGACAGGAGGTGCTGGGTTCAAACCCAATCGCGCCCATCAACCAATTGTTCGGAGTTTTTCGTGGTTTTCTACGAAACTTGGATTTCCTCGTTTAAATACGGGTTAGGTTTTCTTAAAATCCTCTTAAGGGGGGGCATTCCACCCTAAGAGCACTTATCCCTCGTGTTCATAATTGACCGTCATAAACACAACCAAACTGCCAATCTTTGGTTTGTAGAAGAAAGTGTGATTCCTTGGAAATGATAAACTTTTTATATGTTGTATGCAAATATTTTCATATAGTTTACTGTACCTCTCATTTTCTATTTGTAATTTTATTGTAAATCACTGAATTTTTAAAAATAATAATAATAATAATAATAATAATAAAAATAATAATAATAATAATAATAATAATAATAATAATAATAATAATAATAATAATAATACATGTCATTAAAAAAAACTTTAAAGGAAATTTGCTTACTTTTAGGGCATTTTAAAATAAAAAAGAAAGAAATATTAATGTCACGTAATCAAGCCCTGACTATCGCACGGTACATAATATTAATAGTAATAATATAATATTAATAAAAATATAATAATAATATTAATAAAAATATAATAATATTAATAATAATATAATATTAATAATAATAATATTTCTTTATAATAATATTCGGTTAATTATTTTACAGATTAAATTAAAGTAGTACTATTCGTAAATATTCGTTTTATTTGTTACTATATTGTTTAACGATTCCTTATATGTTAATTTCTAATTTTTTCTTATCTTGAAATTTCATTTTCTGTTTTAATTTAAATCGTTGTAATAATATTAACAATGATACGTAAGTAAGATGTTAAAGAAATCACTTATGTGTTATTTAAATATTTGAAAATTTAGCACTTTTTAAAATAATGTATTTTTGTAATATCATATACACTTATAGTAATTTTGCCTATAACAAACCTTCATTTTTAGATTATACCCTTCAAGAAATCAAATGGTATTAAAACATTCAATAAACATCCATCAAGTTTTCTAATTATTTTTTAAAAAGACCGCTCAATTACTAGTAATATATGTTTTATTTAATGACACGCACTTTACAGAAAAAGATCTTTTTTATCATTATAAATTACATCTTTTCAACGAACCTAAAGCATCACTTTCTATGCCGACAAGTAAACAAAAACAGCTTTCTCTCAGGGAACAAAATTCCCTATCCTCTCAAGAACGTGTAAATCTTTAACACATGTTCCAAATGATAACAGCAATTTCTGGTCACCTGCAGTGAAGGGTCATTAAGAAAGGGGGATGAAATCGCGTCAGTTCTCCCGTTGTAAAAGGATATTTTACATTTCACTTGACCGAAAGCTAAAGGTTAACCTATTTTTCATTACAAAAACAATGGAGGGATTTCATATGGTTGAAGTTAAGCCTTCCTACTCCGTCATAGGCCGGTGAAAAAAACATATATATGTTTCTTTCAGGTACAGTTTTAGAAACAAAATTGAATTTTGGGCTAACATCAGCGAAAAGGTACCTAGTTTAAATTCTTTTTTTTATTTTAAAATATTTCAATGATTATTATAGATATGTCTGACTTAAGTAAACAGGAAATTTACAACTTTATTAAAATGTAATTTTCTAGTCTTACAAATTTAATCCAACTTCGCGTTTCTAATGTATGGTTACACGCGACAAACTGACCGGCTCGCATTTTTAGAAAGAATCACGTTTTAAGCACCAGCCTTGGCGAGTTGGCGAAAGCGAGCATGTTCAGCTAGCTGCATCGCCAAACGCAAAATAAACAGAGTTCAAATGTGTCATAAAACATATGATTAATAGAATTATATTTATTACAAGAGAATCTTTACTACTGTTTTTAATTAATTTCTCAATTTCGTCGAACATAGCGAGTTAAGAAAATAATATTTTTGAATTGAGAAAAAAGACCTATGTTTAGATCTTTTGTGAAATTTTAATCTGAAATAGCTCTTTGTTTTAAGCTATGTTTTAATCATAAACAACGGTGAATAACATTTCCTCATATTATAGTCTTTGCTTGAAAACATTTACGGAAAAAACAAATGAACAATAAGCTCGATCTCTTTGCAGAAGGAAGGGTTGCTATTCGCTAGGCGTTTGACGTCACAAACAAGAAAGGGTGCTTAGCATTGACTTTATCTCCGCGCCAATCGTTGTTCTGGCGATAAGGTGCTCAAAACGTGATTCTTTCTGAAAATGCGACTGGCTGCGACTATCATGTAATATATGTTTTTTATATTTCCTGTAAACATTTAAATAGAAATATGTAAAAATTCGGGTGTTTTATTTATAAAATATCCCAATAAAAGCATTTTATTTAATACGACATATTAATCAACATTCTAGGGGCATTTTGAACTATAAAAACCATCTCAGTTCTGTCCACCAGAATTGAGAAGCCATCCAAAACCATACATCCAAACCATCCAAAACCATATGTCATTAATTATATTTGTTTGAGTATTTTGAAAGTTATTAATTATTAAAAAATTTTTCATTTATAGTATTGTTTTATTTTCAAGAAAAGTAATCATCTGTTACTATTTAAAATTTATCCAAGTGCGTTCCAGGTTTTATCTTACTTACGGAAATGTCTGTCTGAATACATGCCATACTAAATCTCTGCCAGTCAGAGAGTAGGAACGGAGAAAATTTTACTTAAACTATCAAGAAGCTTATATATTTTACCTGCTAAGAATCATAGAGTGAAAGGATTTTTTTTTTCTGTTTTCTTCTTAATGTATTTACAAACATGTTATCTGTTATGTATTTAACTGTTGCATGTTTCATCAATCATGGAAAATGATAAAATGGTAGAAAACTTTTTACACTTTAGTACGACGCCATTTTGGTATCGTATTAATAATATCATGATACGCTATGCATACATCTACAGAGTAAACTGAATAACTTCATTGATATTAACAAGAACAACATGTAACTATGTATTTTCGAAAATTAGAAGCCTTTAAACTAAGTTAAAAGATATATCTCAAAATATATATTATATTTGTTATTCTAGACCTCTTTTGTAAATTTTTTTATATGTTTTAATATTACAGCATTTTACGCGTTGTGTCTTTTACATATTTATCATTTTAGCAAATTTTAATTGCAAGTATTCTGTGTCTTTCCGAATTTGTCTTAATTATACCCGCAATTACATTGCTTTTTATTCACTAAACTAAGTGGTTTCATTCATCTTCGGCTTCAAGTTAAGATTTCATTGAATGGTTTTAATTATGTATATCATTTGTTATTACATTTATTTGTGTTTTTGTTTATTGTGTGTGTTTATGACATGGTAATTAAGCATAATTTTAAAGTTTTAAAATTTATGCCTACTATAAATCCTTCTTAGCGCATCATGTCCCAAAGGGGACTTTGTGCACACAAAACCCTGTTCAACTGACCAACCAACTATTCTGGGCATCAATAAACTGTGAAAAAAATGTAGGATAATATTAATAGAAATGATCACACGTACCACCATTAAGCGTTAGTGTAGCAAAAATATACTCCGCATCCGTTGAACCAGCATCGTTTCGCGCCGTCATCAGTAACGAGTACCATGTTCCGGGAATGAGGTCTGTCACCACAACAATCTGCTGTTCAGGAACTACGTTGTTACTGACAAGTGTCCATTCCTGGTGTCCACTCACTTTGTACTGGATGACAAAAAACCTTATAGGGCATCCACCATTGTGCCAACTGTTGAGATTTACAGAAACTGCCGTAGAGTTCACTGCCAATAAATGCCTCTTGTCAGGGGCCAAAGGAGCTGCGTAAAGCCAAATAAAAGTTATTGTTAAAAGTTTACTACTTGAAAACATTAGATATCTGTTCCAAATATTAATAATGATAATTTTAAAAAATTACAGAAATAAAATATAAATAAAAATCTCAAATATTTTAACTGAAAAAGTGTGTGAACTTCATCAACAAACAGCTTCAAATGTGTATGTTTTTATAAGAATATACGAAAGAATGTTAAAAAAGGATATTGCCCAGTTAAACTGATGGCATTGAGCTCACAGGCTACGCATACTAATTGTACATTACAGCCTTGTATTTTCGTTAATTCCGTTCGAAAAAAAAATTAAGAAGGGGAAACAGCTCTCCCCTTTCTACTTTTTTATACTTAATCATTGAACCTCCTAAACTATCAAGGATATGCTTTATCATATACAAAATCTATATCCAAAATTCAGAGCAAATCGGATATTTCTTAATAAAAACCCATTTAGCATTTATATAATTTAACATGAGTTATTCCCCTCTTTTATACTTAACCATTAAACTTCCAAAACTATTAATAGATTTGAACAAAATCTGACAATTCTGCTTGAATTGTCAGATGAATGTGCTGAGTCACATTCTGCTTGAATCAATTTATACAAGTTAAAGGGAGGGGCATAAGAACCCCCGTTCCCCCTGTTTATACTTATTCAATGAACACCTAATAACAGCCACGATATAGCCTCATCAGAATGATCCTATATCTAAATTTTGAACAAAAACTGTTAATTCTGCATGAAAATCCAGTTTATATCAATTAAGGGGAGGGGCATGAGCCCCCTGTTCCCCCTGTTTATACTTATTCAATGAACACCTAAAAACAGTCACGGAATCGCTTCATCAAAGTCATCCTATGTCTAAATTTTGAACGAAAACTTATTTCTGCATGAAAATCCCATTTATATCAATTAAGGGGAGGGCATCAGCCCCCCGTTCCCCCTCTTATACATATCAAATGAACTCCAAAAACTAATCAGGGAAGCGCCTTATCAGGATATACCTATATACAAAATTTCAAGTGGATCCGATTTTTTTATCATGAGTTATCGCGTTACGCACGAACGAACATACGAACGTATGAACGTACATACAGAACGGACGGGCACATAAGCTCTCAGGCTATGATAGCCTGTGAGCTAAAAATATTGTATTTTTCTTTTGCTATGATAAACAGAAACTGATGTAAAACTCGAAACAATTGCCAATACAAGCTTACTGACAAAGTGAACTGACAATAAATGCTTCTTGCCGGGTGCAAAGCATTGTGCATCTTTCTAACATATATATATATGTTGCGGCCAAAACCCGAAATTGGCCAATTCTAGAGCTGGCCGGCCAGTTCCAGAATCGGCCAGCAACGTTAAAAAATGACTGGCCAATCCTAGAATTGGCCGGCCAATTCGCGAACTGGCCAGATGCAATTGGCCAATTCGCGAACTGGCCAGATGCGATTGGCCAATTCTCGAAATATATATAGGCACTTGGCTTAATCCTTTCTAACATAGTTTAAAGTGTCTATGAATTCAAATAGTCTACCCGTCAGCCTGTCTGTGCTCTAACTCGAGTAAAGGTTCCGGTTAACTTGTAATTGTCATCTTATTTGGTTTATCAATTAATTTCGATATTGAAAAGGTATTGTGTACTATTTTTGGTTAATTTAGTTGTGTATACAAAAATATTTCGTTTCAATATAATCAATGGGAATCTTTTTTTACTGAGCATTTTGATGTTACATTATCTTAATTACAAAAAAATTGGTACCTATGCATCATAGTTCGGGTGTTGGCCAAGGCTTCCCGGCCAGTACGCGAATTGGCCGGCCAAAACCCAAAATATGCTATTCATTTAATGTATTTCGGGTTTTGGCCAGGAAGCTTGGCCAGTTCGGGTATTGGCCGGCCAGTTCTAGAATTGGCCAGGCTCCGGGTATTGGCCGCAATATATATATATATATATTCCTTGAAATTGAACAAAATACTTTCAAAAACACGTTTTAGCTCATTAAATATTTTCGGATAAAATATTCTTTTTAATAAAATTAATAAAAATATTTTTTTAGATGCTTTATTTTTGCCATATCTTATACAAATATTTAAAAGAATTATATTTTTCAATCTAAGATGAAATGATTCAATTCTTATAATTTTTATGAAAAAAAAAATATTATTTGCGGATTTTAATCAAATTAATTATTTTGTTTTCTTTCAATGTATTTCAAAAAGTAAAATTTATACAATTAATGATATGTGTAAAAACTCATGCGTGATTTTTATAAGGAAAAAAGTTTATATAAATTACAATAAAACAAAAAAAGAAATAGATAGTAATTAATTTTAAAACATAGAAATGTATTTATTTATTTATTTATTTATTTATTCACATAAATTATAAAACATAATATAAACATTTAAAATTACATTTTATAGCTTAAAGAATTGAAGCAAAACGATTTCCGTTCATTTCAAATAATGCATAAAATATAAATTTCCGTAATTTAAGGCATTATAATAATGTTTCTTTTCAAATGTGGATTGTTATAAATATATCAGTTTATAAAAAATATTTTAAAATTATCAATGTATTTTAAATAATTTTTAAAATATTTATATTTTTTCTGAAGAAGCATTATATTTTCTCAATAACTTAAAAGTAAAATTATTCTTCATCAATATATAATTGAATATTTTCAAATACTTTAATTTGGATACTTTTACGAAGTTACATTGCTGTAAATATCGGAAGAACATACCTAAATTGATGTAAAACTTGTACAAATAAAAAGGTAGAAAACGGCGTAACAACAAACCGGTTAAAATATTAATATGTTGTTTGAGATTAAGTTGTGAGACATACAGGAAAACGATTGGAATGTCCGACGTGGTTATGCGTATACACGGATGCTTAAGCATGCAGTAAGAAAGAAGCAGGAAATGGTGTGTTCCGTACAATGCACGTGATAGAGCTATTGAGAACTATGTGCATTTTTCATAACAGAATTCGAGAATTGAGGAAAAGCGAGTTCTGATCAATGTCTGGTTCAGCGAGAAATCTGATAACACCTCGCTGCACTTCAATTATCAAATTTTCCAATGGGAAAGCCATGATGTCATAACATGCACTTCCAAATCAATTGAATGAAACACACCACAGCGTTCTTCTCCCCTCCTTCATAAATTGGTACCTAGTAATTCAGAAAAGATTTCGCAAGCAAGATTTAAGAAATCACAGTCCATATTTCAATATTAATTTACTTATATTGTGAGGCTTTCCATAAAATCTACAAGCATTCTAGAGAGGATGCTAGAGATTATTTGACAAAAAGCATAACTGAAAATCTTTTTCTGAAAATCCTATCAGTTGATGACTCAAATTATTTTTAAAGCACTGCATTTTTTATACTTATTACATAGTAGGCTGAAGGATGATTCAACCAAAAATATAATAAAACTTTTACAGGACACGCTAGCACAGTTACAGAATTTTTCATCAGTAGACGAAATGTGATCCCGGTAATTTCATATCCCTGCATTTAACACATTCGCTGCCGATCACACGCAAGCACGTGATACGGGGTGTTTTACTAATTCTTTGTAATAAAAAGTAAATCGGCTTCTGCGCAAAACTCACTTCTACAGTGTGGCACTGATTGTAATCACATCTTCACGTAAGCGGCAGCGAACATGTTAAACTTACTTTCATTCTAAAAAATCATACGAATGCTAAAAACAATGTAAAAAAATAAATCTATAATCATAATTTAATTAAAATCATATTTCAGGTATTTACGCAAAGTAAAACTAATACTTACGAAATGTTTGCGAAATCAAACAAATGATCTATAGAAATTCTACACAATGCCAAAAATTAGTTTATATTGATAAAGGTGTACATTGTATAACAACTGAAAATGAACTCTCAACAATTTCTGGTAACAGACATCGCAGTAATCTATATCTTTTACGTGTCTCTGTAATTGAACGATATTCCTGACATCATCGATAATTTTTTTTATCTGTATCAAATCAAGCGATGTTTATAAATTTTCGTATGTTTCAAATTGTGTAGAATATATGAAATAAACTGCATACAGATTTTTATAGAACTGTTTTGCCAGATGCTAACTAATGGATTTTTAAATGATTGATTAATGATGTGCTCGTTTAGATTAATATTGTCACATCAAGTAAAATTCGTTTGGTTTTTCCAAGTATTTCGCCCTCTTTTTACATTTCAAATACCAAAACATTTTGATATTAGTTAAGAATTAGTTATCATTATATTATTTAATTATTAAGTGATGACGGTATGATATAGGAATTATTTAATCATTAAGATTTTATTATATGATACAATTAATTATAGAAATCAAAATAATCATTCACCCATATTAAATTTTAGATATTTTTAATATACAACTCTCTTAGTGTTTGGCACGTAATAATCCGTTCATTAATCTGTAGGTTTCACTGCAATATAAGCTATATTTAAAGTAATTTAATTCTATCAATTTAATGAATTTTCAGTACATTGAAAAATGATTAATACTCTCGAGAATTATATTCATATTGCAATTAAGTTTTCTTTTTATAATGTAAATAAATAATTAATAATATAATTAATTCTTTTTCTAAACATTTAAAAATAAATGAATAGAAAGCAACATTACAATTTTACCCTTTTGCATGTGTGACAGAGGGTTAATAAATCAATTACTTATTACATTTTAATAATGTTTTTCATTAAATAAATAATTTAAATTTTACTAATGGATGCACTAAAAATATATGCTTAAGGCTGCTGATCACTTACCTTCCGAATTCTCTTCCATACTGTTAAATCTATGGGCGTTTGATGCATTCTTATATTTAAAATTTTTCCTCCGGAAATTAATACTACCTTTAACAATAAAATTTGGTGAATGAATTCAGAACAACCGATCTGGCAACACTAGGAACAAAAACGCAGCACCTGCATAGAGGCAAGTGTTGACCATCTCCCCCCCACCGTTGTTCAGTTGAGCGTCGTTTATGTTCTGTGTGAGACGTGCTTTACTAAGTGCTTGTTTAGTGTGTTGGTTCTTAACTGAGAACAGGAAAATGAACCAACAAAAGATCAGTTTAAAGTTTGGTTTTGTAGTTTTGCAAGACACCAAAAGAATTTCACGAGGAGTTATGCAAATTGAACATCCACCATACTCGCCAGATCTTAATCTTCCAGACTTTGTCCAACTTTTACGAGTCAAACTCTCTTTGAAAGAGATTTGCCCATATTGCTGATATCCAACAAAACGTGACGAAGCTTTTAAACTACATCCCAAAGAAGACTTCTTGCGAATTTCCCAGGACATGCATGGCAGATATCAGTGGTGCATAATTATGGGAGATAACTATTTTAAAAGATGGTACGGTAACTTTCATTAGTATTTTGTCTACATTAATGTTACAGGACTATTCACCGAACTTTATTGTCAGAGGTAGAATTTTAACTTTTTCTTTCAGTGTCCTCTTCTTAAAGCATGTCACATTTCTTCTTAGTTTTCAAAATATTTCTAAAATCTATGCTTATTTTAATATTTTTTGTGTTAAAAAATGATGAAGTGGAAGTAAAATTTTAAAACTTCATATAAAATTAAGCATAGATTTCAGAAATATTTTGAAAACTAAGAAACCAAATTGGAAATTGCACGTGAAGCGTAGCAAATAAGGTGCGTTCGTACAATAACGATGTTTTAAAAATATTCGGATGTTGCTGATATAGTAAAGCATACTTCGGATACAGTATAGTGTCGAAATTTTTGTGTTCCTGTAAATATGCAGGAAGTAATATTTACTACACCTCAGCAACGTATATCTTATTCATAAAATGTGAAGTATTTTAACATAATTAAAACACGCCCCATACAATGTCTCCCCGTATAGCATTATGTAGTGGAATACTTTTGTCTGGCCCTGTAATTTAATAATAGATATTCTTTGTACAGAATGCATATTTTAGTATATACTTCATAGACTCATGTTGATTCTATTATGTTCGAATGAGTGCAACATCATTAAAATTCATTTGAAACTTCTTCCCTATTGACTGTAATGTAACGGAATACTTTTAATTGTCCCTGTAATTCATCTATGTATCCGATTTTCATAAAATTTGAAATGACACGAAAAAAAATATGTAATAATTACATATTTTAAACTTCAAACGATTAAATTGCATTTGAGACTGTTTTCCCCATTGACCGTAATGTAACGGAATCCTTTTGATTTTCCCTGTAATTGATCTATCCATCCGATTTTCATAAAACTTGAAATGACTCGACAGAATTGTGTAATAATTATGTATTTTAAATTTCAAACGATTCGGTTGGGTGGCTTTTGCGTTGTTATATGTTATAAAAAATATATATGCGGGCAGACAGACGGATGGACGGACAGAGCGACAACTATAGGTGCTACGTATTTACATAATTACGAACGCACCTAAAAATGTGACATCTTTTAAGAAGAGATCATCGAAAGAAGAAGTTAAAAATATTATAAATATTTCCTGAGGAGATATTTTAAATATAAGAATGCATCAAAAGCCCATAGACTTTACATTATGGATTTACGGAGGGGGAACTCAGAAAATGACTGACCAGCAGCCTTAAAGGCACCTTCCAATAGTAATGCATGTATTTAATTTATAATCATAAAAGTCTACAATTTGCTACATCATAGTATCTAATAAGTAACCATACTTTCGGATTTTTTTCCTTTTCTATAATTTTTAATAATGTTTTTACAATTTATTTTTAATGTATTTCTCTGTGTTATTTTTTTTTATGAGCCGTTGCAGCCCCATAATATTATTATCTTGCTTTTTCATGGCTAATATGAAGATGAAACCATACACACTCGTTTTTAGTATTTATGGGCCTGCAGATTCTACCTTGGTTCTTCAAATTCCAAATATATTCATTTTAATTCATATTTTCATGTTTTATTGATACACATTTCTTTATAATTAATGGTTTTATGTATATATGTAATAAATATATAATTCGACGAAATAACTATGTTGCATAAACTCTAGGAATCCGCAGCAGCACGAGCAGAGTAGTCGCTCCGACAGTTGGCGAGCAGTGGAAGAATTTCATTGGGGTATTCCCTCATTATAAAAACAAACACCAACAGTCTTCAAGTTCTTTATTTATGAACTCATAAAATAGGTAAGTTCTTCCCCGCAATCACCTTAGCACACATCGACACTACAACTTTCGTTATCCAGTCCACATTATGAGATATTCTAATTCAGCGGGGAAATGAAACGGGCTTCTTGATAGTTTAAAAGGCAATTGCATTCTAACGCTCCTCAAAAAACCAAATGAAAAAAAAAAAAAAAAAAAAAAAAAAAAAAAAAAAAAAACATTTTCATGACAAAACTAGCTCCCTCCTACTCCGCGTCAATCATTTTAAAAATCCAATTAGGATCAACTCGAGTCTCAACATAAAAAATAAGATCAGTTCTGATTGGTCTTAGCAGGCGTGTACTCGGCAGGATCTATATCTTTCGTCGCAAATAACAAGCCCTTTAACAACGCGCATTAATACCGGTCAGGCGATGTTAAATAAAAAATAAAATTTAAATCCCGGGAATATTCCAGAAAGTAAAAAGGTTACGAAATACCTCCCGCCTTTTTGAGAAGCAAGCAATAACTTATTAATAAATAAATTAAGAAAAAGAATTTTAGCTGTTACAAGTTAATACATTACGAAACTAAGATTGAAATATGTTCCACGAATTTAGAATTGAAGCTAAGAGAGAACAAAATGGCGCAATTTTTTATTTTATTTTATTACACATATATATAGATATGCTATGATTTTTCATGCACATAGACATTAAATGACTGTAAAATAAGAACTTATGTATTACTTTAAAGATTAAAATCGGCTCGCTTAATTTTTTTACAGCATGTTAAAATTATTTTCAATAAAAATGATTTTAATTCTTCATTAAAAGTCAAAAAAGATTTTAATTGATCATTAATATCTTTTTTTTTTTAAATAAGCAAATATCTTTAGACTTTAGGCTTGTAACATAAGTTGGAAAATATCTGTTTTGTCAAAAAAAAATTACATATATAAAATGAATAATCTGAAAATAGTTTTAATCAATATTCACACCCTACTTAAAAAAGTTAATTGTGATATCAAATGCTGGAGATAAAAGAAAAGGTGTGTAATCAATAACTCCATCCATACTGTATTTTTTTTAATGAAAGTATCATTCTACATAAAGAATTATGAAAAAAGTTCATTAAATGTTTTTTATTTGAAATAATTACCTGAGGAATTAATATAGAGAATGTCTGTTGAATAAACAATAATTTGAATAAATATCGGTATTTAAAAAAAATAATAATAAAGTAT
The DNA here is from genome assembly GCA_964019185.1 of Maratus speculifer. Lineage (NCBI taxonomy): Eukaryota > Metazoa > Arthropoda > Arachnida > Araneae > Salticidae > Maratus > Maratus speculifer. The sequence goes on along the minus strand of OZ025297.1, from coordinate 42,427,894 downwards.
GTAATTAGAAAATACTTTTTATCGCATTATCTAGTCATCACTTTAAATTTATTAATTTTTAGTATAATGTCTTGGGATTTAAATTATAATTTGTATTTTTTCACATTAAAAAAATTTGTTTTTAAAACAAAAATTTTAACGTTTCTTTAATTTAAAAAAGCGTGATTTTTAATATTTATTATGAATATGTCTTGGTTTAGCGGAAAATATTCCGTAATAATTATACAGGTAAAAAAATTACATATTGTGTTACAAATATTCGCGTAAAAGCATTTCAAAAAACAATTTAATGAAAAAAAAAATTCGATATGTATACATATCGAAGTTTTTTTTTCATACATTATATATAGATATTTTTTCACTATCATTTTTCTCACAGCAATTTCTTCTTCAAAAATGGCTGTTATAATAAATTTTTATTTAATTTTTTATTTTAAATAATATTATAATACAAAATTTTTATAAATATTTTATTAATATCAATTTTTATTATCGTAGATCTACATAGAGAAATATATCACCAATGTAACCATTCTCATCAATTATTGCTGAAAGTTGCAAGGTTTTTTTTTTTTTTTTTTTTTTTTTTTTTTTTTTTTTTAAAGAAAAATAAATTTTTTGATTACTTATCTATATTTTAAATTATATTATCCTTATTACGTGTTGCCTTAATTAACGACACGATAAATATTCCAATCATCGTCGTCCCCTCTTAATAAGAAATATATTAAGAGGTTTAAAGTAAGGAATATTTCTTACCACTTCCGGCAGTTTTTGTTGAAATGATTTCACTGCTATTGCCTCTTCCTGCGTTGTTTGTTGCTACAAGAAAACAATAATACTTTGTTCCGCACAGAAGATCCGTTAGAGTGTAGCCCGTGCGATCTCCAGTCAATTATTGCTGAAAGTTGCAAGTTTTTTTTTTTTTTTTTTTTTTTTTTTTTTTTTTTTTTTTTTTTTAAGAAAGAGAAATTATTTGATTACTTATCTATATTTTAAATTATATTATTCGCGTTACGTGTTGCCTTAATTAACGACACGATAAATATTTCAATCATCGTCGTCCCCCCTAAATAAGAAATATATTAAGAGGTTTAAAGTAAGGAATATTTCTTACCACTTCCGGCAGTTTTTGTTGAAATGATTTCACTGCTATTGCCTCTTCCTGCGTTGTTTGTTGCTACAAGAAAACAATAATACTTTGTTCCACACAGAAGATCCGTTAGAGTGTAGCCCGTGCGATCTCCAGTTATGTGAGTCTCCTGCCATGGAGATCCATCCATTCGGTGATGTAGCACAAAGCCTGTTTGAAGATAGAATAATAACCTTTTAAGGTAGTCTGTGTCACTTTTCAATTTTTTTTTTTAATTTTTAATTTTTTAATTATTTTATGATTAATGATATTATTTGTAAAAAAAGGGATAAAACTTAAATTCAAATTAAAAATGTATTAAAACATTGGGGGGGGGGTAATTTAAAATCGTTATAAAATAAATATTATTTGTAGAATTATAATTTATTTTCAAATAAAAAATCATAAATATATAAGCTTTAATAGTTACTCCAAAAATTTCAAATATATTAATGTACATTGAAATTAAAAGTATTTAAAGTAAAAATTAAAAAATACATACGATGTAACTTTTTTAAAAAATCATATTTTTAAAAATAAATATTTTTATCAAATTTCCTGAAACGAAACTAATTAAATATTTGAAAAGGACATGTTCCAAGTTCGAGCAATTCATCTTTACCATTTCTTGACTTATAACAATTTAAATAGGAGAAATCATGAAAGAACACTTCGTGAAGAACAACGCATTTTTCCAAGAAGTCCGAAGCAATCGTTGCTTGAATACTACATTTTGAAAACAAATAAAAATTAAAAACGTATCTCCTGTTCCAATTAACAGAAAAACATGGTTTAAATGTCATTTTAAGGGAAAAAAAATAATTGCAATATGCATTATTTTTATCCTGAAAATTTGAAAAATGGAATTGATTAACTTCATTTCTGGACGCCTCAAAGATATGATTAACATTTTCAGTCTTAATATATCCTATAGGATACAAATCTTTACAAAAAATTTCACGTATATAAATATTGTTTAAAAAAAAGTGAAATTCGTATGAATGGAATTTAACATTAGCAGATCGGCAATTTGTTTCATAAAGCACTTTTACTTCGGGTTAAGCGAAATATAAATTTGGCTAGCACCATAAATGTAGAGAATGTATTAAAACGAAATAGCAGTTCATTTTATTGTACTATAAGAGACCATTTGTAAAATCCATTATTCTCTTCTATTAATATTCGTATACCTCTCTCTGTCTGTGCGCAAAACTCATTAGGCCAAAAAACCTTTTTTCTATTTCATTTAAAAAAAGCGAAATAAGTGTAATATTTGGTGCCCCCGGATACGGTTGTTTCGAAAAAAATGCGGTAGTAATAAGCAACGAAATTAATTAAAACCTCTTTTTTAATGATTTTCAGCTTAATTGGATCAAAAATAGGTTTTGATTTAACGGAATTCGTGTACTAACCCCCTGGCTGCCCAGCAAAAGGGCAAAATTGTAATGTTGTTTTCCTTCTAATTTGTTTTAAATATTAATAAAAGAAGGATTTTCCAACATGGGATATTTTTTTGTTTCGTATATGTTTATAAGCATTAACATTATCAATCATAACTTAATTTTTTAAAACTGGATTATATTTGTGGATATATATAATTCTAACTAAAGCTTCAATTGCAGTGAAACCTACAGCCTACTGATATCCGAACGCGGCAGTGGGGAGGCTAGGCAAATTTTTAAAAGGTGATGTATTTCGTTCAAAAATGCCATGAGCACGTAAGTTGCGCGAAAGAATACGAAATAGAAAGAGACTTACGAAATTATTAAAATTTAATTTTACAGCCCGCTTATTTCTCAAAATATCTTTAGAAATCGATAAAAATTTTATTTAAAATATAATTTTATTTCATTTTTTTTCAATCTTTTCCTAGACACAATATCTTAAAAAAGGAAAAATCAAACTGCAAAACAGCAAGATTTTTTTTTTTTTTTTTTTTTTTTGCGGGGGGCGGGTGTCTGTAATATATTTCTATACATCGCAGAAATTCGAAACTTACACTCATAGATGTAAAAAAAATATTTTCTTATATTCTAAAAATCGTGTCCGTAGTCTAATTAAAAACCAATTATGAATTTTTATTTAATTTTCTATGCCGCTTCAATTTCAATGTCAGTCGATAAAACAGATGCACTAGTGAGGATAAAATGAGGAATTTTTATACGGGGAACATTCTTTTTTAAATATCGGTCTTTGAGTTTGTATTGTTTCGGAATTTGATGTTAATTTTCATTCTGTTTAAGTATATACAGTCAAGTTTCTATATAACGAAATCCACCGTTCCAATAAAAAATTCGTTATATAGAGAAATTCGATGCATAGAGAATGATGTTAAAAATCGTATTTAATGTGTGAAATTTGAAAAAAATATTATTTTTGATCTTTTGAATTAAGAATTTGAAATATTTAAAAGTCAATATTAACCTAACATTTTATTTCTTAATTATTTAAGCTGTTTCATAAAAGAGAATAGACATTTATTTGAAAGCGTAATGAAAATGAAATAAGGAAGACATGCATTAATTTCAGACGAAGAAATCTGTAGTTTTTTGTTGTTCTGATTTTAAAATTATTACGCTCTCAAAAAAATGCTCACATTTTAGCAAGGAATGAAAAATTGTAGTTAACATTTTCCTCCATTTGAAGGCATCTCTTATGTGCCTCTCATTGATTCCCTTCTTACATGTGTATCAATCCAATTGACTCTGTTTTGAGAAGGATGTGGAAAGGTGTGTAGGAGGTGGGAAGAATTCGTTGGAGTTAAAGAACAAGGAAAGAAGTAAAAAAAAAAAAAAAAAAAAAAAAAACTCAGCACTGACGATAAATGAAAAATAAGTGATGGAAAATTGGTTCCATAGGATTTTGAAGCTTTTTAAAACTGAATAAATTAAGACCAATTTATGAAAAAAAATTCGTTACATGGAGATAGATATTTCGCTATATAGAGACTGTTTTTAATGTAATCATGAGAAAAGGGGACCGTTCCTACTAAAAACTCGTTAAATAGAGAAATTCGATGTATGGAGTTTCGTTATACAGAGACTCGACTGTATCTTTGTTTTATTCTGTTTAAGTATATGTCTCTGTTTCATTCTGTTTAAGTATGTATTTTTTCTTTTCGATAAAAACGCTCGAATTTATGAAAATATCCGTTTTTAATTTGTAACAGATATTGGTTTTAGCGAGTTCAGTTCATGCGAAATTCTTAATATTGAAAAAAAGAAAAAAGAATAATATTTTATTCATTTTACACATAACAAAAAGACTAAATAAATCATGGCATTTGGACTTTAGTATAGGATGGGGAAGAAGAGGAGCGCTAGAATTTTTTTATAACCTTAGGGTTTTCTACCGTTTTTGGTGATAATTAAATATTGCCATTATTATACGATCTGTTTGTAACTTTTCGATAGATAATAAAACGTTATGATAAATATTTAAGAAAAAGGATGCCGCGTCGAATACCAAAACTTTTTAATAATATATTTTTTAAAATGTTAAAGTGTTGCTGGAACTGTCTGAAACCTTTATCATAGTTTATGGCATATTATATAAATTATGAAAAAGGTCACATTTCGTGGGAGGGGGGCGAACAAAATCAGGAAATATAACGAAAGTCTGTGTTGATCTATTTGAAATTTTAAGATAGTTTATGAAACATGATATAAATTAATACAAAAAACATATTCAGCGTTAAATGCCACTATTTATGAATAGTAATTTTTAGAAAAAAAAATCTTAAGTTCTTGCTTTATAGTGCCCCCCCCCCCTCTCGATTAACATATCTACTCATAGGTTTTTTAAAGGAATTTCTTTCAGATACATTTTTATTAAGAATAGAGTGCGCTTCCTGGTGTTGGAATATGGAACTAATATAACGCAAATTCTGCTATACGCTGTTGTAGGTAACATTGACACGGTTTAAGCTTCGTTGGGAAAATATAAGCACATCCATCTGTGCATGCGCAGTACGACTTCGACTGCTATACGCTGTGAAAGCAGCGGGGACATAGCTCGAGCTTCGTTAGAATAAGAGTTTTATATCTGGAAGCGCGTGCTTAGCACGCCTTCTATACACTGCTGAAGGCAGGCGGGACACGGTTCGAAGTTCTTTCGCTTCGACATTCGTCCGTTTCAAGATTTTATAGAAAAGAAGGGGCCCGCACGCAGATGAAGCCAGGTAGTAGTAAAATAATTATTAAATACATATTTATTTAATAGTTTTAAATACTTTTGCTATTCAAAAAAGTAAAAGTAAATAAAAGACGCTAACAAAATTCTGTATAAATTTACTTTTAGAGCTGCTATGTCTCATTAAATTTTATGTACAAAAGATAACTTGTAATTCTTTTTGCTTTTTATTCGTATTTATTTATCAGTTTGCTAATAAGAATTCATAACAGAAAAATATAAAGGTAAATAAATTGTGGGGTATGAATGAACAAAAATGCTTACTAAAAGAATAAAAAGACTTGAAAAAAAACTACATAATGTAGGGTTGAGTATAGGGTTGGTTACATAGCGGAAAAGCATAAATAACTGAATATAAAAGTTTCTTAGGAAGTACATGAAGCCTAAATAATAACAACTTTTGCCCTTTGTATATCTTTATCCTAAGATATTATTTTATTCATTTACTTAATTTGGTACTAATAATAAAAATTGTTCATTTTTAAGTTTTATTTTTCATTTCATAGAAATAAACTCAGTATTGTAATAATCTTTTGTTTTTACAGTGTAGCTATAAAACCATGCTTATTCAAATTTTAAATTTGGCATTGTATTAAGTGTGTTTTAAAATGAGATCGGAAAGTAACACTGACGCCTTTCTCCGTGCCACTTTTTTCGAAATGGATTTCTACGAGGGGTGATCCAAAAAAAAAAAGTTTACAATACATAGAAAAAAGTATTTCTTAACAATAGATACAAGATACAAATGGAAATCAAGAGACACATCTGGCCTTTACTTTTCCACATAGTCGCCAAACCTGTTTAGGCATTTGTCAGAACGTTAGACCAATTTATTTATACCGTTGTGGTAGTAATCAGGTCTTTGCTCATTGAGCCATTTCTCGACAGCTGTTTTCACTGCATCGTCTGAGGTGAACCGTGTTCCAGATAAGTTTTGCTTCAACACCGGAAAAAGGAAATAGTCACTTGGAGCCAAATCGGGGCGGTATGGGGGGATGATTTCAGACCTCCCACTGGAACCTTTGCAGCAATTCTGAGTCTGGCGAGCTGTATGGGGCCTAACATTGTCATGCAGAAAAAAAACGTATAGCTCAACGATATCTGTGTGAATTTCGGATGCGGCCACATTCTTGGCCCATCAGAATCGAATTAAAGCTCGCACCTTTACGCGAAACCACTTTTCTAGTTGTCGTGTCATGACTGTCGCTCTTAAGAGCCCACAATAGTCACAGAAAAAGTACGCAAAAAGACTCGGATGACCATGTAAAGTCTATGGGAGCGTTCTTTTCTAATATCTCGCTCAAATTTTAATATTTTTGCATGATTTTTTTGCACAAGATAGCTGAGGGCAATCCACAACCGGGCTAGTTTTTACTTTTTCAATTTTTGTTTCAGATTTTCTTTAAAAAATTACTTTAACTTTCGAAACCGGTTTAATCCGGTTCTGAAACTGAAACTATCGTAATATAAAAAATATATAACCAAAATCGAAAAAGTAAAAACTAGCCCGATTGTGGATTGTCCTCAACTATCTTTTGCAAAAAAATCATGCAAAAATATTACAATGTGAGCAAGATATTAGAAAAGAACGCTCCCATAGACTTTACATGGTCATCCGGGTCTTTTTGAGTAATTTTTCTGTGACTATTGTGGGCTCTTAAGTATCTGCGTACTGATGCTACTTACTCGTAGAAACGCTGTAGAACAACTAGAGCCATCTGTCAACCACCCTGGGTGGAAATATTCGCTCCACAATAATTACATTTCAAATGCTTCTGCTTGTAAACTTTTTTTTTTCGATCAACCTACGCAATTAACTTTAAAAAACACGAGAGGCGTATTGAGAAGATCCACTCAGTGCAAACTAGTTTCGAATACCATAGTATTTATGTGGTCAATTCTAACTAAATTAGTATGTTTTTAAGAGTTTGACGTTTATTCTTTTTACAATTTTTACACGCAAATATATTATTAGAAGTTGTTATGTATGCTTTAAAAACCGAATTCACATAGAATACGCCACATACATATCTTTGTCATTATCTATGGCTAAACCGTCCGTGTCTTAAAGGATTAATATATGAGCAAATTACTGAGTAATGTTTTCGAAAATCATTATCAACTATGCTTTTTCGTCTGTGATAGAAAAATCAAGTCTTCCTCAACATTTCTTCTGAGTGCAACGCAAAAACATGTGACTACGGCGACTACGGTAATCTCTATAGTTTTTCTACAAGATTTCAATTAACATCTATTACCTCAATTTTGTTCATAATTTTTGTTTCAGTAGTTTCGAAAATATATGGGGGAGATGGTATGTTTCTAGATCAAATTTTTGACGAATTCATTGTCATTTCTGCAAAAATATAATGTATAAATATAAAAGAAATGTATTTTGTGTTACGAAAGATCTCTCACGATACCCCACAAGATGTACAAAGGAAAGTTTTTTTTTTTTTTTTTTTTTTTTTTAATAACTTAATTAGTACCTCTACTTATATATCCTAAAGGTATTTGTGAATATTTAATAATCTCTAAATAAGTGGGTCATTAGTGTTTGTTAATTCCCCCAATTTGAACATTACAGCTTCTATAGTTTATGGGTAAAATGACTGTGACACTAGACACTAGAGTTATCTTATACAGGTTCCGTTTTAACTTTTAAGTACAAAACCTTATAAAAAAGCGCAAAAATGACGTATTTTGATTTCGTTTATTTATTTATTTATTTATTGCATTATTTTAACCATTAGATTTATTCTTTAATTTCTTTCATTCTAATAAAATATCGAAAGGGCTATTGGTTTGCTCTAAAATTTAAATTGAGTAATTCCATCTATACAACTATTATACACCTAAAGTAAATAACAGATCCATATCGTTCATCGTAATTTTATGCATAGTAATATTTTAAAAGTTTAACTCTGACCATAAATGATTTGTTTTCCAAATCTCTAGGCATATTCTAGATCATTTAAAAACGCAAATTGTCTTATGAAATTTATTTTTTTTCTTTTTTCTTTTTTTAATTTAAATAATAAGTAAAACTAATATTACTCTTACAGACTGAACACTTTTTTAAATAGTTTTAATTACGTTACAGAAAAGATATCCCACTATTATCAATCTTCATATTACTTTTGTGGCATTCATATTTTTTTAGATGTTAAATTTTAAACGTCAATTGTACTTTTGAGATACATTCCACAAATTGCTATAATCAGTTTATTGAATTAAAAATAAAGGATTATCAAAGAAACAGATGATTAAGATATAAGTATATTCAATATTTTCCGGGTTTCTATATGCTAATTTCATTTGCTTAGATGTAATTTACTTATTATTTGCATTAAAAAATTCTCATATTACCTCCAGTTTTCAAAACAACAGAAATACACCGTGGCAGCTTAATTGAAAACTGCACGATCTTAAATATTACATGAATGAATAAAATACCATAAAAATAGCATCTAAAAATTCTAATATGTTTATAAAATTTACCAAAATTACTTACTTATTTTGGTAATAATACTATACATTACTTACTTATTTTGGTAATAATACTACCAAAATACTTACGTATTTTGGTACTTATTTTGGCTAATTTATTACTTACCAAAATTCGATAAGAAATTATAGTAATATTTAGCAAAAATTTTATACAATGTATCATTTAAATCAAGCGGCAAAAATTTATAGAATGATTCTTTCAAATTAATATTTAGAAAAAAATTTCGGGTACAAAAATATTCGACTTTAATTATACTCACCAGTAATTGGAGAAATTGGTGTACTCTGATAATCCCAAGTTAATTTAATAGATGTTGACGTTGCATCAAAATTCTTGATTAGAGGTGGAAGTGGTCGATCTATCAAAAAGGGAAAAATACAAAACTTTTTACTTGTTACTTTATGTAAATCCCTAAATCTTGAAAAATAAATATTTATGTCTTTAACCAAAATTATAATTAGCAATAAATGATTTAAAAATTCTTGCTAAGATAATTGAAATGCGTCTTACAATGTGAAATATAGAAAAATCATAATCTGCAAACAACACTGTAAATGCCGATCTAAATTAGTTATATTTTTTGTCATTAAATATGCATACCATCTAATTATAATAAATTATATTAAATATGTATATTTATACCTGAGATAATACTTTAAAACATTTAAAATTGGTTGTTTAAAAAAGTGTATATTTATGTTATTTGGACGACTAAAGATTATCCTACTCTTTTCGATTAATAAGTACTGACATAATACTTGTCTGTAAATGTGAATTCATCATTACGCAAATAACATGCTTTGTTACTACATATTGCAATGAATTACTACTGGGATTAGGACTACTTGACTACTGGATTAATACTTTCAAAAGAATTGACAAACATTTGCATATAAGATGTATATGCAATTTAATCAGTGGCAATTTAAAGCGAGCTAAACTTGCGTAGATGTTCACAGAATAGCGTGTTGAATTGAAATGCTTTAAAAGGACATTTTTTTTCTATTTTTCAAAAATTACGTATTTTTCAGGAATTTACACAGTTTCTATGAAAACCATACGTTGTAGATATACGCAGGTGAAGAGAGAAACATGTGAAAAAATTTAATCAAAGTTGACGATAGTTGAAAAGGTATTGTGAATTTCGTTGTTCAGATATATTTGTTTCATATTATTAGAGAGATGCCAAATTTCATTCAATACACGTTTTTCTATTAAAGCACTTTTTTCATAGATAATTTTAATTAGAATTGTGAAATTTCTAGTAAGATGCACCGATGCTTTTATTTATAGGTAGTATTTTATATTATTTAGATCAAAAATATGTAGAACATTACGAACTTGTCTATCCAATGTAAGACAAAAAATTAACAAAAATCAGATTATGACTTATCCATAGGTAAAATGTAGCACATTACCTACTTTAATTGAATTTAGTGAAAATATGTAAATATATACATATTTCAATATATTTCAATATATACACTATATTGCCATTGATTATGGGACACTTGCGATTTTAGACATTTTACTAAATATCTGGAAAAATACATGAGGAATCATCTCGAAACTCTTAGTGTATAAATATAATAGTATAAGTCATACACCTCCGTGAAGATTTTTTCCCGAAACTCCAAAGGGGGCCGTCAACAAATTAAAAAAGAATGAATATCTTTTGAATAACCCTGTCAAAACTAATGTAGCAAAAGAGCTCAAACTCTAGATTGTAGTTGAATGCCTTATTGTAATAAGCCTTGTTCATTTTTATGCAAATAGCATGCATACTCGCAGAGTAATTAAGGTTTTTATAAAAATGATCCCAAATTTTTTCAAGTTTTTTCCTTATAATTTTCAGAGTTCTTAATATAAAATATTATTTTTTTTAGAAAATATGACAAAGAACATTGCACACAGTACCCTGTAATCAGAATTAAAAAATAATGAAAATTGTATAAAAAATGAGTTGGTTTACTAAATAATTTTTTACTGCGCATGCGTCAACGATATCAAAATTTCATTTGAATATTATGTTAGCTAAATGTATAGAGCAACTTTTGTGAAAGTCACAAAATCATAACTTGAAAATTCTGACAATAATCGTCAATTGAATAAGTCGAAAATCCGTTATTCTCAAAATGAAGCAAAAACAAGAGGGGTTGTATCCATATATTCATTGATTAGTGTCAATATAGAATACACAATCTGGGATGTACTACTGCATTTGGATAAAATCCCTCATTTTTTTGCTTCATTTTGGAAACAACGGATTTTGTCCTTTTTCTATAGACGATTACTTTCAGAATTTTCAAGCTATGATTTTGAGACTTTTACAAAAGTTGCTCTATACATTTAGCTAACATAATATGCAAATGAAATTTTGATATCTTTGACGCATGCGCAGTAAAAAATTATACAGTAAATCTACTCATTTTTCATACAATTTTTGTTATTTTTTAATTCTGATTACAGGGTACTGTGTGCAATGTTGTTTTTCATATTTTCTGAAAAAAATATTATTTTATATTAAGAACTCTGAAAATTATAATGGAAAAACTTGGAAAAATTTGGGACCATTTTTATAAAAACCTTAATTACTCTGCGAGTGTGCATGCTATTTGCATAAAAATGAACACAGTGTATTACAATAAGGCATTCAATCATAATCTAGAGTTTGAGCGCTTTTGCTACATTAGTTTTGACAGGGTTATTTAAAAGATATTCATTTTTTTTAATTTGTTGACGGTCCCCTATGGAGTTTCGGTAAAAAATCTTCACGGAGATGTATGACGCGTACAATTATATTTATACACTAAGAGTTTCGAGATGATTCCTCATGTATTTTTCTAGATATTTAGTAAAATGTCTAAAATCGCAAGTGTCCCATAATCAATGGCAATATAGTGTATATTTTCAATTTGTTTATCCTTTGTATATGTCAGTATGTGAAAACAATTATTATCTGACAAATGCGTAGAATTTTTTTTAAAAATAATAGGAATAATTTAAAACCTGTATTGGAAAACATCCATAATTTAGTATTTAAATCCATTAATCAAATGAGCCATTTTCGCTAACCAAATGAAAATAGTCTGGATTTTATAGGACTGCATTATGGAGCAAAATAAAATGTCCTGTAGTTTCTGAACAAATGAACCAAATATAACAAAAACTATAGAACAAAATCCGGATACCACATTAATATGCTTACGTATTTTGAAGCAAATCGGGTGATTTTTGCGTCAGTTATCGTGGAACCGACAGACAGAAACAAAATTGCGCGTCTCCACAATAAGCCTTCACTGACGTTTCGGCAATTATTCCTTTTTTTTCAAATTTTGTTCTTTGTCTGATTTAGTATGTATAATTAATTCATTTAATTAATTTTATTTTTAAATTTAAAACAACATAAACTACATATAACTACATTTCTAGTCCATTTAAAGGAAATAGACTGAAGTTAAATTTAAATTTCCTAAATATACATATATGCTTAAATTCTATTTTACTTTGCGATAAATTATGATCACCGGGAAAATTCGACAACGTTAATTAAATCAACCCTTTAATCAAATCAATTTAATGCTTTATTTTTCAAGCAAATATCGTAAATAACTTTAACTTCTCTCCCAACCCGGAATTTTATACGGTACTCTTTTATTAATTCTGGCTTACCTGAAATAAATTAAACTAAGTAATAATGAGGGTTTTTTCCTCCAATGTCTTTGTTTGAGTAGTTCATTTAACTGACAAACAAGTTTTATTAATATAAGTTCTATAGCATGTTGAGTGGAAAAGCTTAAAAAAAAAATATATATATATTTTTTTTTTCAAAAATTACGGACTTTTCAGGAATTTCCAAAGTGTATATGTGGTACGAAAATTATAATAAGAAATATATATAGGTAGTTTTGTCTTCCACATTTAAATATAAGATCGCCATTTTGCATAAAAATATTTATTTGCTAATTATAAGCTAAATACCATATATATATGTATATATATATATATATATATATATATACATTTTTTTCACGGTTTCTCATATTTAGATAAAATGATTCTGTAGATAATTTGCAGATTCATTGCCACCTCACTCAAATTTTAATGTAATTCACTTAAAACAATTGCATGAGAGTTTTTTTATTGTTAGCTCTTTATGAACACCATTTTACTACATTAATATAGCAGTTTTTTCCTACAATATAATGTCACACACAGTAAATTATAAATTTATTTTGCCTAAGTGCTGTTTACACAAAACTATTTCTATTACAGACAGCTAAAATGTATTATCATAGATAATTCATGAGTTCTGAAAATATTTATTAATATGCGTGCATATTTTGATGATAATAAATATCAGAATGCCGGTTGAGAATTTTTGTATAATTTTTGAAAATATAACTATTTAATTATTCAGGAATGTTATCAATATTTAACTCACCAAACTCCAATGTTCTTGCGGATATTGCTTCGGACGGGGGACCAGCTCCTCTTTTGTTAAATGCTTGAACTATGAAACTGTAACCGGTGTATCTGTTCAGATTTGTTATTTCATAATGCTGAATAGCTTTATTTTGGACCGCTTCAACTGGAATAAATGTGTATGGATCTGAGGAGGAAGAAAGTTTATATCCGACATAATATCCTTCTATGCTTGATGCATCGTCTTCATCTAAAGGTTGCTGAAATAGAATATATATATCGCAGAGAATGTAAAACATTAATGTACTGCTATAAACATAAAAAAAATAAAATAAGCTTTTGCTAAATGATTAAAATATTCAATACTATGTAATTAAGAACAGCAGCTAAAATTGCTTTTTTTTTTTTTTTTTTTTTTTTTGGCGTAGGCCTAAAAGTAATAATAAAAAGTATATTGTCCAGTTAAACTGATGGCTTAGAGCTCAAAGGTTATTTAGACTAATTGTATATTACAATCTTAATTTTTCAAGTAACAATGGCCTTCAAAACAAAATTAAGGAGAGATTAGATCCACCATTTCCATCCTTTATACTTAACAACTGAACTCCAAAAACTAATAAGCCTTATCATATTGAACCTATATTTGAAATTCGAATTAAATCCGATAATTCTGCTAAAAAAAACCATTTATTTCATCTAAAAAGGGATATCCCCTGTTTTCCCCCTTTGTACTTAACCATTACACCCCAAAAACTACCCAGGGATTCTCTTTCTTAGAAAGAACCTATATATAAAATTTAATGCAAATCGGTTTATTCTGCTTAAAACCCATTTATCTAATTAAGGGAGTAAAACTCCAAACCTAATTTGCGGAGTGTTAGGTTTGGAGAAGAACTCATTATTATTATAATGGGATTTGGGGATATCTTATATTATTATAATGGGAGAAGGTCATTAAGAACTTATGTTCAAAAATTGAAGTAAATCGGTTAATTCTGTATGGGAAATCCATTTGCCTAAATTGAGAGGAGTACCCCCCCCCCCAGATCCCTTTTTTATACTTAACCCATGAATCTCCAAAACAAATCAGGGAAGTGCTTTATCTGAATTAAACTATGTGTAAAATTTAAATGAAATCTGATAATTCAGCATGAAAAACCCATTTATCTAAATTAAGAGGGGCATTAGACCCCTCCCCCCCTTGTACTTACTCAATGAGCTTCCAAAACTAATCAGTGAAACGCCTCACCACAATAAATCTATATCCGAATTTTGATATCAGATTTTTTTTTATCTCGAGTTATCGCGCTATATACATACATGCATACGTGCATACATACATATAGAATCGGTGGGCACATAATCTCTCACTCTTTGATAGCCTGAGAGCTAAAACTTAATAATTACGTGTTACCAACAATTTATTTTAAATAACAATATAATTATAAATCAATAATATTTTCAGTAAATATACATTTTTATTAAGTTCAAGGTAATATTTATTGGATGTCAACTAACCTGCCATGAAACATCGAAATTTCGGGTAGATATTAAAAGATGCAATGCCCAGGACATTCAAAATATACAAGCTGAGTGCAACTAATTTAAAGATCCCATATGCGAATATTTAGTATAGTAAATAGATGATAATTTTTTTTAAATTTTTAAATAGCGTCTTTAATATTAATATAGCATGTGTCTTGTGTATAGAATGTTTATAAATAAATTTAAAAGGGGAAAAGGCACTGGAAAATTGATATTTTCGACATTTTTTAAAAACTAAGTTGTTTCAATCCCCTTACTTTGTTTACACAAAATATAAATTTTACGACTAAATTTAATTTTTGTATTTGACTTTTGATGCTTATTTAACAATATTTTAAATACATATTAACGATATTCTCAATAAACATTACTTATTATTAATATCAAAAGAATATTTCTTGTAAGTAAATTTACCTGCCATGAAACATTCACACTTCGAGAAGATATTGGAAGTATTTTTAGATGCGTAGGTGGCTCACGAGGAGCTGAAAAAAAAACATTTTTTATTAGTTTACTTTCATGCTTTAAAAAAATATATAATTATAATCTTTATTATATGTTATTTATCAAACTAAATCTCAGTTAACATCTTTAAAATTGGAATACTTGTGAATATAATTCTAAAAAAAAGGATAAGAAATGTTAGACAGCACAAGTGAATGTAAACAAATGATGCATGCAGCTGTTTTGGGACTTCTAAAGCACCACTATCACTCCAAAATTATAAATTAAAAGCTGAAAGTTAGCGAGTAAGAAAGATATATCTTACAGATAAACGCGACTGTCAAAAGCGATTGACGGTATATCTGTTATGTACTTGTCTGTTTCGCTATATTTAACCCTTAAGCTTTTAACTTCGAAATTATGGTCGATTTCCAGAATCTTTGAAATTGTTGTATCATGCTTTGTATACATTTTTTGTGATATATTCACGCATTCTTTTTTCATGTATTAGCTCAAAGTGCAATCCTTCCTCCATTCATGAATATTATTATTCTTTGCTTCTCAATTTCACGCATTAAAATAAGTTGAACTTCCTTTCTGCCATTCAAATTATAAAAAATTAATATAATATAATAATTATAAATTTACGCATTAAATTAAACATATTTAACATCATCACTGAACGTACCGCTTTAAACTGCAATATTTAATCTAATAAGAATAATATATGTTGTTGTTATTTCTGTAACAGATTTTGGTGTCATCTGAATAACATTTTTATTTAATTACTTGCCAAATTTGACGAGTAGTTCGTCCTTCTTTAAATTTATGCTAAGTATTGTATCATGATTATTTTATTTATAATTAATTTCACTTCCTCAGTCCTTAGTAAAATAGGAAAATTTTAATTATAAAAAACATAATTAATAAAAAAAAAATCAGTGTTTTATATTAGCCGGGGGCACATAATAAACGCCTCACATTATGAAGGGAGTTTTGTGTGTGTGTGTGTGTGTCCTTTAAAAGCCAATCTGTTTAGTATATTTTTTAATACATAACATTGTAATCATCTCATTATTACCTCGCATATGAAAAGCTAAATGGGTTACACCGGTATTTTTTAGGACAAACACATGGCATGGATTGTTATAATGCATATGAAATGGCGGCGAATGAACTGAACAATATTTGGCGATATGTCAAGCGTGACCGTTTAACCTTTACCATTGAAATGGCCGCTTCGTGTATAAGAAACAAAGCGGTCAGCCCAGATCTGACGATGAGAGTCACATGACTTAGCGTATTATTATATAGATTATAATTTTTTTATTTCATTCAAAATGCTATATGTAGCTGATGCTGTAATTTCTCAATATGTGATATTGTAAAAAATAAAATTTCATATTCACAATGCAAATATTTTTTCAGTATCTCTACTATAGATCAAAATGTGAATTTTGTACATATTTGTAAAGTATTTCTTCAGATTACATATCCGCAGATGTATATTACTAAATCTATAATTAATAAAGGTTATTCCAAATTATGATGTATAAAGGATTCACCAATAGAAAATACTTGTGCTGTTGTGATATCTTAATGCGTTAAAACAGAAAAAGAATTAATTAAACCTGGATCAAAAATTTCCGGCTTCTATTTTTATTTATTATGTATATATATATATACACCGACGAGCCATTACATTATGACCACCGTCCATCTACAACAATGGGATCGCCCAGGAAGAAAACCAATGCGCGTGCGCGGCTGAGGTTGGAGTATATAAAAGGGCTATGCATTGTCTTTCCGAGCATAGCTTGATTAGCGACATAATGGGAAAAGCAGCTGATTTATCAGACTTTGATAAAGGTCAAATCGTTATGGCTCGGCGACTGGGAACGTCGATATCAGAAACGGCGCGTTTAGTTGGCTGTTCACGTGCAGTAGTTGTGAGCACATATCGAAAGTGGTGCATGGATGGTGAAACGACAAGTCGCCGGCCAGCGGTGTGTCGTCCACGGAGCATTGATTCCAGAGGAGAGCGGAGATTACTACGCATTGTTCGCCGTGATCCAAGAGCTACAATAGCTGAAATCAGTACCAACTATAACAGTGGCGACCCAGGCAGTGTTTCTCAACACACTGTGCAGCGTAAATTGCTGCGCATGGGCCTACGGAGCCGGAGGCCGAAGCATGTCCCTGCACTGACAGCACGTCATCGCCAGCTGCGTCTGCAATGGGCCAAGAAACATCGGAATTGGACATTAGAAGAATGGAAGAAAGTTGCATGGTCCGATGAATCACGTTTCCTGGTTCATCACATCGACGGCCGTGTGCGAATACGCCGATTTCCAAACGAAACCCTGGCTCCCGGATGCACAATTGGACGGAGACAAGCAGGTGGCGGAGGTATTATGGTGTGGGGATTGTTTTCATGGAGCACATTAGGACCCATAATCCCTATACAACAATTCCTGACGTCAATGCGTTACGTGAACATCGTTGCAGACCAGGTTCACCCATTCATGGCAACAGTATTTCCAGAGGGGGATGGTGTTTACCAACAGGATAATGCACCATGTCATAAGGGTGGAATCGTCAGGGAGTGGTTCGAGGAACATTCCAGTGACTTTCAAGTCATGTCTTGGCCTCCAAATTCTCCTGACCTTAATCCAATAGAACATTTGTGGTCCCACCTGGAAAACCAAATTCGAGCTGCAACGCCACCCCCTCGTAATGTGAGGGAATTGCAGGACCAGTTGGTGAACACTTGGTACCAGATACCTTAGACTACGTATCAGCACCTTGTGAAATCAATGCCTCGCCGGGTTCTGGCAGTTTTGAGGGCTAAAGGTGGTCCTACACGTTATTAAGAGGGTGGTCATAATGCAATGGCTCTTGGGTGTATATTAGGGTGGAGCGAAAAAAATTTTTTTTTGAAAATCAAAAACGGGTAGGTGCCAAAAGTTGCCTTTATACTAGTACATCAACTGCGTGAAATTTTACCGCTGAAAAAAAATGGCTTGAGACTGCGCTTTTGCTCCAAAAATCGAAATTTTGGGTAAAATTTGTCATTTTTTGACATTTTTTCAAAAAAATTAAAAAATTCCCACAGAGCTGGTTAGTATTTAAAAGTGTTGCTTAGACCTTTATATTTATCTGCTTAACACATTTAAACTATAAAACAATATCTGTAGTCTGTATAATTGGAGCAATTCTGACAACTTTTTGTGAAAAATCAGCGTTAACCTCTCTATTGGAGCATACAACGAAATGTTCTTTTGAATGCATTTCTTAACTAGCTGCTTTCAAAACTACTGTGTATATAACTCATAGAGGTGGTTGCATTATCCCACCCGTCTCAACCACCCAGTCATCTAGGCCCAGTGTTTTATTTATGTATTGAATTGTTATTTTTTTTCCCGAAGACGAGTATAAATTTTCTATATATCAAAGTAATTTATCTCTTCTTTGTATTCATAGACTTTGGATGATTTGAATCATGCTGGTGTGACCTGCTGCTCGTATATTTTTATACCATGTATAACAGAAGAGAAGCTGAGTAATGTATTGGGTATGTTCTTAATTGAACCTAGTCAGCAGTCTATTATCTTCATTAAAATTTCATGCAATTAGTACATTATGATTGGAAGTTCTGCTATCACAGCATTCTTTCAATCAATTACATTTTGTATGCAATGATTTGCCTAAAAATTGATTGTATGAATTCAGTTTCTAGTATGCCATCATTTATTGAACCTATTACATTGAATATATGCTGAGAAGTTAGCTGTTTAATATTATGACGATCGTCACAGAGGATTGCAAACAAAATTTGCGTGTAAAACAACAATATTTCTAAAGAAGTTTTAGTATGCTTTATGTCGTTTCCTGTGTTGTTCCGTAGTCTAGTAATTTCTAATAAGATTTTAGATCTATTATTTAGGTGTGTAGTACATTTGGTATAAAACATCCCGTGGTATAAACTTGGATTATAGATTTGGTGAGTGAACATATAGACGCTGATTGCCAATCTGTGCTTATATAAAGCGGAAAATTTTACTAACTTTATTAGCTGTCTTTTCTGTGAGATGTTTACTAAATTTCTATTCCCCATTCTTTGAGATATAGCTTTCCTTATGAATTAGCTTTGCAATCTCAGACAGAAATTTCTAGTCTGTTCTGAGTATCTTTTTCTCAATTTGAGAAAATAATTTCTCTATTTTATAAAAAAAAAATTGCAATAGGAAGAGAATATTACGTAGACAAAGATTTTCCTTATTGATCCAGTGAATCCATGTAGCTTAGAACGTTTTATATCGACTTCTCTAATAATTGACGCAGAGGAAATTAACTGGAGTTGAAGTAGCGAATGATTCAATATCATATAGACAATTCTAAGCTTACCCCATGCAAAATGGTTCACAGTGACAAATAAAATTCTCCTAATTTTAAATGAGCACTTATAGTCGATATCCGTCCATTCCC
Organism: Maratus speculifer; assembly: GCA_964019185.1. NCBI lineage: Eukaryota > Metazoa > Arthropoda > Arachnida > Araneae > Salticidae > Maratus > Maratus speculifer. Next base: position 42,408,158 of record OZ025297.1, on the reverse strand, counting down.
TCATAAAGCACAATGCATTATAAGTTTATGCCCAGGACATTTCACCATCAAATGTTGTCCAATCATAAAAAGGGATCTAAAAGTTAATAGGAAATTAACTGGATACGAAAACACTTAGAAAATGGCATAAAACTAATGCAAAAAAGTTATTTACAACAGCGGTTGCTTTACACATGGAGAACAAATTTTCATTGCAATTCTCGCTGACGATCACCATCACATTAAACAGCTCGCTTCTCAACATATAAAAAATGCAAAAGTAGAATAAATGATGGCATACTTATAGTTGAAATATCTGAAATCATCTTTGAAGCAAATCGTTACGTAAAAAAAATAGAATTGACTGAAAAAATGTTGTGGTAACAGAACTTCCAATCACTATTCATCAACTGAATATAAGTTTGATAAATATTATAGATGGCCGAATAGATCCCTTTAATAGTATTCCCGTGCACTACTCTGCTTGTCATTTTTTTGTATAAACTGTAAAAATATACATGAAGATAGTTACAGCAGCATGTGGATGCAAAGAACTGATAAACAAGGTGGAAGCATCGAAAAAAAGGCAAATTTTTATAAAGAAAATCACAAATCAATGTATAAATAAAACACTGTACTAAGATGATCGAATAGTTGGGCCGGATCGTATAGGAAATATAGCCACCTCCACGACGCATGTCCAAGGTAGTTTTGAAAACAAGAGCTGAATTAAAAACAACAATTCGTTATATGACCCAATAGAGTGGTAATGCTGTTTTCTTACTAAAAGTTGTCTGTTTTGCTTTAGCTATAGGGAATAAACATATTGTTTTATAGTTTAAATATGTTAAGCAGATAAATATAAAGGTCTAAGCAACACTTTTAAATACTAACCAGCTCTGTAGAAATTTTTTAATGTTTTTGAAAAAATGTCAAAAAATGACAAATTTTATCCAAAATTTCGATTTTTGGAGCAAAAGCGCAGACTCAAGCCATTTTTTTTCAGCGGTAAAATTTCACGCAGTTGATGTACTAGTATAAAGGCAACTTTTGGCACCTACCCGTTTTTGATTTTCAAAAAAAATTTTTTTTCGCTCCACCCTAATATATATATATATATATATATATATATATATATATATATATATATATATATATATATATATATATATATATATTAAGTTACATCAATTTTTCAAATCGCGTTCGAATTAAATCAGGTACCGGAGAAATATTGGAATACTGCTGTCTGTTATTTTTAGAGCAAACCGGAATAAAAATTAAAAACTGGCGCAATTTTGTGTTTTTTTTTTATATTTTTGCATTAAATTAGGAGGTTTTTAGCATGTCCTGTAATGAAATTATACGCATAACATATTGCTCTTGTCTTTATTGAATTTATGTGTATATCTGGGTTATTAGTAAATAATTCAACGTACGATATAACTGATCCAACTAATTTTAAATAGTTAAAATAACAGTTTTTTTTCAATACCTTAAAAAATCAGTACATTTAAGAAAGAGTAGATAGAAATTCGATATTTCATGCAATAACCCTCACATAGAATTACTTGCGTAATTTCAAAATTTTACATGTCTGTGAACTATCAATCGATTTAAAATCGGTTCAAAATCGATTGGATAGATTTTTTAGAATCATAGATTTCCTTTACATAAAAGTACTAATTAAAAAAGTATATAAAAAGTTTTTCCACATTATTAACATTTATCTTAAAATTAAAAGAAAACATTTTAATATCACTATTTTTAACTTTCTTTAAATGGACTGAAAATTTATTTTTTTATCTTCAAAATTCATTTAGCCATCCTAAAATTTTCTAATTTGCTATCATTACCCTAGAGAAGTAAGTTTCATTTTATACTTCGGTAAAAGATTAACTTAAACCGTCATTTGAACTTCGCATAGATCATAAAAAGATGCTTTTAGTACACTTAAGTGGTACTTTAAACACTTAAACGCACTTTGGCAACTCCATTCTTTCTTACATTAATTCCGTGTTCCCAGAAAGAAGCCTAAGGGAGAAATATTGCTCAGTATTTAGTTAAGTAGTTTATTTCGTTATGAAAACAACGTAGTTAATTTTCAATCCAGCGAATATGATGAAAATGTATATAATTAAATGTTGAAACATCCAGCTTGTTATTTTCAGATTAAGGGAACGGTATCCATTATTATCAATATTTTTTCATCATAGCAATATGAAATTTTGTGCATATATACATTTCACCTGAAGCATATAGAGCACTTTCAAAAAGAATTCCAATCTTATTAAATTTTTAATTTTTTTAATTAAATTTTTAAACGAAATTTTAGAAGACTCCTCGTGTATTAATTTTTGAGATATTTTCTTGCTTTTGCATTTTTATTACTTAAATATCTATTATAAAAAAATTGCGTAAGATTTTTTAAATCTCGTGAATTTTTTTCTAAATTCCATGTCTATTTTCATCAAAATTTGTATAAGTAAAAAATGAAATTTGACAATGTTAATGAAGACCAATTTTTAAAAGCTTACACATTTTCTTTCAAAACAATATCAGGATACTTCCTTATCAGTTCTATAAATAGTGATCAAAATTTACGTCGCAATGAGCGTTTCAAAATTAGTTTTGAGAAAAACAGATTTAACCCGTCAGTAGTCGCGTGTCGGACTTTTCGCCGCCCTTATAACTTATCTTCTCCTAACTTTGTATCACATTACAAATACAACGGAGATCTACCATGTAGCTGACTTTGAAGTTTTCTAGACCACATTACTAAAGTAACAGGACACCTCTGTTTTTCTTTCACGTACATTTTTAGAAACAAAGTTGAAATTGGCGAAAAAAACTACGTAACAGCCACTAATGTCAGTCCATTTGTACTTTTTATAATTACTCCAGATCTCATGAATAAAATGCATAATTTAATAAAACTGCAAATTTATATCTTCATTGAAATGTTATTTTCCTATATTAGGTGAAAAATATTTCTTATTTTACATATTTGGTATGTGGGGAGCCAGCGCCGAAAAGACCGAGCGCGACTAATGACGTTGTGAAAAAAGTCGCGACTACTCGCGGGTTAAAGTATACAAATGCACTTACTTTTAATTATTTACTTCTTAAAACTTACATAAAGGATATTTTAATAAGAAAAAAACTGTTTTGGTACTATCATACCACAGAAATAGACCTTTTTGTGACGATTTTGTTCAAATAAAGGTCCACTGTTCCATTAAATCAATACAAAATTAAATATGTAAAGGATATTTTTTCAGTGTTTTCCCTGCCAATTAGTTGACATTTATCCGCTTTTTAAAAAATGCGAAAAATGAAAATAACTGTATAAAATTATAAAAAACTTTAAAAGTAAGACTAAAATAGTTAAAAGTAAGACTAAAGTTTAAATTAAAATTTTACTAAACTTTGGAATGGCCTTTTTCGTTTAAGAATTCTCATCGCAACTTCATTCAGTATTCATCTTGAATACAATATTTCAAATGAAAATCAAATTTCAAATTCTTTAATTGCTTTTCGGCGTTAATGCCAATTTAGTGAAAAAGATTCCATGCCGAGAATAGAACCCGGGGCATCAGTATAGCGCACTGATGTTCTACCAACTAATAGTGAGAAATTCCAGGCTGGGTGACGGTCCATGTGGTTTAGTCGGTAGAACGTCAGTGCGCTATTCTGATGGACCGGGTTCGATTCCTGGCATGGAATCTTTTTCACTACACTAAGTTGGCATTAACGCCTATAAGCAATTAAATAATTTGAAATTTGATTTTCATTTGAAATATTCATTCAGCATTGTTTTCCAAGAAATGTTTTAATTCTGAAGAAAAGTCCCATGTAGGTTTTATTCAAAAAATTAAACAATTGATGATATTTTATTTATTTTAAAAAACATATTTACAGTTGATAAAATAGATTGATTGTAATGTGTCACAAGATTCAGTACCGTGTGAAAATGCAAAAAAAATGCAAAACAAGTAATCATGCATTAATTCGAATATTATTATTGAATTTTAGAAAAAAAAAAATCTTAATAGTTTGACACATTATTTAGAAAAGGAAATTACGTAAATTATTATTTTATATTACTTTATCTTTAATTACTTTATCTTTATATTACTTTATCTTTAATTACTTTATCTTTATATTACTTTATCTTTAATTACTTTATCTTTATATTACTTTATCTTTAATTAAATTTCTCATATTCAGATGTTTGAAACGGAAAAAAATGGATATTGCATGGAAAGCAAAACAAGCACGTAGCAAATGGAGTGCGTTCGTACAATAACGAAGTTTTAAAAATGATCAAATCATTATGTAATAGTACAAATGTGATAATTGTGAGTACATCGGTATCAGTATAGTATTCGAAATCTTTTGTATGTCTCTGTAAATTATATTGCTGTCTGTTACTGGATAAAGGATGTAGCAAGCTTCAGCAGCGTATATCAATTTTATAAAGTGTGAAATAGTTTAACGTAATTAAAATGCGCTCCTAAAGAATATATAGATAGTGCAGAGAATGGATACATATTTCATACATGCATATAATTTTTATTATGTTCAAAAGTGTATAACATCCTTAAAATGTACTTGAAACTTTTTTCTCTTTATTGGCCGCAATGTGACTGAACACTTTTCACTATACGATTTTCATAAAAATTGAAATGGCTCCACAGAACTAAGTAAAATTACATAACTTAAATTTCAAATAATTCAGTTGGGTAATATTGCTCTATTATATTCGGAAGGATGGACAGACGGATAGATTGAACGTATATCTAAAATCGCGCGTAAAATGACGTTTAAAAAGCAAACAGCACATTTAAGTTTTCTTTTAATGAAAAGCCTTATTTTTTCAATAAACAACATGGGATATACAATATGGAATATTTTGTTTTGTCGGGAAAACATATTAATAAGCCTGGGTGTCTTAAATAGGTTTATGTACTTAAATAAAAAAAAAAATACATATAAATGGTTAGATGCCTTGGATGGGAATAAAATGGAGATGACTTATCTAGATAATTTTCAATGTACTCGTATGTATTATTGTAAGCTATATTTAAACACCAAGACATTTTAAGAAATTTATATATATTTTTATATATATTAATAAAAAAGGTAAGAAATTGTAGGTGAAAATAGGCAACTCATATCCTGTTTAAAAAAAAAAAAAAAAAAAAAAAAAAAAAAAAATCAGATCTTGATTCCGTTTTTGTTGTATTTTTATGCAAAAAAGCAAGAATACAAAATTTTTAAACGATTATATATATTACATTCAGTTATACGTAAGTAGTTAGAATCCAACTTAAACATGACGTAAATGCCATGGTAACATACTTTTATTGTCTGTCATATCATATTTTTGGATTAATTACTTGAGTATGATTTAAAAAAATGAAGAAATTTTTATTAATATCTTTTTTTAATTCTGATTCGGTTCTGACCTCCAATTTGGTAGACGGCAGGTGCCGGGTTCGAACCCAATCGCGACCGTCGGCCTAACCATTCGAAGTTTTTCGTGGTTTTCTTCGAACCTTGCGTAAATACGGGTTAGGTTCCCTTAGAAAGACCCCCACGGAGGGAATCTCACCCCTTAGGGCCTATATCCCACAGTGTAGATAAATGGCCGACATAAATACAAATACAAACTAATTCTGATTCATTTTTAATAAAATCGGAAATGTCTCTACAGAATTTTGTATCGATTTTATACATGTAATTTCAAATCATTCGATTGCGCAGTTTATGAGACTGACCAGATAATGATTATATGTGCTACACTTTTATATAATTAAGAACGTGCCTAAAAATAACAAACATACAATTTTTCCTTTTTTTCCCTCTGTTCCCCTTATGTCCCTCTCTCACCAATTTAAAACAATTGAAATGCTTTAAGATTTTAAAATAAATTTTCATTATTATTCTGATGAAAAATTTTATTCCAAAGCTATGTTGTTTTATTATAAGAATAAGCTGTAATTAGATTTTAAAAATATATTAACAAAAATTTAAAAATATACATATTAAACCATTAACTAAATACTTCAATAAATACACACTAATAAAATGTTACTATTTAAATAATGTATAAAAAGTGTCAAATAATATATTTTGCAATAAAATGATAGTAAAAAATTATTTCATTTTAATAATCTTGAACCGACATTTTGTATTAGTAGCCATTTAAAAATTTAAATTAGATTGAATAAATATTTTTTTATCCGAAAATACTTATAATAAATCTTTAACGAAATATTTCAATTAATGCACACTAATCAAATGTTATTAGGATGAGCGAAGCGAATCCTCTACTAGTCCACTCAAAATACAATTTGTCGTACGCTTTACAAAAAAACTATTCAATATTTTAACTTCAAATTAAACACAAAAATAAATTATGATTTGTAGATTTGCAGAATATATTTTTTTTTACAGTAAAACGTTAAAAAAAATATTATTTTAATTAATTTATTTTACATGCATTTCCAATACGGAAGCATTTTAGCAAATAAATAAAAAATGAAACGCGTATATTTTCAGAAAAAAAAAGTTTAAATCATGGAGTAAATAATTATAGATAGAATCATGATTAATTTATTAAATAAAACATGTTTTCATTATCCCGCAAAATCGTTTGCACAGATGACACTTAAACATTTTAAAAGAATTGTATTATAGATTTTTTTTTTTTTTTTTTTTTTTTTTTTTTTTTTTTGTAAACTGGCAACAAAGTAATTGTATACAAATAAAATTAATTCTTAAATTTGTTATATAAATGAAAAATTAAAAGATCTGCGTGAAGTTGTTGGTTCAAGCTCTTTATAAATATTTTTGCGAAGGTCGTATTGTGGCTAAATAATATCGACTCATTAATCAGAAGGATTTTATAGAAAAATAAGACTTTAATAAGTTCGCAAACACAACAATAATTATTCGTGAAAACGTCACTGGGAGAATGAGAGAGCGCTTCGTTAAAAGGTAATTCCATTAATTGAGTTGCCATTCGCAGAAATTAAACAGTTATCCCACGCGGAGAGAATTACAGCAATTCTCATACGCTAACATGTATAAAAATGAAGAAATTAAAATAAAATGTTTTGCAGTTGAAAATTCATAGTATCAACGAAAGCAGATTTCAAATGTTTTTTCCAGAAAATAGGATTTTGAAGAAGTAACTTTCTTCAAGCTTTCTTCAAATATATTATTCTAAAATAGCTATCAAAGATTATCGGATGTTGATTACAAAGATTGGAAACATGCATATTTCAAACAATTAAAAAACACCAGTGGCTACTTGAAATTGTAAAAACATCTTTAAAGGAGCTTTTAGTTGAAAATTAAAAAAAAATTTGTAAAAGTTTGCTTCGAAAACATCTTATGCAAGTTTTACATCATAAGTAAAAAATTAAAATGCGCCAAAACATAAAATAACGTTTTTGTTTAATAAAGATGCAAAAATAATAATAAAAAATAATATATTGTTACTTTCAAATATCTGTTTTATAAAATAATGCTTCGCGAATCCAAACAAAGCATGGCTTTTGCTAGTTATTTAAGTAATATATAAAAACCGTCAAACTACCTACTTCTCATAAAATGGATTATATAAATGCATTTTTATCTGAAAATATTTGTTCTTTAAAATGGATATTTACATATTTTCAATTTCACTTCTTTCAGAAGCATGTAAAATAAGTGGTTATAATTTCTATTTTAATGAATATGCATTGTATAACATATTCTGATGACATTCTATTTTCGAAACTTTCGTGAAAATCGCTTCTGTAAATGTCATAAATCAAATACAAGGAATAATTTTAATTTGATTAATGGAAAAGTAATCATATATGATTGATTGTATTAAAAGCAATCATCCATTACTAATAAATTCTGATTAAATTTGAAATCTAATTAGAGAATTTCTATTTATATTATAGTTAAACTTTCGCTAATTTTCGAAATTTACGTGATTAAATTAACTATTAATTTTTAAATATAGGTTTTCCGGTTCAGCAATTAAACAGATATTAATTAATTGATTTTATTTTATTTGACAAAAGGTGGAATAGAGAGCTTTTTACATATCATATACATTGCCAATAATTTACTTGCTATTATCATTATTTAATACATTTTTTAAGTCTTTGAAGAAAAGTATATTTGGGTTACGAAATTATTCCACTTTACTGCTTTTCTTTATCTTATATAATGTTTTATCTTATATAATGTTTAACACGTTATAACCTTGGATAAAATCACTGGTATTGATTCGTTTCGCAATTAATATATAGACACAGGGTGGTCATAAAAAAACTTTGCCGATATACGGAGCTCTAGCGGCCAGTCCGCTCAACCGATCGAAATGAAATTTCAGATATAGCTATTCAGAGGTATGAGCTCAAGATTCTGTGAACGACAACAAAATGGCGCTCACGGTTACGGTTATAGTTACAGAAACATGAAAATTTCCAATGGCAACACCCCTTTTTTTCATCGCAAAATGCTCAGCGCATGCGAAAACCCTAAAGAGCGTTGGAACCGTACGTGTATCGCAAGAAATGGACATGTTAAGAACGCACAAAAAACCGGTCTGGGAATTCCCCCCCCCCCATAGAAAAACTCGATTGGGGCGCAAGGAGGAAATTTGCATATGACACAGAGTCAGTACATTAATCTCTGATTACAATACAGATCGGAGAAACTAAAACTTTTATTTTGAGTACACATTTTCCACATGGATTACATATTTTCCACATAATTGCCATCACAGGCAATTACACATTGCATGGTGATGGCACCCATGTGGAAAATGTGTAATCAAAATAAAAGTTTTATTTTCTCTAATCTGTATTATAATCAGAGATTAGTGTACTGACTCTGTGTCATATGCAAATTTCCTCCTTGCGCCTCAATCGAGTTTTTTCTATGGGAGCGAGAATTCGCAGAACAGTTTTTGTGCGTGCATAACATGGTAATTAACTTAAAGGTAGTTTTTAAATAAGTTATGAATTTTTATGTTGAACTGCTTTCAGTTTACTAAGAAATGTTTGAAGAATATAGATAAAATGAAATACAGGGTCACGAAAAAAATTAGCTACATGGTAACACATAAAATATATTTTCTGGAAATATGATTTAAACAGTTTTAAGAGTGTTTCTCTTTGAAATAAATTTGAACAAAATACTGGCATGTAATAAGGGTATTAGTAGCATCTTTTTTCCCTAAATAACAAAGTTTTGTTAAAGATTTCAGGAAATGTTGGAAAGTGTTTCATAATCTATGCTTATCGCATGATTTTTCTTACTTGCTATTATATCTTATTATTCTTTTGCATCTTATTAACTTTGGATAAGACGACTGGTATCGAATTGTTATCATCTACTTATATAAAATCCAAGTCTCTATATGTATCTCACAATTCCGGTAGGACCGTTTCATTGTAATGACGTAGTGAGTAAGTGTTCAAGAATACCAATGACAGAGTTACTACAACATCGTCAAATTGCGACTAATTTAGCGCATTATTGTCAAATATCGCCAATTTTGGTGAAACAATAAGTTGCCATATAGCAACCATGCACCTAAATTGCCATGAAGCAAACTTGGTGATAGCTGGTTAATTTGACGGATTTCTAATGGAAAAATATTAATGTCCCATAGTAGAGTTCCACGCAATTTAATTTAATAAACTTTGCTCATTTAAGTGTTTTTTTAAATATATGGATCAGCAGAATGTAAATTGATATACGTGAAAAGATAGGAGTTCCATTTCCTGCTCCGATTTTTTGGCGAACTTTTTTCGGCTTTATCGATTTGATTGCGATCTAGCGCTTAGGGTTGCTTTTTTACTACAGGAATGGACTTTATTCACTTGTTTTTTTGTGAATATTTTTTATTTAGCATATTTTTTTAGGAAAATTTATAGCTTTTATTTTAATTTAGCATATATAATAAATATATGAAATGTATATATACGTGATCCTAAAGGGCCTACACTGCTAGAAATTTCGTTCTAGTTAGAGCCAAATTTTCATGCTTATTAGCTGCTACCATATGATGATGAAATATCGTACAACATTTGGAACTTCCTATTTCAATTTTGCACCAATTATTGTTTACCTCTTCAATAGGAGCTCCAAAATTTGGTTCAAGATTTTACCATTTTTCAATGGCAGCTATTGATCACCAAAATTCGGTTCAAACTAGGACATGATTTTTAACAGCGGACACATGAAATTTTGCAAGGGAGTTACTTATTAATTACATATTTATTACTTATATTTCTTAAATAAAATAAAAGCTCAAAATGGTGGAAATGCGCGAAAAGCGCTCTAAAAAGCATTCTAAATGGAGAATTCTACAGGATTTCAGGAGTATTTAAAAAAAAAGTTTAATGTTTTATGCTATAGTTGAGACATTTCAGAAACTGTGTATAGTTTTGCTAATGTAAACATGCGTTGCACTGTAATGAAGAGTCATTCATTTTTTTAAAATCTTTTATGTAAAAAAAAATAAATAAAAAATAAAATAAAATTGCAATTTAATATTCTTTTTACCTCACTTTGATTACAACATTAATGACGTCATCGCTGGTCACAGCACCACAAAATATTCTGCATGAGAAAAAGGAGACCGATGCTGTCATTCATTCAAAACGGAATTAGTTAATTGTTGTAAAAAAATGATACGATAAAAATACCTCTTCATGGAATCCTTATTCACCTTATAATACAAACAAATAACTAAAAATCATACAAATTTTCTAAAAACATATATAATTTTATAAACATTTTACTGCAGAGAACTTTACTTAAGGTTTCGGAACACTTTTAGCACAGTTTTTATAAAATGATGAATGTATTTTTAGGAAAATTTGAAAATATTTAGTTATTTGTTATCTCTGTGGTGTTTATAGTGTTTTTATATAAGCGGTCGATATTAGCAAATAAAAGTGGCAACTCCTTTTTTTCAAGTTTGTTTTGTTCTATAAGTGGTGAAATAATAATTGTATAGAGATTTATTTTCAACAAAGAAATATTTTTGCGTAAGTTATAGAGTTTTTCATTTGAAATGAATGTAGCGATTGATGTGTATGAAATTTCCAATGACGCTAAATAAGCCACAAGCAAAAACATTTTCTACAGTTGTACTATATTTAACATAATGTATTTCTTTTCATAAGCAACAATATGTGAATATTTCAAGTTGTAAAGAAAAAAAGCAGTTAAAAATTTATCTCGAAAATACGGAAGAGTAAGGCCAGTTTTTAAATAATGAAAAGTTTTTACAATTTCATCATATATCCCATAGTTTTATGACCTAATTTTAGTTTATTCTTTATTGACTTTTTTATGTATTAATTATAAAGTAGCGTATAATATCATTTTTATGTTATTTTCCGTCACTTTTAATACACTATTAATAGCGTCACCGTCTATCGCAACGCAAGGAAATTAAGAAACATGAAAAAAAGGAGACCGATATTGTCAAATGACTATGATAAAAATTATCTCATATTCTTGCACGTTGAACATATATTGTATACATCTTTTTGTACTTGTTTTCCGTCATTTTTGACGGACTATCTTTTTAGTAGTTATAATAAAAACCTAAGTCATGTGACTGTCATAAACAATTCCGGGCTAATTGCTTCACTTATATACTATGCGGCCAATTTTGTACTTTAATGTTTACAGGTGCAGGTTATAAGTCACCAAATATAGTTCAGATTATTATTATTAAGCACTTTACATTTGGCAGAACTACAAAGTCTCCGTATTTTTAAATACCAGTATTTTAATACAGATAACACACTTTTATATAATTAGAACATTTAGACGATTTCGAATAGCAACATTTTCCCTAAAATAAAAATGCATAAAATCGCAAAAAGCTCGAGATTTAGCATCTCTGATTTGGCGGTCATCAACCGTTTGCAGGGATGACCATTTCGCTTTTCATATGCCAAGCGGCCAGTTTTAATCAAAAATTTATTTTTTTATAAAACTGCATAAAAGTTACTCTTTTATAGAGATCGTTTGAAAAAAGTTATATTTAAGGGGTGAGATACATTGAAATACAGATATTTTAAATTACTTCAGTGAAAATTAAATTAACAATCTAATATATTTTACCTTCATAGTAAATAAAAAAGATTCGTTCTTCGATAAATGAAGAAAAATAATAAAAAAAATTAATTTATGGAAGTAATAATTCACAGAGCAAGTTCTGCAACCATGGATTTGGCCATGCAAAAATAATTGAAGCATGTAACCCAATCAACTTCAGCATCATTCTGTCAGGTGAAGTGCTATACAACTTAATTTACAGAAAGTTTTCTTGGCGAAGTAAAATATAAAGAAGTCCAACTGATATAACACTTAATATATCAAATTTAACATCCCATCATCAAATAATTTATTACTTACGTATCATTTAAGCACTCCATTACTTTACAATTAACATTAATTTAACAATATTTTAATAATTTAATTTATAATAATTTACATTTGTAGTAAATTATGGCAAATCGCTAATTATATTTAAAATTGTCAAAGACCAGTCGCATTCAACAGAGTAGTTATATACACATCTTAAATTCGAAATATGAAAAAAAATTCTATATCCTGTTTTTTTTTTTTTTTTTTTTCAATTATTTGAGAAAATAGTTACTTGTCGTAGTTAGAGAACTGGGAAATCTTTTTATTGGTTGAATTTCGAAACTTATTTTATTTTTATTTTATTCGTATTCTAATTGGTACATACTTAATGTCTAGAAGTGTAATACTTCTATTTTTTTTATTTTTTTCTGATTGGCTCATGTTTGATGTCCAGAAATGAAATACTTCTGTTACCACAATGGCAAAATATGTATAAAAACTACAAAAAAAATTAATATCTTAAAAACAAATTGAGAGACAGCTTTTAAACAAATTGCATTTAAAAGTACATTTTTTAACTCTAAAACGGTGGAAAAATTAAAATTTGGAATGCTTAGAAGTTCAAAAATTTGCAGTACCGAAAATTGTAAAACTAAAATTTGTATATGCTTGGCACATGAATATTAATTTTTAATATCTTGCGTACGTAATATAATACTCTGTTATTACGTAAACCACGTTTTTATCACCATAAAAATGATGTTTATTATTACTTTTTTAAATATAAAGTTTATTTATAAGTCTAAAATTTTAGTCGTTGTAAATAAAATTTTCCAAATATTCGTTGTAATTTGTTAAATTACATTTTTTTGCGAGATTTTTTTAATGGTAAATGATGTCGTTGTTACGGTCTTCAGCAAGAGCTGTCTTTTTTTTATTATTTTAATGCTACTGTTGGAAATGTTCTAAATTTGCATAAATACATATATTGTTTTATTTATAAAGGCACAAATGTCATATACGTACCACATTGGTGAAGTTATTTTTAACGCCAATTTGGCACAAACCTTTTCAAATATGTTCACCATGTTAAATTCCCAATTTTTTAGAACATTTTTTACGTTTTGCATTTAGGGATAGAATGAATGATTTTTTTCATAAACATCATGTATTGCAATAATGAAAGAACATTGTAAAAATAAATATTACAGTGAGAAATTTTCTACAGAAAAATTTTCAGGAATTATGCTTGTTTATTCAAATTCATCGATGATGGATTATGTACAATTTCACGTTTTACACAGTGTTGGTCGCTCACAGAAAAATAATCCACCTTGCGCTGCGGTTGCTGACCTGTGTAGCAATCTGCGTATCGTTACAAGTGTTTCAGTTTGTAAAACGTCGGTTTGTCTATACCGATGACTCGGGTTCGATTCTCGGATTAAATACTTTTTTAACCTGTTGCTGTACGCCTTTTAAGAAACTAAAATTTTGAATCATTCATAATGCAAGACGTGAGAAATTTTCTGAAGAAATGATTCTAAAAATTATGCAGATTTATCAAGATAAAAAATGTTCAATTGATTTCTTAATCCTTGGAGGAAAATGTAGGAAAACATAAAATATGTATTATCCATTTTTTTTTATTAATTTTTTCTCATATGCAACGTAAATCATCCAAATATACATAAATTTGAAATAGCAGAACACTTATTTTAACCTTTTATTAAGTATAATTTGATTAAGTTGATAATTTGTTGATACGAAATTGATAGATAGCCAATCAGTCAAATTTTTTGATATAGTATTTACAAAAATAAAAATAATACAATGATACTTATCTAATTTTCCCATAATAATTAATGTATTTTACAGTAACTAATATTAAATGAATTAGTTAATTTAAATAAATAAGTAAGTAACAATTTTTGTAGATTGTTACTGTGTTTTGTATTACATTATAAGGTATCCTGGGGTAATAACCCCACGTTAAGGTTCTACCAATTTTCACGGCTCAGTTTTATATTCTATTTCTCAAACAAATATATGATTTGATACAGCAACTCATTGACTATCGTATACAAAAAAATAATTTAACAGATATGTATTCATAAAATGTAATGGCGTGATTTCTTGACCAATGCTATTTGGCGTTATTACCCACCTATATGGGTAATAACGCCATGTAAACAAAAATATGAAATAAGATGGAATAATTGCATGTAGATTGTCGAATTCTAAAAATACAAACTCTACAAACTTAGAAATTGACAAATTGCATTCAAAGCTATTGAAAATGTTCCATTTTTTGTGAAAGTGTAAGAAAAATAAAGGTGTGGCGTGGGGGGAGGATGAAGCAAAAGAATATAAGACCGTGAGCTTCTTTTTGTTTAAAAAGGACCGCTTAAATAGAATTACTACAAACATTGCACAGTTTTAACTGTGTTTATTTGAATCAGTATTTAGGATGTAGCTCGGCCACTGTAGGGAATCAACCGGGGTATTAATGACAAGGATTGCCGTTATTACCCCGTTATAGTTATTGCGCTGTACATTTTAAATTACAAATTATCTCGAGAAGATATCCAAAATCTTCAACAACATTTTGTAAGTCCATGGAATGTACTACAAATTTATGTAATTAACAAAGTATTTCCTAATAAAAAATAGTCTTCACATCACAAAATGTATCTCGCAAATTTTAGATCAAGCATTAATTTAGTTGCTTGTAAAAACAATAAGACCTAAAAGTGAAACAAATCAAATTGAAGCTGTTTTTTGCGATTTATATGACTCAAAACCCTTCTGCGCAGAGCACATGGGTGTCATTTACGAGATTATTTCAAAATTATGCATAATATTAGCACTTGGCGTTATTACAGCAGACCACCTTATTTAAAGTAATTCGTCTGAGAAAAGGTGAAAAAATAAAATTTATAAAATTAAACTATCATTAAATTTCTAAACTAAAATTAATTTTAGTTACTAGCACCTAAGTCTCTATACCTACGTTCTTCCAGTGTTGTTACAGCAACTTCTGCACCATACTGACTTTCACCCAAGGCATTCATGCACTTTACTCTGAAGAAGTACCTGGTTTTCGGTTTAAGTCCCCTGACGGTTAATGAACGTTCACTTCCATGTACAGTTAATGGTCCACCAACAGATTGACCTGCTTTATAAATAAACAGAAAAATCTATCTTTAGCTAATAGTT
This sequence comes from Maratus speculifer, assembly GCA_964019185.1. NCBI lineage: Eukaryota > Metazoa > Arthropoda > Arachnida > Araneae > Salticidae > Maratus > Maratus speculifer. The sequence goes on along the minus strand of OZ025297.1, from coordinate 42,392,555 downwards.
TAGGCTGAAATGTGAAAAATATTTAAGGCTATAATTACCTTATAAAAATTAACAAGCATAATGAATAATTAGAGGAAATTATTTACTCGTGTATAGGGCGCACGCGTGTATAAGGCGCACCCCTAATTTACAAGTAAAAATGGCGATTTCTTAAAATCTTGTATACAAGGTGCACCATAAATTTGATACGCTAAGGAAGAATGACAAAAAAAAAAAAAAAAAAAAAAAGTCGAAACAAACATTATATCAGACCAAAAAACAAGACGAAAATGCATTTTTAGATTTCGGGTTGTCAGAGAATGACAGGAAATAGGAATGAGTGACGGAAAAGAGAATTGCTAATTAGCGTTTAGATAATATCATTAGTTCTGTTGTATAAAAAACTGCAAGGGATGAAATAAATATGCAGTAATACTTCAATTAAGTTACATTTTCCGAGTTTAATATCAGAATTTTTCTACACAAGTGGGGACAATTATTATTGGATTTTAGTTTGAATATTACATTTAATGAGACTACTAGGAATAGTTAATCTTTAGATTGTAAACGGATGCATGTTTATCTAAAATATAAGAGTGATTACGTTCTTATTAAATCCCAAAGTGATTGCATGTAAATTAATTGGCAATGGTCATGTTAACTTCTGGATAAGTGTACATTTTTAAAAATGCTTATAATTAATAAAAAATTTTATTCTATTAATAGCACATTTAGACTGTATAAAGGCGAATAATGAATATTTTTTAAGGGGAACTTTAAATCAAACACAGATTTTCGTTTTTGTAAAATTCAATGAACATTTTTAAAATTCTTGCATTTAATAGCCCACAGTCTACTTAACATTTACTCTGAAAAATAAATAAATAAATATTGAAATGTAACATACCGTTGGCTTGTCTCCAGACAACCGTGTATTCCGTTATAGGTGAATTTCCATCAAAAGGCTTATCCCACGTCAGCCTTACGCTTCTGCTCGAAACATCATGAATTTCTAAGTTTTGTGGGGCATCTGGAATATCTGAAATACAAAGAAATTGAAACCAAGAGATAAAAAGTCTTGAAATATATTTATATTTTTTTAGACATATTGAAATATCTAATTCCAGTTTTAACATTACAATGACGGCGAGGGTTAATTTGGCCCCTACAAAAGAAATATAATACGATTGGAACCACAAATTTCTTTCTAAAATATGTTTAAAAGAAAGAAAGAAAAAATGGTTAAATAAATAACTTAAACAGTTTTAAATAAAAATTAAGGTGATAAATAATTTTTTCATAGTTGTTTGAAATTTCCCGTATTTCTAGTGTTAAGAGCGCACAATAGTCACAGAAAAAGTACGCAAAAAGATCCGGATGATCATGTAAAGTCTACGGGAGCGTTCTTTTCTAATATCTCGCTCAAATTTTAATATTTTTGCATGATTTTTTTGCACAAAATAGCTGAGGGCAATCCACAACCGGGCTAGTTTTTACTTTTTCAATTTTTGTTTCAGATTTTCTTTAAAAAATTACTTTAACTTTCGAAACCGGTTTAAACCGGTTCTGAAACTGAAACTATCGTAATATAAAAAATATATAATCAAAATCGAAAAAGTAAAAACTAGCCCGGTTGTGGATTGCCCTCAGTTATCTTGTGCAAAAAAATCATGCAAAAATATTAAAATTTGAGCGAGATATTTGAAAAGAACGCTCCCATAGACTCTACATGGTCATCCGGGTCTTTTTGAGTAATTTTTCTGTGACTATTGTGGGCTCTTAAATCACTCTTATAATTTTCCACAAAGAATATATACTGCTATTAACTCTCTGAGTGGCACGTCATTCGCCATTGACTGGCACTGAGCTTTTCGTTTAATCCGCGTCAGGCACTGGTATCTGAGAGTGCAAACTATGATATAAAACTAAAAAACATATATTATTTTAGTTATTACTGAAGATTTATTAATACGTTTCTTAACTTTTTTTTCTTAGAGGATAATATCCTTATTTAAGAGCCTGATTAAATTGAAAATTTCGCCATCGGTCACCGTTGACTCACGACGCACTCAATAGCTAAAAATTATATTTAAAGTAAATTAAAGACTTGATTATATTTTTCAAAATATAATTACCTTTGACTGTTACCTGTATATTCATTGTATCTTCTCCAAAATCATTAATGGCCGTACATGTAAATAGAGCAGAATCTTTCCTCTCTGTTTTGTCGATAGTAAGTGTAGCTTTGAGTCCATCTTCAAGTTCTTCGGTGTTTTGAGAATATCTATGAAAATGTATGTCGATGTAATACTGTAATATTTTAAAAATGCAATATATTTATTTATTATACTGTCGTTGCCGTTTCTGAGAAAACTATGGAAAATAATACTTTGCTATATTTCTTAGCTGAAACGGTATTTTGCTTATTCCGAATTCTAAACTTTTTTTTCTCAGCACTTAATAAAATCTATTCAATTTTCAAGTATCTTTAATAACAGTTTACTACAAAAAATTAACTCAAAAATATACAAAAAAAAAAAACGATTTTTTTTTTTTTTTTTTTTTTTTTTTTTTTTTTTTTTTTAATGAAGAAAGATATTTTCTGACAAATTAAGACATAGCATCATAAATAGAAAAGAAGATCAAAATAGAGCACAATGCACTTCTCATTTTAAGAGGAATGTCTGTCTCAAAACAAGGCAAAAGTTCATTTAATTAGACACTTCATTTATATCTGTATGGCAATTATATCAAGGTATATTGTAATTTTTTTAATAAATCCAGAGCAATTCCCCATACAAAATAAAATATAACATGGCTCTTACTCCATGTTAATATTTTTGTTTCTTTTCTAAAAGTTTTTTTTGGTATTTGAGATAGAGTTTTTAAAAGCTTTTCTTTATGTTCATTATTATACATCTAATAATTGTACCCATGTAACCTTCAGGTTTTGTTATTTTGTTATTTAAAAAAAATACGTGAAAATGTGTTAGAATTCATTGTATATTCAATGCATATTTAATCTATATACATCAGTAAAAAATAATATATAAAATGTAGTATTAGATGTATCTAAAACATCATTATGCAGTCTTATGTAATACAAATTTGAAAAAAAAAGGACAAAAATTTCTATTTTAAAAAAATTAAGGATTTTGGAAAATGTAATTTTTTTAAACTGTTTTAGATAAACGTGCATTTAAGGCGCAACACCCGGCACAGAAAAAGACCCGGATGTTAACGTAAAGTCTATGGGGGCGTTATTTTCCAATATTTCGCCTAAATTTTAATATTTTTACATGATTGTTTTGCACAAGATAACTGAGGACAATCCACAACCGGCCTAATTTTTACTTTTACAGTTTTGGTTTCAGATATTAAAAAATATATATATACCGTTTTTACTCTTGTATAAGGCGCACTTTTTTTCCAAAAAATTAAGGCAAAACTCCTAGGTGCGCCTTATACACGGAATAATTTTTAACTGTTGGATGCAGTAGAACGATATGCATATGAAACAAGAAATTATTCAAAAAAGATATTAAAACTCGGAACATGTTGCAAAATGTTGCTTCATTAAAGTATTACTGCATATTTATTTCATTCCTTGCAGTTTTTTATACAACAGAGTTAATGACATTATCTAAACGCTAATTAGCAATTCTCTTTACCGTCACCCGTTCCTATTTCCCGTCATTCTCCTAAAACCCGAAGTCTAAAAATGCATTTTCGTCTTGTTTTCTGGTCTGGTGTAATGTTTGTTTCGACCTTTCTTTTTACTGAAATTCATTTGGTCATTCTTTATTAGCGTATCAAATTTATGGTGCGCCTTACATACGAGATTTTAAGAAATCGCCATTTTTACTTGTAAAGTAGGGGTGCGCCTTATATACGCATGCGCCCTATACACGAGTAAATACGGTATATACTTTAACTTTCAAAACTTTCGAAACTATTGTAATGTACAAATGTATGATAACTCGAAAAAGTTAAAACTAGGCCGGTTGTAATTCGTCCATAGCTATCTTGTGCAAAAAAATCATGTAAAAATATTAAAATTTGAGCGAGATATTTGAAAAGAACGTTCCCATAGAATTAACATTATCCTCCGGGTCGTTTTCTGTGCCTAGGGTGAGGTCTTATTACTTTTATTTCAAATTTCACCGTTAATTGAACATCCAAATGCAGTGAATTCACCATTTGAACAATATTAGAAAAAAATTATTGAAAAGGTTAAATGTATCCTTATTGAGTAAATTACGGTTCAAGGGTAAAGAAAATAAGTTGCAATTCAAATAAAGTATTTTCTCATTCGCTGTTATTTTTTTTTCTAAAAGTCTGTTGCAGTGATATTCAAAGTTGAACTACAAAGTATTTGAAAGTTTAAAATGCTGATGATTTTTTTCCCTTTCGGCAACATATTCAATTTAGTCTTCTAAAAAATAATCATAATAATACTGAAGTTCTAATGCCTGCAGTTACCAATAAATTTAATAATGAAAATATTATTAAATGAATTTTTAGCATAGAGATGGCAGCAATAGTGCTGTTTAAGAATAAAAATAGATTTTTTTTTACCGTTGCTACATGTGCTTTTGTTTTGTTTAGAATCTCGTGAAATACCTATTTTCTTCTACAGTGCGCAAGATAAATTCATTTTTTATCAGTTATAAAAATTCATGTGTATTTAATATTAGAGATTTTATCAAATAAAATTATATTTTAAATTAAATCTATTATAATATGAATATTGGCATAATTCTGTTTTTTAGTCATAAATAAAACTTAAAGCAAAATAGGATATTTTTTATTGTCTTATCCATAAGTTAATTACGAAATAAAAGCCGAAAAACATTTTATATTGTTTTTTTTTTTTTTTTTAATCAGACATATTGTCTTTTTTTTTTGGTAGATTTGAATTGTAGAATTTATAGATCTTACTATTTTTCTGTCATTCCCAAATATTTATGTCGTGAAACATAATTGCAAAAATATAGACATTTTTAAAATTTATAAAGAAGAAAAACCATCCAAATATAACATTGATTGTTTCCTAACATTCTTAAAGGATATCATCAATATTGTAAATAATAACAAATTCACAACAAACAACGTAATTCAACTTTTGCCATTGATAGTACGTGAGTTATCAGCACAATTTAACACGGAAGTTAGTATTTAAGTTAAAACGACATATTCATCCGGAAGTAAACTGGCTTCACTGTGTTAATATTTGCCAATTCTAATAAACAATGATTCGAGGCAAATATATATCTTTTGTGTATGTTTAAATTTCATTTTATTAATAAGTTACTAAGGTCCTCAACAATCATCATATCGGGAAAATGAGGTCTTCTATGGCATCTTTGTTTACTTCATAATCTGAAAATGATCAGTTCTAATGTAATAGGCAGCTGCTACTACAGAAGATTTTTTTAAATTTATTTATTATTTTTTTAAACTGAGAATTTCTATACTGATATGAAAATTTTACGCGCCAGCACAGTAACATGCACTGGAATAAAATCTTCACCAGACATGATTTTTCAACGAAAGTAATAATAATAATATTTTTTTGAAAATGCTTCTGTCTGCTTCTTAACATTTTAGGTTAAGATTGAGTAAGAATGAATAAAAGTATGTTTTTTTTTTTTTTTTTTTTTTTTTTTTTTTTTTTTTTTAGGAGGAAAAAATATGTTTTTTTTTTTTTTTTTTTTTTTTTTTTTTTTTTTTTTTTTTAGGAGGAGAAAATATGGCTGTTTGATTTAGAAAATTCCACGCATATACAAATGTCTCATAACTTACAAGTTTAGACACACAAAAAAAAGAAAGGAAGAGTAATATAATAGCTATTTTTATACACTACTGAAAGATTATTAAATACCATTAATACCCATTTTCTGCAGTAACTCATTTTTGAGAGTTAAAACAAATAGTTCGCGTATTTTCTAGGGAAAAAATATTTTTACAGAAACTGCTACAATAATTGGAAATAAATATGAAAAACATGAATATTTTCCTTCAAAAAGAAGTAATGATGAATTTTAGAATACAGAACAGCATATCTCTTTTCAGAACATATTTAATATTAAATATATTGAGAAACAAAATAGGGTGATATTTATCCCATGCGCCACATCTTGAGCAAGCGCTACAAATGAAGTTTAATGTGCTGACGTGTGAGCCAGTTTCAATGTTTAATGATATATTTTTAACCATATTTGATCTACCTTTAAAAATGTTAATTAAATTAACCGTATTTTTTGCGTGTTATTCAACTTCTTATGAAGAGACATAATATATTTTCAGTTTATTTAGCTGAATAGCTGTTTCATCGATCATGTTTGATTTCTGATAGGGAATTGTGTGTTGGGATTAATTTGATTTGTATTTTAAATCGGTTTATTCTGTGGCACTATTATCTTAAGAGCAAGCAATGACAGCGCATTGAAACAAACCTAAATCTATTTTGGAATATAGTGAAGAAATGAATTTGATTGGTATTTTAAATCGGTTCATTCTGTGACCATATTATCTTAAGAGCAAGCAATGATCGAGCATAGGAACAAACCTAAATCTATTTTGAAATATAGTGAAGAGGTTAATTTGAATTTAAAGTACATGTACCTGGATTTTAGCTCATACTATGACTATTTTGTATTGAATGTAACCAATTTTTTACATAATATTTTTTCCACTGCAAGTGCATTACAGGACAAAGACATGATTACATATTTGTGATTTAATCAAAAAAAAAATGTTGCGCATTATTCTATGACTTTGTATTTAAAATAAAATAGCAATAATAGTAATTTGAAAGAGCAACAATGAAATAACAATGATCCGAAATTAAAGTAACAAAAACTTGTGTAACACAAAACAAAACTTGAACACGAATAAAATAGCCTGTCTTTAGCTACTGAAAATACATGTCGCCCTTACTGACCAGTCTTTATAGTAGCTGATGACTGTCTGTTAAATTTTATATTTCGGGCCCGTGTTTACAGAAGTTAATGACGGACAGTTAGATTTTCGAGCTCGAAACACGTCCTGTGAATTGTTTCAATTTTATGGTCATTTATGAAACGTTTTATTATTTTACTGGTTAAAGGCTTCATCATTTTATCATTCCAAATACTCCGAAGTCTGAAAATGCTTTAATCTTTATCAAGTTTCTGCTACATGATTATTAATTTCGAATATAATTAAAGAAGCTTTTGAAAATGTAAGTATTGATAAAATGCTAGCTATAAACAAAGAAAAAAATCATTCAGATAAAACCTTCGATTTAATCTAGTCTAAATAAGTAGAGATAAATAAAATTACATCGGTTATTTTTATTTAATATATTTATCTTTGCTAACTATATTGCAGAAATTCTTACTTACTTAAATATGAAAAACGACTGAAAATCTTATACATTACTTATATATTTTAATAACATTCCTTTTACTAAAGAAATCTTCGTGAAACTTTACGACTGCGAAGGGAAAATTTTGTTGCGATAGCAAAAAGAAAGAGAGTGACAAACGGCCGAATATCAATCATAAAATTCTTCTTCTGCTCAAATTCTAAAGAATAAATGTGCATTTCAATATTACTCCTAAACTGAACTGGTTTGCATTTTTCACATTATGACATTTTTGACGATTGCTTCTTCTTTAATATTAGTAGTTCTGCTTACAAGCCATATGCTTAATTTTTAGGAACTATTTTCATTTAAGCTAAATACAGAAAAAATTTCTTTAGTTTGTGACAGCCCGAATTCTTGTAACTTTATTTTATATCATACTGAAACATATGAAACTGCATACTCATTTACATATGCGATACACATTATACACACAAACACGTTTACAGAAAGAAGTATCCGAAGTCGTTAAATAGTAGAATACACTATAATTGACAGTTTTTGCAAATCAAATATAATTTTTAAATGTGATGTTCGCTTTCTATTATTTAAACGTGAAGCATTATTTTCATTAAAGTGCCAATTAGAAATACTACCTCTTACAATAAAGTTCGGTAAATGAATTCAGAACGACCGATCTGGAAACACTGGGGGGAAAAAACGCTGCACCTGCACAGAGGCAAGTGTTGACCATCTTTCCCCACCGTTGTTTAGTTGAGTGTCTTTTATGTTCTGTATAAGACGTGCTTTACTTAGTGCTTGTTCAGTCTGTTGGTTCTTAACTTAGAACAGGAAAATGAGTGAACAAAAGATCAGTTTAAAGTTTTGTTTTAAGCATTGCAAGGCACCGAAAGAAATTTATGAAGGGTGGAGCAAATTTACCATCCACCATACTCGCCAGATCTCAATCCTCCAGACTTCTTCCTATTTTCACGACTCAAACTCTCTTTGAAAGAGATTTGACCGTATTGCTGACACCCAACGAAACGTGACGAAGCTTTTGAATTTCATCCCAAAAGAAGACTTCTTGCGAATTTCCCAGAACATGTATAATAGATCTCTTAGGTGCACAATTATAGGAGATGACTATTTCGAAGGATGGTATAGTAACTCTCGTTAATATTTAATCTACATTAATGTTAAAGGACTATTCACCGAACTTTATTGTCAGAGGTAGTATATCAGAAAGGAAGATTTTAAGAAAATTCAATTTTTAATGCGACAAATATTTTGGCATAACAATAGGCCATTTCTGTTTTTTTTTTAAATTTTCATTGTTTTCCAGGATGAACATTTCACACTTAAATCAAAAGAGGATTTTCAACAAATCCAGTCTTTTAAAGGCAAAGAGTTTTCAGTCACAAAACTTTAAAATTCTTGAATTTACATCGTTTTATATTACGAACGGATTGATGAATAATTAATAAAAATTTCTTGATTATAATTAAGTAAGCAGATCTATTACTATTGTACATTTATTATATATATATATGTGTGTGTGTATGTGTGACATTTTGAGATAGGAGCGATTAATATTATTTGCAAATTTTCCCATGTTAACGTCACAGGAGTCGAGTCGAGATAAAAATTAAGTAAAATAATAAACAAAGAAACTTCATTAAACTCCACAATTGCTGCTCCAAAAGATTTATTTAAATACAATCATATGCAAAGGGAAAATATTCTTTCCTTCCGAAGCAATATTCCATAAAAACATTCGTCTAGCTTATAAATCGTTCAAACCCTAAAAACATCGAATAAAAGATTCCATCCATCTCTGGGCCTCTTCACTCAAGTCAATAATAAAAAAGCTTCTAGAACTTTCTCTAATCTCTAACCATAATTTTCACATGTAAACAGAATTCATATCCATCGTCGAGATTAATTTCATTCAGGCGATAATTTTTAATTAAAAAAATATATTATTTAATTAATTTATAATCGAATACAGAATTCGATATCCTGCAGACGATATTTTGAAACAAAAAAAGAAAAGAAAAGAATTTATGTGTACGCGCAAATATCAAACGATGAAGGGGGGGGGGGATAAATAAATAAATGATATTTTTTAAAGGTATGGTTTTGGAGTAAACTTAATAAGACTTTCTTAAAAAGGGTTGACAAAAACAGGGAAAAATCATTTTTATTTGGAATACTAAGAAATAAAGTTAAATTAAGAAAATTTTTAATTTACAGCCATCTTTTTAAATTTACGCATATTGGAATAAACTTTTTTAAGGCGAATTAAGAATTTATATCGTTTTCATAAAGATTAATAGATTAAATCTAGAAACAAGATTTTAATTTATTAAGTTGAACTAAGTACGGAATATTGTTAAAAGGAAATTAATATAGTATAAAGGTTAATTTTGACAAAAAAATTTAAATGTGTAATATATATACAGGGATAGAAAGAGAGATTATAGATATAGCTATATGTTAATTTTTAACCCAGCATGAGTCAAATATTATGCTGAATGAAATAAATCAAATTTTCATCAAATTTTATTTCTAAAAGTTCTTAATTCACTAAATGCGGAGCTTCCTGTGAAGTATTCTTCATAATTTGAGTTATACAGCTACGAAAATCATCAACATAAGTGAAATAATTACTATAGAATAAAGGTTAATTATGACGAAAAAAGTTGAAATTTGTTATATATATACAGAGAGAGAGAGAGAGATTATAGATATAACTATATATTAATTTTTAACCCAGCATAAGTTAAATATTTTGCTGAATGAAATAAATCAAATTTTCATGAAATTATATTTCTAAAAGCTCTTAATTCACTAAGTGCGGAGCTTCCTGTGAAGTATTCTTCATCATTTGATTTATACAGCTACGGAAATCATCAACATAAGAGAAAAACATTTCCATTAAAATTCGGATCTAACCATCTATAATCACTCAATTCTAATCTACATTTCATACTTGAGAAAGTTAAGCCTTAATGTTTTTAAAAGCAGGCATTTTTTTTATTAATTGTTGTCATAAGAGATATATGAATAATTTAAGCAATTTTCACTATGTTTTCGTGTTATAAACCTTCATTATAAATGTATTATTATTTAGTAAATATTATTCACCTTGGTTCATTTGCAGCATCCAGAACCTTACCACCTCTTTTCCAGGAGAATGACAGAGGTCGATCACCTTTAGGAAAACATTCAATGACACATCGTTCTCCTCTGCGAGTACTCAGTACAAGGAACTTTGACTGAAATTGTGGAGCACCTTAAAAAAGCATTTAAAGATGCATTTTGTAATGATGTAGCACTTACATTAAGAAAGACATAATGAAACAGAATGTGCATTTTATTAAAAAAAAATTGCAATGTTTTCCTTAATTTTAAATCTGTGTGCAAGTCTATTTTGTGTTATTGCTATATATATATTTAACGTTTTGCATTTGAATGATTTAAACATATTCGCAAGCATCTAAAGGATATATTGCACATTTTCGTCTTATCTCGTGTACATTTAGCGTAACAATGATATAACGATAATTATATAACACGTAGCAATCATTCTTACTATCCGTTTTAACTGAAGAAAATCATGTACACTGTTAGAAAAACTCGTCAATATACACTTATTTTTCTAATTTTTAAATAAATAATTTAAATAATTTTCGTACTTCAAGAAAACGGACTTTTTTTAATCTAAATTCTTCCCGAGTGTTAAAAAAGAGGGATTCCATTCATTCCTAGCACGCGTATTTGCTTTTCTAATAATTCCGATATTATTTTTATAATTCAAAAATCAAAATTCTATAAATTAAAATTTTTAATTAAAAAAGATAAAAAAGTTTTCAAATTTAAATATAAATAACAGTTACTTTTTTCATTCATTCAAGTGTACTCACAATTCATTTTTGAAAGTTGAAAAGGCTGAAGCATGTTAACTAAAGTTAAATTTATAAACAATTTAAACAAGTTAAAAACAAAGGAATTTAAAAGTTTTCGATTGTAAAATATACATTAAATGAACACATTTTAATTATAAAAAATAAATGAAAGAAAATCGATATTACCAAAAAAAATCTTATTGAATAAAAATTATAATATTCATATTTTACCTCTAGAAATCTATGTAAAGATATTTAAAAATCACATTTTTATCCTATATTCATATTAAAGTACAGAAACCCCAGGAAAAATCTCATTAAAGACTAAATATTCCCGCAATTAACTACAAAATTTAAAGATTTTTGAACTAATTGATAAATCTATACCCATTTTAAAGAAAATATGTTCAATTCAAAGCGTTTTCCTGCTGCAAAACCATAATGCAGCGCTATTGCTAGCGTGCTTGCCTGGTAACGGTGCGAAAATTGGTTTGAATCGAACGTATGCCGATTTTGCTTTTTCCGAAATTTCTTCTATTCAGTGATATTTTACAATCTATAAAAACGAATACATTCGTAAATTCAAGGAGATATACTGGCAGTACTACTAGTAATAGAAATTCTATGAATTGAAGAAAATATTTTTGAGAGTGTATTGGATAATCGCAAATGACTTTGCCTCAATTTCAAAAACAATTATTTGTTGAAAATGTAAAATATCTTTGAATGGAACGTAAACAAATAAAAAAAATCATTTTTAAAATTTAAATGTTTATTTTAGTTTAGTTTTTCTCCTTCCCTTAGAAAAATTATAATATAAGAGAAAATTTATTTGATGTTATAAAAAAAGTGGGATTAAAAAGAAAAATATTTCGTATAAAGTTGTACGCATATACTTTGTAATTATAATAAAACAACGTTTTACATATGTTACCAGGTAACCACACTCATAGTAAAAGTGTTAAATTATGATTATGCTTTTAAATATTACATAAAGTGATTCTACTGAAACTATATTTTTAGCATCTTCAAAAGAAATTATTACAAATACAGAGAAGCAAATTACATAAAAGGAACATATTTATTGGTACATTAAAAGATCTATAGGAGGAATTGTTAAAATACGTAAAGTATGTATTAATGTTTAATAAGATTAAGTTTTAAATCAATTTTCTTTTTTATAAAGATATATAGCGCGACTTTGAAAATCAACACGTTATATATTGTTTAGATGAAATGTTTTGTTATTAAATTCTCTCGACAAAAGTTGAATTTTAATTAAGTTTAGCTTGATTCTTTTTGATGCAGTAATAATAATAGTAAAATCTTCAGAAAATACTGAAAAACTTGTAATTTTTTCTTTAATTATTCAATATTGTGTTGTACGAAGTAGTTAATGAGATGAGTGTTTTTACCCTCATAGCATGCATGGTCACATCATATCTGTGGCGAAAATACCACCACTCAGTGACGTCACACTGTGACTGAGATGTGGCTTTGTTAAAAATTTTTAGAAAATTACAAATATTCTTCAAAACATATTATGTACTTTTAAAAACATGTTTATGGCAATTCAAATATCGTCGCTTTTGTCACAGTATCGTCACAATCTTAATGTCAAAGTAGTCACAAATGGGTCGCATTGTGACGTCACAAAGTGGTCACAATGTGACGTCACAAAAAAGCTCTAAAACGGCCATAACGACTTCACATTTTAGTCACTGTGACTTCACATCGAAACTCGATGGTTACAAAGTCACAATTTGACTTCACAACGACGTTGCAGTGACGTCACCATGTCTTACGGGTAATGACTTTTAAAAATACGATCAAAATCTAACAGAAAATTAATATTATAAACGTGTCTTGTTTTAACGGTTTTTATTTGCACGAGACCCAAAACATAGATTCTAAACTGTTATTTTTTACCTGTATTTAAGATATAATATAAAAGCTTCTCAGTGTTTCGTTATATTAAATTGTTAGTCAGTGTTTGCATTGAAAGATTTGAAAAAAAAAATCAAGTATTACATTTTGTATATATATATATATATATATAAGCCTTATACTGTCTATTTAGCCATTTGCATTTCATAATTTTGGTAATCTGCTTTCTATATCACTTAAAACTTCAAATGATTTTAATAGGATGACTGGTTTTATTGGCTTACTTATCTGAGTTACTCTGGTTTTATTTGTAATCGATTTCTTTTTAAAAACATATTCGGTTTGTTTGCAATGTGCTATGAAATTTACAAATCTTTTTTTCAATGATAGCCTGAATCATAAGTCTAATAGTTGTTTTTCATGATTTTTGTAAAGAAATTGAAAAGAAAATTAAAACTTTCAATAAAATTACAATTTAGAGAATAAGATTTTTCTCTTAATCTTTCTATCCGACAAAAAAAAAAAAAAAAATCTGAGAAATTAAAAATTGTATTTTTTATTGTAGCTTCAGATATGTCTGCTGCGAGACAGTTGATGTGGATAAAAATATTGCCCCTAAAGCATTTGTGCTACATCAGAATTATTCACGTTGCTTCTTTATGAGAACTTTTAAAATTTTGGAGGATAAATTTTCTTGATGTACATTTTTTTTGTTGTTGTTTGTTTATATATATTGGGGAACTTGTTATTTTGATAATTAGGTGATTATTTAAATCCATAAATAATTAAATTTGCTATATTTTTATTACACAGAAAGAGCAGATAATGAACAAATATGCATTAAAGCAAATATTTTAAGAAAATATAAAATTTCTGTAGCTGAAAAATGCCAAAAAGTTTTAATTCAATATGCATACATTCTTCAGTTTCTCTGCCAAATAAATAAGGGAGTTTTTTATAAACATATAACTAAATGAACTGGTTTAAAAAAATAATAGCATTTTATATAAGCATCTACTAAAAAATGTAAATATTTAATTTTTTATATACTATTTATCTTAATTTACCAATTTGTAGTTTTTTAGGGAAGTCATATTCACAAACAATATAAAAATAATAATTCTAAATAATCAAACATCATGAAACAAGTTGTAGCAGTACTAAATATTTGCATACTTTCGTTTCATGTAAAAGAAAATTATACGTAAAGGATACCGTTCAAGTCTTGTAACTGAAATAGAAATTGGAGTTTATTGAACGGAAACTGTAAGTTTTAAGGATCTTCATCAAGACAAAAATATACATCCAACTGACACTAAAAAAGGACAGTCTTTATCTGATCTATCTCTTACACTTATTGTAGACCGATACATGTTGAAAATGTCAGGCCTGAGTACGAGGAGACCCGGCCTGTCTCGGTTCAAATAGACTAATTTATTTCAATGTTAAATATTTTCTTTTAATATTTTACTTTTCAATTTGTTGGACCACTCTATCTGGTTCGACTCAAAATGCACGAAATTTCAGGTTTCCTGAACAAACAAATAAAGAATATTTTAAAGAACACTACATACATATGTATTTTAGAAATCCATAGTGCATTTTAGGCTATACGACCGGTCATAGATCACAGTATAGCAACATTAATGATATAATTCACTCGTAAAAATAAACAAACACTCACTAATGAAAATAATGTAATTTTGAAAAAACTGAAAAAAGATTGTTAAAATTAATCATTAAAAAGAAATAAAGTTTTTAAATTTTATTTTCAATTCACTAAAATGTGCATCCAAAAGATTTCTGATAAAAAAGATAATAATAGTTATAATTTATATTAAAAATGTATTTTGCTAGGACACCCATGTATATAGAATATTACTTATCGTGATCCCATTTTGACCAATAAAAATAAATACTTGGCTCAGATTCGATGGAATTGTTCACTACAGTTTGCTTATCCCGAACATACACTGCATTTATTAACATGATAAAACCAGATTCTTCTTAATGAAAAATGTTTATATCTTTATTTAAATTTTGCATAGATATATGGTATATAGAATTTGCAAATTTTAAAAATATTTAATACTTTTTAGTTTTAGTCGAACTCTTTAAATCCGTTATAACTTGATGTCCGGGATCTTAATATTGCAATCTTTCCGGCTCATCATTTTTTATTAATTCTATCGATTAGGGTCTTTATACAAAGAGTCATGTCCGTTCCAATCCGTTCCACTCTATTTAGTTCATTAGAATGTATGTTTTAATTTTTCTGACTCCAGGTACAGTACGGTTTCGGGAATTTCGTGACCATGTATAAATTTAAAGAATATATTAAGAAAAAATATTGAGTAAGACTGAAGCTAGTCGCTAGGGTTCTTGCTCTCGCTCGCCATTGCGCCAAATTTTTCATTTGGCGAGTAAACAGGCAATTAGGTTCGCCAAATTGCGAGTACTCAATTTTCGCTTTTTTTCCTTTTCTTTTTCACTTTTCATACATATACATATATACATGTTTTTGAAATAGACGTATATTTAATATATTTGTAGCGGATAGTTGAAATTAGATTAATAACAATCGTTGTCGCAGTTATAAAAACTTAGGTTATTTTAGAACATATTGAGAAAAAGGGGTACATTAAAAACCTGAAGATAATTTTTTTGTGCTACACGGCGAATCTATTTTGCTAATACTTTTTTCATTTGGCGAATGTTTTTTATATTTAATTAGCCAAATTACTAATGTTGGTCAAATGTCAGCGAGAACACTGCTAGTCGCTAGATGAATACGGTAAAAGACATATCAAATTTTCATCATATTTCAATCCGCAACAGTGGCTTTGAAAGGAGTGTAATATATATGGAACTGAAAAAAATGTTATTATTAGTTATTTATTTCTAACCGCAAATTAATTCTTAAACTATAATTAATACAGCATGTAGCTCAATTTTTTATGTTCTAAATTTATATTCGCGATATTTTTTTCATAATCTGCTTATCAATCTGAATCCAAAACAAGCTTTTTATAATTATCATATATATATGAACAAGTTTTTGTATTTATATAGTACATTCTCTACAAACCTAAAGAAAAAATATTATTGGATACTTACTGTGAACTGTGAGCCTTACAACTGTACTAAGACCGGAACCAACTCCATTATTTGCTTCACAGAGGTAGAAACCTGCATCTGATGATTCAATGCTGCGAAAATTTAGCGAACCATTCATAAGGATATGTATATGTGAACTGCTAATGATTGTCTTAAAACGATCAGGAGGATTATCTAAAATAATTATAATAGAATACATTTTTTAAACTATCAAACAGATTATAGTTTTATTCATAAAAATAATAAAAATATACTCAATAATTTTAGTCTATATTTATTGTAAAATTTGTGTGAGATATTCAACATCATAATTTATTCCCTTGAAAAGTGTCGGTATAAAAAAAAAGTAATTGACGAAAAATGTTGTGAGGAATTTTAGCAATACATATTTTTATTAATGCTTAAATGTACAAAATACGCGAAATAAACTTTAAATAGTGCGAAATAGCAGAATGTTTTTTGTAAGCCTGTATATTTTGCGTATAGACTATAATAATGTATTGCCCCCGTATCGATGTAAATGTGACTAATGATGAATCCTGCGGCTTTACTGTACATGCAGGATCAGATGCTACAGCACTCAATACTGATTACTAGACTGCGGGTCACAATGTGCTATGCAGCATGTGTTTCGGCCAGGTGATTAGGTAATGTGAAACCCTCGATGTTTCGTTCCCAAGCAAGCTTGGTTCTCATTTCATCGACCCCAAAGGCTAAGTTGGGAGTCAAACCAAATACCTGCAGTGTGGCAGATAAGCATGCTGGCAATTGCGTCAATGGGCTTACATAATTTATCTATCGTACACTTAAAATACGCTTAAAAAATATTTATAATAAATTTTCCGAATGCTTATTTTCTTGCAGATTTAAAATAAAAAGAAATCTCTATAAAGTGTGATTTATAAAGATCAAAACAATAGGGTATTTTATTAAATATTGCCTCTAAACACATACATTTAAATGCATAGTTCAATTTAATACAAAAATGCAAAATTTAATTATATGAGTTCCTTTTTTTTGGAGGTGGGTCTATTTGAAAAAGACGGCATATAACTTTTATGCGGCTGATATAGATTAAATACACATAGAAACTGCTCATATAGAATTCTCCTTATCCATTTGTGAATTAGACACAAAAAGCTACATTTTGATACTACAAAATTCATACAGATATGATCTTTTAAATAATTCGTCAGATTTAAGAGACACACTCAAATGCGTGAAATTCAAGAAAGTAATGCTGATTTAAGATATCTCTGAAATATGTAAAAAATGTATTTATTGAGTTAAAATTTAGATTGCTTTTTGTGATGGTTAATTGTAAAATTTTCAAGTGAATTCGCATCCTCAAAATTCTTATAAAAAACTGGGGTGCATAGTTATAATTCGAAATATTATTTGCCGATTTTCTATTTATTAACGCTTTCCCACAAATTAAAAAAATGTTTACAAATTCGATTTGTCAATCTGTCTGTCCGTCTGGCCGCATTCTGACTCTTCTAAATATTCTTGGATTGCCTTCAAGTTTTCTGACGTTATTGACATTTATTCTAGCACGAACCCTATTTCAAATGAAGTGTCTACCATGCTAAGTTTATTTATAGGGACAGTCAAAAGTTTACCGTTACTTTGCGTTTTGTATGAAAAAATCGTTTCAAATGCATTTTAAAGATTTTACACTCTGTCAAACAAATTATAATTCGTTTACAAATTATGCTAAGATATGCTTTTTATAAAATATACGATGAAAAAGATAGCTACTACTCATTTACAGAGCCACACATAAGTATATCATTACATAATGGTAAATCGGTTGAATGTGCGACATATGTTAATTAAATTAAACTATTTTATGAATAATAAAATTGATACATGTCACTGAGGCTTAATACAAGTTATATGTTATAGTCGTGCATAATACATTTACATTGACACCCTAAAGATTTTAAATAATACATTCTTTCCGAAGTATTGTATATGTATCTGCTGACGGCTGATGGATGGATGAAATGCATTTTAATTATTATAGGTACTTTTAAGTTTCACTAAATCTATATGTATTATGTAGCGTGTATAAATACTTTAGTTGATATACAAGGCTACACAAAAGAGCTCGCAAATGTTATTGGATATGACCGTAAATTACATAAAGGTGGTTTTTAAATAAATTATAAATATTTACGCTGAACTGCATTCAGTCTACTAAGAAATGAAGATAAAATGATACACAGGGTCACGCAAAGAATTATATACATGGAAGCCTAAAAATGGTAATTTCTGAGAATGTGATTTCAATAGTTTTAAGAGTGTTTTAGTTTGAAATAATTTTTAGTTAAATGCTGGGCTGCTATTAAGGTATTAGATGAACAACAGAGCTGAACAAAAGTATTGAAGTATGTTTCTATATATTAGTGTAAATTGTTGAAAGAGAAATTTCAAGGTGTTAGTATTTTCATGCTAAACTAAATTTGAAGTTATATAGTAAATGCATCGGCCGACAATTCAAATACAGGGCTGTTGAAAACTATTGAAATACACATTTGGCTCTAGACAGTAATCTTTTTTCTCTAAATAAGGAAGTTTTGTTAAAGATTTCAGGAAGCGTTGGAAAATGTTTCATAATTTATGCTTAACGTATGATTTTTCTTGTTTCATTTTTTATAGGGTAACATATATTTTAAATATTGTTTTTAATTTTTAAAAATATTAATTTAAAATAAATGAATAAATAAATAAAAAATTATGCAACTTAACTTTTAAAAATATATTTTGATATAATATTTTTTCCTCTATTACGAAATTAATATTAAATAATAAAAACATAGATAATGTTACGAATTTTGTAAATAGTTAGTGTTTGTACTGTAAAATAATGTAAATAACCTTATTAAGCTCCATTTCTTTACTAATATTAGTTTTTGTTACAATCGTCTCTGTTATCAAGCAAACTTGTCTATTATTTTTCAGTATGTATCTACGGCAGATTGGCGAAAGAATCAAGATATCGCCAAGTTGGCGTCACTTTTGACGACTAATTTTGGTCGCCAAATTTGGCGATATATCGCCAAGTTGGCGACAAACTTGGCGATCGTTGGCGATGGTAACCCTTCCCTCTCTATGGTAACCCACCTTTAGATATACTGATACATTGAATGTTATTCCGTGGTTTTCTGGAATATTCGAGAAGCCTGCGGAAATTTCCGGCGCATGCTACTAGCCTATATAAGGAGAGCAGTACGAGCTGTTGTTGTTATTATTTGTCAGTCAGTCATTGAGTGAACAACTAGGCGATTGTTAAGCAAGTTTGCTTGAGTTTTATCTACGTTGTTTTGAATGTTATTTAGTGTTGAGACGTTGTATAAAGAGTCTCTGGGACCTATATCTGTACTTGTACGATAGATTTGAGCAGTTATTTTTGAATATCTAGTAATATTTGTGAGTTTCGAAGACTCTGTTGTTCTGAAGAGCTGTAAATAAATTATTTTCTACTTTTCTAAGACACAAGATTTGAAGTTGTCTAACCATAAGATCAAAAGAAACCTATATACGTTGGAACAATATGTTATTAATAATTCTTAACTTTTAATAAGTTAAAGACGTAA
The DNA here is from genome assembly GCA_964019185.1 of Maratus speculifer. Classification (NCBI taxonomy): domain Eukaryota; kingdom Metazoa; phylum Arthropoda; class Arachnida; order Araneae; family Salticidae; genus Maratus; species Maratus speculifer. Next base: position 42,372,708 of record OZ025297.1, on the reverse strand, counting down.
TAGGATGAAAAACATTTATGCAGGAAAGTGCATTGATAGCTTTCAACAACGATTGACCCCTAACAGTATGTTTAAATGCCTTTCTGTTTAAATATTCTGTTTAAATGTTTAAATATTCTTTCTGTTTATATTTCAATGTAACTAGAATATGTCATTACTACACACATATATGTACACACATTTATTTTAAGACATTTAACATACGGTCATTGTCCGTATGATTGCGTTAAATTCATTTAGACGATGTTAAATATATCCATATACGACAAAGCATAAAAATTTAGTAAACAGTCGAACAGTATTTTAAGCAATAATAAAAACAAATAAGGTTATTCCTTGAAAACGGTTTTTAAACCCAAAAAATCAATTCGTTTAATAATTTTAAAGAATAAAAATCAATGTTATTTAATAGCTGTTTTATTTTGAATAAACATACAGCAATACTTTTGCTAGGTGCGCAACTAAGTTTCTACGGTTTTTGATGAATAAAAAATTAAAAAAAACAAGAGAAATAAAAAATATGATTTATTGAAAGTATCGTCCCGCGCTAGCTACACATTTTTGCCATCTCTCTGATCATACATGAATACCATGACGATAAAATAACGTGTCTTTGGTCGGAAACCGTTTAGCCAATCAATTTTGCACTTCTTCGAAATTAGCCAAGTGTATCCCAGCTAACCATGCGCCATCGACCAGAACAAGCGATAATCGGAAAGGATCCGGTCTGACAAATATATCGGGTGTCGTAGCAGATCTTAAATCAGCGTTTTGATGTTATCCTGAACGACGGAATTCGATAGCATTGAACGTCGGCGTTCAGCATTATCACTCGTGTCCCATTCTGGCCGTTGTTTAAACAGGCATGGTTGAAATTAATCAGTTTTAGTCGATAGTGATGCCTATTGTCAGTTTCATCCAGTTTCAGCAGCTGATAGTATAAGATTCCTTTCTGATCCTACCAAACGCAGGGCATTGTCTTTTTTCGAAAGCGATTTGGCCATGCCGTTCGATGTTGATGATTCGCCACGTGAAAGGTACGATTTTTTGTAGCTGGGATTCTCGAAATAGATCTACTTCTCCTCGCCATTAACAATTCGATGCAGGAAACATTCTTGCAAATTTTCGATAATGGTTTTTCCATTTTCCATTTGTCTTCCAGTTAACTCATGTGGAATCCATTTTCTTTCCTTTTTAATTTTCCCCATGACATGTAAACGCTTGGAAATACTTTCTCGAGTCATATTTAATTTTTACTGAAGTTAAACTTGGATTTTTGTTAAGATCTTCTTGCAATAACGCTTGTAGATCAGCATCCTCAACCCGTTTTCATTTTTCGAAGAAATCGCCATTTTTAAAACATTTGAACATATTATCACAGAAAGTTTCCGATAGCGCATTTTTGCCATAGATCTCCTAAACAATTGATGTTTTTCAACTGCAATTTTTTTTCAGATTAAATCAGAAAAACAGAACTTGCCGAAAATGGTGTTTTTTGAGCAAAACTTGACATCTTCGTTGTTAAAAAATATTTTTGCATTATCATATGTATTGGTATTACGACAGTTTATTGTTAATAGATGTCCAAGCTATTAAAAAACATGACTTCAGACATGTACGTCGTCTTTATGTGTCGTTAGTGCTATCCATATGTGAAACTCGGAAACTGAGTATGGCACCTAGTAGTAAATAAGATATTTATAATGATAGAGAAGGACATGCTAACATCAATGTACAGATCTTGCAATTATTTTTCTAGTCCCAAAATAGCGGAATTAAAACCATGCTATGGTTTTTTCAGCAAGCCTTATATATATATATATATATATATATATATATATATATATACACAAAGTAGAAAATATCCAAAGATTTTCCCCATATGCTCATGATTCCAATATGCGTTCGTTGTCCTTAGAACACTCGTTAGAAGAACGATTGTCGAATGAAGATTTAAGTAATTATGTTTAAAAACAAAGCATTTCATTCTAATTTTGATTTTTGCTTTACGTATTTCTCCGAGAAATTTCTAAAATGTGCATTATTTATCTTTTTTTTGACATTATTACATGTTTAATTTTAATTACTCTGCCGGAAATGTTTAATTGAGAATTTTTTTAAGTTGAGGAATTTGATTAATATACCTTACTACCGGAAACTTTTCCAAAATATGGGACCACGAAAGCACTCTGTTACAGTTGCACTAACTTATATGGGCTTATAGTGCTCAAGCACACACAAAAATTTTGAATAGTAGTGTAATCAATTTTCATTGTTCTATTTTGTTATTTATTTCATTATTATAAAACTATTTTTTTTGCCAAATATTATGTGTTTTAATTCTTCGACTGACACCCATAAATCTCTAACGACTGAAATGTTCTGCTCCATGCTTAACTGTTTGTTATTTCAATGTGTAATCATGTTCATAATATGATGATATTGCAATAAATAATAGTGTCTTTATAATGAAAAACACATAAGAATATTATTTAAAAAAATTGAAACTGTATTAAAGCATGACTGCTTGACTTAACCCTTTGTTGCATAGCTTAACACTTTGCGACGCAGAGAAAATTCATTGCTTAAGTGTTGAAACTGATGACTGACACCGGAATTTGAAAACAGCTTTATTTGTAAAGAAGAAAAAGCTATTTTGCAGGAATTTAATGAACCGAAAATTTTTTAACCAAAATTCCGGTGCCAATGTGGCATTTGGGAATTAAATTCATTAGCATTTGTGAATGAATTTTTGTCCACTGTAGTGGACAGTATGCAACAAATTGTTAAAATTCTCATTTTTAACCATCTACCCACCCTTCAAAGGAAAACAAACTAAACGTACCATTTTACCAAAATAATTTTGAGCTCTCCTAATATTTTTGAGCCAACCCAATGTTTTTCAAAAGTTAGCGCAACTGTCTGTTATAAAAAAGTGCTTCCCGTCATCACAAGCAGATATTTGTTTCTGTATTTTATTAATAAAAGATGAAAAAAATAATAAAAAATGAAAAAAAATTGTAATGAACAAATTACAATATTCATATGAAAATCGAAATTCTAATCAATGTGAGACGTAAGATTCAGATTCAGATGACGAAAGTTTACCTCATTTAAGTTTACATGATTCAGATTCGACTTTGCAAAATGTAAGCTACTGGTTTAATAATGATAAACTCTAGACAGCTGCGGTCGTTAGGTACTATCAAAACACCCGTTCTTTCTTTTAAGCAGGCATTGAATTTAGTCATTTTTCTTTCTCAATTTGTCCGGTTTCAGTTTTTTTATATTTTTTGAACTGGGTTTCTGGTAAAGACACGTCTATTCAGGACGTGGGTGAAGTTCTCTGAACGTGGCTTTCGCTAGACAGTGGCAATATGAGACGAAAAGCTAAAGGATCGCTGACGTTAAAAGTAGTTTTAAAAAAAAGGTATAATGCAGTCATCGCTCGGTCTATTTTGGACCGAAACCAGCAAGGAAAATATCAAGGTTAAAGAAAAAAAAATATTTTGGTATTTAAATGTAACTTGGAAGTTTTCATGCATGGTTTCATTACGTTTCTCTATATTCAGAAACAATTGAAACTTTGATCAATCAGAAACTTTAAAAATAAGAGATTTTGATGTTTACCTAACACGATTTCCATAATAATTTATAGTAAATTAAAAAAATTTTAACACAGATACGCAACTAAAACCTCAATGTACAGTCATTTAGAAAATTAAATTATTCGTAAAATTTCAGAATACATCAATAACATTGTTTGTGATATAGTGCTACATAAGGCAATACGATTATTTAACACTCCACTATTACGCGTGAAAAAAAAAAAAAAAAAAAAAAAAAAACTTACATGAAAAAGGAAAATTCCGTATATACCATGAAACCCTTAGTCATAAAAAATACTCCGTCTCCTAAAACAATTCAATTTCGAATTCCACTTTCTGTCTCAGGCATTTTTCTTTTCTCAGAAATACGCATTGCTTACAGAAGCGAACCGGAATAATAAAAATGATTTTTTTTTTTTTTTGAAGAATAAAAACTGCAATTAAATTTAGCTTCATTAGCAAAACAATTGGAGAACTGTTCGTTAAAACTGTAATTGCTTTCAAAATGAATATAATTACTTTAATTTTTTTTTTTTTTTTTTTTTTTTTTTTTTTTTTTTTTTTTTTTTTTATTATTATTATTACTCACAATTTATCTCATTATTCGATAATTTTTTTTCGTGTTTTTAGATTGCGTAATTTTTTTTACAATAATTTATTTGTTAATTTGTATTATTTGCTAAACAATTTTATTTAAACCATGTCTAGACGAAAAAAATTACAAACAAAAAATATCTGCTTTTATGACTTTGAACACGGAATTTTTATTTTTCTAAAGAGAGCTTTATTTGAACAGAAGCACGCTGATTGCATATAATACTAAATTTTTTTTAAAGAAAATAATAATTTCAATAAATCTATACATATTATAAAAAAGTTACAGTGGATGCTGGACTCGGCAAAATTGAAACAGTCGTTCATGTCATTAAGAAAAATATGTAAAAATAATTCATATTTGAATATAAATCATCTTATCAGCATCATAATATTTTTTTATTTATTTCACTTATTGAAATAAAATTTTATTTTAGATCGAATATAATACCCCATCACAGCGTTAAATGGCCCACGTTTCAGGTTATTCTGATTTACTAAAGACCATAATAGTAAGTTTTTTTAAACCCGTAACTTTTTGATTACGGTCTAGACTGGCACTTCCACAGAATTTTTTAGTAACCATTACAAACTTTTTTTTGCAAATGAAACAAACATTTTTTTTGTAAACTGAACAAAAGAATTTTTTGTATAACTAACTTAAAACTTTTTAGTATGAGCCACCAAGCAAATTTTAGTAATAGCCTCCAAAATTATTTTGTGTAATCATTTCGTGTGCCCGAAGCACACGAGTGCCCGAAGTAGCTTCCTTCGAGCTGCATCCAGTGGGTAAAAAGACAGACTTCTGAAGCGGAAGATTTTCGGTGAAGCCGCAATAGATGGCAGCACCAAATATTGTTACCTGCTCTATTTTGACATGTTTCAAAAGGGAGGGAAATTCGAGAGATAATTACCCATGGTAACTGTTACGACAGGATTTTCATAATCCCTTTATTTAAAGAGTACTTACATTGCATACATTCGGTGCATATTTGGTGGCGTCCAGCATCGAACCCGGGTACTTTGAGCCTGTAGTTCGGTGCTATGACCACTAGGCTGCCACGGCCACATGAAGTGAGTTTTAGTAATAGCTTAAAAGTGTAAAACTATTAACTCTATTCGTTGCTAGCTTTTTTCTTGTAACCGAGTAAGATTACAAAAAAAAATTTTAATAATTACAAGGATCACTAATTTTTTTTTAGTAGATCGACCCTTTTTTTACAGTGTAGTATAAGTCTGTAATAGAAAGTGGTGGAAACAGATTTTTTTTTTTTTTCAGAAAGAGGTGCGAATAGAATATATGAATATTCGCTGGAACGACATATGTCCCAGCTCCGTAATCAAAACGTTAACCCATCAGTATTTTGTTTTAAATTCAAATGCCTATTTTTTAAAAGTCTTTTACAGAATTTTTAATTTTTATTACATCGAATTGTTCTAAAATTTTCACCTAATTGTATACGAAAAATGCTCGGACTAAATGAAGTAAAATTTACAATAAAAATTTACTGGTGAAGATAACAAATCATGATTGGAATAAGGATGCTCGTACTGGTATAGGTAAATCATGATTGGCAATAACAGACTGCGCGTATATCGTAAGAGCAGATGAAGGAAGCGGTTAATTATAAATTTAAAAGAAATTTATTTTCATAAAAATATTAATGCTTCAAAAACGAATAAGTTTCATTATCAATGAATTCTATGTTTTTGTTTCTGCAAAATATCCCATAAAACAATTATACGTAACAATTTTATTTTTACCGCTACATTGTGCTTAATATCCATCAGTTCAAATTCAATAATTTATGTTTCTTTAAGGGTACAGTGGACTTTCAAAATCGCAAAAAAAATCATCAAATTGTCGAATTTTCATATTAGCTTAATAACATTATTTGAACTACCTGATATTGAACGCAAAAAGATTTTTTCCACTTCGGCTAATTTTACTGGCGTTACAAGCATTTTTGTCCAATCAGCTGATTCTACCACGCCCTTTTGTTTACTTTTTCGCCGATTCTCATCCGTGAAATTTAGCCTAATTTTTCGTTCCATTTTACTCAATGGCACTCTTTTGCACTGAATACTTACTAATTTTGTGATTTCACAAAACAATACTTTAACTGTTTCTTTTAGCGCTTGTTTTACAATGTATTTAGAGGTATTCCTTTTTTGTCCCCAATCTTTTTAGCATAAAATAAAATAATATTTCTCAACAACAATTTAATATATTTAGCAAAAATTTGTACAATAAGAGGTATTTATACCATGTATATTTCCAGAAATTTTTTTAAAAAATCTTCAGAAAATGAAAAAGTTAGTTTTGAGAAGATTTTTATAATTCAGATACTTCACGTCCTTTGCATAAGTTACTGTCGAAGCCACACATTTTATGTGAATTTACCATAAAAACATAAACCACTTACATATAAGCTAGAAATGATATTATATCCCTTATATATAACTGAAACTGTGTCAGTAGGAACATATTAAGCATCTGTAACCACTGTAGTTACTAAAACCTATTTTTCTCAGAATGAATATTTTCTTCGTTTTCATGATTCCAAAATGTTCCTTGCGCAATACTTTATGCCCATTTTTTCTGATTTTTTTTAAATGCTCTCTATATATGTATTAACAAATGTTACTAAAAATAAACTTTTTTGGACCTATTTAAATTTTTAAAATTTCAGTTATATGGCATTTTTAATGATTTTTTAACGAAAAATCCAGAAAAATAAAGTTAAAATCATTTTTTTAATGCTTTACAAGTAATATGCTAAAAATGCTTAGTAACATTCATCTGTATATATGAAAGGGTCATTATGGAAAAATTTTGAACAAGTATGTGAAAACTGGTTGCGCATGGAGCATATGGAAATATTGACATTTTTCGTTAATTAAAAAAGTATATCTGCATTTCAAAAACTATTGAATATATTTTTAAAAAATGTGAATTAAGAGATATAGATACTATGACAATTTCCAGAAATTAAAAAAAAAATCATTGAAAATTAAAAAAAAATATTTAGTTTTGAGAGTCCACTGTACCCTTAAGCAGTTATTCAAAAGTCATAATCACCGAAGAGTCAAAACATTATGACCATCACACACATTTGTTGGATTTAACTCGCCTCCATGATAAATACGGCACAAAACCAAATGGGAACTGTATTTAAATGTTTCTTTGAAATCTGGGAATCATTCTCGTATTCACCGGACATCAACGCCAAATATTTTTACATTAGCCCCATGAACATCATGACTTTTCTATGAATGAGAGTATGTTGCCTCGTCCGATGAAACACAATTCATCCTTTAATACGCGGATAGTCGCGTTAGGGTACGCCGTCTTGTAGGTGAACTGTTATTCCCTCTTATACAATGCGTCATACACAGACCGGTGGTGTCGATATTAAGGCTGCGAGCGAACAGCACTAGTTTTTATTACACTAAAAGAGTCATCAATCAATCTTTGTTTAAGAAGGGAACAAAGGTAAAACCCCTTTAAATGATTTTTGAGGGACTGACCCTACCAAATTGACAAAGGAAGGGGAACTTTTATCTATTCAATCTTCAGTCGTAAAGCTGTCAATTGATTTCGCTTTAGATTCCTCTCTTGAAGTTCAAAAAAAGTTCACTGAAAAAGTACTTTATACATCAAAGTGCCGACACGAAAGATCAAAAATAGCGACACCTGACTGCAAGAAGTTAGTGCTATGTGCGTAGACCTTAAGCTTTGGTTAACGTTCTCATTGGGGATCTGTGCGACCTGTGCTTGTGATAGAACAGACAATGAAGGACGCGGACTATTGAAGTATCATTGTGGTACTTTTAAATGGTACTTGTCTTCCGAAATGGAAATGTTGGCTTCCAGAAAGACAACGCTTCATGTCACAGGACTTGAATTGTGCTCCTTTGGTTCTAGAAACATAATGCTGAATTCCAATTAATGCCTTTGCCTCCTAATGTGACAGATCGTAATCCGAGAGAGCACATTCCTTGTGTCAACTCAAAAACAACCATTTTGGATTATCCCAGATATACATGACCAGTGTTTAAAGATCTGATAAAATTTATCTGCAGTCATCTATCCAGGACGTGTGGAATCCATGGCAAGACGGGTTACAGTTGTTTTGTGGGTCAAAAGTGAGCCAACGGGTTAGCAAGTAGGTATTCATAAAGTTTTGGCTCTTCTGTGAAATTCAAAATTGATTTAGTTACATGCAGCATAAATATCCACAACAGCACAACCAGTCTTTTTGGCGTCAAAAAATCGCTTTAAGTATAACTGTCACAATGTTGACGCCTAAGTGGTATATTTTTTCCCATTACTCTAATAATATAAGGCAACCATCTGGTCGTGATATTATTGTTAAGAATGAACATTGATATGGTGACGAGCCAGATAATGTGACAGCATAGCAGCGTTCTATGCCACGTTAAGTTTTATTCCAAGCTAGAATTTTTAAGGAATATATGGCAGCGTTCATTAAAAAATCAGACTTGGATTTTACCTTATCAAATGTTTTATTTGTTTTAGATGGTTTATTCGTTTTTTTATTTAATTGCGTTTTTCATTTTATTTTTCAATTTATTTTATTTTATTTTTCTTGAGGCATGTATAGGTCGACATTTAACAATTTTTAATACATTACTTTTGTCGCTGTTTTTTTTAAACTAAATTATTTTTCAACTTTAAAAGCTTACGATCTTAATCTTCTCAGACGTTTGATGCAACACAGTTCATCATAAAACACTAAATATTATCTGCGGAAACAATATTTTATTGGGATATCGTTTTTGAAACGAGTGTCATTAATACTCTAAAAAATTGATTTATTGATGCTATACGCTAAACTAAAATACAGTACCTTTATCTCACAGATAAAAAAGATCTTTACTTTTTTATGGGCATATGATGTAAAACATAAAAGATTGTCAGATTACATACGTTTTGTTACTTCTTTCATAGTAGTTCTGACAAAACTGACAACTGAAAAAAAAAAGACGAACAAGGGTAGTCTTCAATTGCCAGATCGGGATTTTGCCGAGAGATGTGTAATTAGAAAGATTTTATCAAGGTGATCAAAGAAATGGAGTCAATTACACGTCCAAATGCAACTAATGATAAATTATAGGCCTCTGTTATGTACTATTGTACCTGTCATTTATTGATTTCTCCAGGTCTCTAGCTATGTAGAAAAGACACACTGTGTGTTAAAAAAACATCTTAAAGTACAGTTTGTCATTTATTTTATTTGTTTTTGTTAGTGTGATGTTTGCGAAATTCCCATTCTCCATCTTGTAAAAAACTGAAGATTATGCTTTAAAGAACTTCAGAAACTAACTCCTTGCCCACCTGCGATGCATCAGTATGGTTTCAAAACGCTTTAATTGGAGACATAGGATCCGGTCTTTTTATCAGTTAATAAGGCATACTTTATTCCCCTGACTGCGGAACAAAACGGCAAAAAATTTTATTTGAAATTTTTATTAAATGGAAGAAAAAGATAATTTTTGCAACATGATATAGGAAATTTGATTATGTTGACGCCTATAATCCTCGAGAGTATTAATCATTACTCTTTGTTTTAAAGCAACATTATATCTTTAGAGTTATAATATTATAAATAATAGCAGGGAAATGGGAAGTTTAGCACCTGGGTCTATCAGTTCACAGCATTAAGAAGGTCAACTGAACTTGTAACAACTACGACAACTGCGAAGCATCCACTTTCATTGTGTATACTTGAAGTCGGAAACATTCATACGTTGGCCATTTCAACTCAGAAATGCTCCAACTACTATGAATTTATTTTTTTCAGCAAACATAAACTCTCTCATCTGTAATCTCTATGGTCCGTCAACTCTTTTTACTGCTACACAGATTGCCTTTTCTTCATAGCTAGCGACTTTGAGAAATCAATAAATGACAGAAACACCGGTCTATAATTCTTCAGTAGTCTCATTCGGATGATAAACAATCCCTTGATCCTTATGGTAAAAGTGTTAAAACGACACTACTCTCGACACAATTCCGATCTGACATTTGGAAAAATTCCGAAGTAAACGTTTTCGAAAAGCTTAGTGCATTATTTTTTTTAATGTTGCTTGAATGAATTATTTAAGTTCTTCAACTTATATTGAAAATTGTAATTTCGCGAAGTCTTATTTTAAAAAGCCCTAACATTCTAACGTCAAAATTCATATTACTTATAATTTAGGGGATTTTCTTATGTAAAACATTTAAATTTCCAAAAAGGAAATGATCTTATTCGTAAATATTAATATGTAGCATAGAATTATCAAAAATATTGTCAAACATAAGCATCTTAGGGACTTGGTAAATTTTGCATGTTTGGTTTATTATTGTAATGGGATAAATCTGTTTTGTTTAATTAACGAAATCCATTCAAATATAAAAAATAAAATTATAAGTAATAGCTAATATATTTGAGATGATTGTCTAAAATATTATTTCATAATAATGCTTTTAAAAAGTTTCAAATTTTAGAATAACACTTTAATAATATATCTTCCAATTAACAAAATATAATTACACTCCAAACATATTTTCTTAATATTTAATTTGGACATCTTACCTCATTAATCGTCAGGTTGAAGAGAGATATATATATAAATATAAAGAATTTTTATAACACTCAATTAATATACAAGAAAAAATCGATAGTTGATTTTTTGTTACGAAGGTATTCAGAAATCACAAAATTAAACCTTTCATATCAAGACCGTCAAATTATTATAAAAATGCATTTATTTTTTTTTCCTTTGCACATTTTACTCAAGCTTCTCTAACAGAAATGCCAGAATTTCATTAATATTTGTTTTTACTCATATTTTACTTAAACTCAAAAATAATGTTCTATTTACAAAGAAAATTCAAAAAGTAAAATTGTCTTGAATTTAAGCATTTTTTTCAATTTATCACATGAAATTCAAAAGTTGTGTAGGTCAGATTGATAATAAATATGTAATCTCAACAAATATTTTTTATATGACTTTCAAATAAGGATAAAACATAACTTGCTTACATTTTTTTTTCCATTTGTTTACACATAAAATTTAAATTCAAGCTCTTATATTACAACTGTATTTTTTTTTAGTTATAAGTGTGGACCAAATGAAAGTAGTATTGCTGTGATAACTCCTCCAAATTTAAAGAGAAATATGATTCTCGTGCTGATTTTCCTATGGAGGGCACAGTGAGCTGGATATACACGCGCTGTTGTTAGATCCCGACATATGAGCGTGTGATAGCGTGTTAACCCCTTGGGGACAAGCAACACGTATACGTGCCGCAAAAATGGCTTAAGAATTCTTGTTTATACCCACCGGAAAAATTATACTGTAAAATTTAGCTCATTAAATGGAAGCATTTTCTCGATTTATAAAGAAACAAATTTCTGTATTTTAAAACCGGTGACAAAGAAATAAAAATTTCGCAAAAGGCTCCCGTCGCGAAGGGGTTAAAATGCATTAATCGTATCATGGATGCCACCAAGGTGATCGTGCATTTTTTAACAGCGAAAAATACGAGTGGTAGTGAAATCATCGAGTACAAATGTGCATGATACGGAGTATATGTCATGCGATTGGTATTTCGATGGTGCAGTGATTTTTGTAGTGGAAGTAGACCACTTGAAACTTGACCAGATTGTTACCTGCAGTGAGAACTGCTTGTTCCATAGCGAAAATCCCTACACCGTTGAAATATCGATCGGCGTGTATGCATTTCATGCCATGCAGATTTTGCATTCGGTAATAGACTTCACTAGCACTCACATTTGTCACTGTTAAAAATTACACAACCGCGCGTTGATAGTGTTTGGAGACAACTATGATCTGAACGATGCCTTTTAACATAATCCCACTCTATCGAACACGCAACTGGCAGGATCTGATCGCATGCATTCTCAGCACTGTGCTCCCTATCATAGCATACTCATATTCCTAATCAAATGGCCGAGTCATTACCACTCAAGTCAGTGCCACTTTCATTTCAACGACCAATGCATTTTTTAGTTAAAGCTACAATGGTATAACTGCATATTTAGTTTAAAATGTATCTGCCATCCTGTGTACATATTTTTTTACGGGACAATGTGAACAATTGTAAATCATTGCATCAAAGTTGTACAGGGGGCATGAATCGAATGAGAAATAAATGTTGGTATCATTAAAGTTTTTATGTATACATTCGGTATTCTGCCACCAATTTCCCTATAATATCCTGATAAACGTGCAATAAAATACGAAAAAAAAGCATTTGTAATTTCTTTGAATAATTTTTCGCGAAAAAAATATTTTTATTACGATTTTGAAATGATGAACTATTATTAAAACTTTACAAACTTAAATTTTATGCAGAAAAAAAGCCTTTATGTATATTCTTGCTTCTCCTTGAAACTCATATAAACGAATTTTATACACGAATTTTATAACAGTATATATCATACAGCACGATAGTGGACAGCGGAGCCCAGATGCATCTCCATGTTAACCCCCTGACTGCCTTGCAAAACGGCAAAATTGTAATTTTTTTTCTCCTGAATTTATTTTTAATGTTAATAAAAGATAGATTTTCTATAATGGTGTAATTTTTTTGTTACGTATATGCTTACAACCCTTCAAATTATCAATCATAACATAATTTCTTAAACATGGATTTTATTTGTAGAATTATATTAATTTACATAAAGCTTCAACTGCAGTTAAACCTTCAGCCTTCTGAACGGATATATACGGTCGCCGCAGTGAGGAGGTTAAAGTCCAAAGTTTGCCTCTTAATAACTTTGGACCCAATCTTTCGGATCGTGACGAAATTGAAAACACGACGTGTCCTACTCTAGACATCAAAGTCTACAAAAAATCATCGAGATACACTGATTACTTATGGAGATCTAAAATCCCTGTTTTGTCACTTTTTCTCGTGAAAAAGAAAAAAAGACAAACAACTCAATTGTAACCCGAACTAGGAATCATTCAGCGATGTGTAATAGATTGTTCGAAAGCTTTTAATTTAAATATGTGCCCTTCAAAAGTCCTGTCAAAAAATATCTAGCATTGAGGAAACGACACCCGTTTAAAATTTGTATAACGCTATACCTTCCATAATTTAACATTATAGAAATCTATCCTTTTTAATTGCTAATTCAATTATTACTTTCGAGTTGCCACAAAATAAAAAACAATTCAATAATTTAAAAAAGAAATGATAACACGCATTCTTTCTTTATAGATCAATAAAAATTCTGATTTTCCTAATAGAATTTTTTATTTTTGAAATTTACGTCATTCGAAACAGAAAATGCATATTTTTCATAAACATATATAAAAACTGTAACTAAGTGTGTGTTAAAACAACATCGCACCTTTATTTAAGAGTTTTCAGCGTCAAAAGAGTTGCTACAATACAGATATTTCAATTAAAAAGAGATAATTAAAAAAAAATTCTTCTATATTTATAAAAATAACCATTTGAAAAAATGAAGCTATGAAAATCTGTGTAGATACCAATGGTCATAAGAAAATCTGCGTAGATATCGAGAAACTGAAGTTGGACTACAACTTGAGAAGGGGCGATTCTGTCGCAGAATGTCGCCAAGTTTTTCGCCAACTTAGCGATATATAGCCAAATCTGGTGCCGAAAATTATTTGCCAAAATTGGAGCCAACTTAGTGTTATTTCCAGTATTTCGCGAAACTAATATGCCTACTAATAACTTTAAACTAATACTAATAATAGTTTTGATTGTCAGTTAAAGGTGATTGATAAAGTTACTGAAAGGATCTTAAAAAGCTATGAAATCATATAAAAAACGTGTGCAACCAGATAAAAAAGTAGAGCTCGATCTAGAAAAATGTTACAGTAAAAATTGGAAAGTACTTTCAATCTAAAAATGTGCGTAGAAAAGAAATGGAATCAGATTGTCCGTAAAGCTCAGGAAATTACCCAAATTTTTGTTAGCTGAAAATGTGGACTCAGCTTTACTGGTGCCTTATATTCAGAATTATTCTATTATCCACTCAAAATGACTACTGAGGAAAATAGTCAATAGAATATATTATGTTGTCTCAAATCAGTTAAGCTCCACAACATTAAATGAATATAAATCATGAAGTAATAATTAATGTATAACATTATTATAATCGGGTTGTTCAGGAATTTATGTAAATAAATGCGTCTGAACACAAATATTTAGTATATGGTTGATTTGTATCTGCTCAAGGTTTTGAGTTTACTCGGAGCTTTGATCTTCCACTTATCAAAACTGCTGGAATGGAATTGTGTCCACAATTTGTACTGAACGAACCGCTCTCATACTTCATTACATCAGCCTTTAATAGGTGGTTATGAGCCCAAATATTTAAACTGGTTATGGATGATTGAAATACGGAGTGAGTTAAAAATGCCTCTTTTTCCCTGATTGATTTTAAGGCCCCAGTAAAGCACAACCCACATTTTCAGCTAACAAAAATTTGGGTAATTTCATGAGCTTTACAGACAGTCTGATTCAATTTCTTTTCTACGCACATTTTTAGATTAAAAATATTTTTCAATTTTTACTTTAACATTTTTTCAGGTCGAGCTCTACTTTTCTCTCTGGTTGCACCAGTTTTTTTATATGATCTTAATTGAATTTCTATGCCTATAAATATTATCGATTGTTTAAAATTCCAAGTACTAAATAACCAGTCAAATTAGAAAATTGATTTTACAGCATAGTTTAGAAAACAACAAAGACATTTCAAGCAAGCATAAAATGAAAATAGAACAATTCTATTATGTAACATTCTGGAAAACGATTGTAAGTGATTTATTGAAGGCTTGAACCGGTGTTTTTAGCATTGTCTGTAAGTGATTTATACTGGTTAAGTTCAATCTTTGCTGGCAATTCTTGTTTCATTCAATTACTTGAATATTAAATGAATTATTTTGCACCCAAAAAGGTTAAGAATAGAAGAGGATGATTTATATTTATTTATTTATTTATTTTTGAAACATTGTATTTTTGTCACATAAATACAAAAACAAGCAGGGATCGTGCGGAACAGCTAATTTCCCAGCTTTAATTTTAATACTTTTTGTTTTATAAAAAAATAGTTTCGCCTTTTTCAAAAAAGAGATTTTTGCAAAGTATTCTTCTACCGAAGGATGTAGTGGTCTAGAAATTCCTTGAGTCATACGAACTCTTAATATGTCTATGTAATTTGCAGAAATAATATATTTACTGAAAAGAGTGTTGTCAAAATTATTGTTATATTTTGGTAAAAATTAATCGTTGTAAATACGTTTCGTTTGAATTCATGAAATTATTCTTATATATTCAGAAGATAGATAGCATTCAGATAAGCAAGAAACTTCAGTGCTAATAAGAAAAAAAAATCCTACTCATAATTCACAAGATTTACCATAAATTTTATTGACTTATTAGTGGCGTGTATTATGCTTCGATAATTGGCAAAGTATTATTATTATTGTTATTATTACTTTTATTACTATTATTTTGTAATATTTGATCTAGTGGAGAGTAGATACAAGAAATGTTGAGCCTAATCTAAAACCGAGAGTGTTATGATATGAAATATTTCATCTAACACAAAAATATGGTGAACCCATTTAAATATGATATGGATTGTAATCTTTTATTTTTAAATTATGAATGCAAAGCATTTTCGCAAATTGATGAGTAGCACTTGAAACATGAAATTCATATTCTTGTTTCTTGAGTGACTGTTGATTCATCTGACTAATTCTCACGTTTGAATGTAATATGGGCACTAAAGGATCTTGTGTTTTTAAAAGTTTTTATCAGGATATTCAGGTTTTTATTTATTTTGCCTTTTTTAACTAAAAAAATTCTCTTTTACATAAGTAATACCATACATATTTTTAAATAATTTATAATTATTTGTGTGTTATTTTTTATGATTTAAAACCTACCTTGATCTGCACGATTTTAGAGGAAATAAATATTTTCTGATAAGAAATTGGGACAATACAAATGCATTTCATTACTGCAGGTGCCTTAAATATTTAGCTAAGGCTGAGTTGATAAATTGATAGCTAAAAGTAATTGTTCTATAAAATTCTAAATGTAACTTTTTTGCATTGTCACTGCAAATAACAAAATAATAATTGTGACATATTGAATTTGCGAATTTATATTTTTACTAATCATTAAAATTGTTTAATGTTTGCAATTAATTTAACTATCTATACTGAAATTAGCCATAAACAAAAATTCTTTATTTGTCATAATAAAATCATATTTACTACTAATATTAATATCTGGTATAAGAACTAATATAGAAATCATATGATGAAATCTAGCATATTTATTTTTTGAAGAACATACATTTTAAAATGAATAGCGTGCATATAAATAAGATAACTTCGTATACGCACACAGATATATATATATTTATGTAAATATATCTGTATATACTATATAAATATATTACCATAATAAATTACCCCATTAAAATCTCAAAAAAAAAATCCAAAATGTAAAGAACCAAAGTAGAATTATCAGGCCTACAAAATAAAGAAATATACATATCTATATCGCTATACCATCTTCTTTAATGAAAAATACGTACGTTACTATTACTAACACTTCTTATACCATTCATGAACAAAAAGAGTAGCATTATATTAAAGTAAATAAAAATTTTGTTCCCAAACTTCTGTTTAAATGATGTGTAATTCTATTTATATTTTGATGCATTGTTATATTTAAACACCCCGTTTCGCATTCCTCAACATAATACCAATCAAATAAATATTGCACGAAAAATGTTTATTTATCTATTAAAATTTTTTGAAAATTAAAAAATTTAAAAAAGCGTTTGTTGCTGTTATAAAATTAGTGATATATTGTAATCTTAATCTTTCTTACCTCAATTGCGAGTTCTAGATGCTTTCTTTTTGATGATCTTACTTAAAAGTATTTACTTCAAAGAAGAATTATTTTGCATGAAAATAAACATTTATGAAAAAAAAAACTAATATTTAGAAACTACTTAAAAAACTGTTTTCTTCATTTTATATTTATATTGTGTGCATCCTGTCTCTAGAAAAAAATCAAAAACAAAAAACAAAAAGGGTCTTTTCTTTTCAAATAGCTTATTATAAGCCCGTCAGTCCAGTAATCTGGAATCTGAGTGTCAGAAATCACAACTATTAGAAAAAGAAATTAAAAAAATAATAGGAAAACAATAAAACATTTAAACAATAAAAAATATAACTTTTTTTTTTATTTCTCCTCAGATTTGTATGTCTGTACTATATTTGACATTTCTCTAATTACAAAATTTCAATTAATAAATTCTTCAAAACTTTTGATTACGAAACTCTCAATTTCGATAGCAAATAAGCCAACATCTCAGAATTACTCTTTCCATCAAATCTAAAAATTAATCAACGAAATTTAGCCGACATACTGTTAAAAACTTTACGCTTATCAAAACCACAATTTTGAAAAATCATGAACCACTCAGTTTCCGACTTTTCCATATTTCCATCTCTAATCATTAAAAATCAATTCCTTCGAAACTAATTTCTTCTCTCTAATTAGAGCACAGCGTGAAATATGAAATTAATCTCCGGTATGCGTTCGCACAATATAGTGCCGAAGTTAAAAGTGAAATTAATGTACCTGTGGTAACTTTTTCGCCTGTTTCTGGACTGTAATGATTTGTACGAATCTATCTTTTTTAAGCTATTTCATAGTTTTTATCGCGAACTTTGAGCGCGGCGAACGAATCTAGAAATTCCGTAAGGATAAAAAAACCTAACACTTCGGCTAACGTAGTTTCAGCTCGGCAGACTTCTCATTTATTCAATAAAATGAAAAAAAAATTGTTTTCTTATCGGTCATCACGCTCAAAAATTGTAACTTGAATTAATATCAAAGAAAAGAAAAAAACTTGAATTAATATCAAACACAAAAAAACTGCATAAATAAAAAAAAAATAAATAAATATAATTGCATAAGTTGATATAAAATGCTATGCAATAGCTTTACCGCAGCAGTCCCCGAGTACCACAAGTATTTTTTTCTTTTTATTTACATTGCAATGCTTCTGTAACAAACATTTTTGCTACTAATTTCTTCTCAATCTTTTTTTTAGGCCACCAGCCGCATCTAAACATTCATATGGCTCCCATTCCATTGAAAACCAATCCTATTTTATTATTCTATATGTAAAGTTGTTGAGCAATTAGATAGTCCGTAAAATAACTGCATTGTTCTATTTTTACTTTCATTGAACGAAGCAAATCTTTCTTCCTTTTTTTAACAACACCAGAAAACAATCCACTCTATTTAAAGGCATATATATGCATATGTGATCCTGAATGGGTTAAAACAAAATTTCTTGAAATAAATATTCTATTCAACTTTGAAAACTGTGACAGATAACCAATTTTAATTGCAAACACGTGAAGTCAAACTGAATTTTTTTTCTCATTTCCCATCATACTTTATGTCTTTTTGATATTTTACATTTCTCTAATTACAACATTTCAATTAATATCATCTTCAATCTTCACCTTCTTCAATCATTTTCAAAACTTCCGATTACAATTATCTTAACCTCGAAATTTAATAAGTCAACATCTCAGAATTACTTATTTCATCAAATCTAAAAATTAATCAACGAACTTTAACTGACATATTTTTAAAAACTTTACGGTTATCAAAACTGTAATTTTGAAATCTCATCAACGACTATAGTTCCGACTTTTCCATATTCCCATCTCTAATCATTTAAAATCAATTCCTTCAAAACTAGTTTCTTCTCTGCTAAATGATGCACAGCGTGAAATACGAAATCAATCACCAGAATGCGTTCACACCATATGGTGCTGAATTTAAAAGTGAAATGAATGTACCTGTGTGAGCAGTTTTCGACGGTTTCTGAACTGTACAGTACAGCTCAGTTATGATCTGTATTTTTCTTTTTAATTATTTTTCTATACTTATGTAACAAACTTTTTTTGCTATTAATTTCTTTCTTAATCTTTATTTTTTGTGGCCACCAGCTGCATCTAAACATTCATATGGCTCCCATTGCATTAAAATTCAATCCTACTTCTTATATTGGATGTAAAATTGCTGAGCAACTATGTGATTTGTTAAAAAACTACGTTTTTTCATTGTTGCTTTAATTAAAGGAATCAAATACTACTTCTCTTTTTATTGGCGTCAAAAAAATGTGTACTCTCTTTAAAGGCACTTATATAAATACATGATCTAGAATTATGGGTTAAAGCAAGGTTTCCTAAAATAAATATTCTATCCAACTTTAGAAACTATAACAAATAAACAATTCTAATAGCAAACATATAAATTTGAACGCGAAGTATTTTTTCTTATTTCTCATCATACTTGTGTGTCTCTATGACATTTCACATTTCTCTAATTAAAAAATTTCAATTAACAGTTTCGTCATAACTTTTGATTACGAAAAGCTCAAATTCGATAGTTAATAAGCCAACATCTCAGATTTACCTATTCCATCATTTCTAAAAATCAATCAACGAAATTTATCTGACATAATTTTAAAACCTCTAAATTTGATAACTCATCAACTGCTCTATTTCTGTCTTTCCCATATTCCCCCATCTCAAATCATTAAAAATCAATTCCTTCAAAACAAGTTTCTTCTCTGCTAAATGGCGCACAGCGTGAAAATACGAAATCAATCACCGGAATGCGTTTACACAATTTGGTGCGGAATTTAAAAGTGAAATTAATATACCTGTGGTAGCATTTTTAGCCTTTTTCTGGACTGTAGAACTCATTAAGAATCTATACTTATCTTTTTATTTATATTGCTGTACTTATATAACAAACTAGTTTGCTATTAATATTCTTTCTTGAACTCTGTTTTTTTTTGGTCACTAGCCGCATCTAAACATTCATATGGCTCTCACTTCATTGAAACGCAACCATACTCCACATACTAGATGTAAAGTTACTGAGCAACTACGCGATGCGTAAAATAAGTACATTGTTCCATTGCTGCTTTAATTAAAGGAAGCAAATTTTATTTCCTTTTGTTTAATGGCGTCAGAAAAAAATGTTCACTCTATTCAAAAGCACATTATGCATTCATGATCCGAAAAAGGTTAAAACAAGGTTTCCAAAAATAAATATTCTATCCAACTCTGAAAAAAAAATGACAAATAAATAATTTTAATAGAAAATGTAACATCAAACATACATTTTATTTTATCCTTATCATACTTATCCATCATACTTTCATGTCTATTTCACATTTTACATTTCTCTAATTACAAAATTTCATTTAATAGATTCTTCAAAACTTTTGATTACGAAACTCTTAATTTCTATAGTTAATCTCGTGCTATCGAATCTAAAAATTAATCAACGGAAATTAACTGACATATTTTTAAAAAGTTACACTTATGAAAACCGTAATTTTGAAAACTCATCAACACTATATTTCCATATTCCCCCATCTCTAATCATTAAAAATCAATTCCTTCAGAACTAGTTTCTTCTCTGCTAAATGGCGCACAGCGTGAAAATACGAAATCAATCTCCGGAATGCGTTCGCACAATATGGTGCCGAAAAGTTAAAAGTGAAATGGATGTTACCTGTGGCAACTTTCCAGCGAACGTGTGGTTGTGGCACTCCTTCCGCTTGGCAATCAATTACCGCTGATCGACCGACCACGGCGTATGTGTCCTTCGGTTCAAGAACCCATCGTGGAGGAACTGAAAAGTGAAGTTAAATTGAATTTAAATATATTCGTCTGTTTCATTTGCATTTAAGTTTATGAAACTTTTCACATTAATATTAATGATCTGAAATTGATATAGTTTCAGATTTTTCGGAGTGGAGAGGTTTTGAGTAAAATCAGAATTTTTGATTTGTAGTTATGAAACGATACATTAAGAATTATGTAGGTGAAAATTGTGCTATGCTATTTTCGGAGTAAATAGTTAACATTAGATATTGGTTTGTTGTTGGAATGTAGTACTAAAGATGCATAGGTTATGATTTTCGTTTTTAGCATAAATTCAGTTTATCTGTCTATTTGCTGAAAGGCCGTTTTTCCGACACTGCTCTAATGCTTGTAGAAATAATTATATTATAATTAAATTTGTATATATGAATGATGTTTTTAATATAATTTACACTACGGGAAGTGTTGTATTTAATTTTCCGCTACATTGATTTTATGAAGGATGCATGTTTACTTGACACACAAAAATTTTTTATATTATTTTACGTAAAAATAAAATTTCTTAATAATATTTGGTTTATTAATATATGTTTCATAATATATACATGGTGCAACTTTTTTTGTTATTTTTTATTCAAAAAATAAGAAACACGAATAAAATAAAATTTAATTTAAATACATTCGTTTAAATTGAAGATTAAATTGAATTTAATATATTCGTCTGTTTCATTTGCATTTAAGTTTATAAAACTTTTCACATTAATATTAATGATCTGAAATTGATATATTTTCAGATTTCTGGCAGTGGAGGGAATTTTTCACTTGAAGGGATAAGTGTATATATAGAACGATAAATTAAGAAATATGTAGATAGAATGTGTGTCATGATATTTTCGGAGTCAGTAGTTAAATTTAAACATTGGTTAGAAATTGAAGAATATATGCATAGATGGTGATTTTTGTTAAAACTGTTGTTAGCTTTCGTTTTTTCAAAAACTAAAACAAAATCACTTCACCTTTTTTCATTCACGTATAAAAACATTTCATATTTATTTACTAATAAATATTAATTATTTGTGACACCTTCTAAGTAAATAAATATGAAATGTTTTTATAGGTGATTTTTGTTTTTAGAATTTATCAAAATAATTTTACGAAATAGTTTACGAAATCCGTTTGTATTTCTGTTTGCCGGAATGGCGTTCTTGGTCTAACACATGAAGAAAAAATTAGGTTATCATTAAATTTGTATGATAATGAGGCTCATTATAGAATTTATAGTATGTTACTTGTGATTCATTTTATTCAGTTTGTTTACATTTTTTTTTATATCGTTCAGAGTAAAAATGCAATTTCTTATCAATATTTGGTTTATAAGCATGTGTTTCATAATAAACGCATGGCGCATTTTTTTATTATTATGTTTGATTTAAAAAATGAGGAACTGGAATAAAGTTAAATTGAAATTAATATATACGTCTGTTTCATTTGCATTTAAGTTTATGAAACTTTTCACATTAATATTAATAATCTGAAATTGATATATTTTCAGATTTTTCAGAGTGGAGAGATTTTGAGTAAAATGAGAATTTTTGATTTCTAGTTATGGAACGATACATTAAGAACTATGTAGGTGAAAATTGTGCTATGATATTTTCTGAGTCAGTAGTTAACATTACATATTGGTTTGAAATTGAAGAATATATACATAGATCATGATTTTTGTTTATAGCATTAATTCCGTCTATCTGTCTGTTTGCCGAAAACCGTTATTCCTGCACTAACGCGTGTAAAAATAATTGTGTTATAGTTTAATTTGTATATGTTAATGACATTGCTATAGAATTTACACTACGGGAAGGTTTGTATTTAATATTCAACTAGATTGATTTTATGAAGGAGATAGGTTTACTTGACATTCATGTTAGTCAACTTGTTTACAAAAATATTTTATATCATTTTACGTAAAAATAAAATTTCTTAATAATATTTGATTTATTAGTATGTGTTTCATAATATATACATGGTGCAACTTTTTTGTTATTTTTGATTTAAAAATTGAGGAACTGGAATAAAGTTAAATTAAATTTAGTATATACGTCTGTTTCATTTGCATTTAAGTTTATGAAACTTTTCACATTAATATTAATAATATGAAATTGATATATTTTCAGATTTCTTGGAATGAAGGGAATTTTTCACTTGAAGGGATAAGTGCATTTATAGAACGATAAATTAAGAAACGTGTAAACGAAATGTGTGTTATGATGTTTTCGGAGTCACATAATTTTTAAAAGTTTACGAAATCAGTTTATATATCTGTTTGTCGGAATGTCGTCGTTCTTGTTCTAACACATGATCAAAAATAAGGTTATCATTTAACTTGTATATGTAAATGAGGCTCATTATAGAATTTATACTAGGTTACTTATGATTCATTTTATTCAGTTTGTTTACATAACATTTTTATATCGTTCTACGTAAACATAAAATTTCTTATAAATATTTGTTTTATAAGCATGTGCTTGATAATAAACGCATGGTGCATTTTTTAAATTATGTTTGATTTAAAAAATTAGGAAAACGAAGAAAATTAAATTGAATTTAATATATTCGTGTTTCATTTGCATTTAAGTTTATGAAACTTTTGACATTAATATCAATGATCTTAAATTGATATATTTTCAGATTTTTCAGAGTGGAGAGATTTTGAGTAAAATGAGATTTCTTGATTTTAAGCTATAGAACGATACATGGAGACTTATTTAGGTAAAAATTGTGCTATGCTATTTTCGGAGTAAATAGTTAACTTTAGATATTCGTTAGTTGTTGGATTATAATACTAAAGATACATAGATTAGGATTTTTGTTTTTAGCATAAATTCCGTTTATCTGTTTTCCGAAATGCCATATTCCTGTTCTAACGCGTTTAAATGTTATTATATTATCATTTAATTGGTATATATTAATGACGATTATAATAGAATTTACACTAGAAGAAGTGTAGTATTTAATTTACCGCTGGATTGATTTTATGAAAGAGATAGGTTTACTTGACATTCATTTTTTTCAACCTGTTTATAGAAATATTTTACATCATTTTACGTAAAAATAAAATTTCTTATTAGTATTTGGTTTATTAGTAGGTGTTTCATAATATATGCATCGTGCAACTTTTTTTTAATTAAAAAAAAGAGGAACTGCAATAATGTTAAATTGAATTTAATATATTTGTCTGTTTAATTTGCATTTAAGTTTATGAAATTTTTTACATTGATATTAATCATCTGAAATTGATATATTTTCAAATTTCTGAAGTAAAGAGATTTTGAGTAAAATGAGAATTTTTGACTTGCAGTGATAAGTGCAGCTAAGGAATGATAAATTAAGATATATATAGATGTGTTATGCTATTTTCGGCATAGCAAGTTGACATTAGATATATGTTTATAGTTGAAGAATTATAGTACTAAAGTTACATAGACGATATTTTGTTTTTGTTTTTTCAAAGTAAATTTGAATATTTATGAATTCTGTATGACTTTCTTTTTTCCGGATTGATGTTCTTCTTGTTCCAATACATATAAAATTAATTATGTTATCATTTAATTTGTAGATGTTTATGAGGTTTATTATAGAATTTACAGTAGAAAAAATGAATTTATCGCACACATATTTCCATTAAATTAAATTTATATGAAAGGTGGGTGGGGGTAGTTGAGATTCATTTTTTTCAATTTGTTTACGGAACTATTATATATCATTTTATGAAAAAACAAAAGTTCTTAATAATTTTTGGTTTATTAATATGTGATTGATAACATATGCTCGCTGCATTTTTTCTCTTTTTTTATGAGAAACGCGAATAAAATGAAATAAAATTTAATATATCAATCTTTTTCATTTCCATTTAAGTTTATGAAACTTTTCCCATTAATATTAATGATCCGAAATTGATATATTTTTAGATTTCTTGCAGTGGAGAGATTTTGAGTAAAATGAAAATTTCTGACTTGATGTGATAAGTGTAGTTGTGGAAAGAAAAATTAAAAATTATGTACATGAAATTTCGGGAATAATTAGTTGACTTTAAATATTCGTTTGTAGTTGAATTATAATTCGAAAAATACATGCCTGATAATTTTTGTTTTAAGCATGAATTCCGCTTGTTTGCCGGTTTGCCAGAAGGCCTTTTTTGTTCTAACACGTGTAAAAATAATTGTTTTATCATTTAATTTGTAACTGTTAATGAAGCTTATGATAGAATTTACGCAGTGGAAAGTGATGTATTTTTTTACTATAGATAAATTTTTATAAAAGAGCTGGGATTACATGAGATTCGTTGTTTTATTCAATTTGTTTACAAAAATATTTTATGTCATTTTACATAAAAATAAAATTCGTAATAATATTTGGTTTATTAGTATGTGTTTGATATTATATAACTAACGCTTTTCTTTCTTAATGAAGAATAAAATAAAATTTAAATCAATACATTTCCTCTGCTTCATTTGCATTTAAATTTTTGAAACGTTTCACATTATTATTAATGATCTGAAATTGGTACATTTTCAGATTTCTGTAAACTAGAAATTTTTTACTTGAAGTGATAAGTGTAATTATGGAACTATGAACTAATATCTATGTAAATGACGCGTGGGTCGTGCTATTTTCGGACCAAATATTTGACTTTAGATGTTCGTTTTTAGTTGATGAATTATAGTCCTGAAGCTATATAGATGATGATTTTTCTTTTAGCACTAAAACATGATTCTTAAAAGTTTACGAATTCCTTTTGTCTTTTTGGTTTGCCAGATTAAGATCCTTCTTCTTCTAAACCTTGCAAAAATAATTCTATTATCATTTAATTTGTAGATGTTGATGTTGTTCTTTATAGAATGTACACTAGTTAAAAATGGAAGTGTCGTATTTATTTTTTGATTATATTAATGTACACTGGTGTCCAAAAGTTAAGCATAACTGGTAATTAAGTAAGTAATGAAAGAAATATAAATGTGATGAAACACCAGGTGTGTAAACAAAATAGTACGCGTCATATATTTTCGCAAAGAGTTTTCCCCGAAATCGAACAGGGGACCGTCAACAAATTGAAAAAGAACGAAGATCTTTTGGATAACCCTGTCAAAACTAATGTAGCAAAAGCATTCAAACAGCACATTATGATTAAGATCACATTATGATTATGATTTCGCTAAAATATATGACGCGTGCTATTTTGTTTACATACCTGAAGTTTCACCACATTTCGATTTACTTTTATTCCATTTGCTTATATAATAACATTGTATCATTTTAAGTAAAAACAAAATTTCATAATAGTATTTTTTGTCCATTATTATGTGTTTGATATATTTTTTAACCCGATGTTTTATTTTTGGTTATTTTTTTATTTAAAAAATGAGAAACAAGAATAAAATTAAATTGAATATGCTACATTGATCTTTTTTCTTTACACTTATGTTTATGAAACATTTCACAATACCTTTACTTATGTGGATTTATATATTTTTCAAAGAGATTTTAGTAAAATGGGAATTTATGATTTGGAATGATAATTAAAATTAAGCGGATGGTATTTTATAAAAAATGAACATACGACACATGTTACGATACTTGAGATATACTTTTTTATTTGATGAATTTTATTACTAAAATTTATAACAGAAGATTTTGATTCCCTTTTGATATTAACATTTTCAAACGTAGTTGTAAAATGGTTATGACTTATGGGATCTCATGAGTCTTACTTTTTATCTGACGGTACTTTAGCATAATGCCATTTTTTAGCCAGTCCTATAAAACGTAAATGCATAAAATTTTTAGTATAGACAACTTAATGTTTCTTTTATTTAAAATATAGAGTTTTCAATATTCTATTGAAATTTTATTTTACTTTTTTCCGCGTAAATTAGATATTTTTAAAATTGTCTCCTGACTTGCATTCCCTGTGCACAAAACCGTAATATAATTATTGGTTTAAGAGCCCCCCCCCCCAAATCACTGTATACTTCACTTCTAAGCAAAAGCTTTATTTACTTTTTAAAGATTTACAATTATTCAATAAAAATATCTATAAATTTAATTTTATAATTTAAATTTAAATTTTAAATAAATAACTAAAAAAATTGCATTCTTGCTAAAAAAGTATTCTTGCAAAATAAATTAGTTTTATAATATTATCAATATTTTTGGGTGATCTTAAACTAATAATTTTACTTAAAGCTTGTGCGCAGTGGAAGCAAGCCAAAAAAAATATTTTAAAGTTTGTATAAAAGTTTAACATAAAAAAATAAAATAAAATTTCAACATAAGATATTTAAAAAATAAACTAGAAGACATACTAAGTTGTCTATATAAAAAATTTTATGCACTTATGTGTTATTGGGTCTAAAAAAAATAAATTTGACATGTTACTAAATTGTTCCGCCCGATAAAAATTAAGAGTCTTGTGAGCTCTTATGTTGTCGTTTAATCCCGTATGTCCTGTCACTATTCTAATAGAATTGGTATGTATTTTCTGTATATGGATGACTCTTGCAACAGAATGTTTTCTAAAAAGTTGCGTAAAACACTTATTTTTGTTACAGGTATTCACACATTTATACCGTAATTATACTTTATGGGGAAAAATGTTAACATTTATATGCATCCTTTTAGTTTTCGTTTAAATGTTGGAACATTTTCATATTACCGTATTTACTCCTGTATAAGGCGCATTTTTTTTTTTCAAAAAATTAGGGCAAAACTCCTAGGTGCACCTTATACAAGGAATAATTTTTTTACTGTTGGATGCAGTCAAACTATATACATATGAAACAATAAATTATTCAAAGAAGATATTAAAACTCGGAAAATGTTACTTAATTGAAGTATCACTGCATATTTATTTCGCTCCTTGCAATTTTTTTATACAGCAGAGCTAGTGACATTATCTAAACGCTAATTAGCAATTCTCTTTATCGTCTCTCATTCCTATTTCCCGTCATTCTCTTACAACCCAAAGTCTAAAAGTGAATTTTCGTCTTGTTTTCTGGTCTGGTGTAATGTTTGTTTCGACCTTTTTTTACGGAAATTTATTTGGTCATTCTTCATTAGCGTATCAAATTTATGGTGCGCCTTATATGCGAGATTTTAAGAAATCGCCATTTTTACTTGTAAAGTAGGGGTGCGCCTTATACACGAATAAATACGGTTTATTGATTATGTAAAACTGATTTTTGGAAAATTGGTTTTAGAGTTTTTTGCAGTATGAAAGTTTCAGCTTAAATGAGTACTTTCGAACAAAATTCATAAGTATAATTTTGCTATATTATAAAATAATAATATAAAATGAAGTACTAATGTATATAATGATGTACTGTAGAAAGTCCATTACCCGAAAAAATTAGAGCTGATTCTCGTTCGAAAAAAAAAAAAATCGGAAAAATGGACAGATAATTTAAGGGGTGTTTGTGACTATACTAAAATCTTTACACATACTGGTTTCGAACTGCTAACACCAATTATCGCTGGCGAGTTTGATTTTTTGATTTTATTTATTTATTTATTTTTGCTTTTTTTGTACTGTTTATATATTTCTTTCTTTTTTATCATCTTTTGAACTCTAGAGCTTATAATTTAAGCTTTCGATGATTACTTGGATCAAAGAAGAAATTATTTTCAATGGAGGCCTATCTCGAATGATTCTTAAATATTTTAGTTTAATGAGATCAGCGCTCTACTACTATTGGGGCCATTTTATTAATATTTCCAAACAATCAGAGTACTTGTTATGCTATGGACCTGGATCACTTTGAGAACATCCGTCTTCGTTTTCTTAAATTTATTTTTTATTGCTAATGCTCCTAATGATACTCGAATTGGGAATTCAAATTTGCAGGATAAATCTGAAAAGAAAAAAATGGGAGAAATGAGAGAGTTAGATAAGTTGAATTTTGAATAATTTCCGTTTTTTGAGAGAAATAGGTTGTTTGGATGTTTGAAAGTTTGGTTAATTGGTGTTCCGATAATCGGCGCTATACTGTTAAATGTTCATTTATGGAAATTTAAATATTTATAATTAAACATTAACAAAATGTGAAGGAAACTATTTGGTTGTAGTATTGTATGCATTTGATAGTATTAAACATAGAACTATTAATGATATACAGTGGCGGTCAAAAATTTCCGGCCAGCAAAAATTTTTCAGTTAATTTGTAAATGTACCCGTATGAAGAGGAATCTGAAAGCGATACTTATATATTTTATTCACATATTAGTTAGGAACTCACTTATAGAAGAACGTATAAATATCAATAAATATAACTGACAAAGTTAAGTATAAAAGAAAACGCATGTTCTAAAAAGTTTCGGGCCACTTATCATTCATTAGACTTTTTCTATCCGTAAAGTGATTTTTTGTTTGTGTTTATGAATGAATCAACGTGTGTAGCATAGTCTGAATTCAAATTAGAAAAGTTCAAAAACTGTTGTTCATAAATGTGTGATTAGTTTGACGCTAAAAGGCCAATCTTCTCGCGATATTGCGGCTAAGTTATCGATCGGTAAAATCTACTTTAAACGATATTTAAAAATTATATAAAGATGGCCATGGCTTTCAGGACTTTCAGAGGTCCGGGAGACATCGAAAAATTACTGTTCCTGTGGACAGAATTATCAGGTAAAAAACCAATGGTAATCCGCATGAAAATTCCGCTGCAATATACTGCGATTTATGGAATGAAAATATTGCTGAAATAAGTTAGTCTACCGTGTTATGATGCTGACGTGATACAGAACTTTATAGAAGAGTCGGTGTTAAAAAATTTTCAGAGGTAAAAAAATACCGACGTATCCTACTTTCATTTTCCTAGGAACACAAAGTCTGGTCAAGTGAAAACTGGACAAAATTCTATTTTTCCATTAATCGAATTTGAAATTTTTTTGGTAGTGATGGCAGACACTACATACGATGACCTAACAACAAAAGGTTATGATTCGACCTATGTTATTCCTACAATGAAGCATGGCGGGGGACACGTTATGCCGTCGAGAGTATTTTCTTAAAAAAGTGTCGGTCCGTTATTTGAAATGCATAGTCAGATGAATGATACAATGCATAAGGATATCTTGCAAGACCATTTTTTGCCTCATTAGAGAAAAAAATTTGGTCGCAACTATTTTTCGTAACATGATAACGACATAAACAATGTATGCAAGCCTCGATAAGCAATAGTTTTCGCACAAAAAATTTCGTTTTTGAAATGGTCAGCCCAAACGCCCAACATGAATCCGGTAGAAAATCTTTGAAAAGAAGTTGGCAAAAGTCTGCAGAACTATAAATATTGCAACTCAGCTGAAATTTCGCCAAAATTGCAAGAAATGTGGAAAAAATGTACCATAGACGATCTTTAACCATTGATTTTATGAATGTTACGTTGCTGCGCCACAGTACTTATTACTAAAGCTAATAAAATAGTAATACGATAAAATAGTATTTGTAAATGTTGTTGATTACTGTAATTTTCCATTACAATACCACCTTTTTACGAACTTGTAAAGGTGGCCGGGAACTTTTGAGAACATGCTTTTTCTTTTATACTTAATTTTGTCAATTAGATTTATTGATATTTATACGTTCTTCTATAAGTAAGTTCCTAACTAATATGTCATCTGATTAATATAAGTATCGCTTTGAGATTCATCTTCATATGGGTATATTTACAAATTAACTGAAAATTAATGGCCGGAAACTTTTGACCGCCAATGTAAACATTTTATTTTGGTATTTGCTATTTTTTGATTTATTGGAAAAAGGAAATCTTCAGTTGATTAAATATAGAACATGGTTTTTAATTTCCTTTTTCCTATGCTCAGTATGAAAGATATATGTATATTACAAATGAAAGTTTTATTTACATTTACACGTTAAATAATCTATGATTAATTATCTATGGAAAAATTAAACGTATTTTGCATACTAATAATTAATGATATATATCGAAGTTTTTTTTAATAATCTATTTGCATGTGCAATTCCACCCCCCCCCCCCCTAAAAAAATCTTTTAACAGAAACAACTTAAAGATTCAAAATATAGTTAGACATTTTAATTCTTTATATTATTAGTTCAATATTAAAACAATATTGATTTTCTTCTTAAGTTTACTCTTCGATCAATTAATTCTAATGAAAAAAATAATTTTGATCAGGTTATTTCTTAAAATCAATATTTATACTGTTATTCTGTTATACGTCAGATCAATCGGCGGTATTTCTGGATTCGAAGGTCTCTGGCTGTACAACAAAACTGCGAAAAATCAAGAAACACAAAAAATGATATTATAGAGTCTCTTTCCTGTGAAATACGATATTCAAAATTCAAGTGGACCTGCGTTCCATAATGAAAAAACATTATATATGTATATTATATTTGGTTCATATCTATACACAAATTCCTACACTTTCAATGATACAACAATAAAAAAGACACAAAAATTGCTATCAAATGTGGAACCTACATATTATAGTCAAAAATGTATGTTTAAAATTTAGTTCAATTGTGTAAAACATTTAAATGTATTCAATATGCACGTCATGTATTTTCCGAAATTACAATTAGTACATAGGAATACGTATACGGCTAGATAGAGTTTGTAGAAATATATCTTTCTCACGGTCAGTGATTCCTAAAACTTGTATATCTATGAATATCAGGAAGTTATCGACAAATTTATTAATTATACGTGCTATTATAGTTAGAAGAGATAAAATAGTGCTTAAAAATCCGATATGCGTAATCTTACCTCTATAATTATCTATTGTTAAAATATATGTTTAAAATTTGATTCAATTGCATACATAACGTCATGTTTTTTTTTCTAAATTGTGAAGCGTTTTCAAATAAAATTGATTCTAAGCGTTCATATTCACGTGGTTTTCAATGTATTTTCGTGAAACAAAAGTGATTGTGAACGTGTCTGCATCAGTATCACACGTGAGCAAGCACAAACAAATTTGTGATAATTTCAATCGAAAGGACGTGGAATTCAGTTAAAAATGGCTGGTGTAGATGCAACTGCGTTTAACACGGATCAGCGAGATGCAATTAAATTTTTAACACTAGAAAGATGTAAGCCGGTGGTCAAGCGCACAAAGTTGTGACAGAGAAGCTGATTATGGACATTGACACTGCTAACAAGGGAAAATGGAGTCGAAACATTTGTGAAGTTGCAACTGAGTTTCTCTAAGTGTTCAATATTTCAATCGCAACTGTTCACATTATAGTCTATGACCAAACCAACATTGTTCTTCTTGGACGGAATTAGTAACTTTCCTAATCAATAAAATGCCTGCCTGAACACCATGGGTGATTCTTTCTTAACAAACCTTGTATATATTTCGAACATTAATTATTGTTCTATCTATCTATCGGTCTCATTTCCCTCCCTATAGTAAAAAATTCTGATTTTTTTTAATTACTTGAAATATCATCGATTTACTTTCTTAAAAAAGAGGTGATAAATCTTCTAAAATTTTCAGATACCATAGATAAAATATGTACGTATCCTGAATCGCACAAATGGTATAGAACAACATAAAGAGGAATTTTTCTGAAACAGTGAAACCAAATGTACCTCAACGATAGTATACGGTCATTCATTGTGCATATATGAGTCCAGACATAATATTGCCCCTATTGATTCATGAATTATCCAAATTATTTATACAAGAGAGTACGCAACTTTTTCTCCGTAAATGAGTTTTTTAACTGGATTAGAAGTTAAGGGACGGTAACTTATATTTAGTTAATAGTATTTCTGTTGTCAGTTTAAAAGGAAAATAAATGCACATCATTTTTAAGCTTGGAGAATTCTATTAGACTGCATGTGCATGATTAATGAGCATTTACAAAGAATTTATATTTACGATGAGATATTTAACAACTTTTAGAACTGATGTTAGTAGATTACTAGATTTTCAACTGCTAAATACACAAATCAACATTGGATTTTATAACAATGCTATGAAGTAAAACGTACCTTTTACAGTTAAAACTGCACTATATGAACCACTTGCTACATCATTTGTTGCTAGGCACGTATAGTTTCCATTATGTCTGTTTGATAGAGATTTTATGGTGATCGTTGATACAAATCCATCTTCTGCTGGTATAACTGTAGCATCCAACATTTTGTCATCTAATGGTAAATCGTCTTTTAACCACCTTGTTGCCATCGGGCCATCACCAGCTACAACAATGCAAGTGAAAGCTGTTCTCATACCTTCATGCAAATTCTCTTGAAATATAAATTTTGCCACCTTTGGCTTTGCTAGAATATGAAAATAAATTTATAATTTTATCATAAATCATTTTTTAACCAGATATAGTTTTATTTTAATAAACTATTAACATATAATTAATTAATTATTTTTTTTTTGCATGAGGAAAATTGCAACAAACGATTGGTTTAAAAATAAAGATATAACAATCTTTAGGTGATTTGAGTCAATATGAATTTTTTACCACAAAAAATGCATGAAAAATTTTTTGGAGTAAGCATTATTACGCATACATATTCATTTCCATGTTTATTAAAGTTTCACGTCATATTTCTAAAGATTTTTTTAAACATTTTAATTTATCATTTTCCAATAATGATACAGTTCATTTGCTTTAACTATCCAAATAGTAATTCTAGAAGTTTTTACAGACTACATACAAACTGGCTGCTATCAAAGTGAAAAAAATCTTTTAATACATGAAACTAATGTATGGGTAAAGATATTGATGAAATTCAGATCCCAAGGATAAAGTTATTTTTGAATAAAAAATAACATAAAGAATGATAATATTCTTTATATTAAAATATAAAGTTTTAATATAAAAAATATTTCTTTAAAAATCTATCATTAGCATCTCTGAATATACGATTTTTCACATTATTTTGTATATATGTTATTTTATATAAGTATTTAAAACGACACGCTAAATTTAAAAGTAATCACAGCAAACAAGTAACGTTTTATCATGATTTCATCACATTTAACTTTCAATGACAAAGAAGATATAAAAATGACAGAAAATAAAACTGCAAATGATTTTAGAAAATTCTTATCAGTAAAAAAAATATTCCACATTTTCAATCTGCAGAGGGAGACTTACTTTTAATATATACTCTAAACGATCGGGAAACTGGTGCTATTCCTTGTCCAGGTAGAACTTCGCAACTGTAGATACCATCATCCACTCCAGGCTGCATGTCCAGTATCAATAATGTTCCATTCGGGAACACCCGTTGGCGCTGATTGACTGGGAGAAGTCTATCATCTGTAAAATGAATGCGAAGCTCAAAATAAATTAAATAGCAATAATGAGCCGTAGAACAATCAGTAATGTATTTTATATTCCGGTATTTTCATATAGAAAAGTGTGAAAATATTGTGAAATATTAAACTTCTGTGTGAAATGTTGTTCTTCTGTTCTTCTATTGTGAAATATTAAACTTCTTACTGCCGCGAATGATATATCCGTTCACTAAGATGCAGATTTCACTGCAATATAAGAATTACTTAACTTAGTATTATTCTGCAAAAATTGTAGTTATAATCCAGTTTGAAGAAATTAAGTTATGATTATGACTCTTAAAACTTAAAAAAATAGCGTATGGAAAAAACCTTTTTTTATATTATATATTATATATATATATATACAGAGAAAACAACATTATAACTTTTCTCTGTTACTCGGCGGTTGTCAGGAGATTAAAGTATAATATTTCAAAACAAGTTTTGCACTATTAAAGTAATCTACGAATATAAGTATGTCCTGAGTAGAAAATGTCAGAACTTGTTCCGTCGCATGCTTATAATAATTTATCAGCCTATTAAAATTGCAAAAATCCAATGACAAAACTAAACTAAAATCTGATAAATGAAAATCTTCATATTAATGTATTAAATATTTCGTTGGAATATGAAAGTTTATAATAAGGCCTTAAGGAGATTTGATCGAAATCTCCGAGAAAACTAATGCTTTTATTCAGAGGAAAATTGGTTCCATACCCAATATTTAAATTGCAGGTGTCTATTGCATACCATTTTAATTTTAAAAAAAGTTAAGCTACGAAGGTATGAAAACTCGAAAAAAATGGGAGGAGGGTGTAATATAGATCTGTATTTTAAAGTATATTGTTGACCAGGTTCCTTTTCAAACGCATTCGCTAAAGATGTAGGCTGTGATCCATTATGAAAAAATAAATGCTTTTTAAGAACTTTGTTTATTTGAAGTACAGTTATAGAAATTAAATCATTTCTTACAGAATAGTTAGTGATGGTGCCTGTAAGCATTTTTACAAGACCTTCTTTACATGACTGAGTTCGTGAAGCGAGGGCGAGGCAATTAAATTCCTCATCCGTAATACACACATTGGCATCATAGAATTGGCGACAAGGATCATATGAAAAGTGAATATTATATCCATGAAATTTTCTGTTACGCTTTAAACAATTAAGACGATTTTGAATTTAATGCAGGGACACCAGAAATGGGCAGTCCTAAAAAAATACGCCAAAAAGAATTCGCGCCAAATCGTTCGTTATATCTCTGTTTTGGGAGAATTTATGCATGCACAAGGAAAGATTATTACATAACGAATAAGTTAGAATCACAATTAAGCAGAGAGAACAGCGATTTTACTGACCGCAAGCAAAGCATACCTTTATTCTTTCTTTTATTATTTTTAGCGAAGGCGAAAATTCATCTAAAGGAAATAAATCTGTTTTTCTGAGAACCGTTTTAATGATACAGCGGATGTTACATATGTTTTCTTTCTCTACTTTTTAACGGAAAGTTATTGTGGGATCGAAATAAAACGTTAAGATATAATGGATATGTATTTAAAGAATAGTTTTAACTGTAATTTAGAAAATAAATTTATAATTTAAGAAAACTATATGTGATTCTACATCACAGAGGGTATGAGAGATATCAGTATTAACAGATCATCTACAGCCTTTTCAATATTAATTCAACACGAAAATTAAAAGCAAATTTCAAAAATACAAATATATTATACCTACAGGAGCTTATTATACTTTGAGAATTAAGGATTAATTAAAAAACTAGTGTATGTAATGATGATTTATCCCAATACATACCTCATATCTTTTCCAATATTCTAAAAATATCTAACGATAGTCACCAGTATGTATCAATATCATATACACCCCCAACAAATAGTAGACTGGTTGTTTTTCAGGAACTGGTATATAAATACGACAGTGATTGGTGACATTCCAGTGAAATTATCCCTTGAAATGATCATGTTTGTGATTAAAAGATTTCTGGTGTAAACTTTTCTGTTTCTTTACATGGGATTTTTTACATAAGTGAATTTGAAAAGGTTTAAATAACAGTTCATTATGTAACGGAATATTTAATAACATTTTTATGCAGCTTTTTAGCGAATATATATTATTTTCAATTATTTTAACACATGATGAATGTGTCTTAACACACTTAACTCATTTTGACTTAATTATTTCAATTAGACCAATATTAATAAATTAATATAATTTTCAAATGTTTTCTGTGTTTTTATCTTAACTAATTAAAGTACATTATCTTAAATAATTAAAATAAATGAATTAACAAAGAAATTTATAATAGTTATGTAAAAAAGAAACATACTTTATTCTCACAAAGATGACGCAGTAAGATGAAAAAAATGGATTAATGTAATTTTATTGTATGATGCGATTTTTTTTTCTGACAAATAATGCAGATCGGAACTTCATAACTATTCAGTCTTTTCTATATAATATCTCCATAAAATACAGACAATATTTGAAATACGATTGATAAACTCGACAATAGGAATAAAATGGGTATGTCAAGTGCAACCATTGTAATTTAGTAAAAGAGCGAATATTTAAATTTAAAATTTGGAAGTAGTATTGCTCTTCAGGTTCCTTAAATGATGAATTTCTTTTTTCAATCAAATGTAGAATTTAAGCTAAATAAAATTTATATTTTTAATATAAATTATCTTTTCTTATTTTAGTCATGTTAACCAAAGATTATACGCTGATAAATTTATCACAATTCAAAAAAGAAATAATCACGTAATGCCAATTAATATCCCACAAAACCAAAGAATTGTAGCTTAAAATAGAGCTTTATCACAGATGTCATATATACACCCCATTGGCGCGATTGAAAAAAAAAAAAAAAGGTATTTTATGTTTCACATAGTAACCAAGATATTGTTGATTATTTATTAATAAGCTTGTTATTTACTTTTGTTTTCTTTTTTAAAGTGATGTAAATCATTTTGTTCTGTAGTAATTATTAAACTTAATTAATTATTTTTTATAAGAAAATTATTAAGAAATCTACACATACAACACATACTATTTGAAAACAAAGATTTGTCAAATTAGCAACAGAAAAAAAATCGCGCAATTATGATGCGTACATGATAACTTTACCGTATTTCTCTTAAATTGACTGATGATGATGATATGAACTGTTATTTGACAAAAAGCCTAGTGACAAAGGAGGAATATTATTTTGACTGTAGACAAATACCCTTAATTAAATTATTAGTAATTAAAATAAAATAATAAAATGAAATAACATTTTTTAAATTTATACATGCACTAAACTACTAAACGAGTTACTGTATTCCTTCATACTTATCCATTTGTGAAGATAAGTAGGAAGGTTTTTTTAGAACAACATATATGTTTTAAATTTTTTTAATTATTATTATTAAGGGGCTATTTGTTTCACGTACATAAAACAACTGACTAATATTAATCCTAGGAGATTTTTTTAAATATCTCATTTACATTTCCATGTTTTAAATGATTTTTTCTATTCGAAAGATTAAGCAAATTTCTACAAATTCCGTTTGTACGTTTTCGATTTCTTTTAGAGATTTTTTAATAGTATGCTTTCATATGCTTTCACTATTTAAATCGTTTTCAAATGTGGAAGTATCCTTATAAAAAAAAAACCCCGCAAACCAAATCTCAAATGTAAATAGCGGCCTTTCCCAGACCTCAGTTATCCAATGAAAGAAATGAGCATTTAAAACTATTCAAGTGCAAATGTGGTGTTTAATAATTTATTTTTGTAAGGTTAACTTTATCGAGCTTTTGTTTTCTCGTGAGTGAAGTTGCCTCCTAATTGTATGTTAATTGGTCCCTTTAATAAGAATATATTTATCAGAAAGTAAAAAACAAAAACAAAATTGATTTAAAATATTCACGGATTTTTAGAACATATTTTTAGTTAAATTATTCTTAGAATGGCGTTCAATATCATCAATCTCAATGTCTTTAATTCAAAAGAGAACATAATTTTTAATTTTAAAATATTATTATACAATAAGAATTTAATACCTATTACTTTTATTTTAGATAACAAACAAGAACACATACACAGAACAAAATAATTGCGTTTAGAACTCTTTAACAATGATAATAGAAGTTGAAATATTGTGTAATACAATTTTTTATTTAGAAAAAATAGTACAAAGACAATTGCGCTTCACGTGATTAAAAGAAAAAAAATGCCATCCGCAAGGCAAAGAAACCAATTGAAACAAAAGTAATAACTTTTTTTTTTTCCATTCAGCAAATAAATATTTTAAATATCAAAATTTCTCACGTTGTAAATTCAACTGTAAACGCTGAGAGAGAAATACTGAGAACTCATTCAGATATCAACACAACATAGTATACGAAATAGATATACAAAATGTATGCCATAACACAAGAAGGAAAATAATGTTTTAAAATACTATCACAGCATATGAACCCTTTAAACACTAGACCTGTTATATATGTCACTATCCACCTGTGTCTCCACATCTATTAGATATATATTGTTTTGAAATTTTTAATTCACACCAAAAAAATTTCATTCATAATTTTTATTCACATTTTTTTTTTTTTGGAAAATCGAGCATTATATAAAGCAAAATCAAAATCAAAATATCATTATATAAATCATTATATAAAGCAAAATAATTAGTTAAGATAAAATATCATAAAAGTGAAACTTATAGTTACATTTCAAAATGACATGTCACAGGAATTGTATATGATCAATTGTGAAATTCTGACATAAATTGTTATTTCACGCTTATTTTTTTTAAATTCACATTTCTTCATTGGTACCACATTTTTAAAAGGGTAAAATTGTCGTTGTTTCCACGTTTCAGATTAAGGTGAAAACAGTGGAAATTTTACCACTTCTAAAAAGTGCTGTCAATGAAGAAATTTGATTTTTAATAAAGTACACGTGAAAATAACATTAACCCCTTAACGCGCACTGTTGCCGGGTCGGCAGCACCTAAAGTTCCCCCTGTTTAGAGACACAAAAACTCCTTGAATATTTCAAAAACTACTCTAATGGCTACTTTAAACCTTTCTTATGAGTTCTAGATGGCAGCACCACAGAGATCAAACTCTACTGATTTTAAAAATTAGGTAAAATGTTTTACTGTAATACGAGCTTCACAGCAATGCTCTTCTCACTGCGCTTATCAATGTTTTACTTATGGGAGGTTACCACTTCGGCAACAGCTGTAAAATTAAAATGGTTAGTGCAATCTTTACAAAACAATACTTGTGTACTCCTCTAGGCCTAAATAGATTGCCTAATTTTTGTTTTCTTTAAATTCCAACTTTAAAGAGTAGTGCGCCGGAAAGGGTTAAACAACAGAACTTTACGGTTAACCTAATATCTTCCTGCAAGAGTTTATTATTTCCCCATAAAAATAATAAAAATAACAGACAATAATATTTCATTATATATGTATTGTATTTAGATAATTAAAAACAAATCTATTTTAGTAATTAACAGGTCCTTAAACTTTGGTGAAGGAGCTGCAGTAATATTACACCATGTTTAAAAGATCCTATCCAAGCGATTAATAGATCCGGAATATACATTATACTTTTCCAAAATACAGTAGAGCCTCGATTATTCAAAGTAATTGGGAACGAACCTACTTCGGATAATCGAAATTTTCGGAATGCAGAATTCACCTCTAATCATCTAGTTTAATATATAGTATCGTCAATGAGCTGTTATTATGACCTATTTTAACTGTTAAATATTAAATGAAAATGATGATGATGAATTTATTTCTGAAACAAAAACATTTGGCGCCTATCCCGACATCAAATTCAGCAAAACAGTTCTTAATTTTTGCCAAGTTCGTTTTCATCTCACTGACAGTTGACACGTTAACGTGAAACTCCTTTGCAAATTTTATCACAACTTCTCCCGATTCTAGTCTCGCAAAATTTTTCCTGTATGGTTAATACGATTCTTTTTGTCTTAGTTTGAGCCATGATAAAAAAGAAAACTTGAGTTTAAAATAATAAAGGCAATACGTAAGCACTATATGATAGCACGCAAGAAAATTCTGATAGGAAATGTAACAGCAGAAAAGAAATATAAACAGGAATAGAATTCTGGCCGACTTCCATGTGTGATTATACCTAAAATATCGTCCTAGTAGGGATAAAAAGAGAATAGCAAACAAGTTTTTCCTTCTTTTCTTCCTTTTCCTTTTTCTGGAATAGAATTGTCCACAAAGGATAAGTAACACAAATTGACTCCTCTACCTTTTCAAATTCTGTTGCAATGAAACTTTCTCTGTTCTTGAGATGATAAGATAGGTTAGGTTCTTTGCAGTTGCTTATAATCTGAGGGTGCAATAACATTCGATTGTTCTGAGACTCGGCAGTATGACTTTCCGAATTTCAAAATGTGGTGTTTTTTGTTTAGAACAGAGACGTTTTAAAGTGGGGAAGAGTACATTCATACACAGAATTGAGCTTGCGAAAAGGAATTCTACTTACAAAATAATTATTTGCACTCGTAGTTTGAAAAGGATGACTTGCGTACAAAAGGAATGTGGGAAAAAATACTTAAAAATGCATGATTGTTAAGAGTATTTTAGATGGCAGTAGAAAGTGAAAAAAAAGTGCACAAGTGACCAATTTCGGTTTACGGAGAGTTTCGGTTAATCGAAGTTCGTATAATCGAAGTTAGGATAATCGAGTTTCTACTGTAGTAGTAAATATTTTCTTTAAGTGAGTATGGCATAGAGAAACTTTTGGGATAGAATTAAAGAACGAAAAGCAGATCTCAAATTAATTAGAGCCCATGTTGCATTATCAACATTAAAACAAACTCATCAAATAAAAGTAGATTTAACGAAAAAAATAAAAATAAAACGAAAATAATAATAATAATAATAAAACGAAAAAAATAATTTGTACCACGAAGTCATTATAAGATAATCAATTGAAGTAATTTTTAATAATGATAATCCTTGCTACGATGCACTCTCATTCTACATTCATTGCCAGATTGGGGACAAACAAGCCACCAGATTGTTAATTGTCATGGCTTTTTTAAAACAGAAATATTCGGCCTATTTAAAAATAGATGGAAAATCCTGAAAATAAGGTAAATCATATTATTTTTAAAAAAGGCTCAGACTTAAACTATCTGAAATAAAAAAGTCACCAATGTGGCAACAGTGTCTCACGTGCAAATTTAAAAATAAAAAATTGAAGTACAATAATATTCTTCTAAACAATTCTCAAATAAGCACCAAAAAATAAATAAAAAAAAATAAATAAAAATAGAATGAATAAAAACTAAAATTAAAATTAAAATTAAATAAAATTAAATAACAACATTTGAATCCCTACTGATGACGGTCATGTAATATTTGAAAATGTTTTATGTATTTTAAATATTTTAATTTATTTTAAATACACTCATATTACACGTTTGCACCTGCAAGTAATGTTTAGTACATTTTTGGGGGGTTTAAAAAAAATTTTAATTATGTACAGTGAAACCTCCTACAATTGTCACTTCGAACAACAGTAATCACCGAATAGCGGTCATGTTCTAGTGTTATCGAATCTCTTCTATAAAAATAACTTTACACTAAATCCCTCAACAGCAAATTCCGAATAACAACCTCACAGTTTTTCTTATTTTGTACACTTAATGCTTTATCTACAACTGAGATTTACTGAGTATTACTGAGAATTTTAACCTATTCGACTTCGTTGTCCCTTACACAAATTTTATTCGGTTGGCTCAACTTTTTGAAAAGAAATTACCTATAATTACACAACATTAAACATTCAGACAATAAAATAAAACAATTTAATTTTCCTTCGTTACTATGGTTCTAAAAACAAATTTTTTCAAAGAAAGACAATTTCACGTCAGATGCAACAAATGGATGCAAAGGGTTAACTTTAATTGATAAGTTGAAAGTTATCCAAGATAGCAAAAAAAGGTGTAAGTGCACGAAAATAAGATGGAATGCACAAATATAGATCTATCCCAATAGATAACATTCTGAAAAAAGTGTCTTTTTCTTAGAAAATACATTTCGTGGTGTAAAAATTGGAATTTGAATCTAGGCCTTCAAGAGCTGGTTAAGATGAAATTGATAAGTCACTTTTGGAATGGCTTTCGAACTTTCCAGATTTTTTTTTCCAAATTTCTGGACAAGTATTGTAGGAAAGTACCCCTGAAATAGCCGATAAACTACACTCTTAAAAATCTGTAGCTTTGCTGCCTATCAGTCCGCCATTTTTTAGAATACGGTCGCTTAACTATACTATGAAGCATTCCCATTGGTAAAAAAAGGAATAATATATAAAAGCGTTATATAATTATTGTCTTAGCGTATTATAAATATCTTATAAGTATCTTAAGCGTATTATAAATATTGTCTCTGAACAAAAGCAACAGATTTTTAACAGTGTGGGAAATTAAAAAAATTTCGCTCACTATATCTGATAAGAATTTTGCAACAAATCTGTGGAAAATATTACAAATTTAAAGAAAGAAAATTTGCGTTTTAAAAAAATGCGAATAAATAATTTTTTACTGTAAAATTATAGCATGTATTTTTTAACTGTAAAAAAATAATAATTTTGGTCTGTTATTTTCATTTTAATGTAAGGTAATTTTGAGATTTTAAAATGTGGAACCTCTGAACAACGGCAACCTCCGAAGAATGGGCACTTTGTAGTGCTCGAGGTG
Organism: Maratus speculifer; assembly: GCA_964019185.1. Classification (NCBI taxonomy): domain Eukaryota; kingdom Metazoa; phylum Arthropoda; class Arachnida; order Araneae; family Salticidae; genus Maratus; species Maratus speculifer. Next base: position 42,329,656 of record OZ025297.1, on the reverse strand, counting down.
GTGACTGCTATTCTCAGGTTTTACTGTAGTTTACTTTTCCAATAGTATTTTAATTTTTGTTTACTAGTCAAAGTAATTTTTTTGCAACTAAGTAAAAAGGAAATTTCTACTCGTGGCAACTTTTTCTGATCGTTTGTAATGGTTTTTAATTATGAGTTAGTATATTACCCAATTCTTTCACCCCGTTTCCACTGAATAGAATCATATGCATAACCATCAAAGAGACATGCCATTAAATATGAATCACCCGCAAGAGCTGTCAGGTCATTAATTGCCCGGATGAAAAGTGGTCCAATCATGTTCAACCTGCTCGCATGTGACACTCTTCCGGCATCGTTGAAAGTATCGCAGGAATAGAGCCCACTATCAGTTACATCTTCGGAGGTGAAGTTTACAGAGCTGACAACATCACCATTACTTGTTTGACATGAACTGATCAGATGGCATCTCATTTAACGTGACTGTTGCCAAGTTGGGGACAAAAAGTCCCCAAATAGTTGAATGTAGACAATTTTTTTTGAAAAAGAAATATTTGGTATATTTCAAAATAGATGAAAAATCCTGATAAATAAGGTGAATTCTATTATTTAAAAAAACGGTGAGATTCAATTACTCTGAATTAAAAAAAATACACAATCTGGCAAAAGTGTATCACGTACAGATTTAAAAATTAAAAATTAAATTACTATAACATTTTTGTACACAATTCTCGAACAAGCGCAGTAAAATAAAATTCATTCGAATCCTTACTAATGACTGTCATGTAACGGTTGAAAAAGTTTTAGGTATTTTAGAGTATGTTAGTATATTTTAAATAAATTTACGTTATAAGCTTGCACCTAAAAGTAATTTTTAGTACATTTATTTATACGTCTATTTCTGTTCTTTTTATATGAATTTTAACTATATATTTTGATTTTGCACTAGTAGTATAATTCCATTTACTAAACAAAATACATATATTTTAAAACTAATTAAAAATGAAATTGCTATTCCTGAAAATTTTTATTTCTGATCTGTAATAATGGAAAATAATTATTATTGCACAATTCTCTTACCCCGTTTCCACTGAATAGAATCATACGGGTATCCTCCAAAGGGACATGTCATTGAATATGGATCACCAGCAAGAGCTGTCAGGTTATTAATTGCCCGGATGAAAAGTGGTCCAAACACGTTCAGCCTGCTGGCATGTGTCACTCTTCCGGCATCGTTGAAGGCCTCGCAGGAATAGAGCCCACTATCAGTTACATCAGCGGATGTGAAGTTGACGGAGCTGACAACATCACCGTTGCTTGTCTGATATGAACTGATGAGAACACCATGACGAGTGGATAGCGTCCAAATGTTGTCCAACTTCCATCGTATGAGAGGTTCTGGATGGCCGGAAGCTACACATGTCAAAGAAACGTATCTTCCCGGGCGAACTGTCTTTTCAGGAAATGTTAATTTCAGTGAAGGAGATAGATCTTCACACAAAAAAGAGAGAAAAATATGCAAATATACTTTGTAAAGTGTTATCTCAGAATTTAAAATATTATGATGGAATAATGTTATGGAAAATAAAAAATATATATATATATTTAGAAAAATTTTCTAGCCGCAAAAAAATGGCTATTTATAAAAGCATTATAAGAAGTAAGAGATATAAGGTATCCTGGGGTAATAACGCCAGTGTGGGTAATAACGCCATGTGCTAATATTACGCATAATTATGAATGAAGCCAGGAAATGGCACATGAGGGTTCTGCGCAGAGGGGCTATTAATCATCAGAATCACAAACAACCGCTAAAGTTAATTTGTATAACTGTAAGAAGCACGTAAAAATCAACGCCAAATCTAAAATTTTCGCGTTAAGTTCTGTGATATGAAGGTTATATATTTATTAGGACATACTTTATTCATTATATAAATTTGTAGTGTATTTCCTGTAGTTTAAAAATGATTTGCAAGATTTTGGATAAACTCGCGAGCAGTTTGTAGTTTAATATATATTTCGCAATAAGTATACCGCTGTAATAAAGCAATATACTGGTGTAAGTACTCCGGTTGATTCTTTTTCATTCTGGAACTACATCCGAAGAGGGTTTATTTTCTATTTTATGCTTGAAGGAAAATTTTTGTCATTGTTGAAAACTAAAAAAGGATAAAGAGGCAAAAACAATTCCTATGCCCTAAATGCTGATAATGTTTTACTGTTTGTCACTTTATAAGGCTGTAGAATTTGCATCTTTAAAATTGGGTAATTTACATAACATTAATTAATTTCATTTTATAGTTTAGTTTGCATGGCGTTATTACCCAACTATGTGGGTAATAACGCCAAATAGCAATGGTTCAGAAAACACGCCAATACATTTTATGAATATATATCTGCTAAAATATTCTTTCTTGTATACATAGTTAATATGTTGCTGTATCAGATTCTATATTTGTTTGAAAGAAAAAAAAAAAAAAAAAACTAAGCAGTAATAATTCGTATAACCTTAATGCGGCGTTATTATCCCAGGATGGCTTATATAACTTTAACTTATGACATGTTTATTACTATGGGATGATTTAAACAAAGAAATGATTTATTGGGTATGTTCTAAAATAAATGAAGATAATAAATTGAAAAAAAATGAATAAAATTTTGACTCTCTTTAATATAACATTATATACCACAAAATATGGAAAGCCATCACTTAAAACTAAACATAGAAAATATTTTCTTCCACGTTTTTGTAGTTTAGTTAGAGAGTAATAAAAATCTAAGAAACTCAAAAATGAATAATTCTTACAAATACCAAATAATATATCACTCGATAAATACCCTCTTAATTGTAATAGATCTTCTTATCTGTAACTTACTGTTTTCAATTGCCAGTGCAATAATATGTATTTGCAAAAATTAAGATTTATCAATTAAAAATTTTATTAATTTCAAGGTCATCACTTAGTTTATTAAAAATAAAAGAAGCATCGCCGTCAAATGTAAGCATTGCAGCTTCCAATAAAATGAGATGAAGAATGATTTTTCAATATATGTATTCAAATTTAAAAGCATTCCATTTCCATTATATTTCAATTTAAGCTTCAAAATCACATAATCCGTTAAAAAAAAAAAAAAAAAAAAAAAAAAAAAAAAAAAAAGCCTCTTTAACTTTTTACATTTTTGTAAATTTGACACTGTTATTTCTGAATCTTTGGCGTTCTAAATTAAAAATACTTAGACATTTCATAAAATTTCAATTAGAGTGAGTATATATTTTTTGAAGATACATCATACCACTTTATCAAACAAAAAAAAAAAAAACCATATGTTTTAAATACGCTTTTAGATCATTTATCAGAAATGTACCTCAGCATGTACTTTTTTTTTACAGTCATACAAATAGAGTATAAAAATTGTTACCCGTAATTGAAAGTTTGCGATATCATGCACTTGTTCCGTAAAATTTTGTAGAGACAGTTTACACTCAGTGTGGATTACATTCACTATTAAAAATGTGTTTTAAATATGAAGTTATATTTGCATTAATAATGTTTTTTTTTCATCACCAATAATTTATTTTTCATGTTAAAATCTATATAAAAGTATGTTTTAGTATGAATAAGAAATTTTGCCATGATTAATTAATTTTTATACTAAAATAATATATTATACCAAAAAAAATTAATTTTTATAATAAAAGTATGTAGTAAAATAAATACAGATTACTAAATGGTACACTAATAAAAATAATATATTTAATATACACTTAAAAATTCATCAACGTTTCATTCGCTTCTGCGAACGTCGTCAGGATATATTATAAAAATGTTAAATGCAATTTAAATTTTCAAAGTTTAAACAGATACGTCCACGAGCATAGTTGAGTTGAGAGTGCATAAACCTGCTAAATTAATGATAGCATTTTGTGCCAGATTTTATAAATGGAGAATGATAAATGATTGTTACAATGTGCACTGTAAAAAAAAATCAAGAGGTTACTAAAATTTTTTTACTAATTTTGTATTCCACAGACTTTTTTAGTAACCATTACAATTTTTTTTTTTTTTTTTTTTTTTTTTTTTTTTTTTTTTGCAAGTGAAACAAACATTTCTTTTGTAAACTGGACAAAAGAATATTTTGTATAACAAACTTAAAAATTTAGTATGAGCCACCAAGCAAATTTTAGTAATTTTTTTAATAACCAGTACGTATGCCCGAAGGGCAGGAGCTGCCTTCGATCTGCATCCATTGGGTAAAAAGACAGATTTCTGAAACGGAAAATTTTCGGCTCAATCGCAATAGACGGCAGCACCAAACATTGCTACCTGCTCCAACAGAGTTTTCATAATCATTTTATTTAACGAGAACTTACACTTCATACATTCGGTGCGTATTTGTTGGTGGCCAGCATCGAACCCGGGACCTTTCAGCCTGGAGTTCGGTGTTATGACCACTAGGTTATTACGGCCACACCAAGTGAGTTTTAGTAATAGCTATTAAAAATATAAAAGTATTAACTCTTTTCGTTGCTAGCTGTTTTCTATTTATTCTTATAGATTTTTTTTGTAACCGAGTAAGATTACTAAAAATTTTTTAGTAATTGCATGGATCACTAAAATTTTTTTAGTAGATCGACCCTTTTTTTACAGTGTGTTTACAATTTGCTATAATTAATTAAGCAGATTTATGTACTCTCTCTCAACTCAAATATGCTCGTGGATGTATGTGTTTATATTTTGAGACTTTAAATTGCATTTAATATCTTTATATTGTACCTGACGATATTCGCAAAAGCGAATGAAACGTTGATAAATTTTTAAGTGTATTTTAAATATATTCTTTTTATAAGTGTACCATTTAATAATCTGTACATATTTTTAGTATAATTTATGGTGCAATTTTCCAATTTAAAATTAACAGGTACCAATGTTTCACCACAAATCTCGTTTAACTATTAAATATAAATACAAAAATAGTGAAAGGTTTATTATATATAGTAATCAGTTTCTTACCACCGATAATCAGAACAGATGAAGCTTGGGACGAATAAAGCTCTCTTTGTATAAAACATTGGTAGACACCTGCATCTGGTCTCCTGATTTGACGAACCTGTAGTAAGTAAGAATTTGGAAATGAAATTCTGGAGCTGGCTTGCAGCATCATCATGTCTTTCCGCCAGAGTACTGTTCCCGTCGGACTTCCGAACACCGAACAATTCAACGTCGCCGTTTTTCCCACTTCCAGTCGAAGTTCAGCAGGAGTGATTGAAACACGTAAAGGCTCTAAAATAGAATATCTTTTGGAAATATTTTCATATGTTTTTTTTAAATCATATGTAACCTAATAAAACAGATATATATATGGTCATTAATATGCTTTGATACATTAATATGAAACATCAAAATAAATATAACTATAGCTGTTTTTCCCACTTCCAGTCGAAGTTCAGCAGGAGTGATTGAAACCCGTAAAGGCTCTAAAATAGAATAGCTCTTGGAAATATTTACACATGTTTTTGTAAATCTAGGTAACCTGATAAAACAGACATATATGGTCATTAATATGCTTTGATACATTAATAAGAAACATCAAAATAAATATAACTTTAGCTGTTTTTCCACTTCCAGTCGAAATTCAGCAGGAGTGATTGAAGCACGCAAAGGATCTAAAATAGAATAGCTCTTGGAAATATTTTCATATATTTTTGTAAATATATGTAACCTTATAAAACAGATATATATGGTTATTAATATGGTTTGATACATTAAAAAGAAACATCAAAATAAATATAACTGTAACTGTTTTTACCACTTCCAGTCGAAATTCAGCAGGAGTGATTGAAACACGCAAAGGATCTAAAATAGAATAGCTCTTGGAAATATTTTCATATATTTTTGTAAATATATGTAACCTGATAAAACAGATATATATGGTTATTAATATGCTTTGATACATTAATAAGAAACATCAAAATAAATATAACTTTAGCTGTTTTTCCCACTTCCAGTCGAAATTCAGCAGGAGTGATTGAAACCCGTAAAGGCTCTAAAATAGAATAGCTCTTGGAAATATTTACATGTGTTTTTGTAAATCTATTTAACCTGATAAAACACATATATATGGTCATTAATATTGTTCGATACATTAATAAGAAACATCAAAATAAATATAACTTTAGCCGTTTTTTCCACTTCCAGTCGAAATTCAGCAGGAGTGATTGAAACCCGTAAAGGCTCTAAAATAGAATAGCTCTTGGAAATATTTACATGTGTTTTTGTAAATCTATGTAACCTGATAAAACAGATATATATGGTAATTAATATGATTTGATGCATTAATAAGAAACTTCAAAATAAATATAACTTTAGCTGTTTTTCCCACTTCCAATCGAAGTTCAGCAGGAGTGATTGAAACGCGTAAAGGCTCAAAAACAGAATAGCTCTTAGAAATATTTACATATGTTTTTGAAAATCTATGTAACCTGATAAAACAAATATATATGATCATTAATATGGTTTGATAAATTAATAAGAAACATCAAAATAAATATAACATTAACTGTTTTTCCCACTTCCAGTCGAAGTTCAGCAGGAGTGATTGAAACGCGTAAAGGCTCTAAAATAGAATAGCTCTTGGAAATATTTACTTATGTTTTTGAAAATCAATGAAACCTGATGTAACTTATATATATGGTCATTAATATACTCTGATACATTAAAAAGAAACATCAAAATAAATATAACTTTAACTGTTCTTTTTCATTTCCAGTCGAAATTCGGCAGGAGTGATTGAAACCCGTAAAGGCTCTAAAATAGAATAGTTCTTGGAAATATTTTCATATATTTTTGTAAATATATGTAACCTGATAAAACAGATATATATGGTTATTAATATGCTTTGATGCATTAAAAAGAAACATCAAAATAAATATAACTGTAACTGTTTTTTCCACTTCCAGTCGAAATTCAGCAAGAGTTGTAACGGTTGGGTGCTCGTGCTGGGAGTTAAATGCAGAAATACTCAGGAATTAAGATAAAAAAAACACACTTAAACCTGTAAGGGCTTAAGGGAAGTGGAGCAATTCTTAATTTTCACAACTGAGAATACTACGAAAAGACTAAACGCATACTCACAGCACCGGAACTAGCTCAATCGGGGCAACTCTGATTACTTCTCAGCTATCTTCGGCTAAACTGCTAGATAAAATCTAATTAGACAGCCCGTGGCCGTAGATATCCTTTATTCACTTTGAGATAATCAAAATGCAATTACTATTAAATTTCTTACCACCGGCAAACTTCTCTATTCGAATTCTCAAACTCACTGGAGGCTCGATGCTACTCTGAAATATTCACGCTGGATCAATTAATCTGCTATCGCCGCTAGAGAGACACTTCGCTGAGTAATATCGCTAGACACGCTTACTCTTGGCTGGCTAATGCCAGAGACACCACTGCTAGCTGACTAATGCTCTGCTGTCTATCGCCAGAGACACACTGCTAGCTGGCTAATGCTCTACTGGCTATCGCCAGAGACACACACACTCAAACTCCAAGTTTTTATACGCTGCAATCTGAGATATTTCAAATTAACATACTACTACTAACCGCGAGCCTAACTGCAGAATCCGAAAGAGACACACACACTCTAGAAAGTTAAAGTAAAAGAGAGGATAGATGTCGCTTTTACGCTTACACATGTTAAATTATTGACGTTAGATTATGACACAGATCTCAGAAATACTAAAGTGCCTTTATGACAAAGGTCACTCCCTCACAGAGTGATTGAAACCCGTAAAGGCTCTAAAATATAATAGCTCTTGGAAATATTTACACATGTTTTTAGAAATCTATGTAACCTGATAAAACAGATATATATTGTCATTAATATGCTTTGATACATTAATAAAAACACATAAAAAATATAACTTTAACGAAGAAATTAAAACATTAAGGGGGTCTGGGACACATTTTCAATTTTTTTTTTTTTTTTTTTTATTCAATTAAAATTTTGAAACCGTTTGGGATGGTTAATCATAACATTTGTAAACAAAATCGCACGATTTTCTTTTTATTTAAATGAGCAAAAGAAATGTTAACTTTAACTTATATTCAGAACTGTTTTAAATATTAATTTAAATAAAAATAAACAAATGTTAAAATTAAAAATTTGAAAAAAAAATAATATCTATATTTTTAAAAAATCATATTTTAAAAAGTTTTTTTTCAAATTTTCTCAATTAAAATTGAAGCAAACTGTTGAAAACGATGTGGTCCATGTTTGAACCATTTATTGTGAACAGTTCTTGACTTATAAACATTTAAATAGTAAAAATGGTGAAAACACCACACACAGTTTCTCTAACAATAAATGCTTGAAAGCTACTTTTTGACAAGAAACAAAAACAAAAATAATAATATTTACAATTCCAATTAAGATACATACATGATTAAACAGTTTTTTAAGTGGGTGTGTATATATATATATATATATATATATATATATATATATATATATATATATATATATATATATATATATATATGTATATATATATGTATGTATATATTAGGAAATTTGAGGATTTTTGTGTTTAGTACCTCCTTAATACATTTCGAACATTAATTAGAGACTTATCACAATCATTATTAAAATCCTGACATACATTTTATTGTTCACATATAACGCATATATATATATATATATATATATATATATATATATATATATATATATATATATTATTATTATGATTAAAATCATGACATACCTTGAGTTGTAACATATTATTATAAATTCTATAGTTCAGATACTCTGATAAAATTTGAGATTTCTAGAATGTACTCAGAACAAACTTAAAAATCAAAGTTTAAAAAATGTCAAATACATTTAATTTAATTTATTTTATTTATTTTTGTGACAGATGTAAATTTTCCAAGTGTAAAAAAAATGAAGGCCAATATATGGAACTGCAGAAAATGCTGCATACGAAATTATATTAGTCTAACTTGTAGCACTATAATTTAGACCCTTAGTCTAATTTACAACACACAGTTAAAAAATAGACTAATATAATTTCATATGCAGCGTTCTCTGTAGTTCCATATATTGACCTTCGATTTATTTTATTGAGCATATCCATAGTAACAGACCACATTACCTGAACATTAAAGTTAGTTGAATGAATTAGTCCTCCAGTATTCGTCGTGTATGGCTCAGTTGGAAGCATTGGGGCTTCAGGCAACACATCCCTGGTTCCAGTCCTTTCTCGGGAACCAATCCTTTTTCACCCACTTGAAAAATTTACATCTGTTATAATTCATACTTGCAGGGGTGACCGAGCTCAGCTCGGTTAAAATTAACTTTGTGTTTAACTCGATATAGTATTATTACTGTAAAACATGTTATTAATAATAGTATTATTTATAAAAACAATCAACTATGTTTGTATGCACATGTTCATAAATTTTACTTTATTTTAAAATTTACAAAGAAAGGACATCAATCCAAATCACTTTTATAGCTCGACTCTGATTAATTTAACTATGCATTTCGAAGACTATTAAGAATGTATAAGAAATTTCTTCACATTCTGAAAGACAATATTTTTTGCCAGATATAACCAAATTTGGACACATTCTTTCATTTGGCGCCAAATATGTGTTTTAGTTTCGTAACCTTAATAGTCGATTTTTCGGCCAAATTTCGTCAGTATTTTGTCAAATATCGCCAACTTATTGGCTTTTGCCATAGTCTCGTGATCCTGACCCCTTTTTACCCAAATGATCCACTAATCACATATGATCAAACATGTGACTTAGCTCAATGGTCTTCAGGTAATCAAAAACAGTAGAGTATAAAATGAATCAAAATCGTTTAAGCCATTTCTTAAGTAAAATTAGCATGACAGCATTCAGCAATGAAGCGATATGACCCACTAATATAATTTTGTTTAATATGCAACTCAGCTCAATAGTCTTCTCGTGACAAAAGACGTTCCATTGCAAAATTTAGGTAAAATTGACTGAGTCGTTGTTATATATAATTAGAATGACCCGAACCCATTAAGACCTAAAACGACCCACTAACTGAATTGTTACGTGCATGTGTCCTATCTCAATGGTTTTCTTTTGCCCGAAAACGATATAATAGAAAATATACTGAAAATGGTGAGAACAATTTTCTAGATAAAATTAGCATGACCCACAAATGACCCTTATATCGAAATCTCTCGAAAATGTGACTTAGTTCATTAATTTTTGCGTGCCGAAAAACGTTAAATACAAAATTTAGATAAAATCGATTGAGCCAATTTTTAGGTATAAATAGTTTGACCTTGACCCATTATGACCCAAAATGACTCATTAATTGAGTTTTCTGAAACATCTGACCTAACCCAATGATTTTCTTGTGTCCGAAAACGATAGAATATAAAATTCAGTCAAATTTGCGCGAGACATTGTCTAGATAAAATTAGAATAACCCAAAAGTGACCCATTGATCGAAATTTCTCGAACATGTGACATAGCCCAATGATTTTCTCGTGCCAAAAATATGCTGTATACAAAATTTCGTTAAAATCGATTCACCCATTCTTTAGATATAGCTTGACCATGACCCATCATGACCCACAAATGACCCTTATAATCGAAATCTCTCGAGCATGTGACTTAGCCCATTAGTTTTCTCTTGTATAAATATTGTTACACTCAAAATTTCGTTAAACTCGATCCTGCCGTTCTTCAAATATAAATAACTTGACCCAGACCCTTTATGACCCTTTATGACCCATTAATCGAAATTTCTCGATCATGTGACCTAGCCCAATGATTTTCTCGCGCCAAAAAATGTTGTATACAAAATTTCGTTAAAACTGATCCACGTGTTCTTTAGATATAGCTTGACATGACCCATTATGACCCATCATGACTCATAGTATAATGACCCATAACCTCTTATAATCGAAATCTTTCAAACATGTGAGATAGCCCATTAATTTTCTCGTGTCAAAAAACTTACATACAAAATTTCATTAAATTTGATACTGTCGTAGTTTACATATAAATAGCTTGACCCAGACCTTTTATGACCCAAAATGACCCAGTAATCGAAATTTCTCGAACTGAGACCTAGCCCAATAGTTTTCTCGTGCCAAAAAAATGTTGTATACAAAATTTCGTTAAAATCGATCCACCTGTTCTTTAGCTATAGCTTGACTATGACCCATTATGAACCATCATGACCTATAAATGACTCTTATAATCGAAATCTCTCGATCGTGTGAGCCCATTAGCTTTCTCGTGTCAAAAAACTATTACAGGCAAAATTTCGATGAAATTGATTCTGCGGTTCTTTAAATATAAATAGCTTGACCCAGACTCTTAATAACCCAATATGACCCATTAAAATTTTTTCTCGAGCATGTAACCTAGCCCAATGTTTTTCTCGTGCCCGAAAACCATAGAATGCAATTTTTAGTCAAAATTGCGTGAGAAAATCTCTAGATAAAAATAGCATGACCCACAATGACCCCAAAAATGACCCACTAACTGAATTTTCTCGAACATGTGACCTAACCCAATGGTCTTCTGGTAATCCAAAACGATAAAATGTAAAATTTGGTCGAAATCGTTAGAGCCGTTTTTTAGATAAAAATGGCTTGACCCATAATGACCCAAAAATGACCCAATAATCGAAATTTTTCGAACATGTGACCCAGCCCAATAGTTTTCTCGTGCCAAAAAACGATTGGTTACAAAATTTCCTTAAAATCGATCCAGCCGTTCTCTAGATATAAATAGCTTGATCTTGACCCATTATGACCCAATAATCGAATTTTCTCGAACATGTGACCTAGCCCAATGGTCTTCTCGTGCCCGAAAATGGTAAAATCCAAATTTTTGCGAAAATCGTTAGAGCCGTTTTTGAGATAAAATTTACCCGCACACACACACACAATTTTTGCTCGCATTATAGTATAAGATACCGATTGAATAATTGTGTTATTAGTTGGACTAATATTTTTTGTAAGATTATTTTATAGTTTTTTTTTTCTTTGCATTTTTATGTAAAGTTAATGCTGAATACTTAATTATGATACTTGTATTAGAAGAAGAACAAAACCATGTTAGCTGAAAAGTTTTAAAGTTTTATTATCTGCATATTAAAAAATATGCAGACTATATTTGTGCTATTGAAATAGTTTACTAATATTTTTTACACTAAGTCTTTTTTATAGAATATTTCTTGCATTTCTGTGCAATAAGTTTAAAATCGTATTTTAACAGCTTTGATTTTCAAAAAAGAGAACCAATAATCTTTCAGATTTACACGTTACAGTCATCCTACAATTTTTTTCTAATTCCTAAACAACCAATTTGTGGATGAAGACTTTATTAACCTCTGCAGTCTCTGAGTACCCAAATGGGTACATCAGTTTTGTCCCATTTTATTAATGATACTCAAATATAAATGAAATTTCGATAAAAGAATAATATGTTTCGAATTCTAAGATTCGAGCTAATGAAAATAAGACAAAAATCTCGCTCTGAAGTCAAACGAAAGAAGAAATAATTCAGTAATAATTAAAAATACTGTAATAATCGCTAGTAGCGAAGAGGTTAAACAAATTATTATACTTTACCTTCAACAATAAGCTCTGTATCAACTTCATCTTCACCTACTGCATTTGTTACTCTACAAATATATCTTCCACTATCGCTGGGTACTACTTTGTGAAAAATCAGCACTCCCCCTTCTTGACTAACAGATATAGTGTGGTCAGGAAGAGGTCGTTGGTCCGCTTTTGCTTTGTGCCATCGGAATGTTGGGACGGGATAACCTTGAGCAATGCAAGGAAGCGTAGCACGATGGCCCAAAGGAACCGATACTCTGCTCAAACGTTTTGTTATTCGAGGTGGTTGATTGTGATGAGGTTCTGGAAAATATTTTAAATTTAAAACTTTTTAGACAAAAAGATGAGCCTAATAAAAATAAATATATCAAAAACAAGAGTTCAAATATATAATAATAAAAAAGTAATTGGCAAAACTTAATAATTTTCAATTGGAGCTTTTTAAAATAGACCACAACTCATACTAAAGGGGAAATTTTTGGTGGCATGTGGAATTTTAATTGAACTGGTGTGTTTTGCAACAAACAATTATTTATAACAATAAATTTCAACATTATTTTTTTTTTTATAAATCTGAAAAATATTGATTTAAATTCAAAGGGTGTAAATCATGCTTGAAAAATGTCTCGTCTTTTGATAACTACGATTTCCTTAATAATAATTAAAAATATATATCTTAGATAATTATCAAACTGAATAACACAGATATACTATTGTTATACACTAGCTTTAATTGCAAATAGCATTGTTGCAGATAATAAATACACAATTTACATAGAGTGATAACAGTTTTACAGTTTTTTAATCTTTTAAGGAATGCATTTGTACTTCTGGCTTGCAAAGAGATGCTTTTAAACTATATTGCGGCAAAGGCAAAGTATATTTATTTTCTTTAAGCTTATTTGTGTAAATGTAAATTTCAATATTTGCGAATACTTCATTTCTTATATATATGTGTCCTTTATTTTTTCTTCTAGTGTATACACTTGTTGTGTTTAAAATTAATATTATTTACTAAAAGAAACGTGTAACAAAAGTAAAATATTATAATAGTGAATATATCTATGAACTTCTGATTTCTAAGAGCGACATTCTTCTATTTTTGTCTTTACGCAGCTTAGAGGTCTGCACGGGCCCGGGCTTGGCCCGTGGCCCGTACCCGGGCCGGGCCGGCGGAATCGTTTCAAATTTTCTAACGGGCCGGGCCGGGCCGGCAGATTTAGAATAGTTTTTTCAACGGGCGGGGCCGGGCCGACAAACAACATAAACGGGCCGGGCCGGCAAAAAATTGAGCGGGCCAGACGGGCCGGGCCGGGCCGGGCCGATAAAAAAATATCGGCCCGTTCTGAAGATTTATGCAGAAACGATAAAATATGAGCTATTTTCAACGAAAATGGTTTTAACGAGAATAAGTATGTGGCCACACTAGTTTGACAGCATCAATATAAAAATGCGCAGTGTATCGGCATCGGAGATTTACATTATGTGTAACCCGTTTTAATATATTTTTAGCTGACTCATGCCGGTCCGAGATCACGCTTGCATTATTTTTATACATATAGACTGGCCGGACCGGTACTAGACTTAATTATTGAGAGAAAACGTGATTTGTAAAATTATTAACAGCGATAAAGAACTTATGTTAGCTTAGTCTTCGGATATATACTTCTTGATGATTTTTAAATAAATTAATTTCTCAATAATGCGAAAGTTTGACACATTTTCCGATTAATTTTAAATTGTAAAAGTATAAAAGTGAAAAGCCTAACTATTGAAGGGATTTTAATCGAATAGCGTTTTTCATTTTTGGTAAATAAAATACTTGTATAACCTTGTTGAGATATAATAGTTTCTCAAATGATTGCAGGTTTTTCTCCCTTCCCTTGCTATTGCTTCTGGAAATTCTATTCAAAACGCTAATTATGACAGTATTTTATTTGTTTGCAGTATTCTTAAACTGCTTGTAAAAAAAAATGGATAACGCCATTCGATTCTGAATAAAGATATCTGCTAATCTTATGCGTTTCTGAGGGAAAAAAATGAATTTAGAAATGTATCAGAAAGGAGCTTCTTTGAATTTAAGTATGAAGTTGGATTTGAAATCTATAATAAAATGATATAGAAATATATTTATAAATCTTCTTTTATTAAACAACTTCAAAATTAACGATGTTTTTAGCTTTCTTTTTTTTCTTTTATTCTAAGCCATATTAATTTTTTAATGAATCTTTATTCGAATGTTGAAAGCTTAAAAATCTAAGTAATCATTAATGATGTTAATGTGTATTTGCTGTAAAATATACTGTAAAACCATTCCATAGATATGTATGCAGTATTCTTTAAAGGAATCTTAGTTATATGATAAAAATCTGAATTATTTAGAAATCGTAGAAATTGAAACGGGCCAAAACGGGCCGGGCCGGGCCGGGCCTGTTTTCGCTGATTTTTGTACGGGCCGGGCCAGGCTTAAAATATAAAAATTTAAACGGGCCGGGCCGGGCCCGGGCCGAACTTTTGAGTTTTACAACGGGCCGGGCCGGGCCGAAATAACTTTCTTACGGGCCGGGCCGGGCCGGGCCTGGAAATTCCGGCCCGTGCAGACCTCTAACGCAGCTATTTCCAAATGAAAACAATTTTTTGTGTTCGAAATAAAATAATTAAAATGAATTCAACTATACAAGATCAATTTGTTGTTAATTATTACTTTAAGATTTAGAATTTGTGAGTAAAGGGCTATAAGTAAAAGTAATAGAACTTATCTATTATGAACTTTAAAGCTTTCTTTGCTAAAGATTTTGTCATATTTAATGTAAAATATAATGAAAATAATTATAATTTAAATTATTTATTTACTTCTTTATTTAACTAAGTTTATATATATATATATATACAGGGTGTCCCTAAACAAATGGTATATACGCTAAGAGGTGATAGAACACATCTAGACGGGTAATAGTAAATAGGAAACCAAGGGTCCCAAACGTTTTCCGAAGTAGGTAGCCGCCATTAAAGTTTGGAGTCCAAAATTTCAAATACACATAAAAAACGGAAAAATTGGTCGATTGATTTGCGGTTTTCACTAAAATTATTCTTTATGTTTATATTTTCTTGAAAATAAATTATAAAGATAAATTACGAAAGATGCCGATGGAGGGCGCTTTAGACTTTGAAGTAATGAAAAACTATTTTTTGCCGTGATTTTTTGCATTTCATTAAATGGTTTCGTAAGCTTAGACTTAAAATCAAATTTTGAGCTCAAAATCTGAATAGTTAGAAGCGGTTAAGTAGCACAAACTTAACTGTGTTCAGAGGGTTTAAATTTCAAATGATTATAAAAAACGAAAAAATTGGTCGATTGATTTGCGGTTTTCACTAAAACTATTCTTTATGTCGTTATTTTAATGAAAATGAATTATAAAGATAAATTTCAAAAAATGCCGATAGAGGGCGCTTTAAACTTTGGAGTAACGAACAACTACTTTTTGCGTTATTTTTTGCATCTGATTAAATGTTTTCGTAAACTTAGACTTAAACTTAAATTTTGAGCTCAAAATCTGAATAGTTGGGAGTGGTTAAGTAGCACAAACTGAACTGTGTTCAGAGGGTTCAAATTTCAAATGATAATAAAAAACGGAAAAATTAGTCGCTTCGTTTGCGGTTTAAAATAAAACTATTCTTTAAGTCAGTATCTTCTTGAAAATGAATTTTAAAGATAAATTTCAAAAAATTCCGTTAGAGGGCGCCTTAAACTTCAGAATAACCAACAACAAATTTTAACCGTTATTTTTTGTGTCTAATTAAATGCTTTCCAAAACTTGTTAAATGTTTTCGAAATCTTAGATTTAAACTTAAATTTTGAACTCAAATTCTGAATCGTTGGGCGGGGTTAAGAAGCGCAAACTGAAGTGTGTTCAGGAGTTGAAATTTAACCCCCCCCCCACTTTCATTTCCCCCACTCACCCCCCAACACAGATCACTTTTGCGCTACTTAAACACTCGCAACAACTCAGAATTTGATCTCAAAATTTAAATCTAAGCATTTGAAAGCATTTAATGAGATTAAAAAAATAAAATAAAGGTTAAAAATAGTGTTACGCTAATCCAATGTCTAAGGCGCCGTCTATCGGCATTTTTTGAAATTTATCTTTATAATTCATTTTCAGTAAAATACCGACATAAAGAAAAGTTTTAGTGAAAACCGCAAATCAATCGACCAATTTTTCCGTTTTTTATAATCATTTGAAATGTAAACCCTCTGAACACAGTTAAGTTTGTGCTACTTAACCGTTTCCAACTATTCAGATTTTGAGCTCAAAATTTAAGTTTAAATCTAAGCTTACGAAACCATTTAATGAGATGCAAAAAATCACGGCAAAAAATAGTTTTTCATTACTTCAAAGTCTAAAGCGCCCTCTATCGGCATTTTTCGAAGTTTATCTTTATAATTTATTTTCATGAAAATACCAGCATAAAGAATAATTTTAATGAAAATCGCAAATCAATCGACCAATTTTTCCGTTTTTTATGTGTATTTGAAATTTTGGACCCCAAACTTTAATGGCGGCTATCTCCTTTGGAAAACGTTTGGGACCTTTGGTTTCTTATTTACTATTACTCGTCTTGATGTGTTCTATCACCCCCTAGCGTATATACTATTTGTTTAGGGACACCCTGTATACATACATATATATATATATATATATATATATATATATATATATTATTATTATTATTATTATTATTATTATTATTATTATTACTATTATTATTATTATTATTATTATTATTTATCTTTTCCTCATTTTCTATGAAATTTAAAAAGAAGGTATATCTGGAAATAAAGATATGTGAAGAGAAAAATTTTTTGAATATGCATTAAGCTCTGTAATATTAAGTAAAACACATTTTCATTATATTTTGTATTAAATATGACATTATATTTATGAAAATAGGCTTTAACACTCTGACTGCCCAGCCAAAGGGTAATATTGTAATTTTGTTTTCTCTGTAATTTATTAAAAATATATAAAAAAATATGTTTTTTCCAACTTGATGCAAAATACGTTATTAGTATCGGTGTATAATCTTTATTAGCATCAATCCTAACTTAATTTTTCAGAACTGGGTTTTATTTGTGGAATTATACTAATTTAAATATTGCTTATGTTGCAGTGAAACCTTCTGCTTAGTGTGTGATAAAATCAGCCGGCGGCATTCAGGAGGCTAAAGTTTATAATAGATGAGTGCTATCACACACGATCGTCTGTATAATGTTGGTAACGGCTTTAAAAAACTGACAACAGTAATAAATAAATAATTAAATAAACTTTTATTTCAAAATAGAAATGAGTTTGTCTATTTATACAACAATATCCAATAAGAAAAAGAAAATGCATATATTTAAACGATTTTTTTTAAAAGCAAGGAAGCAATACTACAGATCACTATCATATGCATCATATCTTATCGCTGCATATAGCCAAATGTATGTCTGAATATGATGAATATATATATTTATATATATATATTTAACATGTTTTTTGTGCCTATAAAATTGTTTAACTATCTGAATCGTAACATTAAAATTGTTTACAATTAACGAACTTAATTTTTCAGAATATTTATCATTCATTTTTCCTTAAAA
Organism: Maratus speculifer; assembly: GCA_964019185.1. Lineage (NCBI taxonomy): Eukaryota > Metazoa > Arthropoda > Arachnida > Araneae > Salticidae > Maratus > Maratus speculifer. The sequence goes on along the minus strand of OZ025297.1, from coordinate 42,311,400 downwards.
CTACTTGTGTTCATGTTTTTATGCAGTAAGATATAAAAAGAAATGGGGAACTTGGGAAAAATAAAATGAAATTCATTGTACTCGAAAAAATTGTAAAATTTTAGAATGTAATAAATACAATTCAACCCTACCTGTTATGATGATTCTAGAAAAATTCATGCTGACTTTTTTCTCTTTTGTAACAACATTTTCTGTATGGCAACGGAAACTGTAAGAACCATCGTGTTCTGTTGTGTCTCTTATATATAAATCACCACTGTCCAGCATGCCATATTTTGCTTAAAGATAAAAACATATATAAATTACATTTATACATAAAAATTTTATATATTACTTAAAAAAATTAAAGAAGACTCTTAGATTATAGTATTTTACAATTTAAATGTCTCAATATCAGTATATCGTTTTAAAAGCTAAAAAAAAATTTCTTTACTGCTTTTAATTTTATCCTGTTTAATAATATGTGTGTTTTCTCATGTAATAACTGAAAAATAAATCACTGTAATTATTTTTTAACATTAACTTTTTAGTTTAAGTCTTAAAAATTAAATAAACAAATAACAATAATAATGATTTTTTTAAGGTGTTTAGTTTTGATTCATTCTTCCACGATGAGTTTTGAGAGTTTTATAATTTTTTGCGACATATATTACGAAGAAGTTATTATAGTACTTGATTTGTTAAACTTTTTAATTAATGATTTAAAAAAATAGCTCCAAATTATTAGTGTACAGAATAGAGATTTTGTGTAATCTATATTCAACCCTCATATGCAATGTATGTATCATTCAAGATTTTATACAATGTCTTGACTAAATGCAAACTATTTTTCCATTGCTAATTTCAAATTAAATTAAAGTTTTTTTTTCCATAACAAATGATAAAAATCGATTATTGTTATTTTTAAGTAAATATTTCTGATATTCCAAATATTAAACATTAATATATTTCAGTTATTAAAATACTCCCAATTTCTTTTGAAAATACCATTAGAAAAATGTTTCAGATTTTTTTCAAATAATGTATTTAAAATCATTCTTATAATTGCAAAAAAGCAGCTACTATCCCCAAGTTAACTCATAATTAAGTTAAAAAAAGTGTAAAAGTTTGTTTTTACTATTTTTTTTCCAAATTATTTTATAATTGTTTCAGCAATCACGGCTCATAACGATGACAGATGGAATAGAGATTTCAGTAATTGAAAAAAATGAATCTGAAGCGTATTTAAGATAGCTACGCGTTTTCAAGTAACAAGACAGTAATTATCAAATATCTTCGCATTCTAGTACACTTATACAATCATTAAGAACAAAAGATTCTAAAAGAGATTCACGATGAGAGTTGGTGGGATTTTTTTTTTCAATTCATTTTCTGAATGTATTTTTCTTATCTCATTTAATCGCTTAGACTTTGTTATTAATTCTGGCAAAAGTTTTAGTACGAAATTTTTTGTATCCCAATTAACAAGGCTACCACAGGCGGCTATTTTATTCTATACCGCACCACTTTTTAAAAATGAAAAATCTTTTAAATTAGCTATGACATAATTTGAAAGATACATTTATTACAAAACATATTTATTTTAAGTAGTGGTGCGAATAGAATATTAAAATAGTCGGCTGTGGCAGTGATGAATTAGTGATTTAATAGAATTTGTACTGTGCGTCTGAATTAGCAAACATTAGGGACCTATTAGTGTGGAATTAAATTACAATAAAATTTATAAAACACAGATGAATAGAAATATATGACGTGAAACAAAGAAAAAATATAAGGACATAATGAACATTGTTCCATAAAATCACCTTCTTTCAACTATCCTTATTAATCGTTCGATCATTGACTCAGAAAGTCCAATTTTAATTTGTTTCGAAATGTCTTTCAACGTTAGTTAGATAAATGATATTAAACTGTATATATTTGTTTATATTTGCCATACTTACATACTTTTCTAGTTAAAATGCCTCACAGATTCTCTATGGGGTTTAAACCAAGACTTTTTGAATGGCACTTCAAAGGTTGGATAGACTTGGCCGTGAATCATAGACATGGTGTATAAGACACATTTAAAACTTCATCTATTTTATGTGATAAAGGGCTATAAATTTTCAGCTAATAAATCCATGTGTTTAATAATTCTCAATAAATGTTTTTGAATTCAATGACCTCGAATGGAAAAGATTGGTGTGGCTTTTAACTTCAAACTACTAAATGCAAATTAACAATTTAGCTAATTCCATTACGAAATGGAAATTAGCTTGATGTGGAATTTTTTTTCTTGTGAAACATTTGTGATCTTTCGAATGTAAAACTTGAGACATTCGTAGTACGATTAAAAAAAAACTGTTACTTTATTTTTGAAAATGCCATACATAACTTCTTTCAGATTTTTGAAAAGTTCATGCATTTAAAATAATTCTTACAATTTTAAACGTACGAAAATCCTAACGAAATAAAATCCTAAAATATCCTACGTAAAATCCTAACGATCAATTATAACTTCATGATAAAAACGTTTAAGAACAATGAAGTATAGCAATTATTTTAATCCATTTATACAATTATTTTAAAGTTGTTTCAATGTTTATGAGGAATAATGATGGCAGAGGAAGTGCAAGATTTCAATAATTGAAAAAAATATATATATCTGAAAAGAATGTTTAAATCATGTTCGTTTTAGTGTAACAAGATATTAAGTTTAAATCTGTTCGCAATTCTGATACACTAATCCAGCAATTAAATAGAAAATATTCCTACAACGATTCTCTTATATTTCACTTTTTAAAATTATTGAACTGAAAATTGTGAATTTAATTGAACTTTTTGACATATATATAAAAAAAATTGCAATAAAATAATGCACTTGATTGCTAAAAACAGTACAATACTAGAACATAAACATATACTGGACAATTGCACCATAGAAATTTAACTACTAAGAATGTATTTATTAAAAATACAACACATTGCTCTATGGTGCAGAAAAAACAAGAATTTTAATATGAACTTGTACAATTAAAATAAAATAAAAATATCAACGTTTCGTGTCGTCTTCTGCGGCCGTCTTCAAGAAAATATGAAAATGGAAGGACTAAATTTGCTTCCTGATCGAGAGATAATGTGTTGTATTTTTAATAAATACATTCTTAGTAGTTAATTCTAGAACATTTGTTAATACTAAGTTCAATATTACATTCTTTAGTTTTAAGAGGAATCGAATATTTATCTTCTGTTAAAGAGAAAAATTAATGGATTTATTTAATATACAGTTATGTCTTATTTTTTGCATTTTGAGATGGTGCGAATTCAAGTTAGTACAGCAAATGTCGTTTTGAGTTGAACTCGATTAGTGTGGGTAAAATCTAAATCAATATACAGAGCACGATATAATTAATCTTTTTTATCAGTGAGATTCCACCAGATGTTTAAAAATTAAATTGTGAGAAAATGCCTAACACAGAAAAAAGATTGAAATAATTCTTAGAAGCTTTTAGAAAATTAAAATACCCCAAGCAGTTAACAGACATGGATTAAAATTTGTCTGTTTTTATGATGTGTTTCAAAAAAAAAAGAAATAAGTGGTGCATTTGACAATAAATATATTTTATTAAAAATAAATTGCAATAAATAAAAATAAATTACAATTTCATTAAATTTTCTTAAAACGAATTTGAAAATAAAATTAGGTTTATCTATTAAAAAAACAAAAAAAACAAAAAAAAAACAAATGGTGAGTAAGCTAATATAAATATTCTATCAGTAAAAAATAAAAGAAAAATTTAAAATTAATTGTTTTTTCAACATTTCTCGTTTGTTAACATTTAAATTAGTTTAAGCATTGTTTTTAAATAAATTCATGTAAATTAGAAAAAGTTTTTCTTCAAAAATCATACGTTATTGGAGATGCCCTTACAAAGAATAATATTTTGAAAAGGAAGCCGATTTGAATTATTACCAAACAAATGTATGCATGCTAGGTGTTTTAGATAGAATTATTAATTCTATGGAATAAAAAATAAATTACAATTTCATCAAATTCTTTTACAATGAATTTAAAAATAAAATTAGGTATATCTATTTTTTAAAAAAAGTGAGTAAGCTAATGTAAATAATCTATCAGTAAAAAATTAAAGAAAAATTTAAAATTAATTATTTTTTCAACATTTCTCGTGTGTTAACATTTAAATTAGTTTAAGCATTATTTTAAAATAAATTCATGTAAATAAAAAAAAAAGGTTTTTCTTAAAAACTTATAAGTTATTGGACATGCCCTTACAAAGAGTAATATTTTGAAAAACAAGCCTTATTGAATTATTACCTAACAAATATATGCATGCTAGGTGTTTTAGATAGAATTATTCATTCAATGTTTATTTTGACATGAAAAAAGAAACATAATAATAAATAAGAATGAAATCAATGTAAAAATGAGCACACTGAGTATTTGGCATAAAGGGATAAAGAAACATATAAAGGTATTTTTCGTGCAAGATACTTTTTAAGAAATATATGTCCATGTTTGGCAAAGTTAAGCCTGGCTGTAATAAAAGTAAAATTCATGTTTACTAGTCTAATGTGAATTAATAAAATTGCTTTCTGATACTTTCTTATATGGCTCTTAGATACTTGTAAACACAGTGTTTTCGAAAAATAAAATGTATGTAATTATTAAATGCATTGGAATGTGGATAGCGATATGTAAACAGGAGGAAAAATAAATTAGGAAAATAAATTAAATTACACACTCACATTTTTAACGAAATTTCAATTTTCAAGTGGAAAACATTATTTAATTTTATTTATGTAATTTTATTACAGCTATTTATCTCCTGTAATAGAAAATAAAGTATGTGTTTTATCTTCATAAATGGATACAAAATGTATGTAATTGCATTGAAAAGTGTTAAGTAACTATTACTCCTGTGAAGATAAATAAGAATAGTCTTTTTTTTTTTGCGAAATCTAATTTTTAAACTAAAAACATAAATTATTTTATTTAGGGTAACATCCCCAGTAATTGGCTCATTAAGGATTTGTCTTTAAAGTTACTTCTATTTTCATTACCAAGAAATAAAATATTTACTTGCAAATATTTTTAATTCAAAGACTGCATATCTGTGCATCTATTTTGCCCACTAAAAGCAAAAACATTTGAAAAAGTATTTTTATAAAAATATATTTATAAAAAGTTGCTGTAATCACCAGTAACTGGCACTTAGACTTTTGCACAATTAAAGTAACCCTTTTCAACAAAACAAAACTGTTGTCAATTAAAATTTAAAATATACTATAAATCAGATGATAATAAATAGAAATGCATGCTTTTCTTAAACCAGAGAAGAATCATTTGCAACAAAAATGGCTAGTTTGATACAAGCCATAATTGTTTCTCTTTCCTAGGCACTATTGTCATTTAGTAGCATAAATCAAAGTTATAATCTGTAAAGTAAATGAGCATATAACTGATATATGGTCTTGTATTTTTAAAAGACTGGATATAAATCTTATTTTACGACATTTTTGTAGGATGTGCCAATCACTGGTGCCTGCCAATTACTGGGGATGTTACCTTATAGTTAAACAGTTATTGATCATTTCTAGCAAAAATAAATAAATAATTAAAAATTAATAAATACTAATAATAATATAAAAGTGACCACGTGATAATATTACTCGCACTCTGACGCCTTCGTAAATATATATATATTAATATTATATGTGTTATTAAAGAAATCGTTATTAAAAGGTTAATAAGACTGGTAAAAAAAAAAATACAACATAGGGTTGGGTAAAATAATGATAGGTAATGATGGCTGTCTCAAAATAATGAACTTTTAAAATTGTGAACTCTCACCTTCCTGAAAATTTCTTTCTGTGAATATAAATCACCTTAAGGATAAAAAAACCAACGATTACAAATGCATTAAAAGGTAGAAAACAGCCGTTTCAAATCTACTATCGGGATTCTTCATCAGTGTAAGATTCAACTAGCTAGAAAAAGTAAAGCTCATTCAAGTTTGCTTTTTCTAGCTCGATTAAGGAAAAAGCAATTTTCACGAAATCTATGTGACGTAGGTTTATTACGATAGTTTTCTTGAAAGGTTTAAATTAATGTCTACTACCTCTCACTTTTTCATAAATTTAGTTTTAGTAGATTCAAAAATAGAGTGGGGGGGGGGGTTGTATTTTTGCACTACATTTCTAACGGTATTTTGGAAAACATAATACTTAAAATTAAAAGAAATGTATTTGTGAGTTCAGCGTAACGAAAGCTTTCTCAAGATACCCCCATATGATACGCAAATAAAAGATTTTGTGTTATTCAAGTAACTTCATTATCCAACTCCCTGTGCTAAATATATTTGTAAAAGTTTAGTAATCTGTAAATATGTGCATCAATAGTCTGTTTTATACTTCTGTATTATAGTTTGCGAATAAAATGGCTGTGACAGACAGTCAAAGTAGTGATTTTATAATGATTTCGTAGTTATTTGTTTTAGTACAGAACGCTAAAAAATTTTTTTTAATGAACTGCTTCCAACATCCATTTCAAATTATCTTCATAAATGTAATTGCATTTTCTTTTGTGCTTAAATTGAACATAATTCGAGTAAAAAAGATCTATAATCCTCAAGAGAGTCCATAAACTTCAGAATAAAAACGATTAAGAAACTACGTACTAGTTCAATTATTTTCATTGTTATCCTCCAATTGTTTTATCTTCGTTTTATATTAACAACTTTCGACGATAATGATGACATACTGAAAGTCCAATTATAGTAATTGGATAAAATGATCCTGTAGTGAAGGTTATTTATCGCATTCCGAGTAACAAAGACAGCAATTATCAAATCTTTTAAGATTGTACGTCACTAATTCACTCATTAAAGACTAAATATTTTAACAGACTTGTTTTCAGATTAAAAAAATCAAGTTTTCAACACGTCTTATTGAAACTCGATTTTCTTAAAACTTTAATGTACTTTAAAAGCGAGAAGCAAATCGGTTAAAAATTGGCTTCACTTAAATTGAATCATTGCAAAAAGATAATGCATTGAATTGTTATAAAGAGTTTTATATTTAATCCTAGTAACGAAAATTATTTAATTTGTGAAATTTGTGAAAATTAATAACTTACTGCTCGAATTTTTCTATTTTATGAAAAAATAAATTCGAAATCTACATAACAATCTAAAATAAAAATAATATTGCCCAGTTAAACTGATGGCATTGAGCTCACAGGCTACGCATACTAATTGTACATTACAGCCTTATATTTTCAAGTGTTAATTCCGTTCGAAAATAAATTAAGAAGGGGAAACAGCTCTCCCCTTTCTCCATTTTTATACTTAATCATTGAACCTCCTAAACTATCAAGTACATGCTTAATCATATTAAAAAATTTATATCCAAAATTTAGAGCAAATCGGATAATTCTTAATAAAAACCCATTTAGCATTTATATAATTAAGAGGAGTTATTCCCCTCTTTTATGCTTAAACATTAAAATTCCAAAACTATTGAGAGATTTGAACGAAATCTGACAATTCTGATTGAAAAATCCATTTATACAAGTTAAGGGAAGGGGCATTAGAACCCCCGTTCCCCCTGTTTATACTTATTCAATGAACACCTAATAACAGTGAAAGAATCGCCTCACTAGAATGATCCTATATCTAAATTTTGAATGAAAACTTAATTCTGCATGAAAAACCCACTTATATCAATTAAGGGGAGGGGCATGAGCTCCCAGTTCCCCCTCTTATACATATCGAATGAACTCCAAAAACTAATCAGGGAAGCGCCTTGTCAGGATATACTTATATACAAAATTTCAAGTGGATCGGATATTTTTATCATGAGTTATCGCATTACGCACGAACGAACATACATACAGAACGGGTGGGCACATAATCTCTCAGGCTATGATAGCCTGGGAACTAAAAAGTGAAAATTTTATGTTTTATTGTGCATGCCAGAAATATACAATTAAGGTTAAAACCTTAATTGTATAATGAAATACTTTAAATAGTATTCCATTGTTATATTTTGCAACCAAATGAGCTTAAATTAATTACTTTGTAATTCTGAACACACTGGAACTTTTTTATATAAATATTTTTTAAGTGTCCTTTCAAAATAATAAAAGTAAATCTTACGTTAATAGCTTGACGATTTTTTTTTTCAAATGCAGCTATCTGAGATGAACAAAACAAACTTAGTCATTATACTTTTTGAAGCCCGTGCTGACATTGGCCCTTTTCGTAACCATTTCAAGCATTAGTATTTTGGCGTGCACTTGCAAAATTGATGCTTTTCATACAAAAAAAAAAAAAAAAAAAAATTGAAAGAAGTGCTCATTTTTTATTTTCTATCGGCAAGATGCAGGATGTCTTTACGCCAGAGAGCTGGCTTTAAAAATCGCTCAAAATTGTTTTGCAAACCTTTGTCGTAGATAAAAAACGCCATCTATAGGTCGAAATATGAATTATTATTTTTATTACAGATTTCTTTTTCCTACGGTACACATAAAGCGTATTCTAAATATAATCGATAAAACAATAGATATTAGGACTCAATAGGTAACTTTAATTATAAAAACACTGCATATATAATTCTTGGTGTACCAATTAAAAATGCATCTCCACTGTTATTTAACTGTTCTGTTGAGATTTCGGCCTAAAAAGTTTATCAAAATTTGGACTATATTATTCTTTATTAAATGCGACGTTTTTCATCAATCTTAAAAAAAAACGCTGTTTTTTTCTTTTATTCTTTCTTTTTTTAAGTAAAATCAAATTTTTTGTTATTGAAAGAAACATTATTATCATTTTTAGCTCACAGGCTATCATAGCCTGAGAGCTTATGTGCCCGTCCGTTCTGTATGTATGTTCGTATGTACGTAACGCGATAACTCATGATAAAAATATCGGATCCACTTGAAATTTTGTATATAGGTATATCCTGATAAGGCGCTTCCCTGATTAGTTTTTGGAGTTCATTCGATATGTATAACAGGGGGAACGGGGGGCTCATGCCCCTCCCCTTAATTGATTTAATGGGTTTTTGACATAAATGGGATTTTCATGCAGAATTAAGTTTTCGTTCAAAATTTAGATTAGGATCATTCTGATGAGGCGATTCCGTGACTGTTATTAGGTGTTCATTGAATAAGTATAAATAGGGGGAACAGGGGTTCTAATGCCCCCCCCCCCCCGTTAGTTGATATAAATGGGATTTTCATGCAGAATTAAGTTTTCGTTCAAAATTTAGATTAGGATCATTCTGATGAGGCGATTCCGTGACAGTTATTAGGTGTTCATTGAATAAGTATAAATAGGGGGAACAGGGGTCCTATTGCCCCCCCCCGTTAGTTGATATAAATGGGATTTTCATGCAGAATTAAGTTTTCGTTCAAAATTTAGATTAGGATCATTCTGATGAGGCGATTCCATGACAGTTATTAGGTGTTCATTGAATAAGTATAAATAGGGGGAACAGGGGTTCTAATGCCCCCCCCCCGTTATTTGATATAAATGGGATTTTCATGCAGAATTAAGTTTTCGTTCAAAATTTAGATTAGGATCATTCTGATGAGGCGATTCCGTGACTGTTATTAGGTGTTCATTGAATAAGTATAAATAGGGGGAACAGGGGTTCTAATGCCCCCCCCCTTAATTTATATAAATGGGTTTTTCAAGCAGAATTTTCAGATTTCGTTCAAATCTCTGAATAGTTTTGGGAGTTTAATGGTTACGTATAAAAGAGGGGGATAACTCCTTTCAAATTATATAAATGCTAAATGGGTTTTTATTAAGAATTATCTCATTTGCTCTGAATTTTGGATATAGATTTTTTATATGATAAAGCATATCTTTGATAGTATAGGAGGTTCAATGATTAAGTATAAAAAAAGAGGAAAGGGGAGAGCTGTTTCCCCTTCTTAATTTTTTTTTCGAACGGAATTAACCCTTGAAAATATAAGGCTTTAATGTGCAATTAGTATTTGTAGCCTGTGAGCTCAATGCCATCAGTTTAACTGGGCAGTATTCTTTTTTATTATTCATGTAATATTGTACATAGCAAAGCATGTATTACTATAAAACATTAATTAAGACCACGAAAATTTCGACAAATTCCCCGATTTTTGCTTTAAACAAATAAGTAACGTAATTTGTAAAATTTACCTCTTACGGCATTAATCAATATTTTGAATTAATTTATTCTATTTAGAAAATGTCGCCACTTCTATTTTTTTTCTGTGTTAACTACAACAGATGGCTCTCTGAGTAGTATATTCGTATTTATTTTACATAAGGAAAATATTCATCGATATTTAATCGATTTAAATTTTCATCGGTACTAATTAAAACTTGTTATTAGTATAAAAACGTTTAACTATTTTTCTTATGTTCATAACATTTTTGTTTATCAATGTTTTGTTATTAATTATTTTTAATAATAATTAATTTAATTATATATTATTAATTATAACTTTTCGGTTTCTGATATAACTTCGTTGTTAACTGTCAACTGTAGTTGCTGACAAAGTGATATTGCAAATTTGAAATTATCACACATGGTAGCGATTGATTTTTGTAAGTTTATCTTTTCGACAATTCAATTATTGTGGTATTATTTTTCTTTGAAATATGTTTTCCGCTGCGATTAATCTATTGATAATTTAATTATTGTCTTAATTTTTTTTCTAATATTTTTTTTGAACTATGTTTACTATTGCGATTAATCGGGCAATATAGACATCATTTTTTGGTTTATCCTGATTTCTAATCAGAAATTAATCTCAATTAATGTGTCTATTTAGCATTGCCCTTGATAACGAACTAAATACCACATTTCCAATATTATTCCAATTTTTGCCAACTCCTATGTTTGATAGAGTTTGTTATTAACACGAATTATTCCATATTTTGATGTTGATTTGTAGTATTATCTAATGGTTCTATATATATATATATATATATATATATATATATATATATATACATATACATCACTTACAAACAGAATAAAACCAGTTTTTTGTTGTTTTTGTCAAAGCAGAATCTGATTAGAAAGAAAAAATAAAATTGGACAGATTTATATAACTTGAGCATTAAATATCAGATTTCAAAATTATATTCTTTTCTGTGACTGTAATACGAAATTTAGCTGTATGATAATCCAAAATTGTTATTTATAAATATATATGTAAATGAAGAAAATATGCATGCATCTTTATGTATAGCGCATGTGTATAATTATAGAAATAGAAAGCTGAATATCACCGATAGTGGATAATGTCATACTTGATCAACATAAGGTGAAAATGGGTCAGCTTGAGAGATACTTGAATGTAAAATTTCAGATTAAGAATTCCGTAAAAAGCAACCAATAGCGTAGAGACATATTTATAGTTGTGAGTTTTAGATAGAAACATCTGTATGTAGATTTTTCTTTAGATTCATGTTAAAACACTTTTAATAAAAGACATTGTTTTCATTTTTTCATACAAATTTTGTACAATTAAAATTTATAATTCTTTGTTTATCCTCCTCGGGCCATAGACAAATATTTTGACTCCAAAAGCCAGCTTAAAATTATTGTAAAACATCTAAAAAGGTTCATCAGTCTATATAGCAATGGGTCTAATATGCACACATTTTTTAAAATATCTATATGTAATTTTAACCATTCCAGAAATATTTAAATAAATTAAAGGGTGTTTATATTATTTATTCAATGTACTGAAAATGCCAATTTTGAGAACAGGGTATGATATTTGGTCAATAAAATGTTTTCAATACAAATTATAGAACCAAAAGAAAAAAAATACATGATTTACAAGCAGAATACAAATAGTTTTCAGTTGTTTTTGTGAAAGCAGAATTTGATGAGAAGAAAAGTTCAAATTATATATTGCGTAAAACTTGAGTATAAAATATCAGCTTTTAAAATTATATTATTTTTTCTGACCATAATATTAGATTTAGCTGGTATGATTATCTATAAACGTGATGAAAATGAGTGATGAACATCACCCATTCCATTTATTCTGTATCTGTCTATCTTTCTGTAATCTGTCTATCTATTTATCTAATCTATATCTATATACAGGGTGATTCATAAAAGATGGGCAGAACTTTAAAGGGTTATAGTACACTTAAAGACAAATAATATTAAATAGGAGACTAAGGGTCCCAGACGTATTCTCAAGGAGATAGGGGGCATTAAAGTTTAGGGTCCGAAATTTCAAATGATTATAAAAAATGGAAAAATTGGTCGATTCGTTTGCTGTTTTTACAAAAAAATTTCTTTATGCCAGTATTTTCTTGAAATAAAATTTAAAAGTTCAATTTCAAAAAATGCCGATAGGGGGCGCTTTAGATTTTGGAGTAACAAACAACTATTTTTTAACGTTATTTTTTGTATTTTTTTAAATGATTTCGAAAGCTTAGACTTAAACTTAAATTTTGATCTAAAAATCTGAGTCCTAACGAGTAGTTAAGTAGCGTAAACTGAAATTTGAAATTTGAAACCCTTCTCCCCCCAGAACAAAAATCAGTTATTCCCGATCTTTGTGTCGTAGATTAGGCTCTAACTATTATGCTAAAATTATTCTTTATGTCAGTATTTTCTTGAAAATAAATTTTAAAGGAAAGTTTCAAAAAATTTCGATAGAGGGCGCTTTAGACTTTGGAGTAACGAACAACTATTTTATACTGTTATTTTTTGTGTCTCATTAAATGCTTTCTAAAGCTTAGACTTAAACTTAAATTTTCAGCTCAAAATCTGAATCGCTGAGCGTGGTTCAGTAGCCAGGGGAGGGGGTTCAAATTTCAGCTTCTGAACATAGTTCAGTTTGCACTAGTTAACCATGCCCAACGATTCTGTGCCGTGATACGAGGCAAAAATACAACTTTCGTCAAGGACTGCATAGTCGGAATTCACTCATAAAGGCACTGGCACAGTTGGAAACGTCGCTCATGCAAACGTTAAAGCTCCATTCCTGACGCTAGTCACCGGGTGAAGAAGGAGACAGAAAGTATGCAAATGTCAAATGGGGAAGAAGAAGAACACGTATGCAAAATTTCGACACGATTCAGGCATAAAAACCACTGAACGGTGAGTGAAGTGTAAGTCGCTGTAGTAATGAATCGGAAGATGGTGCCCTTTACGAATAAGGAAAAGGCTGAGATGCATTTAATTTACGGAGCGGCAGATGGAAATGGTGCAGAGGCACAACGAATGTACGGAGAAAGTTTTCCCAACAGGCGGTTGCCTAACCGCAAAACTTTCGAGCGCTTGCACAGACAGTTGTGTGAGACGGGATCATTTCTCGCTTCCCGGTCGAATGCAGGTCGTGCAAAAAAGGACGAATCAGTAGTTGTTGCAGAAGCCATTCTGGATGTAGTAGCGACGCAGCCAAGTACAAGTACACGAACAGTGGCTAGGCAGGTGAATACCTCACAGTCCATGACTTGGAGGGTACTGAAGGATGAACATTTGCTCCCGTTTCATGTACAACGAGTCCAGAAACTGTCTCCAGGGGATTATCCAAATCGTATTGAATTCGCCCGCTTGTTTCTGCAGCAGAACGCGCTAAATCCACATTTTGGACGAACTGTGCTTTTCACCGATGAATGTACCTTCACACGTGAAGGTATATTTAACACACACAATGCACATGTATGGGCGGATGTCAATCCACATGTTACGTATCCACATGCTCATCAGAGACGCTTTTCCATCAATGTTTGGGCAGGAATCCTCGGAGACCACCTAATCGGACCGTACCTTCTTCCTGAACGCCTCAACGGTAAAACATACCTCACATTTCTGCAACATGTGCTGCCAGACCTGTTAAACGTTGTTCCTCCACGCATCCGGCGGGTCATGTGGTTCCAGCACGATGGAGCGCCAGCCCATTACGTACGAGACGTCCGCAACTATCTGGACATCACATTTCCGAACAGATGGATTGGTCGAGGTGGTCCTGTTGCTTGGCCTGCTCGCTCGCCAGATCTTTCACCCCTCGATTTCTTTTTTTGGGGACAATTGAAGGCTCTTATGTATGAGACACCCATTGAATCCCCCGAGGAACTGCTCGCCAGACTTTCCGCCGCTGTAGGGGAAGTGCTCGAAAAGCCTGATGTTTTCGCGAATGTTCGCCGTTCCATTCTTCGCCGTTGTTCTGCGTGCATAACCTCTGGTGGTCACAATTTTGAACATTTATTGTAATTACATGTTAATAAATATGCTTTGGTAACATAATCCTAATTTGTGTCTTTTTACCTCGTATCACAGCACACAATGTGTGGACATAGTAAACTGAACTGTGCTCAGGAGTAGAAATTTCAAACCCCTTTCCCCAGAAACTTAACCACGTCTAAAGATTCGGATTTTGGGCTGAAAATTTAAGTCTAAGCTTTAGAAAGCATTTAATGAGACACAAAAAATAACGGTATAAAATAGTTGTTCGTTACTCCAAAGTCTAAAGCGCCCTCTATCGGAATTTTTTGAAAATTTTCTTTAAAATTTATTTTCAAGAAAATACTGACATAAAGAATAATTTTAGGAAAACGCGGCAGTAGTTAGAGCCTAATCTACGACACAAAGATCGGGAATAACTGATTTTTGTTCTGGGGGGAGAAGGGTTTCAAATTTCAAATTTCAGTTTACGCTACTTAACTACTCGTTAGGACTCAGATTTTTAGATCAAAATTTAAGTTTAAGTCTAAGCTTTCGAAATCATTTAAAGAAATACAAAATATAACGTTAAAAAATAGTTGTTTGTTACTCCAAAGTCTAAAGCGCCCCCTATCGGCATTTTTTGAAATTGAACTTTAAAATTTTATTTCAAGAAAATACTGGCATAAAGAAAATTTTTTGCAAAAACCGCAAACGAATCGACCAATTTTTCCATTTTTTATAATCATTTGAAATTTCGGACCCTAAACTTTAATGCCCCCTATCTCCTTGGGAATACGTCTGGGACCCTTAGTCTCCTATTTAATATTATTTGTCTTTAAGTGTACTATAACCACTTAAAGTTCTGCCCATCTTTTATGAATCACCCTGTATACACTATCTACCAAAAAGTATTTGTACACTTTCAGTTTTTGACATTTTGTCAAATATTTAAAAATATACTGGTCGAATTCTTCTGGAACTTCAGAAATATAAAGATTATGTTTCACTTTATATTTATTTACATTTATTTGTTAAGCGGGTAATAAGGGGGCCGGCAAAAAAACAAAGAATAATAGAAATATTTGGGATCGCCCTGTACATGAAAATGCACGAAACGACTTATCGCTTTAGAATACAAATATATGAATACAGTAGAATATGTACACTAATTTTTGTGAGAATAGCATGTATATTTATGGCGATAGAGCGATTTTTTTGAAAAATTCAAAAAATTCTGGTACGTTTTTTGTTTATATCATGCTGGGTTTTTGACCAAATTTAACGAAAATTTCAGAAAAATTGGCAAAATGCAGTAGAAAAAATGTACGCAATTGGAATATAAATATATTAAATATTTTATGAAATGTGAGTAGTTGTATAAAATAATTTTTATCTGCGCATGCGCGATTTTTTTTACATCATTTAATAGTCAATTCTATGGAGTGACTTATAAATAAAAATCCAATCAAATATCGTGAAAATTCAAAAAGATATCATTATTGTAGTGAGATGTTTTTACTCTGCTCACTAAAAACGGCTGAATCTTAAGGGAATTCCACAAATTGACATTTTTTAATAACTGACTTAAAAAAAACTAGTATTGAGTTAATACAATATCTAATACAATATTGCTGCTAATAAGTACTTGACAATTGTGATAGAAAATAAAAAGAGCTTTATTCGCATTCAGGGCCAAAATTAAGAGAGGGGGGGGGGAGAAGGGCATGTGCTCCGGGCGCTAGGATGAAAGTGTTCCAAATGTATCTTTCGTTTGGCGATTTTTTTCATGGCTATGTTTAGCATAATATTGTTAAAATTATTATATCTGGGCTATGCTAAAGCATAAAAAAATCTAATGATGATGGCTTAAGGTCCCTGCCCTTACCCGCGAAGATGCTCACGAGCTAATGCTATTCCTATGGGGATGCATTTTTCTAACTCTTTTGCATTTGTACATTTTTAAATAATATGTTTTGCATTGGATAGCGGAAGTCCTTTTCAAGATCGCTCCGTGATTACTTTTTCAATTTTGGCGTAGATATTTTTATAATGTTTCTTTCACTTCCAAAAGCGGTTCTGAAAGTGAAACTAACTTTATAAAAAATATCTATGACTCAAATCGAAAAAGTAGTCAAGGAGCGATTTTGAAAGGGACTTCCGCTATCCAATGGAAAAAAAAAAAAAAATTGAAATTTCAAAATGCGAAAGATTGTTTCCCCACAGGAATAGCATTAGCTAGGGACAAGGGCCTTAAAGATCCTGTTGAAAGTAGAATTTTTTTGATTCGGTTTAAAGTATCAAATTGGAGTATTTTAATAAAGCAGAATAAGTTATTTTATATTACATATTTTAAGTTTTAAAATAAGTCGGCTATTAATAAATTGGAGAAATTTTCTTTGTAAATATGCTTTGCGAAGGAGGGGGAAAGGGGTACCTTCAAAATCCACGTTTGCCTCGGGAAAAAAAGACTGGTTTTGGCCCTGTTCACATTTAATAATTTGTAGATCATCCTCGAAAGGCAATTACAGCTGCGACTCTCCTGGGCATGCTCTCAACTAGTCCTTGTATTACATTTAATGGTATTTTATTCCACTCTGATTGCACAAGGCAGGTAAGCTCTTTTACTGATTTTGGGCCTGTTTCATCCGCCTTAATTCGACGATCCAACTCGTCCCAGAGGTTCTCTATTGGGTTCAGGTCTGGGCTCTGGGCAGGCCACTCGAGTCGATGCACTTCATTATCAGCATACCAATCCATGCTGGACCTCGCTACATGGCAGCTTGCGTTGTCATCCTGGAAATAACATGGGTCCAATCCATAGTATTGCCACAACGTAGGAAGTACACTGTTGTCCAGTATATTACAGTAGGCATCGGCATTGAGCTTACCATGAATTGGGACCAAGGGTCCTAGTCCGAACCAGGAAAAACAACCCCAGAACATAATTCCTCCTCCGCCAAATTTAACTGTGGGCACAATACATTCTGGTAGGAGGCGTTCTCCAGGCAGACGCCAGACCCAGACCCTACCATCAGAACGGTAGAGGGTGAACCTTGATTCATCACTCCAGAGAACCTGTTTCCATTGCTGTACAGTCCATTGCTGGCGTGTTTTGCACCAACTTAACCGAGCTGCGCGGTTGGACTTGGTGATTAAAGGCTTATGGGCGGCAGCACGGCCATAAAAATTAAGCAGATGAGCTTCCTTACGGATGGTATTCATGGAAACAACACATCCTGAAGCTTGTTGAAATTCTTGGCGTATGTGTAACATTGGTTGGTTGCGGTTCTTCCAAATTTCTCTAGACAGAACCCGTCGGTCTCTATCTCCCAGTTTCGTCGGTCTGCCTACTCTGGCCACATTCTGACAATCACCATTCAGCTTCCATTTTCTAATCACATAAGCCACAGTCGTTTTTGGGTAATTAAGCTCGCTAGATATGTCGATTAAAGATCGGTCATTTCGGTGGTACCCGATGATCACACCTTTCTCAAAATCAGACAGCTCTGTTCTTCTTGGCATCATGCATGCGATTGATGTCAGTGTTGTTTTCGACACCACATTTAACAGTGAACTTGACGTATTTCAGGATCGCAGATATCGGCATTTGCATAAGAGCCATTATCAATTATGTATCAATGGGTAGATTTGACACAAATGCTTCGATTTTTTATAATTATTTTTATCCTGAAATAGGTTCGTTCTGGTAATTATCTAAGAAAAGAAGTAAATCACCAGTAAAAAACGTAAATGGAGATTTGGCAATTTGCGTAAAATCTGACGTCATTCAACTGCTTTCAGAGACCAATTGAAAATCAATTCACTCCTATCCACAATAACTTTCTGAATTTCCACGAAATTCGATCGGATTTTTTTATGGGTAGCTCCATAGAGTTGAATATTAAATTATGTAAAATGATAAATTTTATCGTTCACGCATACGCTGATTAAAAAATATTTCATACAAATACTCATATTTTAGAAAACTTTTAATATATTTATATTTCAATAGCACCTTATTCTTTCTACTACATTTTGCGAATTTTTCTGAATGTGGCTTTATATTTGGTTGAAAATATTGCATGACATAGAACATTTTAGAAAATATTTAATATATTTATATTTCAATGAATTTTGGTGAACTCCCCCCCCTCCCTTTTCTTCTTTGCAAAGCATCTGCAAAAGTATTTGCAAAGAAAAATTTTCTAATTTATCAATAGCCGACTTATTTTAAAACTTAAAATATGTAATATTGATTAAAGCAGTCTGCTTTGTTTAAAAAAAATGATACCTTAAAATCGTGAAACCGAATCAAAACGAAAAAAAAAATCTGCTTTTATGCGGGATCTTTATGTCATCATCATTAGATTCTTCTATGCTTTGGTATAGGAGAAATGCTTTGAATGGGACGATTTTGACAATATCATGCTAAACATAGACATGGAAAAAATCGCCAAACAAAATGTACATTTGGGACACTTTCATCCTAGCGCCCGGGGCACATGCCCTTTTCCGCCAACCCTCTCTTAGTTTTGGCCCTGAATGTGAATAAAGCTCTTTTTCTTTTTCTATCACAATTGTCAAGTACTTATTAGCAGCAATATTGTATTAGATATTGTATTAATTCAATACTAGTTTTTTTTAAGTCAGTTATTAAAAAATGTCAATTTGTGGAGAATCCCTTAAGATTCAGCCGTTTTTAGAGAGCAGAGTAAAAACATCTCACTAAAATAATGATATCTTTTTGAATTTTCACGATATTTGATTGGATTTTTTTTATAAGTCACTCCATAGAATTGACTATTAAATGATGTAAAAAATATGTTTTTCTAGTTCGCGCATGCGCAGATAAAAATTATTTTATACAACTACTCATATTTCATAAAATATTTAATATATTTATATTCCAATTGCGCTACATTTTTTCTACTGCATTTTGCCAATTTTTCTGAAATTTGCGTTAAATTTGGTCAAAAACCCAGTATGATATAAACAAAACACATACCAGAATTTTTTGAATTTTTCAAAAAAAATCGCTCTATTGCCATAAATATACATGCTATTCTCACAAAAATTAGTGTACATATTCTACTGTATTCATATATTTGTATTCTATAGCGATAAGTCGTTTCGTGCATTTTCATGTACAGGGCAATCCCAAATATTTCTATTATTCTTTGTTTTTTTGCCGGCCCTCTAATTACCCGCTCAACAAATGAATGTAAATAAATATAAAGTGAAACATAATCTTTATATTTCTGAAGTTCCAGAAGAATCCGACCAGTATATTTTTAAATATTTGACAAAATGTCAAAAACTGAAAGTGTACAAATACTTTTTGGTAGATAGTGTATATATATACGTTGGAACTATCTTCAATCTACAAATGTCCATAAACAAATATAATTTGTTTTTTAAATCTATGCTTTAAACTAAAAGGAGGCCAGTATTACAGTTTATAATAATATTATTTTTTTATTATTTATGAATAATATTTATTATTCATAAATAAATTTATTTATTTTTTATATTTTCACAATTTTTGTTGTTAATTTGTATTGATTTTTAATGTCTATACATAAATGTATTTATGTGTGCAAATGATTTTTTTCACGTTAACTTATTTAGAATCTGGAATTTAATGATAAAATCTGGAATTTAATGACATTATAAACTGATACTATATTTAAAAAAAAAAAGATTATTTGACTATAACTAAATCGAAAAAATCGAAAAAAATAATGAGTATTTTCAAATTTCCATGTATATTGAAACTTAAATGGAACTTAAACTTAAATGGAGGGAAATATTAACATTGCAATGTAAAGTTCTCTCGGAAAAAATTAAAAATGTGAAAAGTGTTTAGATATACATTACATACATTTTATTCTAACCTTTATTTGTTTTAAACTTTTAAAAATAAAATAAAAAATCTTAAGATAATTAAATTATGTAAATAAACGCAATATATCTTGAACAAAAACTTTTAGTATCCTGCTAGATCCATTGATAAAATATTGCACTGTAACAAAGTCTCTTACCACTAATTATTCCTGGGGTTATAAGAAAACCATCTATCCTCTCCCATGAGGTTACAGTGACATAATCACTCACGAAACTTGGAATAGGGCATCGAAGAACCGCCATATTTCCACGTAACACGAATTCATCAAAAAGACGGATTTCGTACTGTTGTAAAACAACTGAAATTAAAATAAAGTGAATGAATAACAGAGAATATTAGAGATAGTTTATCATACAAGGTATTAAACTTAAACTTTACAAAAATATTTAAAAAAATATTCAAAACTGTTATTATTTTATTTAATTTTGTGTGATTTATTTTATGAAGAAAATAATGATTAATATTGAAATATTTTTATTTGGTTCTGATCAAATCACCTCTTGTTTGCATATTTAGCTTTAAAAATACAGTCAAATTTTAAGAAGATTGATACAATAAAGTAAACAAAATTTTAATAGAATAATGTTTTCTATAATATATATTAGTTACCATCATAAGCTAAAGCAGAAAGTATTGAATTTACACATTTTTTTCATATTAAAAGATTACATTCTAGTTTTGAATATATTTCACTTATTTCGCACAATATTACATTTATATATTCCTTATTTGCGAATTGTATTACATATGGTTTTATAAATAAATAAATAAATAAATAAATAAATATGTATATATATATATATATATATATATATATATATATATATATATATATATATATATATATATATATATATATATATATATATATATATATATATATATATATATATATATATATATATAAGTATTTAGATTAATAACTGCTCTAAAGTATATATTGTACTTCAATCAATAAAGTGCAATAAAAATTAAATATATAATGAGTGAATGAATAATATATAACTAAATATAAAATTAAATATAGATCATTTTTTAGTAAAATCACTTTGAGATATAAAATGAACTAATGAAACATATAATTTCAAAATAGAATCGGCAGAGAAAATTTAAATTTTATAAAAGTTAAATATCAGGTGTAAGATTTTTAAAACGTTTTACTAGTTTCGAAGCTCATATTTTTTATTGGATACATCGCGTTATCAGGATCACCGTTTGACGCTGGATTGTTTCACTTATCCATTTATATAATCACATGTACATAAAATTAGAACCAAGCAAATCTAAAAAAATTAGACTAAAAATGCTGCTGTTACGAAAGTTTTCGAAAAGTTTGTTCTCTTTCTTCCTTATATTTTTTGGGATACTTAACACGATTTTCAACTTTGCCACCTCAACAAAAAATTCTAATGCAAAAAACATGTAAAAAAAAAAAAAAAAAAAAAAAAAAAAAAAAAAAAAAAAACATTTTCTCAAATGAATTAACTAAAGGATTTTTTTCCTAGCAAATTAAACTAGAGAAAATTCCTTACATTATTCATGCACAATGTTTAATGAATTTATAATAAATGTCATGCATTTAATTACAAATTATGTGTTTTAAAACGATTTTGTGAGGCGTGAAATGATATTCGTGATAGCAGAATCGTGTTAATTAAAGTTAGAATGTGAAACTAAATTTACAGAAGTAAAATCAAACGATATTTCGTACTTAAGATTGGCAAGAAAAAAAAATTTTGTAAAAATAATTTTTTTAATAAACTAGCTGTCTCTAATTATCCATGAACTAGACCATAAGCAGTGCCCAAAGAAAAACTCATTGCTGCTCACTTGAAGCCCGTTTTTTGAGGCGTAGAATACCAAATGAAATTAAATTAAGTGTTACAACATTTTTCTTTTCAAATCGCTTTGTATTTGAAGAAGTGATTGTGAAGAAAGTGTTGGATTCTTGAAAAAATTCGACTTCCAGTTTTTGATGGATTTATACGTTTAAGAAAGTCCTGAACATGATGTTATGGTTTTTAGAAAATTTCTGTGTGTTATTATGTCACTCTCTCATTCTATGAGTCCGTATGTGACAAAAACATTGTAAGCACTGTATCTGAAGAAAAATTCTGTCTCAAATGCGTTAAAATATTATATGATTTTAGTACAAAATAGAGGTTCTCAAAATAATAAAGGAATAGCTGAAACATCGTCTGTTTATATTGTGACTGAAGAAGAATGGTATAATTCGGTAATAAATGTGGTATGATTATAAAGATGATTATAAGGGTCATCGAATTTTTACTTGCCAATAATAAATCCATTTTTTAAAATATCTTTCAATGGTAAGAAATGCGTAAAAATGAATAAAAAATTTAAAATACTAAATAAAATTAAAATATGTTAACTTTATGATTAGTGTACGAATTAAATTTTTAATTTAAGATTATTAAATTATAATTGCAAGTATACTTAAAAAGATGTGAAAATCAAACACAGCTCATTCCGGTATCAAACACAAGTTTTCCGTAAACATAACATAAGGAATCTGATGCATTACAGTTAATATGGCTAATTCTGCAATATTATTAATTTCAGTCAGATCCAAAAGATGATGCTTGGAACTACAATTACTTAGATATCCAAATAACATTGCGTAGCACGGTGTTGGCCGCAATTTTTGATCACGTTCATAGAGGGGCAGTCATTGTTGATCTGTTGGTAGTTGCATTGGCATTTTATAAAATTTCCTCTGGTAAGTTTGTTATTTCTCTTATTTAAACAAAGTAAATAAATTTCCTTACTTTTAATATTTATTTATTTATGCAAATAACTTGGTTAAAAATGTAATGCACTGTTAGAATTAATTACCAAATAAATAAACGTTAAAAAATATTTATTACTACCAAGTAATCAGAAAAGAAATCAAATGTAATAAAGTTATAAAAAAATAAAAAAAATCTTTTAGTTTTTGTAATTATTTTTTAGTAAAAACTCAAAAAAATAAATTTGGTTTTCTGTGGTTTTAGTTTCTTATGCGTTAAATATGAATATTTTCATTATATTTCGCCTATGGCCATATTACCTGTACATGAGTTTCCTTCATCAACTAAACTTTTTTTCAAAAAAATTCATGCAAGTTTAAATCTTGATTAATTTAAATTTTTAATTTTTTTCCAATACTAAAAAAACTCTTTTCTTTTAGACAATTTATATATATTTTTTAAAAATCACTTACAACTGTCGCTGAAAAAATCTTATTCTTAAGAGGGCCATATTACCTACAGATATCTTTTGTTGTAGTGATCGTGCTATGACCATCGTAGGGATATTGTTACTGAGTTAGTAAGGTGGTCTGGTGTAATAACGCCAGGCGGGGTAATAACGCCAAGTGCTAATATTATGCATAATTATGGAATAATCTGGTAAATGGCACCCATTTTCTCTGCACAGAAGGGTTTTGAGTCATATAAATTGCAAAAAACAGCTTCAATTTAATTTGTTTCATTTTTAAGTCTTATTGTTTTTACAAGCAACTAAAATTAATTCTTGATCTAAAATTTGCGAGATACTTTTTGCGATGTGAAGACTATTTTTTTTATCCGGAAATACTTTGTTAATTACATAAATTTGTAGTACATTTTATGGATTTTCAAAATGTTGTTGAAGATTTTGGATATCTTCTCGAGATAATTTGTAATTTAAAATGTACAGCGCAATAACTATAACGGGATAATAACGCCAATCCTTGGCATTAATACCCCGGTTGATTCCCTACAGTGGCCGAGCTACCTCCTAAATACTGATTCAAATAAACACAGTTAAAACTGTGCAATGTTTCTAATAATTCTATTTAAGCGGTCCTTTTTAAGCAAAAAGAAGCTCACCATCTGGTATTCTTTTGTCTTATCCTCCCCCCCCACACCACACCTTTATTTTTCTTACACTTTCACAAAAAATTGAATATTTTCAATAGCTTAGATTGCAATTTGTCAATTTCTAACTTTGTAGAGTTTATATTTTAGAATTGGGCAATCTACATGCAATTATTCCATCCTATTTCATAGTTTTGTTTGCATGGCGTTATTACCCATATAGGTGGGTAAAAACGCCAAATAGCATTGGTCAAGAAATCACACCATTACATTTTATAAATACATATCTGTTAAATTATTTTTTTATATAGATAGTCAATGAGTTGCTGCATCAAATCATATATTTGTTTGAAAAATACAATCTAAAACTGAGCCGTGAAAATTGGTAGAACCTTAACGTAGCGTTATTAATCCAGGGTACCTTATTTAAATTGTGTGTTAATATTAGACCTCTAATCTCTGGTTTCTCGAGAATTACAGAGCGTTGTATAAAATCCCTTGAACCTGAGACGAAGGGGCTTAGCGTACAACATATATAAAAATAATTAATATATGTGACTATCAGGGTTGGCCATTCGCTTGTTAGAAAATAACATTGCATGTAAAAAAGGTAGGAAATTTCTAAAGTTAAATTTGGTGCAATATTGTTTTTAAAAAATGTTTGCCGACTTCATAATTCAAAAAAAGAACAGATAAAAAAAATCTGATTTTTTTTATAAATCCTTTTTTGCTTTTAAATTTTGAGGCCTAAAAAATTCAACGTTGGAAAGTATAGAATCCCGATTAACACTGACAAACAAACAAACAAATAAATAAATAAATAAATAAATAATAAAGGAAGAAAGCGAAAGAATATCCCCAAAACTTTTCAGACCGAATTCTATATTAATTTAATTAGTTGATGTGAAACCAGATTTAGATTGACACTG
This sequence comes from Maratus speculifer, assembly GCA_964019185.1. Lineage (NCBI taxonomy): Eukaryota > Metazoa > Arthropoda > Arachnida > Araneae > Salticidae > Maratus > Maratus speculifer. The sequence goes on along the minus strand of OZ025297.1, from coordinate 42,286,513 downwards.
GTGCAGGACATGCACTGGAAAGCATTTTTTGTACTATTATTTTAACACAATCTAACTGATTGGTAAAGTTATCATACGAATTGAATATTTTCAACTGAGCGAAAAAATGCCCAGGCCGTTTTTTGTGTTATGGCCAAGAAAACAGAGTTCATCATTGTAGTGTCAAATATTGAGTGATTTTCCCCCAAAGTTGCTCCCCATTTTTCTAAAATTAATTTATGTTAAAGATAATACCATGAAAGTTTTTCGAGTTATTAGAATAATGAAAGAAAAAGAAGTCATTCGTTCGATTGTAATGTTATTTATTACTTATAGGTTCACAGGTATGACTAAAAAAAACTGTTATAATTTTGTACTACTGCAAATTTATTTTATTATCCTCTTAATTTTTATAGAGAATAAAATTAGTTAAAAAAGTTAATATTATTTGCAAAAATGCTGCACATAAAAAATTGATATAGATGACAATATGTCTGTTACGTTATATAAATTGTCGTCAAAAGAGTGGGAGCTGTAAAAAGATGCATTAATCTCACCAAACACATGCAGCTGATGAATGTTCGTGCCATTTTTCAAAGTTAATCAATCCAGTGAGCATTGCAGAACCCAGTTGCATTTAATCATTATCATGGCGGATATAGACAAACTCTAAATTTGGCAGTAGCATTTATTATTTCGATGATTTAGAGCAAAAAGCAAGCCATTTAACAAATCAATGGCTGAGCATTCAGGTAGTTTTTAAAGGAAACACACAGGCAATAGAAATTGAAATCATTTTTATTTTCCCAAATGACAATGAAATACAATTCCCAATTGATGAGAAATTCAGCAAAGGAAATGAGTATAGAACTTCAATATATACTACTTACATAATGCAACGATCTTAAAATATCTTAGAATTCGACACTGGAAAACACGTTTCTAAATACTCGAAAACAGCACAGAAATCATCCTCTGGAACGCATGTACTCTAGTTTTGTCAAAGCAGCGTATGAACAAAGAATTCCAAACTAAAGTTCCGGACGACCAATGGAATTTAAAAATATTTCTTACAGAGGAAAGTTCGTGGTTTATTAAATAACGTTGAGTGAAGAAAAGTGGGGGGGGGACAGTAAAAGGTAAAAAGCCCCTTATTGGTTAACGGCATGATTTTTATGTAATAAGGCAACTACGCCCGACATGTACGCTAACTCACAATGCATGCTGGACTCTAGAATAATTAATTAAAGAAAAATAAAAATGATTTTAAGAAACAAGTTTCAAATATCTCGCGATATAAAATAATTTAGTGTGTTTTAAAGAACACTGTTTCTCTTAATATATTGAGTTTAAAAAATTAAGAAAATTAAGAAAACTAAATTTTATGAATGAGAAATTTATGAATGGATTGAAGTTTTAGGTTAAGACTTTAAATAAAATAAAGATTACTATACGCGTTTTAATGTTTAAAAAATAGATAATAATAAAAGCAGGTGTTATTAAGAAGTAAGTAGATAATGGGTATACCGTAAATTAAGAAAAAAATTAAAGGTGAATTTGCAATATATATATATATATGTGTGTGTGTGTGTGTGTATATATATTGAAAATATTCCTCATTTTTTTAGTTTCATCTTTTTAAGAAACACATTTTATAGCATTTGAAAAAAAATTGAATAATATGCTGAAAGGGTTTATGATCAAAGTATATAGTCTAAATCTATTTTTTGAAAATTCCTACACATAAAAGACTGATATACCGAAAAAATATGATGATTTTATTTATTGCACTAAGTCATTTTTGAAAATTCCAAATATACTTTTTTCTTGAATGAAGGCATTGAGATTTTATACTTTTTCCTAAAAATATCATCAAAAACAATCTGTAATCCTTTTGAGATGAAAGAATTTTTTATAGATTTTGCGAATGAATTTTAAAATATTTCGTTTATCCGGGCCTTTATTTATTTTTTTCTTTGATTTTCATTTTAAAGAGTAAGTTCAAACTAGCTGCTTTTATGAATTTCTCTCAACAAATTCTTTTATGTTTCAAAACTTTTAAAATCTTCCTAAATATATTTTAAGTTATTTTACGTAAAATAAAAAACCAGAATTTCAAAATATTATACAGAATTTATAACTAAATTCTAAAACATCATTTAAAATTTATAAATTATATATATATTGTTTATTTTTTTAGAAAAAATGTCATTCTTTCATAAAGTAATGTACAAATATATATTTATAAAGAAATATATGAAGTTCGGATATTATCGAATGATCGGACAATATAAAATACATCAATCAGCATCTGGTCTTTTGGTATTGCACAAATGCAAAAATCAACCATTCCACTTCCTAATATTTCTATGATTCACTATACTCTGTTCCTATTGGATACGTGTAGTTGCACAAGTGCGACAAGTGGGAATAAAATCCCTATTGTAAAATTTTGAAAGTTTTTGAAGGTAATTCATATAGATTGTAAAATCTAATTCGCGTTTATATTAACTTATTTTATTATAAAGTTAAACGGTTATATTTATTAGATAAATCAATTATAACAGAAAATGAAACGCAAAGAATTTCGTATGTAGCGTTTTCTGCAGTTCCCATACATTGATCTTCGATTTATTCTGTTGAACTGATTATAGTATCAGAGCAGATTATATGATCGTTGAAGTTTTTTGGGGGGTCCACTCATCGTCTCCGGGATGGCTCAGTTGGAAGAGCATGGGTGGCTTCAGCCAATACATCCCTGGTAGGAATCCTGGCTCGTATTTTTTTCCCACTCTAGGAAAATTTGCATCAGTTATGTTTATTGTAGCTTTTGTAAGTTTTCTTTTATTCTAACATCTTACCGAGTGAATAGATTATATTTTTCTAGTTGATATATATAGAAATATAGATTGTCATCCATATGACTTTATCAAAACGTGTCTAGAAATTTATAAAAAATTTTCAAGAGTCCCAAGCTTTACTTTTGAATGATTTTTGTTATTATTTTATATCGTGTTCTAATAATATAAATATTCTATTAAAATATATTTTGTATTACCCGCCTGGTTGACATTACCCGAAAACGTTACCATTTTCACAGCTAAATATTTATAGATATCTTTAAAATCATTAAGAAATTATACTTTTTTAATGCTAATTTTTATTGTTTAATTTTTTTTAATGTTGTCTTACAAATAAAAATATAATAAATCTTCTTTCTATACATAATTTTCTCCTTATTTCATTAACGTAATTTATGAATCGATTAAAGTTTTAGATTGAGAATTTAAATAAAATAAAAATTAATTTACGCATTTTAAATTTAAGAAATTGAATAGCATTAAAAAAGCAAATAAACTGTTATTTTAACACAATGAAACTGATTGGTAAATTACCATACGAATTGAATATTTCCAAACTGAGCGGAAAATTGCCCAGGCCGGGAATCGAACACAGATACATTGCATACAAGGTCAAGTTGGTTGGTTGGTTGATTTTTGTCGTCCGATTATCTACGCTAGGGATATAGGACCAGGAAAAGTGCCCTCCGTGGGGGTCTTTCTAAGGGAACCTAACCTGTATTTACGCAAGGTTCGAAGAAAACCACGGAAAACGCCGAACGGTTAGGCCGACAGCCGCGATTGGGCTCGAACCCAGCACCTGCCGTCTACCAGTTGAGAGGTCCCAACCTCTCGGAAACTGGTGGGGCGCATACAAGGTCAATGTTTTACCGTTTAATATAACTGGACGATATACGGCGAGAATTTCTAGCTCAGGTAACATTATTGGTCGTAACATCTGATGTGTCATTTAGACACCTCGACAAAATAAAAAGCAGGTAAAGGAACTACATATAACGTTATATCCATCGTTATTTATATTTTCCGTATTTATGTATGATATATCCTTACAAACTTGAGTATGCTTGTACTTGCTTCCAAAACGTGTTTAGTTTTGCTTAGGTAAGCACATTTATTAATATCAGCCTAATGACCGAACGATTATTATTTTTAAATATATTATTTTTAACATTACAAAAACTATACTTTATACAAAATAAAAATGTTTGAACACTGTACTGTTATTAAAACTACAACATAAATAATTCATTACGTGATTATTCATAGTTTCTTGATTATACCTATGCACATCAATATTTCTATTATTCCAATACAATTAAATTATAAGTAATTTCATCACAAATAATTCTTGATAAATAACTGTAGTATTTAATAAATATAATGAAAATATTATAACCATATTTTCTAAACTTAATTCCATATATTTTTCCAAATAAGGAGACAAGGATAGCAATGGAAAATAAATATTACCATAAGTGTTAATTATGGTGTTAAAAATAAACGCAGTGAGTATATATGCAACGATTACAGCCTTTATGGATTTACCTACATATTAGAAAGAGATGCTCTGCAGAATATCAAACAATAGTATAAAATTTTACAATTTCAATAACACTTTTCTATTACTGCCCTTGGTTTCACTATACATGAGATTACGTGATTTTTGTTTAACAGTTTTCAATACATTGTTTTTTTTTTTTTTCGAAAATATTTGCATTATTACAGATCTTGCAATGAGGCCATCTAAAAGATGAAACATGTCGAACTGTTTAAAATTATATATTTAACTTGCAATAGTATCTTTAGCATATTTAGAAAATAATAGCTTAGTTTGATCATTTCTTGTTAGCTTTATATGGGAGACTAATAAGCAAATCTATCATGTGCGACAATTCATAACGCTGTTAAAATACTGACATTTGTCATTTATCTATAAACTGGGTTAATAAATTGCAGCTAGTGCATAAAATTAAAAATGTATATATACATTAAATAAATTTTTAATAATCCCAATTATTTTTTTCTAACCAAAAAGATCATGACATATCATTGCTTTACAAGTTGCGTTTAAACTTTTATCCATTTATTATAATTTATGCAAATGATGATTTTCTTTATCAAGTACGTATAATTTTCTTATTGAAAAATAGATGAGATGTGTGATTAATCTCATTGAAAATGTATCAAATGCCCTTTTAAAATTTTTTGAATTAAACATTTTTTGAATTAAAATCTGCTGTGAATAATTGAATGTTATGGAAATTATCTATTATTTGTTTATCTTGTTATGGATAAAAACTTATAACTGTACCTATAAGGAAAAATCCTTCACATCGAAAGGGGTTTTCAGAAATACATTCGGAAAAAAGATTATATGATATTTCCCATTATATATTCTGATATCTATAAAAAGCTTTAAATATAATTTTATGAAGAAAGCTTCTTAACATGGATAAAGAAGCATTTTTTTCCTTGAAAAATGAAGTACTTTTAGAGTAGATGAAAATTTCGAAAGTCAATATTTTCAATACTTTTATCAACTTTCGTTTTGACACATAATATATCGTTAAAATTACATTTCTGGTAGAAAATATTTGTATTTTTTAGAGTAATATATTGTTTTTCAGTCTGGTAATATATGATCATAAGAAATAACCTATTATTGATCCCAAAAGCTTTTTCGCATTATTAAGATCATGACATATCATCACTTTACTAGTTAAGTTTACACTTTTGTTCATTTATAATGATTTTATACAAAGGAAGATTTTCTTTATAACGCATTCATAATTTTATTTTATACAAATAGTTGACATGTGTTGATCTTAATACATAACAAATGAAAATAATTTGAAAATATAACATATAACTTTTCCAAATATTTACTTATTCTGAAGTATTCAATTATAATCTTCTATGAATAATTTGAATGTTGTGACTGTTATACATTATTTTTTCTATCATTTCATGAAAAAGAACATATAACTGTACCCATAAATGGTGAAAAACCCCTACAATGTTTAGCAAGAAAATTTAGTTTAGCAAGAAAATGTCTAATGGGTTAAAATTTCTCTTTCAACATTTTATTCTAGAAGATGCAAAATACTTCAATACTTTTGATCAGACCTGTAATTTACATAGCATCTTTATTACACGCCAGTATTTTGTCAAAATTTATTTCAAACAAAAACACTCTTAAAACTACTTAAATCACACTTCCAGAAGTTATCTTAAATGGATGGCTATGCAACTAATTCTTTGCGTGACCCTGTATATAATTTTGTTCTTTATTCTACAAACATTTGTTAGCAAACTGAAAGCAGTTCAACTTAAAAAGGCATCAACATAAAAATGCATTATTTAAAAACCACCTTTAAATCAATTACCCTCACATTCAGTAACCTTTATGAGCTCTTTTAAGTAACCCTGTATATCAACTATAACATTTATGCACACCCTATAATTTGCAGATATTTAGTAAAACTTAAAAATGCACATAATAATAGAACAGTATTTCATCCATCTATCAGTCATCATCGATAATATAGAGTACTTCGGATAAGAATATACGTTTTGAAATATTTTGTGTGTCCCTGTAAATGCTATGCACTTCATATTATGCGTTAAACATTAAGTCTCAGCTGCGTATATAAATTTTATGATGCTTGAAATCGTTTAACATAATTAAAATATGCCGCAAACAATTCCCCCCCCCCTTTATTATTGTGTAATGGAATTATTTCGAGTGACCCAACAATGAATAGTAACGATTATATTCACTGCATATTTTACAGAATGTATATTTCAGAGAACTTTGTAAATCGATGGTAATCTAAATATGTTTGACAGGGTGTAACACCTTTAAAATTCATTTGAAACGATTTTTTCCCATAGGTCGCCATGTATCGGTAAACTTTAGACAATCCCTGTAAATGAACTAATATTAAAATAAACTTCATTTTCAATAGGGTTCGTGCTAGGGTAACGCTAATAACATATAAAAAATATAACAGCAATCCGAGTATATTTACGAGCTTTTAGAGCGCGGCCAGACGGACAGACGGACAGATGGACAGACAAACCGAATGCAAAAACACTGTTGGAAAATGTTAAAATTCATGCCATGTCATCGCTTTATAAATTAAGTTTAAACTTTTATTCATTTTTTATAATTTTTTTACAAATCATGATTAATTTAATGCTTTTTTCCGGTCTTTGTTTAGTTCTTTCTCTGGTAGATGTTTCAACTTGCCCATCTAGTTGTTCTTGCTGCTTTCTTCGCATAGGTTGCTTCCTTGGCACGTTCGATCAAGTAACGAGTACAAGCATAAACTTCTATGGGTGTTTACTCAGTTGTGTTTTCTCTAGCACGCTGAGTTTTGTACTGATGAAGAAACTCAATAATAGATTCGAAACCGCTGTTTGCTACCTTTTCATGCATTATTTTTGCATTTTTAATTTTTAGTTTTTTTATCTTTATACATTTTTGCACAAAGGCTTTATTTGCTATTTTAATGATGATTCTAGTTATAACGCATATATTATTTTTTTCTTCAGAAAAATCCTTTCATGTGTACAAAAGGAACAAATATTTCTTTAATTATTTACATATTCTGATATATTGAATTAAAATCTATTAAGAATAATTTGAATGTTTTGAGTATTATCCATGACTTTCACATCACGTTATGCAATATATATATATATATATATATATATATATATATGAAGCCCATATGGAAGATTAAATATATATTACCATTATATAATAGACAATCAAATTGAATCAGAGGTATTGGAAAAATTTCAAATTAAATAAGAAATTGTGGTATGTGGCTCGTTATCAAGGGCAAAGCCTCGCAGTCACAACAATTACAAATTATTGCTTAGGTTGAAATCAGGAAAAAGTCCTAATACATAAATTGTATAATTGCCAAATTAATCGTAACTAAAAAAAGGAAAAAAAAGGCCCATGTTGTTTGATTATTAAAAACAGAAATTAAAATGAGAAAAAATTAACATTATAGTATGCCGCCAATGCGTTGATAAAACATAAATGTGTATGCTCATTTTACTAACCGTTAATGAGATTGTAGGCAGTTAAGGGATATAAAATGTAAGGAAAAATATATTATTACAATTAAAACTCACTATTTTTAAGAATAATATTGTAAAATAATAATAAATGCATCATATTTTATGTGAAATAAATGGAAATATAAGATAATTTTAATAAAATGGATTTATATTGTATAACGGAAATGTTACATGTCAAATAAAAAAAATTATTTTAATTTAAATCCTTTAGTTTTTTAACATTTTTTATACTTTAATTCTAATTACAGCTTTTTCTAACTACACCTATATCGATTACTTGATTTATCCAATTATAATTAACACCTATAGAGTGATCTTGCTTTGAATTAATTATTTTAACTTTAAGTTTTCATTCTTTATCTTTCACATTTTATTAAACTTTCGTGTTCTTTGTATTTTTTTATTTTTTTGTCATTTACATCTTACATAGTTTTAAACAGCACTTTTCCTTTTCCCTAAAGGTCACAATATTATAAGTCGTTCAAACAACAGACTGTGTGTCAAGTTGCCTTTAAATTGGAATCACTTCAGGGCAACTCTGCTATGATTATCTGCTACACTGTTATGATTATCATGAAATACTTGAAAATGTAAAAAGATTATTATATTCCTATCAAAAGCTATCAGTTCAAAAACATACGTCCCATTATAAGATAATCATATTTATATAAAAATGCTTATAAAAAACTGCTAATGACGTACGTGGTAACGAAGTACTTACAGCTATAAAGTTACAATATGTACACTGTAAAAAAAATCTGTAACCTTAGTAATCAAAATTAACCGAAATCTCTTATGCTTACTAAAATTTTATGTGTACACTGTACAAGAAAATGATGTCAATCTACAAAACTTGTAAGCAAAACTAAAACCATCTGTAACTTTACAAAATAATTTACTAAAATTTTGGTAACTTTACTAAAATTTTATCTATAATGCTCGTTATCGTCACTTAAAAAGTTCTTGGAATACGATTTCCCAAAAAAATTCTTAGTAACCTTGAAATTTGTTTGATTCAAAGTGCAAATCTGTATCTGTTACATGAATTTTTATTGTTGCCGTTACATAAAAAGTTCTTGGAATACAATTCTACTAGAAAAAATTTTGTAACTTTCCCAATTTTTTTTTACAGTGTAGACTATTTTATCTTTAGTAAAGAGCATTGATGTTGTATTTTATCTATCAGACTAGCGAATAAACCCCGACAAAAATGACGGAATTATGATCTGCGTTTCATTTTCATAAAACTTAATACAAACAGAATGAATATTTTATTACTCAAAGATTTGTATAGTAGAAAAGTATATTTTAAAAATAAATATCGATTTCTACAAATACAAATGATTATTTTTTCTTTTTTTACGCTATACTAGGGATGTAGTTGTAGGTATATGGGGGTATACGCCGTATACCTCTGCGTTTGTTAACACTTATAACCTCTGTTTCTCATGGAAGTTATAGTAAATACACTGAGTGTACCCTGTGCCTTGAGCGTATGCCCTCCTCTGAGACATATTCTCTTTTTATTATACTATTTATATACCTATATATATCTTTATACTATTTTTATTACGACTATTCAATATGCATTTTTTGTAATAGCTCAACAATTGGGCAAAACAAACAGTATTATTTATTACAGTAAATATAATAATACCAATGTTGAACTCAATTTCGGAATATTTCACAAAACATTAAAATCGAACACTGAAGGGTTTTTAATTTTAAAATATATTATTTTTATAAATCGCAATTTCATAGAAAGGATATAAGATAGATTCGTAGTTAGATTGTTTTTTTCATCTATTAATGAACCTTTATGTTTTGTTTTTAAATATGGATTTGGAACATCTATCAGCATTTAATCTAAACGAAAAAATATTTTCGGTAACATTATAGTTTCTTATAGAAAATCTGCAGAATCAAGAGGTATTGATTTAAATCAAAATTAATTTTTAAAAACTTCGGCTATATATATTTTAAAAAATCATTCTGTGTTCCATTATTACTATTATTATTATTTCATTCGTAAATGAAACAATAATTAAAACTTTAATTTAATTATGCTATTATGGTATGCGTTTAAGAACATAGCTTATACCCACTTAAGATTTATTTGCATTGTAAACGAAATTTACATTTCTTATCAAATGTCATTAAATTGTAAAGAATGTACAATGATATGTATTAAATATATTAATTGCAGAAAAGGAGATAAAATTTTGATTTTTAGCATAGTAACTTTTGAACCTAACTTTGAAAAATAATCAAAGATATAATTTAACAACAAAATTAAAATAAAATGGTTTTAGTAATGCGGTTATGATAGCATCTTATATTTTTACTGCACCTAGAAAAATAAACATTTTTATTTGTAATGTGAAAAAAAAAAAAAAAAAAAAAAAAAAAAAAAAAAAAACTGATAAATAATAACCTCTTAAAAAATTTATAAAATAATATTTAAATTCTATCTAAGAAATCTTAATAAATATATTCATTTTATTTATTACTATTGAATGATATTTTTAATTTATACATAGGAAATATTGAAACAAGTTTGAAATTGTACGTGAACGTAGCAAATGAGGTGCGTTCGTACGATAACGAAGTTTTAAAAATATTCAGATCTTGCTGATATAGTAGAGCGTACATCGGATACAGTATAGTAGTCGAAATCTTTGTGTTCCTGTAAATATGCAGGTAGTAATTTTTATTATACTTCATTAACGTATATCTTATTCTTAAAATGTGAAATAGTTTAATATAATTAAAACACGTCCCAAACAATGTTTCTCCGTAAAGCATTATGTAGTGGAGTACTTTTGTGTGGCCCTATAATTTAATAATAAAAATTCTTTGCATCACAGATTGTACAGAATGTATATTTTAGTATATATTTCATAGATTCATGCCAATTATATTATGTTCGAATGAGTGTAACACCATTAAAATGTATTTGAAACTTTTTTTCTCATTGACCGTAATGTAATGGAATACCTTTGATTGTCCCTGTAAATGATCTATGCATCCAATTTTCATAACATTTGAAATGACTCGATAAAATTACGTAATAATTATATGTTTTAAATTTCAAACGATTAAAATGCATTTGAAACTTTTTCCCCATTGACAGTAATGTAACGGAATCCTTTTAATTGTCCCTGTAATTGATCTATGCATCTGATTTTCATAACATTTGAAATGACTCGACAAAATTACGCAATAATTATATGTTTTAAATTTCAAACGATTAAAATGCATTTGAAACTTTTTTTCCCCATTGACCGTAATGTAACGGAATCCTTTTGATTGTCCCTGTAATTGATCTATCCATCCGATTTTCATAAAATTTGAAATGACTCGACAAAATTATGTTATAATTATGTATTTGAAATTTCAAACGATTCGGTTGGGTAGTTTTTGCGTTATTATACGCGGACAGACGGACAGACCGACAGACGGACGGACTGAGCGACAACAATAGGTGCTACGTATTTGCATAATTACGAACGCACCTAAAAATAGCATGGAATTACACTATTACATCCTGCATTTTTTTTTTCAATTTTTTCAATTATTTATATTGATGCAAGAAGATGGTGCCAAAACAAAAGTTGAAGTCTCTGAAATAAAGAGAAATTTTATTGTACCAAGCGTAGTCGTGTGTGTTTATGATTGACAATTATCTACACTTGGTATATAGGCTCTAAAAGGGTGATGTATTCCGTGGGAGTCTTTCAAAGGAAACATAAAAGGTATTTATGCAAGGAAATCGATGGTTCTAAAAAAAATCGCATAACTCAGAATGGCCAAGATTTGGTTCGAACCCAGCACCTGCCCTCTACCAGTTTCGGAGGAGGAACCTGTCGGCCACTGGTGGGGCCGCCAAGCATATTTGACGCGTGAAACTGTTGACAGAGAATACATTGTAAACATACTGTTTAAAAATGTAAACAAAAGTGAAGTATGTATTTCAAAACATATTTAAAGGCTTTTATAAATATTTAAAAGCAGAATCTAATGTCAATCTCCCCCCCCCCCTTCATTTATATATTTCTATACTTATAAAATTTTTTCATTTATATTAATGCAAATAAATGGCGCAAAAAAAAATAGAAGTCTCGAAAAGAAAAATTTTACTGTGCCAAGCGTTTGCGATGCGTGGAATCGTTGACTTGCGAAAACATTGTAAAGTTTTTGCTTATAAATATAAACGAAAGTGAAAAACGTATTCGAAAATATATTTAAAAGTTTTTATAAATATTTTAAAAACCAAATCAGTTATTAACCTTTTATTATTTTTTTATTATTTTTTTTAAGGAATTGCAAAGTCATTCATTTGTTTCTAACTTTGAAATTTGTGTTTTAAAATGGTAACGGTGATGTTTCTGATTGTTTATAACCGCTTATTCTTAATTTTGAACTTAATGCATTATAATTATGATATACATATTTGATATGAAAATATGCTGTACATACATTATTTTTTTAAGTAGAAGAAGTTTAAATAAAAGTAGAGAAAACATTAGATGAAATTAAGAAATTTAAGTAAAGAAATTATTTATTTAGCTGTTATATGTTACCATATGTTTTCCTTTATGCCTAACGAGGCGTTTAGATATGGTCGACTCGCAGACCAGAATGGTACGGACCTAAGAGGTTACTTACATATTTCTCATCTCAGATTTTACTATAAGTAGATGTTCTTCTTATCAAGTGATGCAATATCCTTTAAATATATATATAAATGTAATAAATATGATTCGACGAAATAACTATGTTGCATAAACTCTAGGAATCCACAGCAGCACGAGCAGAGTAGTCGCTCCGACAGTTGGCGAGCAGTGGAAGAATTTCATTGGGGTATTTCCCCATTATAAAAACAAACACCATCAGTCTTCAAGTTCTTTATTTATAAACTCATAAAATAGATAAGCTCTGCCCCGCAATCACCTTAGCACACATCGACACTACAACTTTCGTTATCCAGTCCAAATCATCAGATATTCTAATTCAGCGGAGAAATGAAACGGGCGTCTTGATAGTTTAAAAGGCAATTGCATTCTAACGCTCCTCAGAAACCAAATAAAAAAAAACATTTTCACGACAAAACTAGCTCCCTCCTACTCCGCGTCAATCATTTTAAAAATCCAATTAGGACTAACTCGAGTCTCAACGTAAAAAAATGATCAGTTCTCATTGCTCTTAGCAGGCGTGTCCTCGGTAGGATCTATATTTTTCCTCGTAAATAACAAGCCCTTTAACAACGCGCATTAACACCTGTCACGCGATGATAAATAAAAAAATATAATTAAAATCTCGGAAATATTCCAGAAAATAAAAAGGTTACGAAATACTTCCCACCTTTTTTGAGAAGCAAGCAATAATTTATTAATAAATAAAATAAGAAAAAGAATTTTAGCTTTACAAGTTAATACATTACGAAACTAAGATTGAAATATGTTTCACAAATTTAGAATTGAAGCTAAGAGAGACCAAAATGGCGCAATTTTTTTTTTATTACACACACACACATATATATATATATATATATATATGGGTGATTCTCAAAATAGGGGACAATTTATGTCTTTCGGCATATAAAAAAAATTGAGAGATTTTCTGTCATGTTTTTATATTTAGATATGTTTGTCTTAATATTATTCATTATTTGCACTCGAGAATTACTCACTTTTTAGTTAAAAACACCTTAAAATAACAGAATAAATGTTCAAAATGTCATTAGCATGGACGTCCACAGCAGCTGTGCCTTATATATACTAGCTTTTTCAAGAGTTAATATCATGTTTATAAAATAAAACAAATGTTATTCTTTCTTTAAATTAATCAAGGAAAGGATTTATTCAATAAATTTCTTTTTAAAAATAAAATTATAGTACAGAAAAAAAGAATTAAAGTTTGTCCTCCATATTCGAATTTCAAAACAAGGTCATACTAAAACAGCTGGTTATTAATCAAAATTTCATTTTCACACATGACAATAGTTTGAAAATATGAAGTTTCTCTATGGCAACAAGTAGTCATTTTAAACCAGCCAGAAAATAGAAGCATGTATTGTATTTTAAGAATAGAAGTTGAATATTAGGGGGTTACATCAATTGTATGTCATTAGAACGGATAATAATTTTCATCTTTATTTTATAGTTAAAATTTTTATTTTATTTATTTGCATAGAACTTTTGTGTTTAAAAAAGCCCCAGAAAGGAATATTGCATTGTGATTATATTATGGCTCATAATCTTATTTAAATTAAAATTTGTCATTAGCATGGGCAGATATCACTGTCATTAGCATGGTTTTTCTGTCCATGCTAAAGACTCCTATGTACATAAATGTAACCAGTGCTTATATTGTATCCTTTATAAAGTTTAATTTTACGTATAAATTTAGGTATTACATTTATTATCCCTAAAATATGCATTAAATCTGTAGGAAAATCACTAAGACAGCTTCTTACATTGTTAGTGTCAGAATGTTGCTCATGTAACAAAGTTTGCTCTTTGGTAATGTTTTTATTCTCCTTATATGTATATATGTAAAAATGGAAACCATTTGCTGAAAAAGAAGGCTAATAAATATAGAAAAAAATATTTAAACAAGAAGAAAATAAAAATTTCATAATATATTTATTCCATGCAATTCGTTTTGTCATTAGCATGGCTCAAAAAATACTAATTATTTTTTTTAAGTTAATTTAAAAATATTTAGCTCTGCTGACTACATGGAAAGTATACCTAATACTATATTAACAACACCTATTTTTTTCAGAAATTTTGCTAACAGTAATTTTTTTAAGATTTCATTTTTGAAATCGTCCCCTATTTTGAGAATCACCCAGATATGTGTGTGTGTGTGGTGTGTGTATTTAAAATGATAATAAATAATTTTTCTCTGTTTGTATATGACTAAAGACTTATAAGAGACGCCTAAACTATTAGAGCTGCAATAATTCACTTACATCGAAAATAAAATATTTATAGAGCATTATATTTCATAGTGGCAGACATCTTCAGAGCTGCTGACTGTTCGAATTATATATCACAAACTGACTGTTTTATACATAGCTATTGCATCAAGAAGAAAATTTGAGCTACTCTAATAAGTAATAAATTTTAAAACAGGAAATATTTCTTAAACCCCATTAGTCCTGGTGTCGCCATGAGGACACTCTAAATAATATACTTTAAATTAATTCAAATGTTTATAGAATTGTTAAAATTACTTTAAGATTTTTTAAATAACTGCATGCATTCCATAAGCAAAGTTTTACTACTGCTCATTTTTCATACAATTATTAATATTTTTAAATTTTGATTACAGGGCATTATGTACAATGTCGTTTCTCAAATTTTCTGAAAAGAGCATTGTTTTTTATTAGGAACAATTGCAAATTATAAGCAATATTGCAAATTAAAAGCACAAAAATTTGGGACCGTTTTTATTAAAACATTAATTTCTTTACAAGTATACATTCTATCCGCAGAAAAATGAACACAGTTTATTACCATGAGCCACTTAATCATAATCCGCAGTTTAATCAATTTTACTACATTAGTTTTGACAGAGTTATTCACAAGATATTCGTTCTTTTTTAATTTGTTTACGGTCCCCTATTGGATATTGGAAAAAAAATATTTTCGAAAATACATGACCTGTACTATTTTGTTTATACATCTGGAGTTTCAGAGTCATTCCTTATGTATATTTCTAGATATTTAACAAGACGTCTGAAAAAGCAAATGTATTTTTTTTCTGTGATTGTAGTTAATACATAATAATAGATTGAGATAGTGAAAAAGAAGGAAATCGCTCGTAGCAAATTGGGGATTTTAGGAGTAGCATTGGGGGTCCGGAACTTCTCAGAAAAAGTGTCCGATAAATTTTGTGTATGATCTGTGGTGTAAGACTGTAATGGAATAGCAAAAATTTAATTGTCAGCATGGCGCGTCCTTTGTTTTGAATCGCTTTGCTTAGATTTCACGGGTTTGGGATCATTTGCTTTTTATTGGAGCAGGCGACAAGTTTCTATGAAGAGGTTATTCATAATCTAGTTGTAAAGTGTGATAAGTATTCAAACGAAATTGGCAGCCATGTTGAAAAAATAGTAAAATAAATATATAGAATCTAAAAATAAATTTGGTTTTTCAAACAATCCTTACATTAAAAACACCCTTAGTATATATATACCAGGTGTCCCAAAAATGACTGATGGATTTTAAAATTCGATAACTTGAAAACAATGATAGCTATTAAAAAAATTGCAGGAGGGTTATGTATAATGACAGGAGTTTCTTTACCGTAATTTTTTATTTTAGTTCGAATTTCAAACAATAGGTGGCGCTGACGGCGATTGAACGCCATGTGATCAGTGTTGGTTGAAGCGTCGACTTGGCCTTCAGTCGCCGTCAGCGCCACCTATTGTTTAAAATTCGAACTAAAATAAAAAATTACGGTAAAAAAACTCCTGACAGTATACATAACCGTCCTGCAAACATTTTCTAAAAAGCTGTCACCGTTTGCAAGTTATTGAATTTTAAAATCCATCAGCCATTTTTGGGACACCCGGTATATATATATATATATATATATATATATATATATATATATATATAAATGGGATCTATGCAATACATATAAATATAAATCTTCATGCAGTACATATGTCGCAGTACAAGCTAAAGCATGAACATGAGAACATAAAGTTAAATCTTTGTTAATGTTATAAAACAAATTACAAAATTTTACTCTATTTCATTTTAAAAAAATAAATGATTCACCTGCTCTAACATGGACTTCTCTGCTTCCTATGACACCCACTTTGTTAGAAGCTTCACAACGATACACCGATGCATGGACGTCTGCTCGATATTCTTCACTTGGAAATGGAGTAAAAACAAGTGATCCATCGTGTCTGGTGTAACGAAGACCCGGTAAATCCATCAGAATTTCCCCGTCATGTTTAACCCATCGTATGATGGGCGCTGGTCTTCCTTCCGCTGTACAAGATATAGCTGTGCCGCTAGAATTGGAGAACTGGACACGGTTTGGAGGTTCATGTATAAAACTTGGAGCTCGAGTTTGGTATTCTGAACTAGCACCTATGATAAAGAAAAAATAAAACAATTTAAATTTTTCACTAATATTAAGTAGAATACACTAAAGTTACTTTCAATAAAACAAAATTAAATATACTGAAGTGCATATTTTTTATATTTGTTTTTTTAATGTTTGTTTGTATATTTTTTTAATGTTCAATATATTTTTTAATGTTTGTTTAAAAATATTTTTTTCTGGTATATATTGCTGTTATAACTGCCTCCATCCTACAAGCTGATTCAGTAAATAGTAGCTGTAAAAGAATGACATTTTTTTTTCCACAATGACATTTAATTTTAGAACATTTATTTTAAGAAAAACATAACTACTTGACTTATTTAACCATGGAATTTCCTGTAACTTCTATCATAAATGAATCACTATTTTGACTATTTTATTTCAATTTTGATACAAGAAATTTGATAAAATTATTTTCTTTATTGACTTATCGAAAATAACACACTAACATTCATGGAGTGTACATATCTTCCAAAATGTTTATTTGAAATAATCAATATTTTAAAATCAAGTGTAGATTTAGCATTTGCTGGTTGGTTCACTAGAGTTATGATAATCCTTGTTCATAATATCACACACATTAAATTTTACGTATAAACAATAAAATTAATAAAACTTATAGAACTTTTAAAATATAACGTCTGCAAAAATCACAATGTTCATTTTTCTATGCATCACACCTAGTAAAATTTATTCGTGTAAAACATTTGTATAAAATACTTGTATTTTATGAAAAGTGCAAAATGAAAGGTTAAAGAAAATCATGTGAAAACATTTGACATAGTTTTTTTTTATCAAGAAACTGGCCAGAAGCACGCTCAAGAGCACTGTTAATTTAAGTATTTTCCAATATCTGTATAGTTTTAGCTGGATTCTAGGTTAAGAACTCATTAACATTTTCTAGAACATAGAATCCTTTCTAGAACTTTTCTAGGCATATTCTGTTCATTAAGTGAGAAATTCTTCAATGACACTGGAATTTACACATTATTTTTTAGTTAAAAATTGCTCCTTTTAAACCTTCATTTTAAAAGGTAAAATTTATTTAAATATTCTTGCTGCCATTTGCAAATATAGAATTAAAATTAGATGTGCCCGGAGTAGGACTGTCCTGCCGGATACTGTTTAGCAGACGCATTTTTTTTAAATATTTATCGTTATCTGAGAAAAATAAAATAAAATAAATAGATAAATAGTTACTAAACTGATACATAGACTAGAAGTAGAAGAATCGTACTTTATAAGTAACTTACATCATTAATAATGATATATTACTCAGTTATGACTATAATAAACACTATAGTACACAAATGAAACATTTAGTGTGAGTTACTTTGCAAAGTGCCATTAACCTACATGTATTTGAAATATGAACTTTTCTTTTATTAAAACTTTTTAAGAAAAGCAAACACTACTGCTTTTTTAACATTATTTATACGATATATTTTATTTATAAGTAGTTATCTTCTGCTATACTATCATTTCATGATTTTAGGTTTTAATAGGAGAAAAAGAAAATATCAACATTTTCCTACAGGTATTTTCCTATATATTTACAAAAAAAAAAAAAAAAAAAAAAAAAAAAAAAAAAAAAAACCACTTATTTCCACATTTCGGAAACAACTGATATTTTATATTTACTCTGTATGTTTTCTTCCCTATTAATATTAAAAAAAGCATTCATAAAACAATTATACAACTTTTATAACAAAAACATCACATTAAATATTGTTGAAATTAGTATCCGATCAAAAAGAAAAGCTTAGTAAAACAAAAATTTAACCCTTTTGGAAATATGAAGCATAAGACAACTATTTTCGAATCAAATTAAGGAGGTTTGAAACACAAAAATATTCAAATTTTCTAAAATTCTTCCATTGCATTAAAAATATCTTTTTTTTTCTTTTTTTTCTTGGAATAACGTTGAAATCATTTTCTATCATACTTAGAAGGGAAAATATTAGTATTTTGGTTTCTGTTAATTTTTTTCATCTAGTTTTCAAGCGATGGTTGTCGTGGAAATGATTTCTTGTGAAAATGCGTTTTCTTCATGACTGTATTTTTTTTCGGAATTTCTAGGAATTATATTGACATAACTCAAGAACTCAAACTTTAAACTTACCTATTTTGACTATTTTACTTCAATTTTGAAACAAGAAATTTGATAAAATTATTTACTTTTGAAAATAGGATTTTTTTCATTAATGTTAAATCCTTTTTTAACCCCTTGGGGACGAGCGACCACTATATATGCCGGCGCCGATTGTACTCAGATCCCGCGAGACTACCATTCATGCCGGCGCTGTTTGTACTCACATCCCGCGAGACTAGCATTCATGCCGATCAAACGGAACGTTTTGTTTTTTACAGTTTGGCATATAAAAAATTCATCCTAATTCTATTTGAATGTATATTAAGGAAGAAGACTTCTCCTTCAAACTAGGAAAGCTAATGAAAACCTTTTTTTTTAAATCCACGCGAATTTAATTTTTTATGGAAATACTACAATGGGTAAAATATTATTTTTTCATCACGTCTTTGTGTTTCATAAATCTTTTTACGCGTCTAGTAAAACTTTATTTTTCTTTATTAGAAATAATGCTACTGAACTTCAGAAGGAAAAATTTGCGGTTAAAGAATTGGATCATAAGAAAGAATATAATTCAAGTAAGTAAGCGTATTAGTAAGCACATTTACAATTACGAATGATAACATGAACATCTGATTCATTGCTTTTTTCCCGCTCTTTTATCTCGATCAGAAATAGTGGCAAAAACCGACATCATTAATATTTCGTGTTTTCTTTCTTGTAGAAGGAAAGATTTATCTTTTTTATCTTTTTATTTTATTTTAGGAGTGCTTCGCAGTTAAAAAATAAAAAATAATAAGAAAGAAAAAAAGTGTTACATACTGATTGTGGGAGCTGATACGCTGATAACATTCTTTCTCAGTGCAGCTAAATTAAGAATATTTTTCTGCGTTACTGACCAGTTTGTTTTCTATAATTCTATATATTTATCTAATATGTTTTACATTACGTGCTTGCATATATATACATTTCATTTTAAAAATTACTAGTAACATGAAAAAAAGTTTTTAAAGGGTGTTTTAAGTTTTAAAGAGTATTTTAAAGTATTATTGTGCTTTATTCATTATTATTCAAGATTTTTTTTCTTACTTATATATTAAGAATATATGTTAACATAGATTTTAAAACATAATTTTAACATCAACGAAAGTTTTGAAAGTTTCAAATCATTATTAAATTTTATTCATAATTATCCAGTAATTTTTATTTGATATACCTTATTATACGATATACCATATGGAAATATATTTTCTATTTCTGAAATAATTTTAACATAAACATATTTTGGAAAGGTACATTTTTAATTTTTACTCTGATTTGCACATCATTACTGATTATTATTCAAGACTGTTTGTTTGTTTTTAATTATGTGTTATATATATATTTTTATTTCAAAAATATTATAAAATTAAACTAAGTTTTTTTTTAAATCCTATCTTACACACACACACATATATACATATATATGTATATAAGTGTTACAAAGCAACAGTAGAAGGTGGTTTGTATGTTTTATTTAATATTTTTCATTTCTAAATAAATCGTTTTTTGTAAAACATTTATTTTATTTACTGAAAGTGTTAAAAATTATTAAATATCAAGTTGGTTAGGCTTGTTTTTTTATTATAGCAAAATGTTTCATAGGTTATGATATTTAACAGCCTGGTAAGTATTTGTCTGTCATGTTATATCATTTTAAAAGCTAAAAACAGGATATTAACTATTCATTATTTACTTTAAAATTTTTTTTTCAATTAAAATATCACACAATATACATCATTTTTTGAATGAATATATAAAATAACATCAAATTCCATGTATGTGAATTTCAAAAAAATTCATGCGAAAGTTATTTTTTTATTAATTTTTAAAGAATTTTTGACAAGCGTTAGGCTTAACTGCGCGAAATCCTCCGGCCCAGAAGGTGAAATCGAATTTCCCTGCTCCGTCCTCAGATGCTCACCTCAAAATGCGCGCGCCGTCGCGAACGGGTTAATGTCCATTTCTAATATTTTTAATATTCTTTAATTAATATTTAAAAAAATCTGAATCAAAATTGAAATATAGTTATCCAATTTAATTAACCTATAAAAAAATGAAATTCTACAAAGAATATTTTGATTTACAATGATTTTAAATTACCGCAATTTTTTAATGAATTTTAAATTTCATTAATTTATTTATTTGTTTTAATTATGAGAAGTTTTAGCATATGATTTTTTTTTACAAATTATATGGTTAACCATCACAAAAAACAATGCAATGTTTTAAAATAATAAATAAATGTTATTTCAAAATGTATCCCGGACCCCGTTAGTATGGATTCTTTCTAAATAACTGTTAGCTGCTATAAATATGCTAATATATCTGCGCAATGTATATTATAATTAAACATATTTATAAATAATTTTACTTTATTTTATTATCTATAAAAGTAAATTGTTGCATATTGCAGCACTTGTATAAGTTTAATAATTACTATTTCTTAAAGTTAAATGATAAGTGAAACTTCAACAATAAAATGAAACGAAATACTATAAAAGTACTTTCATTCGCCTTAATGGATTTTTAATGGTAGTAAAACTGATAAAATATAATTATAAAACAAAAATATTATTCATTATACGTTTAATTCGCAATTATATTAAACTGTTTTCAGAAATCGTGTCATTAAATTATACTTTATACTTAAATTACCTTAAGCAATATAGTTAAATCACAGATATAAAAATTCTTATGTAATGATACATTGCTTGATGCAAAGCATTTTTAAAAAACAAAAAATGTCAGAGAATCTTAATGACGCTGAAATACATTTCGTTATATTAATGTTACTATTGATATTATTTTTAAATATTATTTTTTAAAGATAAGTAATTTGTCATTTAAAAAAATACGGTTTTATTCAGATTAAATATACAACGATGTTTTTTTTTAATTCATATCCTTTTTTGTGCCGTTATTATTTATATTAATTATTTTAAAAAAAACTATTTTTAATTCTATTCCTAAATTTCCTGATATTAGAATACATATAAAACAGAATTTGATGATTTTTCACATATATTTTACATTAAAAATGATTCAAACCATAATGTCGCTCAGAATAATTGAAGGTTTTTGCCCTCTTTTTTATATGAAACCTTTATTTTATTTTATTTTATTTTAGTTATATTTATTTATTTATATATTTTGTACTTTTATTCGTTGTATTCGATGTTTTTAAAATTAAATTCTATATTCTAAAATTGAGTAGTTTTCTGTCCTGCCGTTACTGCTTATTAGTTACAAGGAAAAAGTTGTTTGATTAATATGTGTTCATACAGTATAGAAAAATGACAGATGTTTGCAGATCTAAAAATATATATAATAATTAAAAACGAAAAAGTAATAATAACATTTTAGGAGTTACATAAAATCCCAAAGAGTAATAAAAAACTCATAAATTATCAATACTTTGAAAATCTATATTAAAAAACAAACTTTATTACCGCAATTGATTTTTACAACTATTATTTAATTTTATTTATTTATTTATTTATTTATTTATTTATTTATTTATTGGTCCAATTGTTAGTTTACTCAGGATTACTTAACTCAGAGTAAAATTTTTACTGATCTATGTAAATTTTCCTGGAAGTATTGTTATGTTCAAGAAAGGTGTGTGATATGCTATGTCTCTATGTAAGATACAATGCTTGCATGCCAATTAATAGCATTCTAGAACATGCACTATTTGTAAAAACTAATTAATACTTCAAAAAAACTGATAACTTTCGATAATCAGGATTAGCAAAATAAACTCTATTTTTATAAAAGCTTTTTTATATCTTAAAATTATATTGATTTCATAAACAAATCTTAAGGGGGATTGCTTACTCATCTTCTGAATAAAATGTCCAAGTCGGGGATCGAACCCGGAACACTTGGAATAGCGCTCCAAGTGCTATACTATTTAAACTACGAGGGCGATTTTTCACATAGTTGGTTCTACGCTTAGTAGCAATGTGAAAATTTATATCTTAAATATTCAAGAATTTCAAGCGTAATTTCACGGTTGAAAATTCATTAATTATTAAAATATTCACTTACTGATGCTGGGATTATTTGTGCCTCATGTTACGCCGCAGGATTGTGTGTTTGTGTGCGGATTGCAGCCTTACCAACATATTAAGTGAAAAATGCTAATCAAGGTATCGCCCTCGTAGCTTAAATAGTAGTACACTTGGAGCGCTATTCCAAGGGTTCAGGGTTCGATCCCTGGCTTGGACATTTTTCACTCAGTTGGTTCTACGCTAAGCAGCAATGTGAAAATTCACGTGTTATATAAAATTATTCATAAAATTATACATGAAAGTAAGAGTTAGATTTCAACATTATATCTAACTTATTGTGATGGAGCCTGATGCAATATAGAAGAAATGTAAAATTATTATCGTTATAAATACCAATATATATATTTTTTTTATTTTAAGCTGTTTCTGTAGCATATAGATTATCTTCCTCAGTCCTGCGGATGAGGGAAATTTACTTACATGCTCTTAACAGATGGACATTTGAAGATGAATGTTTATGGATCAGTAGAAAAATGGATTTTTTTAAGCATTTCTAACTACTTTGGCAGCATCTCCCGTCCATTTTCCTATTGGCTGTTTCTTGCAGTCCTCAGTTCTTCTATTGGCTAATAAAAGTTTAACTTGAATTCCCTATTTCTGCAATATATGTCAGCAAATTTTGCCATTTATAGCACTGAGGAAGGTAAACTATATGTTGCCGAAACATGTATGCGTAAAATTTGAAATAATTGGTCCTTTTGATGTTGATAATTTTACATATCTAATATAAAATAGTGTTTTCAATATTTTTAAGAAACATAATATAATTATTTATATCTAATTTCTTGTTATTTTATCTCTAATCATGAGTATCCAATTAATAACTGTATCTACATATCAAGCTCGTGTATCAATTGAAATAGGCCTTTTACATCTATCTAAATAATTAACAAGTTGGAAATTGCACGTGAACGTAGAAAATCAGGTGCGTTCGTACGATAACGAAGTTTTAAAAATGATCAGATCTTGCTGATATAGTAGAGCGTACTCCGGATACAGTATAGCAGTCGAAATCTTTACGTTTCTGTTAATATGCAGGAAGTAATTTTTATTACACCTCAGCAACGTATATCTTATTCATAAAATGTGAAATAGTAGAATATAATTAAAACACGTACCTAACCATGTTTCCCTGTATAGCATTATATAGTGGAATACTTTTGTGTGGCCCTGTAATTTAATAATAAAAATTCTTTGCATCACAGATTGTACAGAATGCATATTTTAGTATATATTTCATAGATTCATGCTACTTCTATTATGTTCGAATGAGTGTAACATCATTAAAATGCATTTGAAAATTTTCCCCATTGACCGTAATGTAACGGAATCCTTTTGATTGTCCCTGTAATTGATCTATGCATCCGATTTTCATAACATTTGAAATGACTCGACAAAATTACGCAATAATTATATGTTTTAAATTTTAAACGATTAAAATGTATTTAAAATTTTTTTTCCCTATTGACCGTAATGTAACGGAATCCTTTTGAATGTCCCTGTAATTGATCTATCCATCCAATTTTCATAAAATTTGAAATGACTCGACAAAATTATGTTATAATTATGTATTTTAAATTTCAAACGATTCGGTTGGGTAGTTTTTGCGTTGTTATATGCGGACAGACGGACAGACAGACAGACGGACAGACAGACAGACGGACGGACGGACTGAGCGACAGCAATAGGTGCTACGTATTTACATAATTACGATCGCACCTAAAAAACCTTCTTAAATAATTGCGATAGTGATTTTTTTATTTGTTTTTAGAGCTATATTTATAAAATTGATTTAAATATTATGTAATATACAATACACAAGAGATTACCTTTATCGCTGGGTTATTTATCAAAGCAGTACTTACTGAGGCGAAAATATTGTTATGCTTAAATCAAACATTTAGTTAATGAAAGGAAATTTATCTTCAGCTTATGTTTAAGCTGGAATTTTTCCAATGTTCTATAAATGCATGCAGATAATGTGGCGAAAAAATCTCACATTTTTAATTTCTTTCTTAATACCAATGATTCAAAAATATTTCAATGTACATAAAAATAATTAATAATATATTAATAAAAGGTGTGAAAATAATGAAAAATACATTAAATAGGATATGTTTCCTGGTATTACTGTATTAGAAGTATATATACATATATATAAACCACGCCTGATGCAAATGAATTTTAAATAACCAGAAATTAATTTGTTTTTAATTGCATAATTAAAAAAATATATTATATTTTTTAAATGTATATGTATTTAATGTGAACACTAAAGTAAAAGTTATTAATAGTTTAGATCATATTTAATGAACAGTAAAATGTTAACTTGTTTCATTTTGAGATTGGAAATACTTTAAAAGTAAATAAAAGTCAGGATTTTATTATTTTGACCAAACTTAGAAAAAAAGAAAAATAAACTCTGAGAATTTAGTATTTTTTATGTAAATATGTATACATAGTCAGAAAAAAAATCTTTTTACTCAAGCCACAATCTCAGAGTTCAGAATTTTTTTGTACTATTTCCTGTTTAATTAGAAAGGTGGGTGAGAGTTTTTCGCACGCTTTGGTCAGGTTGAATGGTAATCCTTACAGCTTGAGATAACTATCGAGATCGTTCGATTATTTTTTAAGTTCTAATACAAAGAAAGGATTTTTTCCATAACTGTCAAGATTTTTACATTTTTTATCTTATTTTATTATTTTTTTTTTCTGCTGGCATATTTTATATTCCATTTTATGTTTTATAAAAAAAGTTAATTAAAACTAATTGTATAAAATAAAAATAACGTAATTTTCATTTAGCATTTATATCAAATTTTAAAAATTTAAAAATTTCTGGCGTCAATCCCTAAGCACCACAAAATAGCCCTTCTTAAAATTAGTTAATAAAACTTATGAAATACCTTTTATTATTTAATGTATTGGGTAATTATTGTCTTAAGTGTTATTTAATGTCTATTGCGATACAAATATTTTATTTCAAAACTTTAAATTTAAAACTGGTAAATAAATATTTGACGATATCATGTATAAAGAAATAAATTTAATTGATAAAACGGATATTTGTGAAAATGAAACAGTTATACTGTGCATTATTAAACTTAATTTTTAAGAATATTTACGCGACATTAAATACAACAAATAAATATTCAGCTTTGGATAGATTATATATGAAAGAAATTTTACACATTTATTTTAAAAGCATTAGAATAATATATTTATAAAGATTTTACTTTACGTGATTTGTACCACAATGAACAAATGTCATTTTACAAAAAAAAAAAAAAAAAAAAAAAAAAAAATGTCATGCAATGATTCAGCCTCTATGAACCTACCTAGAATTTCGAAATATTCTCATAGATATTCTGCAATATCAGAAGCAATTGTGTAATATAATTCACCTTCAGAAATTTTCATTTTTATTATTGCACTTTATTTCATTATACGTAATTTCACATGATTTTTGTTTACCAATTTGCAGTTTAAAATGGTGAAAATATATGTGCGAAAATATATGTATCATCCTAAATCTTCAGAATGTATCCGTTTGAGTTATGAAATATGCCATTTATTTGAAAATTTTGCATATTTATATAATATTTAACAAGACCTATCTCAGATTCACAAAGTATTTGTGAATTATTTGCATTGTAAATAAAATATTATAAATAAAAATAACAAGAAATAACTTTTAAATGTTGTTTCTGAAGTGAAGACCTTTTAAATATAATATGTAAATATACCACCTTTTAAAAAGGTAAACAACAAGCTCTGTACGAACTCTGTATTTAAATAATTAGCACTAGCAATATTTACACTAGCAATATTTACTAAGTTTTAAACAACTATAAAAAATTAAATTAACAACTTTACAAATATTAAGGACAGTCATATAGATCAAAGTATAAAAATCTGTGTTGTTTCAATA
Source organism: Maratus speculifer (assembly GCA_964019185.1). Taxonomy (NCBI): domain Eukaryota; kingdom Metazoa; phylum Arthropoda; class Arachnida; order Araneae; family Salticidae; genus Maratus; species Maratus speculifer. Next base: position 42,259,306 of record OZ025297.1, on the reverse strand, counting down.
TTTAATAAATGGAAATTATTCCAGTAGTAATGTCAAATATAAACAAAATGTAAAACTTATCACTAACAGGGTAAATGGTTCACATGTATGCTTTAAAATTTAGTTTTAAAAATAATATCTATGTCGTATTGCATTATATATTGTATATCTTTTAACTGTAGGCATTAATACTTTAGTGTTATAGATGGGCAAATATTTTGATATGTTTGCAAATTTATCAATTGCACTAAATTTACAGAATTAACATTTGCGAGTCCTTATAATAAATATATACTTATTCTATAATGATTATCTTTAAAGCATGTTTTAAAATTACTTTAATTGACCGTGAATATGAATCTTTGTTTAAATTTAATTTCAGAACATAGTGAATCACGTATAAGATGTTATTATTATACGAACGTATACAATGTTATATCCCCATTTCTAGATTTCAATTAAAAGTATGTAAAATGTGCACTATACACATTTAGTTTTGGAGAATAGAAATATATTATCATAAAATGAATAATGCTTACTTAAAAGGCGATTAAATAATCATTTATAGATGTTAAAAGTTAATTTTATTTAAAAATCTTAGTACTTTCAAACCGTTTCCAAACAGGTTCTTCCACAGAGAATATTTTCTTTTATAAATACAAATATAAAATTTCGTTTTGAAAAATGAACGAGACTCGTGGCTTGAAGATTGAGTTTAGGTGAACGGTAAAAAGAATTATTTGATTGTTGTTACTAAATAATTCTATTTACCGTTTACCTAAAATATTACTAACTCAATCTTCAAATAATTCTCTTTACCGTTCACCTAAAATATTACTAACTCAATCTTCAAGCCATGAGTCTCGTTCATTTTTTTAAAACGAAAGCTTATATTTGTATTTATAAAAGAAACCTGTTTGGAAAAAGTTTGAAAGCACTAAGATTTTTAAATAAAATTAACTTTTAACATCTATAATTGATTATTTAATCGCCTTTTAAGTAAGCATTATTCATTTTATGTTAAAAGCGAGGCGAAAATTTCATTCCGTCATGTATTTTATATCTATTTTACGTTTATTTAAAATTATTTTGTTATAAATATATTTTTCGCCAAGTTTCTTTATACTCTCCGGTCCCTGTATCCTCCATTCGGGGACCTTTCATCTTTTACTTATAAAAACTCAAATATTTGATTTTTTTACATTACTTTTAAATAGCTGAAGGTTTTTTGAACAGAAAACAATCAAATAAATATCTGCATTTAAGCTGAATTCGTTACAAAAAAATTCGTTATTTTCATCTTAGTTTTTTTAAAGACCTAAAAATGTCCCAAAGCCAGAGCGACCAAGAAAGTGATAATTTTATTTAAGCATTTAACTTAAAGCTTTTTCGATTTATATATTTTTTAGGATTTGTAGATTCTTTACATGTTTAAAGATATTAAATTTGACTGCGTTTATTTAGGTTAACGGTTTATAAATTGGGGCTCTGTAGAGTTAGATCCATATTTATGAACCTAAATTATGAAGCGTCTAAAAGATCGATTTCAGAAAATATATTTTTCTGTCATTTATAATGTCATTTTGTTTGAAAAAAAAAACGAACAAAAAACACCAACAAATAAGTAATTGTATTATTATTCTAGCTTCGGAACTGAAGAGATTAAATTAGATTCCCTATTTATCTTAAACAAAATGTAAAAACTCATACATATCATAAAATTCTAATTTGTAGAGAAATGATACCTCATACTCTCTTTAAAAAAATCCAGCCTTTTTAACTCAGATGGAGTTACTTTTTGCTCCTTTTCAAAAACTTGAAGTTCAATTATTGAAAATACACTTATCCTATAGGATTGAATTTCATCCATCTTGCGGAGTGTTAATTTTTATTCTTTTTTGATAAGAAATTTCACTAATTTTTAATAAGCTATTTTCAGTCTTCTTTGAACTATATGTATCGACAGAATATGCGTTTGACTCCTTATCGAGAAGTATTTTTTCACTTCTTTTTTGTATGAAACACTATTACCGAAAAAGTGTTATTATTTTGCAGTAGTAATTATACTAAAAAATAATATGAAATTTAAAAAATATTTTAGAATACATTTATATTAAAAAGGAAAAAAAAATCATAGGAATTAAATATATATATTTTTAAATAATAACATTAACGTTAAAAGAAAATATATACAGTGTATACGTTTAAAAATACAACAACGTTACTTCAGTACCTTATGCTCAGAATATATTGCAGGAGTTTTTTATTTGGTAAACTGGACGTAGTCCATCTTGTTTTCTGCCATTAGGTTCGTATTTTTCGTGTAAAACAATAAACTCTCCTTATTATTGTGTGTAATGGTAAAGTGTGATAATTCCTATTCTTTAGGGATACAAGGATTGAACCGTTTTGGATACCTACCAATAATGCATATTAAGGAAATAACTCACTTAAAAAAACAAAAAAAAAATGGATAGTAGCGAATTCGAAGCAAAACAATGTACCAAACATAAAACTGCGTTGAGATCGGTTGAAATAATTTAAACCGTTTTTCAATGTGATCTTGTGTTGCCGATTTTTTGAACCGCATTGCATTAGCAATGTAGTTGTTTTTTTTATATTAAAATTTAGCCTATATCTCAAACACTAAACATGTTCTAATGATGTACAATAATATTTTCCTTACTTCAAGATTTCAGATTTGGAGTTAAATACTGAGTATTTAGATTTAAGGTTCGTTATATGTGTTTTAAATATATTAAAATTAGGATTCAAATTTTTTCAATTCAAGAAATTTCTATTTTAATGTATTAACAATTTATATATATTTATATGCGATGATAAGCAGATTATCGTAGATTAATACCTGATGATCTGGCGAAAAAAAATGATGTCGATTAATGCGTTGAAGGTCATTGGTCACAGAGGAATTTCTTTTTGATTTAGAGGCCAAAGTTAAATGCAGTGGAGATGACGTGTATGAGAATTTCTCCAGAAATAATGCAAGAAATCAGTTGTTAGTTCTTTATTCTTTTGTCAATTCAATAAGATATTCCACATTTCAAAGAAACTAAAGCCAAACACTTAAATACGATAGAATAAATCAAACTCACATCTTACAAAAATGTCGTTTGTCCGACTATTTCCATCGTTAGTCCATTATAACAGTTAAAAAATCAAGTGTCTTCTCTATCCTAAACCGGTGTCATAGCGTTTAAAAGGGGAAAGAGTAGCTGCAAAGCTTAGCATCTTGGAGTAACATGGTGAATCACAAACTTTCCAATAAATTCGGCACATGGCACGAATTGCTTTGACAGGCAAAAGGGCAGCTGAATTCTGTCTCTAACCTCGTGTCCGTGCGTTTTCATCGGGAAATAGTACAGTTCTGCTCGAGCTAAGGCCGATCATAAGCATTTTATACCCAATAAACAGCAAACGAGGATGGAGAAGAGGCGTATCCAATTACATTATTGACTAGTAAGTGGAACGTCATGTTTGAACTCTTACCAAACTAGCGGTGGCTTCCAAGTAAAAGGCCCTAGGATAGCAAGGCATTATGGGTGCGCAGACGATATTAAATTACATATCAAAAATAAAACTTCCGATAGAACATTTTTTATTCTAAAAAGGAGAAATGAAATAATGAAATAGATTAATAGTTCTAAATAAAAAATTGACATTTTAATAATTCAATTGTGTTCTTTTTAGGAAAATAAATAGCAGATTGTGCCAAGTTAAGAAAGCTGATAGTTAAATTTTAGCATATTACTGAAATATAAATAAAAGGATATTTTTATAAAATTTTGAAGCGAAACCGAAACGGGAAAATGGGGATTTTTTCTTTTATTATTATATGTATACCAAAAATTCACCAAATGTATTATTAATTCCTAGTTATGGAATGTACAAATGTGTGAGTAAAATTGACATAGGAGAAAAAAAAATTGTGGTAGTGAAAGTTCACCAGTTACTAGTTATGAAGGTTACGAATAGAGAAAGTTATGGAAAATGATAATAGATCCAGAATAGAATTGCGAAATAGTTACGCTTGCGGTTGGCAAAGAATAAGAGATTGCTTGGAGAAAGCAATCGCTATCACAAAGCGATTACGCGTTCATTTGAACGTAGAGAGTACTCCTACCCTTTAATATACTGCAAAAAATAGTTAAATATAGCACACCTTTGATTTTATACCAATTATGATGACATCATGCACTTTGAACTAGATAATATAAGGTTATATAAATTCGACAACACTTATGGATTTTTGATTAGTTAGTAAGAAAACATCGAAGCGAGCGAAGGCTACTAGTTTAAAATAAATTACATTTGTACAATTAGAACTTTTTTCTTTAAACAATACAATTTTAAAATGTACTTATACCAAGGTTTTTATAAACAAAAAAATACAGAGTACAGAATTCTTATTTTAAATTAGCGTTGAATATCTACAAGTTTAATTTCGGTTATTAAAATAGTTATATTTATTCACTATCAACATAATATTGATAAAAAAAAATAAACTCTTAAAGTAAATATCAATGTTTCATTTAATTTATTATAGGTACAATATTACTTGTCTATGTTTAAGTTATATTTCGAAATTTAAAAGCATGAAACTCTCAAATATTGTAATGAAAATGAATGTACATTTTCCAGACAGAAATTTCTCAGATGATTGAAACTTTGTTCCAATTTCGTGATATCGATAAATTTTAAGTATTATTACTAAAGTTATGTTTGAAAACTCTTTAGAGAAGAACATCTTTCTTCAGACCTAGTCATTATACGGAAGCTGGTAGAGACACACTTCCATTAAAATAATGATACAGTGTTTAAAGTTCACTTTAAATTTTACGAAATAGTATACTTCAAATAAGATCGTATCTTGAGTTGTTTTAATTTGAAAATGTTTATATCCTAAACCCTGTGTATTATATTTTAATTCTTGATACGAATAATATTTACTTGTGTCTTTGAGAAAAGAAAATGTTCAACATTTCGGATAGTGGTAAAAACTAAAAGCATGTCATTTGCATTTTCATGTAATATAAATATAATTGCATATTTTATATTGACCTCTTATATTATTTAAGCTTTTTTTTAAAGAGTCGTTTCATTTATTTTTTTTAACTTCACTCAAAACTTTAACACCTTGAAGGACAAAACACTTCTATTCTTAAATTGCTGAAATGATTAAACGACGCCTGCTTTTAAAAAAATAATTATATATTTCAAAATATATAAAAGATCTTCGCGTACTTGATAAAAAAACTCATTACAAAATTCTGATATCAACGTAGAAATTTGCAATTAAAATTAACTGGGATTTTATCCCGCTGTCTTTCAACGTGTGAAATGCCTCAAAATTTAAATTACTGTAAACGCATATTTTCTTTCGTTTTTAGATAAATTTTGCAGTGTTAGTCATATGCTCTATGTAAGCTTTAAGTAAATAATATACAGCATTTTACATGTATTTTAAGCTTTTCTAAGAAATTAAAAATACTTGCAATTGTTTCATTAAAGTGACAAATCTTTAAAAAAAATAATTGATTCAATGTTTAAATTGATTTTAAGTATCTGAGTTCTACATGCAATTTCAGTTATACTGATTCTTGGTTAGTACTTCAGATTTCTTGTGAACAAATATATTTTATTAGAAATATTCACTTAACAAATATCATGGTGTACAAGATGCTATAAATTATATTCAGGTTAACTTAAATTCGAATGATGATTGGGCCTATAAAGGAACTTTAAACTGTAGGAATAATTACTATTCAAAGTAATATATATTTCTGCAGTTGGAATTTTTTTCTTTGAGCAATGATATTTGTTTTCTTTCTTAAATATTCTTATGTCAATGTCCTTATAATATAAAAATATATAACGTAGGGAGATACTTTTGTTTTAATTCAGATTTGAGCATTTAGGTATAATATTCTCAGTGCATAGAAGTTTAAAATCCATAAAAAAGAAAGTGCTTTATATCATCATTTTAAGCTCAGTTAATAAAGTAGCTATATTTATTCACTTTCAACATTATATTAAAGGAAATAAGTAAATAAATAATTAAAGTAATATTCAATGTTTCATTTCATTTCATATAGGTAAAATAAATTTGCCTCATATTTGACGTATATTGCGGAACTTAAAAGCATGGCATTCTCAAATTTCATAATGAAAATGAATGTATATTTTCCTGACAGAAATTTCTCACATGATTGAAACTTCCAATTTCGTGATATCGATCAATTTTTGAATATTATTACGAAAGATATTCTTGGAAGCACTTTAGGCTGCAATGCATTCCATTAGACCTTATCACTACAGGAAAGAAGTTGGTAAAGATACACTTCCTTTAAAATAATGATGCTGTGTTTAATGTTCACTTTAATTTTTACGAAATAATGTACTTAAAATCGAACTTACTTATAGTTGTTTTAATTTGAAAATGCATATTGTCCTAAACTTTGTGTGTTATATTCTAATTCTTGATATGAATAACATTTACTTCTGTAACTGAGAAAAAAATACAAGTTCAACATGTCGGACAGTGTTAAACACTAAAAGCATGTCATTCGGTTTTTTATGTAATATAAATATAAATGCATATTTTATATTGGTGCTTATATTATTTAAACTTTTTTTAGATTCATGTCATCTATTTTTAGAGCTAACATTTCGGATAGTTCTAAACACTAAAAGCATGTCATTCGCATTTTCATGTAATATAAATATAATTGCTTATTTTATATGGAAGTTATAGTACTAAGGCTTTTTTTAGATTCGTGTCATCTATTTTTAGAGCTTCACACAAAACTTTAACCCCTTGAGGGACAAAGCACCTCTCTTCTTAAAATTCTGGATGATTGAACGACACCAGCATAAAAAAAAAATAATTTATTTCAAAATATATGGAAGATTTTCAAAGCGTACATAATAAAATTAAAATTTTCATATCAAAATTATGATATCAGTATAACATTTTGAAATTAAAATTAAGTTGGACGTATTTTATCCCGACTCCTTTCAAAGTGTTAAATGTCTCAAAATTTAAATTACTAAAAACACATTTTTTTCGTTTTCAGATAAATTTGCAGTACATAATTATATAATCAAAGTAAACTTTAAAGTAAATAATAAATCAGTATTTTACATGTATTAGAAGCTCTTCAGGAAAATGAAAAATACTTGCACATTTTTTCATTAAAAATGTACATATCTTAAAAAATAATTGATTCGATGTTTCGAATCAATTATTTTTTGCTACAGGTTTGTGCATCTGTGCGCTACGTACAATTTCAAATATACTGCTTCTTGTTTAGTATTCAGATTGCTTTCAGACAAATTTGTTTAATCATTAAAAATATTTATTTAAAAATGTAACCTTTCTGATAATAAGGAGAATCATAGATACGTAAATTACATTTTAAGGTTTAAATAAATTATGTGCATGAAAAACTTAAAAGTAATTCGTTTGCAATTTGCATTGAACCCCGATTATATATATCGTTATTCACTATCACCATAATACTATACAGTTCAAAAGTTATAAATAATTTATAAGTAGCATTAAATGCTTTTTTTTATTCTGAAGCGTTACATTTTTCTTATATGCAAATATTTTATCAATTCTTTATTTAAATTACAAAAGTTTTGTTCCGGGCTCATAATATCGATTTTCGAGTTTATTACAAAACGTTCTGCATCTAAAAACTTAAAGTATACATAGAATCATTTCAGCAAACAACATAATGTAGATGTAGTTATTCATGATAGCCTCTGATTAAAATAATGATGCCATGTAGATAGAATATTTTTTCAGCAAAGAAATAATTTAAAACTAGAATATTATTTATGATTTTCATTTTCACCTTAAATATCTTAGTTTTGCACAGATGCTCGTAATGACAACGTTTGAGAAAGATAAATAAAACATGAAAATTATTTGTGTTATGATATGAAACATGTTGAAAAATATATCGATAGCATTTGTTTAAATATCACAGCAGGAATTTTTCCAGAATAACTAATAAATAAAAATCACAAGTAGCGAAAACAGCGAATCGTAGCGAAATCTGCCATATCTTCTCTAACTGAAACAATTACTAAATTGGATCCTTATACAGAATGGAGTTATGGATAAATGGAAGGGAATATTTTAATAAAACTTTTATGTTACTTGAGGGAAGTGTTACAGAAATTAAAAAGAAATAACATTGCCATGTTTCGGATCCTCGTGAAAACTTGAATGGGATGAACCAAGTTGGGAATTTTTTTAGATCATGGTCTATTTTAATCTATTTTTTTTTTTTTTACAATAGAGTGCGTGGTTTTGATGTTTATATTTCGTTGACACGTATCATTTGTATTGACCGTGAAATGATTTGATTTTTTTTAATTATGATTATGGATCTTATTAGACGCATCCGAAACATGTCAATGTCATTTATTGTTAATTTTTGTAACAAGTCTCTCAAGTTATATAATTTTTTTATTAAAATGGTTATATGAAATGTGAAGTACTTGAAATCTTGTTACTTAAAAAATCTAATGGATTTAATAAACTTTTTACCCTTGTTGTTGTTGTTTTAGGCTATGGTCTTCGGAGCAACCGAAAAATATACTAGAAGGAGAAGGGGGAGAAGGAGTTGTCTGACGAAGACTGACCTCTTATCTGAGACGAATTATCTAATGTCATATTCTCTGTCGCTGATTTTTCAGGTAAGGATTCTTATATATGTCACAAAAAATACGTGTGGTACTCGGGGAGTGCCGCGGGTAAAGCTCTTGCATAAATTTTTTTTATCAACATATGCAATTATAATTATTTATTTTTTTTATTTATGCAGTTTTTATTTATTTATTTATTTATTTATTTATTTTTTTGTCTTTGATATTAATTCAAGTTTTTTCTTTTTCTTCGATATTAATTCACGTTACACTTTTTGAGAGTGATGACCGATAAGAAAACAATTTTTTCTCTTTTAATGAATAAATGAGAACTCTGCCGATGCTGCGTCTAACGAACTGAAACGTCGTTAGCCGGATTTTTAGGGGTTTTTTCTCATTACGGAATTTCTCGATTCGGTCACTGCGCTCAAAGCCGGCGATAAAAGCTATGCAATAGCTTAAAACCGCTCTGGTTAAAATTCCATTTTTAGTTTTATCGGTTTGTTTATTCTCATACGTAATTATTATGGATTTAAAGATGCTGTTGAAAAGGATGTGATTTTACATTGAGTGTTGCGGACGACATGAAATAGAAGGGTCTATGAAATGTTATGTGCTGTGGAAGAAGAACGTTTCACAGTGGCATACGCTTATGTAAGGCACTCGCTTGCTTTTTGTGAGGGATTATTTTTGCTACACAGTCTTCTGCCTGCATATATATCCACACATATATTGCAGTGTATGTTGAGGTTCTAGATAGGAGAAAGGCGCTGGGATCAGTGGTACGTGCCGTTGGATGAAACGGATGTGTGACGTCAGAGCTATGTTGGAAATGGGACAGACGATTCTGCTGGAAAAATCAAGAACTGAGAATTTTTATGCTAGCCGGGTACCAAATATTGTCCCCATGGCATTTTTTCGTATTTCATTAATTTCATTTAAAATATAATTCTTTAACTCATTTCATTTATAGTACATAATTTTAAACTGTAGCATTAAATACAAGAATTTTTTTTTTTTGAATAAACAGAACAGAAAAACAAAAATGATATTTTGAAGCTTCATAATTGAAGCGAAAGAGCGAAACATAAATTAACTGATTTAAATCGGCCTAAATCCTGCCAAAGAACTTTTACACAATAACCAATTTGTTTTTTGGGCGTTGTCATTAAACAATTAACAAATAATCGCGATTTCTGTGCCACTTAATTTAGCGTAATATATATATATATATATATATATATATATATATATATACACTTATATATATATATAGAGAGAGAGAGAGATTGTCTAGCAGGTGCGTGTGAAGGAACTGAGGAAGTTGTCACACAATGGCAGTTTTTTTTTTTTTTCTAATCCTATCCAATATTTCTTATTACTGCCAGTGAAAACTTCTATCAGTAAACTTCAACAGAAAATTTTGTAAGCTTAATTTAAGCTTTTTTAAACATTTTAAAAGCTTCATTCATTGGAAAAATTCTCTCGCAAACATTGTAAAATATTGATATTTCATTTCACTGGTAGAAGTTTGTTGGGTATTATAATCTTTTTCAATGACACTGATAGGAGAATGAGTTAAATGCGGATGAGTTATGGCGGAACTACTTACGCTGAAGTAAACTTTTGTCAGTAAAGATGAATATCAGTTTTTGATTTTCATTGAAAAATTCCATTAAAATGCGTTTGAATAAAGAGAAAATTTAATCTTAAATTTACTGGTGGACGTTTTCTTCAGAGGTAATCAATGCCTGCGAAAAAGGTTGCAGTTTCAGCTTCATTATTTTATAGATGTATCAGTTCTCCTTCTTAATAATTTCATGTTACACATAATTTAAATTTGAACGAAAAAGTTTGATACAATCGATAATTTTCCTTTCTGCATCATTCTATATTTATGTGATACATCTTTCATCCAGGTTGACACACAATATCTTCTAGACACTATTTTTTCTTTTTTCACTCTTCATGTTTATTTCAAGAGCTTATTAAAATGTGGTATAAGAAGAGACAGTTAGCTATACTATAATTTCTATGTACATCAGGATATTTCATAATTACTAGATATTATTTTTATTTAATAATTAATATGGCATGCAAAAGGAAGTTTTGTCTCCAACAAGACATTTTTTGTCATAAAAATATTCTTTTTTTTTCTTATTATGAAATATGGGAAAATTTTTATTTCATACGTTACATCTGTTACCATATACTGAGCCTTTTAAAAGTAGTTATTCAAACAACACGAGTGCACTACTGATAGTTTTGCATTAGAGCGTATTTTTAATTAGAATAAATGAGAAAGAATAAACAGGATATTGAGAAAAGACGAAATTCGTTTTAGATTTCTATAAACCGTTATAGATAAATAGTCAATGTCGACTATAAAAGGAAATAGGAACTATTTAACCAGGTTTTACACTTGGCAAGTATATTTGTACCTATAGCCTCTAATATTAGTTCTCTCAATTAATATATTATAATTATAATAATTTCTATTTTATTTAAGACATAAAATAAGTCTTTTCGTTATTGAGGTTTAAATATCATAATTATATATTTACGATTACCATTAAATGTAAACATAAAAAAGTTATTATTATGGCTATTTTTATACATTGTGCTGTTAAAATGTTCATTTGTTAAAGGAAAATATTAAATTCCACAACGTACCATTTTAGTAATTTTAAATGAAAATAAACGTATCAATTTATTTTAGCAATTCTTTAGATCATTGAAGTTTTGTTATGGTCTCATCGTATTGATTTTTGAAGTTTATTAAAAAGAGGTATGTGGAAAGAAATTTTAGTTTGTGTCTATCATCATTTTGGCATATAGCTCGATATTGAAATTGCTATTAAAGATTATCTCCATTACAATAATGATGATGCATGTAAAGGAAACTGTAATATCAATAAAAGCAATTTAGAGATGGGAACATTATTCAAAATTTTGTATCTTGAAAATATGGGAAAGTACTTATTTTATGTGAGGCACTTATTTAGAAACATTTTTCACAAGGGTTGTTACAACATTGCGAATGTTATTAAGTGCAATATAATATGCTTAGAAAAATAATAATGAAAAATATATACACAGTTTTCTAAAAATATTAAAACGCATTTTTTTTTACTTTTTCATTGCATATGATAGTTACGTAGTCTACGTATAACTTTAAATAAATTAGGAGTTATTTTCGGCTAAGCATACAGAATCGACAATAAATATTAAAGTGAAACTTTTTACTTTTTATTCTTGTCGCTTCATGAAAAAAAGTCGTTAAAAATATTTTCCTTGAAAAACAAAATAATTACAAACAGCTGTTTAACTCAAACTTTAAACTTGAATAGTTTCACGTGGTATTTCTTTAAATGGTAGATAAAATTCAAGCATCAACTTGTGAAAGTTCTGACATATTTATCACTATCCACACTTTTGTCAATCTAATCTTCATTATTTTTTAAGTAAAAGATTCTGTATAATAATAATAATAATAATAATATTGGGTCATTCCATGTCAACTGGCCTAGAGACTCCCACTCGACCCCCTTCGATTTTTATGAAATTGGTACAGAATATACATGTGGGTGTATGATGAACATTTGGAAACTGTTTAGTGCAAAAAAATTGTATAGTTGGAGCACCAGGGGTCCATTTGTACCAATCACTATTTCATGCTTGTAGAAAAAACGGCCAAATCATGAAGTTTGGCATCATATTGCTCATGATGTATGAAACCTTACATATTGAAAATAGGTGATCTAGTGCAACTTTTTGTGCTAAAAAATGTAATTGCAGTATTAAAAATCACAAATCAAAACTATCGTGATTACTAGGCCTCAAAGTAGGCCGTACGGCCAATCTGGTTGAATTTTATCCTTACTTTAACATGCTGTAACTACTGTAAATATTATTTAAAAAATTTCTCCCTTTACAAACTAATTACCTATGGATATATCGTACAGCCGCTGTAGTTGTTTTTTAATTACTTAAATATTCATTAAATTATTGATGTTCAAAATCTAATAAAAAATTAAAATCGTCGATTTTGTCTCATATTTAAAAGCATATATCTCAAAAGGGACACTACTGATTTGGTTACAATTAGTACCACTGGAAAGAGCATAACTTATTTTACAAAAAAAACTTTATTTCATTTTGGGCCTTTTAGATACAGAAGGAAAATAATAAAATTCAAAAACCTCTTGTACGAGATAATCCATATACATACAAGAAAGGTATATATTACGACAGGGTCTTTCAATATATTTTGCACCAGTCTATTTTATAAAAAGATTAATGCATATAATAATTATCACTTTTTCTGGTCACAGTTACTTCCCTTTTAGCATTATGAATGATTTGTATCCGCATTTGCCAATGGGTTATATCCAATAACCAGGGAAGACTAGCTCCTGATGGGATATTGCATGTTTTAAATTTTGAATGCGGGTACCTAACGGGATCCATAGATTATTATAGACTAAATGTTTTGATTATTTCAAGCTCCCATTATGTTGATTCCTGATCCCCAATCTATAAAAAACATTACTCATTGGTTCAGTTTGTCAAATTTCTTATTGATTGCGATTGCAACAGCTTTCGGTAAATTGTATTGCTGACTTATTTTTGTTTTTATTGGAAATGGAACAGTAATTATATGCTCATCCGGAATCGAACAGAGGTCTTGTCTAGTGGGCTAATAAAATGTTTTCAAAGGTCTATGAGGGTGCATAAAATTTATTAAGACATCGTTGCTCAGATTTTCAATACCAATTCTTGATTAAAATCTTCAACTGTCATCTGCTTCGTTTCTAACGTACCATGACCTGTGTGAGCCCACTGTTTAAATTCAATGGCGTCTTCTGGATCACTATCTTCGAAAATACTTTCCATTTTTTTTTTTAAATCATTTGTTCCAGGACATTCTTCGCAGCGATGAAGCATACAATCTTTAGAATTCAAGTCACAAGCTGTTTTACTTATAAGGAATTTATAATTTACATCAGTTGGGCAGCTTGCTAGCATCAACTTCACATTTTGATGCATTTTAGATACAGATTGGAAATGTGAACCTGCTGCAAAGACAGTTAAACACCATTTTGCTTTTAACTCGCAAAATTTGGAGAATCCGATTTCCGGTCCATTACTACTTCGATAGACTGCAAACATTTCTTTCAAATTGCTTAGTAATAGATGCTTCTGCATCTGAACTTTCCTTCCATTTATCCGAGCAGAAATGAAATATTTTATTCCTGGACATATTAGATTAAATTCTTCATCTTGAAAAAAAATTAATACTCTTTCTTTTATGTTTTCTTGCAACTTCTTATCAAACTTTGCTCTAGGTAAAACCCATATCCCGATGTCTGCTTTTAATTTTCGCGCTGCTTTTACCATTCTTTGTGAAATTTCAAACTCTTCCATAACTTCTTTTATTGTCCAACTTTGAGTTGCCATTGTTAATATTTGATTTTGTTCTGGACGTTTTGATAACTGTAACTTTTCCTTCAATTCTTTAATTAGCTGTTTGTAAACTAAACAATCTAGGCATTGGTTGCATGTAGTAGGTTGTCTTAATTTACATGGATCTATACCAGCAACAATAGTTATTTTCTTTAAAATCACATCTTCAGTTTACCTTATCTTTCCCTTTGCATAGCTTTTAATATATCTTGTTGATGTTCGTTGAAATTTTAAAGGAGATAAATCAATAGCTGTTAGTTTTTTGTTCGACGTTTCTGTTATATATATTTCATCTTGCTCCAATTCCCTTCAAGAAGAAGACAATGTTGTTCTTGTTTCTTCGAATTCTTTTCTGCATGATCTACATATTTTTTGATCTGGTTTGACATTTTTCTTAGTTTCTTAATTTCTTAGTCTGTCAAATGATTAGAACTTTTTAAATTGATGGACCGCAAAGATTTTCGTACGCATTGATTGTCTTTAGTGAAAGGATCACAGTATGTTCGCTGAAGAAACTCAAATTTATGCAAAAGCAATGTTTCGTGATGAAAGCATATTTGAGAATTTTCTGCAAGATGCAATAAACTTCGGCGATTTATTAACTCCTGTTATTCAGAGGAAAATTCTACAAAAAGCTTAAAACCTTTATGTGCACAATAAGTCGTCAAATGGCACTGAGAATTATCAGCATAGCCAATGCTACATGGACTCTGATCATAATCATGAGAATCCATAGAGCTAAAATCTTGATACAGAATGTTTTAACAGTAATGTAAAGAATAAACTGAAAGAGAAAAGGAATATTTTTGCATAAATCTTGTTAAACATTTAATACCCAACCAGATGCTAGTCTTGCCTGGTTATTGGATATAACTCATTGGCAATGCGGTTACAAATCACTCATAATGGTAAAGGGGAAATAACTGTGACCAGAAAAAGTGATAATTATTATATGCATTAATCGTTGTAATAAAAAAGTATGGTTCAAAATATGTTGAAAGACCCTGTTGTAATATATACCTTTCTTGTATGTATCTGGATTATCTCGTACAACAGGTTTTTGAATTTTATTATTTTCCTTCTGTATCTAAGAGGCCCAAAATGAAATAAAGTTTTTTTTATAAACTAAGATATGATCTTTCCAGTGGTACTGATTGTAACCAAATCAGAAGTGTCCCTTTTGAGATATACGCTTTTGAATATGGGGCAAAACCGACGATTTTAATTTTTTATCAGATTTTGAACATCAATAATTTAATGAATATTTAAGCAATCAAAAAACAACTACAGCGGCTTCACGATATATCCATAGGTAATTACTTTGCAAATGGAGAAACTTTTAAAATAATATTTACAGTAGTTACAGCATGTTAAAGTAAGGGTAAAATTCAACCAGATTGGCCATACGGCCTACTTTGAGGCCTAGTAATCACGATAGTTTTGATTTGTGATTTTTAATACTGCAATTACATTTTTAGCACAAAAAGTTGTACTAGATCACCTATTTTCAAAAAGTAAGGTTTCATATATCATGAGCAATATGATGCCAAACTTCATGATTTGGCCGTTTTTTATACAAGCATGAAATAGTGATTGGTACAAATGGACCCCTGGTTCTCCAACTGTACAACTTTTTGCACAAAACAGTTTCCAAATATTCATCATATACCTACATGTATATTCTGTATCAATTTCATAAAAATCAAAGGGGGTCGAGCGGGAACCATGCCAAAATTTAGGACACTTGACATGGAATGACCCTATTTTCAACCAAATCATTATTTAAGTTCTAGGTATGCTATGCTCATTGTACCTAATCGGAATTTTTAGTAGTCTTATTATTGTCTTACATACATGTGAATCAGTCCATGAACAGAAATAATCTTGCTACAAAGGCCAGTTACATGCGGTCAATCGCCTTTTTCACGTGGAATTTCTTTAAATGAAAAGTAAAATTCAAACATCAACTGGGGAAAGCCCTGGCATATTATTATGTAAACATACATTTGTTAACACAACCTTTCATTTATTTATGACCACAAAGCACTTTCAGAATAGAAACCAGTGAAAGAACCAGTTAAGATTTTAAACCAAGTGTTGTCTAATCGCAGCTTAAGATTTTCTTAGATAGACAATATTAAAGGGAAATTCTTCCCACAACTGTATTAACAAATGCGTAGTTAATTAGGTATTGCAGTCGCCACATACTAGGAATTCCCTCAGAGGTATTAGTCTGAGCGATATTGCTAAGATTATCGATTTAATAATTTACGATAAGTAAAGAAATTAAGATGCAACCTTTAATTGGCCATTCATTGTGATAAAATATAATGATGAAAATAAGCATACTGAATCGTAGAATTACAAATCAAATTTTATACATAAATTTGCATACACTGGTATTAAAAAAGGGAAAGCAAAGCATGCATGGAAATAAAATTGAAAATACGCAACACGTTAAAAGTAATTCAGAAAATAAAACACTAAATTATCTTATATTGGAATTTTAGCTCTTTGAAATGATGTCAAGAGCATAAACAGCGTACCGCTCCAATTTGAGTATCTCTAAATAATAATAATAAATAAATATATATATATTCATATATATATTATATTTGAAGAGAATGGACTGTATTTTATATGATGTGAGATCCCTCCGAATAAATTATAATGCTAAATATCTATTTTCCATGGATGCAAAGAGGTTGTCAATAACAGTTAAGGAATTTTCTTTTAGAATTCGTCCTAAACGAGCATTTACATCTTATAAAATACTGCAATTCCAAAGTTGTAGTTTCTAGCCCTAACAGTATCCCAGAAATTACAGTATTCCAAATAAATCGCGATTTAATTTTTTTCTGTAAAGTTTTATGTTTGCTTGTGAAATTAAACTTTCGATCCTTTTAGAAATCTCTCATAACATGTATATTATACCTTAAAAGTTACCACCAAAACAAATTTGAAGTTTCTAGTCTAATAAATATCATGGAATTCGCAATTTTAGAACTTTTTTGCCCGTGCATTGTTGGAGGTTGTTATACCGACATAAAATATTTTCTGTTTTGGAGCAAAGATGGTTCTCAATTTTTTTCCACATTTTTTTTTAAACGGCTAGATAGTTCCAATGACAGCACTTTAAAATATACAAATGTTACTGCTTCACAAAACTAGCATGGAAGTAAAGAATCAGAAGCTATTTATCTCTTATTATACACACTATAATTTATCTAATTAGTGTTAGCAGATAGATTTTTAAAATACAAAAACCAGTATAATACTTTCTTAAACATTTATATCATTCGGTAAAAAACTCACTTTCTTAAACCCGAATTACGTAAACTTTTTAAAAAATCGCCAATGACCATAAATCATGGAAGTACTGTGAAAAGTATTAAGTACATGTTAGTAAGTACCATGCGATACGCGATCTAGCCATGCGCAGGTAATAAATAGCCAAATATTTTTATCTTCGTTCTCTTTCAAAATGCATTATTTCCGTACGAAATACATATTAAATACATTTTAAAATGATGATTTTGAATCATTTGATTTGAAATACAAATAAATAACTAAGAAGAACCAATAAAAGCGTAAGTCAGAACATTTTGTTTCTACATCAAGGAATTATATCTAAGTTACACATGTGGAAAAATCTGCTTTTGGCGAAAAAACATAGTCTTGGCTAAATTAGAACCTAACTAAAAAAAGTACCGTTATTAAATAAAATATTATAGGCAGAGTTGCCAAGTCTCCGGTTTTGTGGATACCGGCATTTTAATACGGAAAGTGTTTTATTTAATTGGAACATTCTGCGGTTTTAAAAGAATAACATTTTCTCTAAGATAATACTGGTATGCAATAAGCCAGATACTTCGCAACTCTAGTTGTGACTTTGTTGAGGGGGGGGGGTAGGAGTAAATTCCATACATTTACATTTGAATTAAAAATTTTACTTTTATAACTACTGCTTGTATAATTAATTATTACCTTAAAGATCGAGTTTCACTCGAAACTTATATAAAATGCCGTTTGTCTGGTTGATTGCTCAAAGCCCATTTCATGTTGCTATTATCATCATGCTATCATCAACTCTTATACATTTGTTACATTTTTGCTGTTAGATTTGCTATTGTTTGACCGCAATCATGACTGTGTATAGAAATACGTACTGTGGGCTATTTTTCTTGAACAAAAAGTAGGGCTAATTGTTCCATTTAGCACACTAAGTACCGATTGCAATATTGATACTTTTATGATGATATATTAACAGATTTTTTTTTCAAATCCAATTTATTTCACTAAACCTTTCATTCATTTACTTTATTTTTTAAGCATTTAAAAATGGTTGTTGTTTTCGGTCGAGAATGGATCTTGCTCTGTCCGCATTTTATTTTTTTTACTAATGCTTATAATGGTTATTTTTTAATGTTTATTATGGGTTGTTAATGCTTAATCCATGGAATATTAAATATATGACTCTGTTATTACGTAAGCCAAGTTTTGATCATCATGAAAATAATGTTTTTACTGATTTTTATTAACTCAATAGGAAACATATAGCACTTCAGACAATGGATGTCTGCATTTTATTTATTTAATTATTAAGAAATTCTTTGCATTTAAATGAGTTTTTATTTGAATAGGGAATCGAAATGTCGTTGTTACTTAATCGTTTACACGCCAAATTAATATTGCAATGTAATTATAGTTTTGTTTTCCCATATTACAGCTTCAAATATTTTAATTTATCAATACAAATTTCGAAAATAACAAAAAAGTATTTTTGCAGATTTTTTGACGGTTTTCATTTCAGTGTTCGCAATTTGGAACATGATTATTGATTGACAACCTATGCAAATATTACAAATTATTTTCTGCTATATGCTATTGTATATTATTCTTGAGTATTTTTCCGAATTCCAAAAACATTTTGATTCCTAGCAGACAAATGTAAGTAATATAGAGAAAACGATAAAAACAAATATATTTTTATGCAAATTAATGAATTTACATATTCCTTATATCTGTGATAAATGCTTAAACATAAATATTTTTCTTTTCAAGAGTTCAAATCAACCTTATATTTTACAGGAAAAATAAGGACATCGTTATTATATTGGAAAATGTATGTTTCGTGTTACAAATAATGCAATGTTCCCATTTAGGAACATTGGCGTTTAAACAGTTAAGAAGGAATTAAAAGAGTTTCAAAATCAGCCGACGCAAATTATCAAATATGGGAAAAAGCAAATCCAGTATAGCACATATATGCCATGCACACACCCAGGTATGGCTATGGTTAGTTGGATCGCCCTGAATCTGAAAAAAATCCGCCTGAAGGGGATGCTGCAATGGCGAATTTTATGCCATTTTCAATATTACACCACTTAAAATTGTATGAAGTTTGTTCTAGAACTGAACTAAATTTTTTGCATATGATTATTTTTTGGTAAGGCAAGTATGTCCTCCCTGAATTAAACAAAAAAAATCTACCTATCATTCTATTGTTCGTAGGCTCGTGCAGAGACGGAAATTCGTTTTTACTCCAATTAATTGGTTGAAGCAGAAATTTAAGATGAAAATCAAAGTTGGTGTGGTATTGAATTAAAATTATTAAAGCATTAAAATGAGTCACTATTTTTTTAAATATTAAAATGTACGTATGAGATAGAAAAGAGTTTTGGGATTGGCACATCCAACTAGTTTTTTTTTTCTTTTTACTCGATGTACTCTAATTCAGTTGTCTATGAAAACAAGAAGACTTTAAATGCGATGTAAACCAAGTTTCTCTGACGTATGCAAATAAATTGTGCTTTTTTTATCAGATTTTTTTTAAGTATCATATTTTTTTAAACTATTTGGAACTAATATACCATAGTAGGTGCATGAAGTAGGTTACCCTTGTAGGTACCTTCTGGTACAATCAGAATCGAAATCCGACAAATATACTTTGAAATTTGCTTGACGAAAGAATTTGCTTGATTTTTAGTATCGTTTCGTAGCTGTTTATATCCAGAAAGTAGTGTTGCCTCTGTTTTTTCGCAGACAACTAAAAAACATTTTCATTTCATATAGCAATGCAAATAAATAATGAAAGAAAGTAGCATTTAGAATTTATTTTCGAATTCTTGTATTTGACATTTTTATTACAAGGAATTATTAAGATTATAAATTAAGGAATACATAGAAGCATAAAATCTTATCATGGATACATTTTAAATATTGTTCGATAATGTAACTAATAATTGATACTTTCTTTCATTCTTTCTGTACATTCTTCAAGACATATTTAAAATGTTGCAAAAGTCTGAATTAGTCTGAATATTTATTTAACATTCAGACTTCAGTGTAGTACTGAATCAATACATTTAAACTGTAATGAAAAACAATGTAATCTAGTCCACTTAATTTCAACGTAAAGTACAATTCGAGATTACATTTTACAACAATTCTCGTGAAAGAATGCTATGGAAGCGCATATTATAAAGCAAACATCAATGGAACTAAATGTTAATTAAGGAAGTTTCATTTCATTTAAAATCTGTATCACCCTTATGACCGAAGTAATGTTTGACAATCATTATAATGTTTAACTTTATATATAAAAAAAATGCATCGAAGTGCTTTAGAGGAAAAATACTATCGTATATTTTAAAAGTAATAAAGAAAAATTTCATTTTCCCATAAGAAACTTAGAGAATGATTGAATTGCTTCTCTAGCCTCGTAATATTATTTTCTTTTTATTTATTACAAGTGAAGGAAGCTAAATTTCTCTCATCTTTAATTAGAAAGGTAAACGCTACGTAGGAAGATACATATTTCTTAATTAAAATAATGATGCGGTACATTACTAATGATTTATTTAAGTCACAGTCATATTAAATTCTTAAAATTAATTTACTATGGTCAGTTTTCTTGTTGATACCTGTACGTTACAAAAAATGCTACAAATTATTAAATACGGGAAACTTCGGTAGATTATTATTGAAAAATCTGTACTCTTATGACAGAAATGGGCTTTAACTATGTGTAAAACACAGTAACACAAATGCTCAGATTTGCATATCAAAACGAATATATTTCTGGCAAAAAACCGATTTGTCTATACCGTGCTGAAAAAAATTTAAGACCATCAATAACAGTTAGTAAATACTGGAAAAACATTATGCTTGAAAATTATATACATAAAGATATAACAGTCGTTTTATTTGTTTTAAAATACAATATTATACATATATATTTAAAATAATAAAAAAATATAGATAGCAAAATTTGGTTAAAGAATGGTCACGATAATCTTACTGAAAATCTAAATTACGCATGAAAATGATTTTATACATAAATTTATACAACTGTCTCCGTTTCCCTACCAACACTGGCGACTTTCGAAAGATGCTTTGAATAGTACTTTGCAAGTTTTTCTTGTGAAAATAGGAATTTGGTTTCGTATTTTCAAAATGATTGTTTTCGGTTCAATAATCGATTGAAATTAATTTCGTCTTGCATGAACTTGACGGACAAAAATTTCTCAATTTTTTTTTTTTTTTTTTTTTTTTTTTTTTTTTTTTTTTTTTTAAGGATTTATATTAAAACTTTTAGACTCAAAGGCTAAAATACTGTTGTTACTTGGAGTAATTTAATCTGATGGCGACACAAACTTTTAAAAAAAGTTATCTTTATTTAATATCAAAATCTAATTCATAAGTTCATCTTTAAGTGGAATAAAATTATTACTAAGATTATTTTAATTGTCAAAGGAGTTGTTTTAGTGTCAAGCAATTTTTTTCTCATTGAAGCCTGTCCAAACCACTACCTTATATACGTTTTGAAAGCAGATATGACTAACTTGATAAATTACGCAAATAATATCTTTAATCATCTATACCATCGAGGATAAAAATTTTATCATTAATAAAAACTGATTTGCACTATACATTGAAAAGTCAGATTGTAGTTTTGCGCTGTCATGTTTATTTAGCTGTGAATTGTCTTTTAATTTAGCTTAATTCAAAAATTCGGCCTTTTTAAACACGTATCTAAAAGTTTTGGATGTTAATGAGACTTCTAGAGTATATTTTAAAGTAGAGTACTAAGCGCGATCTCAATCTGCTATTCTAATAGTTTCCTGTTAACACCGGACTTAAAGTTTTGATTGTTTCCAGCTTCTTTAATTTCTAATATTACTCATTGTATCATAAAGAAAATTATGACTATTTCTTACTAAATTATAAGTATTACCACACATGATTCCCGCAGAACATTCTACTGTCATCTCATTATACTATATTAAAAAAAAAATACTAGTCTTAAACTAGATTAATTTATGACACGATTTTACAATCGGTAAATTAATTATAAGCGATGAAAATTTTCCATTTTTTGAGTGAAAAAAGTCCGGGCCAGGTTTCGAACGAGGGATGTATTAGCTAAAGCCGCCAATGCTCTTCCAACTGAGCCATCCCGGACACGAACACTGGAGGACTATTTCACTCAAATAACCTCAACGATCATATAATCTGGTCTGATACTACGGATAAGACCGACATAGTAAATCGGAGGTCACTATATGGAAATTGCTGAAAACGCTGCATACGAAATTATACTAGGTTAATTTATGACACAATTTTACAATGGGTAAAATAAAAAAAAATTCAGAATAAAAATCAGATTTATTCTGTTGAGCAGATCCATAGTATCAGACCAGATTATGTGATCGGTGAGGTTATTTGGGGGAAATGGTCCTCCAGTGTTAGGGTCCGGTATGGCTCACTTGGAAGACCATTGGCGGCTTCAGCCAATACATCCCTGGCTCGAATCCTGGCCCGGACTTTTTTCACCCAAAAATTGGAAAATTTACAGTTTTTTTATTCTTAAAATTATTTTTATTTCTTAATAATACAAGATTTTAAAACTTCTTGTAAAAAAAAAAAAAAAAAAAAAAAAAAAAAAAAAAAAAAAAACTTTTTTCAGTTGTAAAATTGTATTAAGTTCACATGTTATATAAAATATTGAGGACTAAATAGAAAATTAGAAATTCAAGATTGAAAACTGATTGTGGAATTACACTCTAAAAAGCAAAATTAGCAATTAAAAATGGTCTTAAATAAAAATGGTTTTAAATATTTTTTCAGCACCATATGTATAAAGTGACATTTGAAATGCCAGCTATTTGCCCGGGGAGACACATTTGTTGTCAAAATACACACTGTTCTGTATATTTTCAAGATCACACAGTAACATGCTTATATAAGTAGAAGTTATAAAATATCTTAATATATAAACAGCAAATGGATATAGATATATCTGTATATTATAAAAAGAAAACTGAATTTTGTGTTCATAGTACATAATTTTATAGGTTAGGTTGTAAATTTTGAAACACATATTTTGTACGTTATTTGCTTTTATTTTTTATGATAATCAATTAACATGATTCAATGTGCAGAAAGTTAAAATATCAGTTACTAAATTTAGTACCGACATATATGTGTACTATACAAAAGGCATTGATTTTAAATATATAGTACATAATTTAGGTATGAGAACGCTCCGACACAAATGACCATTTACTACTACTGACGTTATTTAATGACAGAATTTCTGAGATGTTATAAAGCAAATAATACTTTTAAAATTTATTGGTAGTAATCGGTCATTGGGCTCAGATCACTCTCATACCTGTTAATTTCACAGATTGGGATATAAATTTGACCTAAATATGTTACAGTCGTAAAAGAAATTTGCAGAAAAAAATACAATACATGTCTTATGTATATCGTTTTTCAAATTTATTTCAAGACAAAAAACTACTATAACTTTAATTTTAAATAAACATAAATGTATGAAATTATATGTTCTTTTCCATATTGCCGTTAGAGTAAATAAAAAAATCTAAAATCCCATGCACAATTTATGCACATAAGCGCTATAATATAATAAATAAACTGTAAAATAAGATTTTTAACAAACGGAAATTTTAAATCATCTTTTCATTTTTTTTTTGTCGGCATTTGTTTCTACTAATTTCTGTCATATCTTTTCAAAGATATTACTAGAAAAATTTCTCTATTTATTTGAAACTACACTAAGAAACCAATAGAAAAGGAAACGGGATATAGACTATGTAACTACAACTTTGTAAATCAACATCTTGAATACTGTTACACAAACCAATTTTTCAAATAATGTTATTAACTGAGCACACCTAAGCACAGATATTTCTGAAAAATATTCTGTTCTTATTTATA
Organism: Maratus speculifer; assembly: GCA_964019185.1. Lineage (NCBI taxonomy): Eukaryota > Metazoa > Arthropoda > Arachnida > Araneae > Salticidae > Maratus > Maratus speculifer. The sequence continues at coordinate 42,234,934 of OZ025297.1, read as the reverse complement.
TTTCTATGCTGCAAAATCCTTACGCATAATTACGTGTAGTATTCTTCTCTTACATATGTAGCTGTAAAATGCGTGGGTATATTTCTATGTAGTAATCTGTTTTCATACATATATTTAGAAAATATCCTTACATATACTTAGTTGTCGTATGCAAAATACATAAGCTTTGTATAATAAAATGTTAAATAAAGGCCCAAAAAAATGTTTCATTAAAAATCCATTTTTCGCTATACTTCTTTTGTTTTAACTTTGTTTAATCATTTATCATGCATAATAAAATAAATACAAAATACGTAAATAAACGTACGTATTGAAAATAAGTAAGCATAATTTAATAAAGTATTAATTAAAAAAGCGGAAAATATTCAAATAAAAAATCTATTTTTCGTCAATAATTCTTTTGTTATTTTAACTTTTTATTTGTTTAATGATTTCTTGTACACAGTAAAATAAAGGCAAAATATGCAAGTCATGAAAACAAAAAATTTCAAAGTACTAAAAAGTTAATCAAGCTAAAAGTTTACATTTCTGCAAGCATCCCGTTAGATGTATCGTGTTTTGTTCCATCTTTATAATATACTCTTCAAGAGCTAATTACAAAATGTTGTGAGAAAAGATAATTAAATCTGTAGTTTCATTTACTTTTACGTAAATATGTTATAAGAGAAGCTGTTGCTAACGAGATGGTTTGATTAAACATGAAAGAAAAATCAGAACTTTCGATAAAACTACCCCTGATTAATAAGCTTTTTCTTTATTTTTTTATGTGTAAAGAGAAAATATTGTATGCATTTAGAATAAACTGTGACAGAAAACATAGTCAAAAAATGTAGAAACAAATCTGATGAAAAGTGCGTTGAATTTAAAGAATAAATCTGGATCATTGTTGCTAAAAAGAATCCGACATTAACGAAAGTGAAAGAAAAGATTAATATTAGTTGCATATTTAAATAAAACAATGTATAATAGATTCGTCAAAATAAATTATTTAACGCTTTTTGGATATATAATTACATGTGCTTTTTGAATCGTAGAAAATATTTGTTGGATAACCCTAAACGTGATAACTAATATATATATATATATATATATATATATACAGGGTGTCCGAAAAGTCTGGAAACGGTCGAATAACTCGAGAAATACATATGAGATTGAAAAACGTAAATATACGTGTTAAATATTTTTAAATAAGCTACTCAGTGATACCAAATTTGACCTTCGTAACCGACCCCCTGGGGGTCAGAGGGGGTCCAACTTTGAAATCTTAAATTATAACCCCCATTTTTTATTGCAGATTCGGATTCTACGGACAAAAATACGCAACTTTTGTATTTGATGTTTATTTCGAATCCTCGTTTATCACGGAGTATTCGAGCATATTAAATCGATACTTTTTCGGCTTTTCCAATGGGATTTTCCCTAATCGAAACTAATTGGGGAGAATTTATGACATCAAATTCCTCGTCTTTTGCAAGAATAGCGTTTCCTGAAAATCACCGGTGCCGATTATTTCGATAGTACTACACACAGTTAAAAATTTGATCCATTTGCTGTAGCGTCACTCCACAGCTTTTATAGAATATCTGTTTCATGACCAATGAGAATGTTCCATAACATAGTAAAGTACACTGTAAAAAATTGACACTTTTTCTGCATCGTCACTCCACCACTTTTATAGAAAACGATTATTTTACTGTGTTATGGAGCACTCTCATTGGTCACAAAAGAGATATTCTATAATAGCTGTGGAATGACGCTGCAGCAGATGGGTCAGATTTTTAACAGTGTAGCACTATTGAAATAATCGCCACGGGTGGTTTTCAGGAAACGCTATTTCTGCAAAAGACGGGGAATTTGACGTCAAAAATTCTGCCCAATCAGTTTCGATTAGGGAAAATCCCGTTGGAAAAGCCGAAATATGTATCGATTTAATATACTCGAATACACCGTGATAAACGAGGATTTGAAATAAACATCAAATACAAAAGTTACGTATTTTTGTCCGTAGAATCCGAATCTGCTATAAAAAAGGGGGTTATAATTTAAGATTTCAAAGTTGGACCTCCTCTGACCCCCAGGGGGTCGGTTGCGAAGGTCAAATTTGTATCACTGAGTAGCTTATTTAAAAATATTTAACACGTATATTTACGTTTTTCAATCTCATATGTATTTCTCGAATTATTCGGCCGTTTCCAGACTTTTCGGACACCCTGTATATATATAGGTATATATGTCGAAAAATTACACAATAATATACGATTTTTCAGAACTGAATCAAAAATATAAAAATATAAAAATATAAAATTTATTAAACTAAACAAGAAAAAATTCAACATTCCTGATGAACAATTTTGAAAACTAACAAGGGTAGAACGACAAACGCAAAACAAAGTGTTCCAACTTGAATCACAAGAACATGGAAACTAAACAAGAAAGATAAAAAAGAAAATTAACCTTGTGAAGACGAGGCCGCAAGACCTGTGACTTACGGTGTGGATTAAATAAGTTTCGGTTCGACAACACTCACCAACATATGTATATATATATATACATCTATATACATCTATTTACATTAATTTTTTATAATAGTTTATATAAAATGCTCTTATAGATACTGATAAATAAATTTATTTCAAACATCAAATTTTGACTATCGAATAATTGAGCGGATTTTACTTTGGTTGCGATCTGATAAAATATTTGCAACAATATTCTTGTAAGGTAAAGGTAGTTATAGAATATTTTATTATCTAAGATATTTTTACAAAGATATCAATGTATTATTATGTTTGTAATATTTTGTATAAAATTCATAATGTAAGTTATGTGTTAAAACATTTTTTATTTCCAAAATGACAAAGTTATATCACGTCAGAGAGACTGTAGCGATATTTTATAAAGTTATTTTTGAACATACTGAGAAAGCGTCGAACTGCTGAAAATGTTTTACGAAACTTTTGAATACAGAATGAACTCTTTTGTAAATATTTAAAGACTCGTTTCTTTTTGGCCACACCTGGTTTCATCCACGTGTTCAATTTTGTACGCATCAAGTTAATTTACTCTCTAGAACATATTTTTTCTTTTATCTTTTTTATTACTCCGTTAAGATCATCTGATGATTGAAGTAGGATTTAGAATATAAACTATTGATTTTCCTTGATGCATTCACAGCTGGGAAATACACATTTTGAAATTCATTTATTAATAGGTATCTTGGGGATGAAAATCAATCATAATTATTTATATTTATTACTTGGTAGTACCCATATAATTAAATCCATTTCTTTTATTATTATATTAAATGAAAGATTATGATAGATAATATTTGAAGTATGCAATTTATAAGGATATTTTAAATATTTATAATACAACCCAAAACAGCATAAAAAAATAAATAAATTTAATAATAATAATAATAAGTAGTAATTATTTTACTTACAGTTATTTTACTAAAAGTAGATGTATTTCCAGATTATATAAAAATCAATATAGATTAACACAGATACTTATAAAACGTCAAGAAACAGTAAAAAATAATAAAATAACTTAAAAAATATTTACACGTAAAATAGTGGTATTAATCGAAGTATTATATAACTGTTACTTAGTAAATCTTTCAGCAGAAGGTTTATTGCTAAATTGTATGCACACAAAAAATGGGAAAACCAAGTTTTTAAAAAAATTCATAAAAAAAAATTTTGGACTTTTTTCTTTATATTGTTCTGTTGTATATTATTTTTCTTATTATCACGAGACCAGTTATGGTAGCGTATTAGTTATCAATTATAATCTTTATCCAATAATGCCTATTACTTTTTCAACTCAATATTATTCATTATTATGATAAATGGTGTAAAAAAACCAAAAAAAAATCTCTTTGAAAAAAAAAAATATTTATTAAACTTATAAAAATCCAAACGTCCCAATTTTGAGACACTAGCCACGGATGTTTTTGGTTTTTCTCTATTCCTAGATGTCAATAAAATCTATATTTTATAACATTTTTTTTTGTTACAAATATGTTATGTAGCATTCGGATTATTATTTGAGAATAAATATTTCTTTATTATTACTGAAGAATATGGGAGCGTGCCCCCTCCCTCCTCACTTTTAACCACTGGTACAGTTTAAATTTATAACACACCATTAGATTTTGTGCTAATAATGTATTTGACATCCGGAGGTTGCGAATTTATTTACCAACAAACATATACACTCAAAAGCTAAAACATTTTGACCATCCCGACATTTTGAATTGATCTAACCTGGATGACGTTAAAAGCACATAATACGGCAGGAATGTTACTTAAATTCTATAAGAATCATTTTTGCACGTATGTATACTTTTGTGTGTAAAGGCTGATAGAAGGCAGAATTCAGTCAAATGACGAATCGGATCGAGTACACATTTCATGAGTTTTTCAGGACATCTTGTTGTTAGCACTCGTACAAAGTGAATGAATGATAGTGAAACCATCAGTAGAAGACATTGGGCATTGTGTCCAGGCTTTATCAAATAAAAAGAAATTGGAGACACCCAACCAAGATAAAGCAATATCGGCTCCAAAGTCTGGCTCAGTTCTCATCCCAGCACAATAAAGATGCAAGTGGAATTCTGTTGGAGACATGCAGTTCAGCTAACAGTATTGAATGCAAGAGTACGCGACTAATGTCCTACTTAAGTGCCCCTGTCTACCAAGCATCATCGCCTAATACTCATACAAACATCATGACCGCACTATGAAACATAGGAGGACATTGCCTGATCGGATGAAACACGATTCATCCTTCAGTGCGTCGATGGTCGTGTTTTTGTATGCCATCTGCTATGCATACTTTGATACCCCCTTTTTCAAAACGTCATGCACAGATCAGTTGTGGCGATATTAAGCTTGGAGGAGAATTCTCATGGGCGCCTCTGGAACCTGTATTTTTTGTAGAACTGACTATAAATGCCACGGACTATCAGAACATTATTGCAAATCGTTTGCACCAATACATGATATCTGTCTTCCGATATGGAAACTGTTCCTTCGTGCAAGAAAACACTTCGCGCTGCATGACTGGAGTTGTGCTCAATTTGATCCATGATCCTAATTTTGAATTTCAGTTAACATCCTAGTCGTCAAACTCAACAGATCATAATCCGACAGGTCTTATTTTTGGTGCCATTCAACGGCATCGCAACGCTCCAAAATATTCATCTTAGAACATGACAGGTATCCTTGACCGTCGCTTGAACATTTTATTAAACTAGGACTTCCCTCAGAGGGATTAGTCTGAGCGATATTGCTGAGAATACACATTTAATAACTTGCAATAAGTAAAGAAAATGAGATGTTACCTAATTGGTTATTCATTGTGATAAAATATGATGAAAATAAGCATATTGAATCATAGAATTACAAAATCGTATATATAAAGTTGCATATACTATTTTTATAAAAGAAAAGCAAGCCATGGATAGATATAAAATTGGAAATATGCAAAATGTTATAAGTAATACAGAAAATAAAACACCAAATTTTCCTATATTGGAAATATAACTCTTTGAAATGATGTCATGAGCATAAACAGAATCTTCGCACCGATTTGAGAAACTATAAATAACATAAACTATTATGTTTGAAGAGAAGAGTGTATTTCATATGGTGTGAAATCCGTCCGAATAGTTCATAATGTTGAATATCTGTTTTCCACGGATGCAATGAGGTTGTTGATAAGAGTTAAGGAATCCTTTTTTAAAAAATTGTCCTAAACGAGCACTTACATCTTATAAGTTACTGTGATGCCAAAGTTATAGTTTCTGACTCCAACAGTATCCTAGAAATTGCAATATCCTCAATAAATTGGGTTTAAAACTTTTTCTAGAAAAAAAATGTTTAATTTGTGAAATTAAATTGTTGAATGTTTTAGAAATCGTTCATAACAAGAATATTATATCTTAAAATTTGCCAAAAAAAAAATAAATAAATAAAAAAAATAAAAAAAATAAAATAAAATAAAATTAAATTTTAGTCATATCAACATCAAAGAATTCTCAATTTTAGAACTTTTTTTGCTCGTGCATTGATGGTGATTATTATTCCTACGCAAAATATAGTATATTTTGCAGCAAAGATGGTTACCAATATTTTTGCCCACATTATTTTTTTAATTGGCTAGGTACTCCCAATGATAACGAAAAACACACAAACTTTAATGCTTTATAGCATAGAAATACAGAATCAAAAGCCATTATCTCCTATTATATACACATAAATTATCTAATTAGTGCTAGCAGATGCATTTTTAAATATACATAGATCAATATAATGCTTCATTTTTCTTTTATTAGTATTTCTTAGTATTCATTTTTCATTTATTTGTATTATTCAGTAAAAAACTCACTTTCTTAAGCCCGAATTACGTCGAACTTTTTATAAAAGCGCCTAAGTCCATATAACAGTGAAGTATATTGAAGAGTATTAAATACAAGGTATTAAGAAACTTAGCCAAACGCAGGTAATATATCGCTAAATATTGTTCTTTTCGCCCTCTCTCGAAATGCATTTTTTCCGAACATTTAAAAAACACGAATTTGAGTCATCTTGTTTAAAATTCAAATAAATAAATAAGAGGAAGCAATAATAGCAAAGTCAAAACATTTTATTTCAGCATCAAAGAATTGTATCGTAGTTACACATGTGGAAAAAAGCTGCTTTTGGCCAAAAAACGTAGTCTCCTTTTAAATTTCAATCCGATTAAAAAAAGTACCGTGATTAATTAAAATGTCATAGGCAGAGCTGCCAAGTCTCCGGCATTTTGGATACCGGCATTTTAATACAGAAAATGTTTTATTAAATTGGAACATTCTGCAGATTTAAAAAATGACTTTTCCTATAAGAAAATTCTGCTGTGCAATAAGCGGGGGCTTGGCATCTCTGTATAGGAATATTTCGTAATCTACTTTTTAACCTTAAAAAAAGCAAGGACCATTTTTCGGGTACAAAAAGTATTGCTAATTGTTCCATTTTGCATACAAGGTACTGATTGTAATAGTAATACATCTACGGTGATAAATTTCCAATAATTTTTAAAATCCCATTTATTTCATTAAAAATATAAATCTTTTATTCATTTAGTTTAAAATAAATAGTTTTTAACTAATTTCATAATACTTTTGAAATATCAATTTTCATTGGCCTTTTTTTTAAAGCATTTAGAAAATGGTTGTTGTTTTCAGTCAAATATAGACTTTGGTCTGTCCGCATTTTATTTTATTATTATTATTATTTATAAATGGTGGAGAAATATTCACACTTAATCCATAACATACATAATATATGACTCTGTTATTACATAAGTCACCTTTTAATTATCATAAAAATTATGTTTTTGCTGATTTTTATTAACTCAATAGGAAAAATTTTGTGTTTTGAGCAATATATGTCCGCATTTCATTTATTTATTTATTTTAACAAAATTCTTTGTATTTAGAAGAATTTTTATTTAAATAGGAAATCTAAATGTCGCTATTAATAAAGAAGAAAGTTACGAAAAAAAATTACAAAACGAGTAGACGCATGCTATCAAATATGGAAAAACGACGAATCCAAAAAAAGACGTCGTATGAAATATCATCTTTTAAAGCAAAAAAACGAGGTCTGATTATCGAGCCTACTGATTACAAAATGTGCATTACATTAAAAAAAAAAATGCTGCAAATATTGATTTTTTTTTCTTTTGTGCAGTTTTGGCTTCGAAAAGTGCGCTATGTTGCAAAAAGATATAAGCGACTATGAAAACACACTTGGTAAACGTTCATGCTCAGTTTTACAAATAAATATGGCACACATATGCCCTATACACACCGAGGTACCTAATTGGTGCCAAAATGGCGTTCAGTTACCTAACATGCTGGTTTTCATATATATGTTATAATAAATTGCTTGTTCTAAAAATATTATCATTTATTGATTGTTATTTCTTTTTTTTAATAAAAAAAATGTTTCGTTTATTCCTTTTTTTTTTTTTTTTTTTTTTTTTTTTTGAAATAAATAAATAACGTGTTATTATAGCATGCTATATGTATCAGGTAATCAAAAGGATGTTTTCGCCTAATTGGCATAAAAAATCTCGCCAAACCCGATGCTTATATCTCTAGTATATTATCTCAAGTATTTTATTTATGTATAATATAATTGTATTTACATACCACTTACATCTTCTTTTATCTATCAAAATAGGTAAGTGGCTCCTTTATGCAGTATAAATTGTATAAATCTTTAAAAAATAGCCCCGTTGCCCCTTTTTGGATTGAATTAAAAAAAAAAATCAATGTCTAATTCCAGTATTGCTCCCAAGTATGCAGACATTTTCCAAATTTCAAAGTTGTATGCCAACAGGAAATGGATGAAAAATGGGAAAAGATGTCACACATGCACCAAGGTACATAATTGGCGTCAAAATGGCATTATTTTACCTGAGATGGTAACCCGGCTTTATTTATTTATTATTTGTTTATTTACTCATAAAATCTTTATTTACTTTCATTTCCTTTTTTTTAATTATATAAAATATTTATTTTTATAGTAATTAATTATTATGATTATTTTATTTACTGTAAGTTCTTTTTGAAAATAGAAAATAATTTAAAAATGCGTATGTAAGCGTTATTTGAAAATGGAGTTTTCGCCAAATGGTCTTTGAAAAAAATTGCGCCAAATCTGATGCGCTTGTTGTATCCGTGCCGAAAAATTAGTGACCAGAATTGACTTCCACACACAAACAAAATATAAGTTGGAAAACATGCAATAAAAATAAATATAAAGGGAAAATGATGTCATAAAAGAAACTTTTTATTTAAAAACCTAATTGTTTCTAATTTTCACACGCGAAATATATAAAACATTCTTTTAGCGATCAAAAAATGCTATTAAGCGATAATCTCAAAATCAAAGTTTTTATGACTTTATTTAATATAAAAAAATAACAGTTTTATTTTTCTGCATGATTAAATTTTAAAATGTTTTATTGCATTCAATATTTCTGAGTGCGTAAATGATTACTATTTAGTCCATGCAGTGATTAGGTTATCTACGAAAATATCCAGCCGGTGAATATCACGCACAAGAAGTTTCTGTAACCTATGCAAATAAATTGTGCTTTTTTATCAGTTTTTTTAATATAACTTTTAAACTATTTGGAATTAGTTTTTAAAAGTAGATGCATTCACCAGATTACCTTCATAGGTACCTTTTGGTACAAACAGAATCGAAATCCGACAAGTACTTTTTGAGATTTGCTTGACGAAAGAATTTTTTTGAATTTTAATATCGTTACGTATCTCTGAGTATAAAGACTTCGCTTCGCTCAGACAATTAAACTCCGGTCATCTACGAATCACTTGTGGAATATATGCCAAGGCGTTTTGCAGCTCTGTTGCTTATTAAACATAAGCCAACACGTTGTTATGTAGGTGGTCAAAATATTTTGGTACTTGAGTGTATATGCTATATAAATATTTGCTTGTTATCTATATGTAAATATTTCATTTCTAATAAATTGAATAAGAATAGTCTCATTAGTTTTCTCTTCGGTACCGTTTATACCATAGATCTATGTTTTACGCCATTTATTTGGTTACAAAAGTGCTTCTTATCATTGGGCCTATTATTTCGATAAAAATTTCTTTGTTTTTATTATTTTGATTGGATTCGGCTCAAAAAATCTCCCACCTTGAATCATCGGAATATTAAACTTTAATAATAATGAAGAATCACTAATACATTACATAAACCGTGTGTACTCGCATATAAGTAGACACCTAACTTTCAAACAAAAAAATGCAAACTCTGAAAAAAAAATTGCTAAATTCAAACCCAAGATTTTACTTTCTATTACGAAAAAGTATTAAGTAAACAAAAACAATTTATCGTATTTTTAATAATTATTTAACTATATAGATTATTATTAATTATATATTTTATACATCACATTTTTTATACACAGAAAATGCAAAATTTTGCAGTATTAGATTTTTTTTCAGTTAATTTGCGTATAAATCGATCCTCCAATCTCTTTTCAGATAATAGTCGGAAATTCGTCGATTTATAGGTAGGAATATAGGGTATATATATATCAGTAAACAATAGGAACATCAAAATGTCTAATACTAAACTAATATAAAACATAACGGTAAAAGTATATATTTTTAATAAGGCAATATATAAGCAAGAATAGAAGTAGGCATATTGTCATAACTAATAAACAACAGGAATATTATGCATTTAAAAGTATTTACTTTGTTTTAATAATATTTATTTTTAATTATGTCAAGTCATTTTTTTTATTTCTTCAATTATAATAAGTTAGTGACTGCTTATGTTAATGTTGTTACTTTCTTCTTTCTCTACAAGGAGAAAGTATCGATCTGTGCAAAATTTCGAATCTCGCTTTTTTATAGATTTACATGAAAAAAACCTAACAACGAATCAGACAACAAAACATAGGTTTTTACAAAGTAATTGTCTGTGAGTCTGTCTGTCACTCTGTCATTCTGTCACTTTGTATGTTTGTGACGAACGTTTGGTGGCTGCTATCCTCAAAAACTAATGCACGGAATTTTACAAAATTTTAAATTCAGTTAGATCTTAATATAAACCAGTAATGTTTAGTTTTGTTGTATATCGGCCAACATATGCCGCTGCTATGCTGCTTTCTTCACGATTTCAGAGAGAGTTATATCGCAAGAACTAATTAACAAATTTTTAAAGAAATTATAATCCCTTTAGACCTAGATACAATCTGGTTTTGATTATTTTTTGGTGTAAATAGACCAACAGGTGGCACTTTTATGCAGTTTTATTCATAATTATTGCAATAGCTCTATCTCAGAATCTAATGCTCAAATTTTCATCAAATTTCACATTTATTTAGTTCCTCATATAAATTAGTATTATTTTATTTTTGGAGTAAATCGCTTAACAGATGGTACTTCTAACCAGATTTTCTCATGATTTCTGCTACGATTCTACCTCAAAAACTGATTCAGGTACTTTCCTCAAACTTCAGATTTAGTTAGAACTTGACACAAAATATTGTTGATAAAATTTTGGTGTGAATTACCTAAGAGGTGACGCTGCTATGTTTCATTTTTCTGGTTGTATTAACATGAATGACATAGAAGAAAGTAATGGGATTGTCACATCCGACTACTAGCATTAAATTGAAGCATTAACTTTCTGAGCGCCACCGGGAACTGCTGTATCTACTGATTAATTTTAGATTTCCCGGCAATGGAAACATTACTTCAATAATGTAATTCTACAAATATGTTGCATGTTTAAACCGTTAGTGGTAATACATATAAGTATATAGATACATACATACGAAAGTGTGGGCTTTTGTGTTTTTTACTTATTATATGAACGTATTAGTCCGCTTGGTATTTAACATAATTAGGTTATTTTACGACAAAATGCATAGCTGATCTTGTTATATTTACTTTAATATATTATAGGATTAGATATATTATATGATTGTAACACTCATTTCCACTCACGAATATTCAAAAATCTCTTCTTGAAAACAAAAAAAAATCTTATTTTAATGCTACGGCATTAATAATAATAATGACATGTACTTTTTTTCTTTTTCTTTTGGACAAAACGAAATTTTGATTTAAAAACACATTTACAACCCACTGTAAAAAAAAAAGTGTCGATCTACTAAAAAAACTTTAGTGATCCTTGTAATTACTAAAAAATTTTTATTAATCTTAGTCGGTTACAAGAAAATCTGTAAGAATTACTAGAAAAAAAGTTAGCAACGAATAGAGTTAATAATTTTATATTTATAATAGCTATTACTAAGACTCCCTTGGTGTGGCCTTGATAGCGTAGTGGTTATAGTAACGGACTCCAGGCTAAAAGGTCCCGGGATCGATACTGACCACTGTCAAATACTCCCCGAATGTATGCAGTGTAAGTACTCGTTAATAAAGGGATTATGAATATCCTGACGGAGCAGTAGCAATGTTTGGTGCTGCCATCTATTGCGGTTTTGCCAAAAATCTTCCGCTCCAGGAGGCTCCTGCCCTTCGAGCCCACGTAATGGTTAATAAAAATAATTTTGGATCTATCACTGAAATTTGCTTGGTGGCTCATACTAAAATTTTTTAAGTTAGTTATACAAAAAATTCTTTTGTTCAGTTTACAAAAGAAATGCTTGTTTCGCTTGCAAAAAAAGTTTGTAATGGTTACTAAAAAATTCTGTGGAATACAAATTTACTAAAAAATTTTTAGTAACATCTTGAATTTTTTTTACAGTGTATAATTAAATTCCAATAACTTTAACTGCAATCTATTTTCAAGGTTCTCCCTAATTTTTAACTGAGCATATTTTTCCAATACAAAGGCTTAAAAATCTTGTTAGAAGACAGGATTTCATTCATACAATAATGTATGCTATGAAACAAGAAATGTCAATCACTATATTTAGGACAAAAATAAATAAATATATCTTTAGCGATTTAGTTTGATTCAAAAATAAAACAATAAGAAAAAAATAAGTACAAAATTGTACAAAGTAGTACAAGCTACCAAATATCCCATTTCCTCTGAAATTTCAAATATTATGAGCAAAATTATTCTTTATTTTTAAGAAACTAAAAGCATTTTCCATTTTGTTGAGAAGCATCTGCCGCAAAGGCTTTTTTTTTTTTTTTTTTTTTCATTTTTTCCAAACGTTACTGCATAAATAGGCAAACTCTTTTTCAGTTAGAAGATGTTTTGCATTTTTACTTATCACTTTTATACTTTAACTATTCAATTTACTTTGAGTTACTCAATTTTAAGAAATTCTGAACTTTTTGTGAGCTGTTATATTTGATTTGTATACATATGTGGATTCATCATTTTTCCTTGTTAGAGAAATATATTGAAATTAATGAAACAGTTTTTTTAATATTCAAAAAGTGTTGTAACTTAACATGTAGTTTTAATTGATAACTGATTAAATTGAATACTGAAAAATGGTGTTTAAAATAACTAAATTGAATAATGACCTTCTATTACTTTTTTTCAACAAAATTTCAAAGGAACAAGAAAATCATTTCATGATAGAATTAGCTTTAATGATTTTATATATAGATTTTTGTCCTTTATATCATTTATATGTTGCCTGAGATCTATAAGTTTAGTTAGGTTTTTTTTTCTAGCTGTAAAATAAAGCACGAAGCATTCCTTATTTTTAAAGCAAAGTCGCCGTGTTATATATTTAAATAACAGAGCTTTACGACTGAAATATCTTCTATTATTATTACTATTATAATTATTGCTAAATTCAAAATATAATTAAATAAATACATAATAAGAAAAAAGAAATAACTGCAGGAGTATGCATATACCTAATACTGCAATCTAACAAATATCATACTTCATCTGACATTCTAAAAATTGTCACCAAAAATATATTTTATTTTCCAGAAATTAAAAGCATTTTCCATTTTATTGAGAAGCATCTGCCGCAAAGTATTCCTTTCACTTTATTTTTTCGAAACGTGACTGCATTAATAGACAAACTTTGTTTCAGTTAGAAGACATTTAACACTTTTTACTTGCATTTAATTGTTCGATCTACTTTGAGCTACATCATTTCGGGAAATTCTGAAGTTTTTGTGAGCTTTTACATTTTACCTGTATACATCTGTGGATTCAGTACTTTACATTATTAGAGTAATATACTGGAATTGTTGAAACACGTGTTTTTAACATTCAAAAGGTGTTCTAACTTCATATTTAGTTTCAGCTGAATACTGTATAAATTAAATACCGGAAAACAGCGTGTAAAATAACTAAAATGAATAATGGACTTGTACTAAATATTTGATTTTTTTCAGTTAATTTCAAAGAAACAGCAATATTTATTCATGTGACAATTAGATTTAGCGAGTTTATATATTAATTTTTATTCTTTAAATGTTTTACGTGATGTCTGTGATCTATAAGATTCGATTAGACTTTTTTAAAGCTATTTCGTGAAATAAACGGAACATTATATATTTTAACACAAATATCGTTCATTATTATTATTATTGTTGTTGTTGTTGTTATTGTTATTACTTAATTCGAATAAATAAATTAATAGTAATAATAAAAAGAAATAAATGCAGGTGTATACATATAATTAGTAGTAAAAGCTAACAAATATCACATATCAACAGAAATTCCCAAAATATAATTTATTTTCAAGAACTTTACTTACAAGAAGGAAAAGGCATTTTGCCTGTTATTGAGAAACATTTGCCGCAAAGGCTTCATTACACTTCATTCCTTCCAAACGTGACTGCATGAATAGGCAAACTTTGTTTCAGTTAGAAGACATTTAACACTTTTTACTTGCATTTAATTGTTCGATCTACTTTGAGTTACTCCATTTCGAGAAATTCTGAAGTTTTTGTGAGCTTTTACATTTCATCTGTATACATCTGTGGATTCAGTACTTTACATTATTAGAGTAATATACTTTAATTGTTGAAACACGTGTTTTTAATTTTCAAAAGGTGTTCTAACTTCATATTTAGTTTCAGCTGAATACTGTAGAAATTAAATACCGAAAAACAGTGTTTAAAATAAATAAAATGAATAATGGATTTGTACTAAATATTTGACTTTTTTTCAGTTAATTTCAAAGAAACAGTTATATTTTTTCATGTGACAATTAGATTTAGCGAGTTTATGTATAATTTTTTATTCTTTAAATGTTTTATATGATGCCTGAGATCTATAAGATTAGATTAGACTTTTTTAAAGCTGTTTCGTAAAATAAAGCACGGGACATTATATATTTTTAACACGAATATCATTTATTGTTATTATTATTATTATTATTATTATTATTATTGTTATTACTTTATTCAAATAAATAAACTAATAGTAATAATAAAAAGAAATAAATGCAGGTGTATGCATATAATTTGTAGTAAAAGCTATAAAATGTCACATATCAACAGAAATTCCTAAAATTACAATCAAAAATACATTTTATTTTCAAGAACTTTACTTACGAGAAGGAAAAAGCATTTTCCCTGTTATTGAGAAGCAATTGCCGCAAAAGCTTCCTCACACTTCATTCTTTCCAAACCTGACTGCATGAATAGGCAAACTTTGTTTCAGTTAGAAAGCATTTTGTATTTTTTACTTGCATTTAATTGTTCGATCTACTTTGAGTTACATCATTTCGAGAAATTCTGAAGTTTTTGTGAGCTTTTACATTTGTGGATTCAGTACTTTACATTATTAGAGTAATATACTGGAATTGTTGAAACACGTGTTTTTAACATTCAAAAGGTGTTCTAACTTCATATTTAGTTTCATCTGAATACTGTTTAAATTAAATACCGAAAAACAGTGTTTAAAATAACTAAAATGAATGATGGACTTGTACTAAATATTTGATTTTCTTCATTTAATTTTAAAGAAACAGTAATATTTTTTCATGTGACAATTAGATTTAGCGAGTTTATATATTAATTTTT
Organism: Maratus speculifer; assembly: GCA_964019185.1. Classification (NCBI taxonomy): domain Eukaryota; kingdom Metazoa; phylum Arthropoda; class Arachnida; order Araneae; family Salticidae; genus Maratus; species Maratus speculifer. The sequence continues at coordinate 42,219,408 of OZ025297.1, read as the reverse complement.
ATTCTTTAAATGTTTTATATGATGCCTGAGATGTATATTATTCGATTAGACTTTTTTAAAGCTATTTCGTAAAATAAAGCACGGGACATTATATATTTTTAACACAAATATCGTTTATTGTTATTATTATTATTATTATTATTATTACTACTTAATTCAAATAAATAAACTAATAGTAATAATAAAAAGAAATAAATGCAGTGTATACATATAATTAGTAGTAAAAGTTAACAAATATCACATATCAACAGAAATTCCAAAAATTACGATCAAAAATACATTTTATTTTCAAGAACTTTACTTACAAGAAGGAAAAAGCATTTTCCCTGTTATTGAGAAGCATCTGCCGCAAAGGCTTCCTTACACTTCATTCCTTCCACACGTGACTGCATGAATAGGCAAACTTTGTTTCAGTTAAAAAGCATTTTGTATTTTTTACTTGCATTTAATTATTCAATTTGCTTTGAGTTACACAATTTTAAGAAATTATGAAGTTTTGTGAGCTTTTATATTTCATCTGTATTCATCTGTTGATTCAGAATTTGACATTATTAGAGGAATATACTGAAATTGTTGAAATACGTGTTTTTAATATTCAAAAAGGTTTCTAATTTCACATTTAGATTCAAATGAATGCAGTTTAAATTGAATGCTGAAAAAATACTGTTAAAATAACTAAAATAAGAGACTTGTAGTAAGAATTTGATTTTCAAAGAAACAGTAATATTGTGTCATGATAGAGTTAACTTTAATGAGTTTAAATATTAGTTTTTAATCTTTAAACATTTTATATGATGCCTGAGGTCTAAAAGTTTTGGTTGGAACTTTTTTTGGCTGTTTCGTAAAACACGAAGCATTCTACATTTTAAAAGCAAAGTCACCGTGTTATGCATAAAAAAATTAAGATTTCAGCACAAATATAGTTTTTTATTAATAATATTTTTATAATTGTTATTATTACTTAATTCATATAAATAATTAAATAAATACATAATATGAAAAAGAAATAGATGGAACAGTATGCATATACATGGTAGTATAAGCTAAAAATGTCACATTTGATCAGAAATTTTGAATGTTATGAGCTAAAGTATATTTTATTTTCAAGAAACTAAAATAATTTCCCCTGTTATTGGGAAGCATCTGCCGCAAAGACCCCCCTTTCACTGCACTCCCTCCAAATTTGACAGCATGAATAGGTTTTAACTTTGTTTTAGTTAGAAAACATTTTGTGTTTTTACTTACATTTAATTGTTCAATTTACTTTCCTTCACAAAATATGCGAAAGCCCGAAGATTTTTTAACATTTTACGTTCCATCAGTTATCATCTGTGGATACAGTATTTGACATTATTATAGAATATGCTGAAATTATTTAAATACGTGTCTTTAATATTAAAATGTGTTCTAATTTCACGTTTAGTTAATACTGAATACTGTTTAAATTGAATACTGGTAAAAATACTGTTTAAAATGACTAAAATTAATAATGGAATCGTACTAAATACTTTATTTATATTTTTTCCTTTAAATCTTTAAAGTATCTTTAAAAGTATTGGATTCCTGGAAATTTTTGAATTCCTGTTTTTGATGAATTCACATGTTTAGAATCAGTGATTCCAAAAAAAGTCTGTCTGTAAATAAGTAACATAAATATTGTGGCCACTCTATCTCAAGAACTAATGCACGGAGTTTCGCAAATTTTTAGATCCAGTTAGACATTAATATGATCTAGAAATGATTAGTTTTTGCCAAATATCGCCCTTCAGGCGGCTCTACAATGCCGCCTTTTTCAGGATTTCTACAATAGCTATATCTTAAGAGATAATCGACGTATTTTTAAAAAACTTCAGCTTCCGTTAATACTTAATATAATATGTTAATTAAGTATCGTATTTACTCGTGTATAAAGCGCACTTTAAAAATAGGGCAAAAATTTTTGGAGTGCGTTATACAGGAAATATTTTTTTACTGCTGGATGTAATCATACGATAGACTGATGAATCAAGAAATGTATTCAAAGAACAGATAATCACTCGTAAAATCTTATTTGATCGAAATATTACTGCATCTTCAATGTAAAAAAACGGACGATTTTACGGAGTATTACTGGTAATCTGGACGCCAGTACAATTTACTGTTTTTTAACGGAAAAATGTACTGGAAATATTCCGTTTTTCGCGAGTTTTTGGCCTGAATTTACAGAAATTTTTCCGTTAAAAAACAGTAAATATTACTGGCGTCCAGATTACCAGCAATACTTCCGTAAAATCGTCCGTTTTTTTACAGTGTTTATTTTACTCCTTGCACTTTTTTTATACATTAGAATTATATAAACGTTAATTAGCAATTCTCACTGCCGTCACTCACTCCTACACCCCCCCCGTCATCCACACCTTACCCGAAGTCTAAAAACATATTTTCGCCTTGTTTTTGGCCTTATGTAATGTTTGTTTCGACTTTCTTTACTAAAATTTATTTAGTCATTCATTTATTTGCATATCAATTTTATGGTGCACGTTACACATGAGATTTTAAAAAATCGCCATTTTTCCTTGTTAAGTACGGAGTGCACGTGATACACGCGTGCGAGGTATACACGAGTAAATACGGGAAATAAATGCGGTATGGTAAATATATAATTTTAATACAATACTGTTCTGATTAGGTTTTGATGTAAACTTCCCAACAGGTGGTGCTGCAATGCGGCATTATTTTTTATTATTTCAGCAGCTCTATATCAGAATTTAATGCACGAATTTTCATCGACCATCAGATACATGTCAGTCTCTGATATAAATATGTATTCTTTAGTTTTTGGAGTAAATCACTGAATAAATGACGCTACTATGCGGCATTATTCTAGATTATTGCAGCTGCTCTATATCACGATTCAATGCACGAATTTTCATCGAACTTCTGATTCACTTAGTTTCTGATATAAATAGGTATTATTTAACTTTTTGGAGTAAATCAATGAAAAAGTGACGCTGCTATGCGGCATTATTCTAGATTATTGCAGCAGCTCTATATCAGGATTTAATGCACGAATTTTCATCGAACATCAGATACATGTCAGTCTCTGATATAAATAGGTATTTTTCAGTTTTTGGAGTAAATCACTGAACAAGTGGCGCTGCTATGCGGCATTATTATTATTTTAGATTATTGCAGCAGCTCTATATCAGGATTTAATGCACGAATTTTCATCGAACTTCAGATTCGCTTAGTCTCTAATATAAATAGGTATTATTTCGTTTTTGGACTAAATCACTGAACAAGAGGCGCTGCTATGATGCATTATTCTAGATTATTGCAACAGCTCTATATCAGGATTTAATGCACGAATTTTCATCAAACTTCAAATTCAGTTAGTAAATAATACAAATCGCTATTAATTTATAATATATAACGGAATGAAATGTTTGCCTTGCTTTTAACAAAAAATGTATAATATGATCTTTAAATTGTTTAGGTTACTTAAAAGGCGATTTAAATAATCATCTATAAATGCTAATAGTTAAATTTATTTAAAAACATCCTAATACTTTTAAACCTTTAATCAGACTCATCCTTACAGAATATTTTCTTTTATAAATTCAAATATATGATTCCGTTTTGAAAATGAACGAGTCTCGTCGATAAAGATTGAATTAGTTTTATTTTAGGAAAATAGTAAAAAAAAATAATTGTTGTACCATGAAATTTAATATTATTATTATTACTGTATTATTTGAGAAAATGACGTATTAAATAAAATTAATTACAGTTGGTTATTTTAATCGCCTTTAAAGTAAACCTGACCATTTTAAATTCCATATTATATATTTCATGCAAATTACTATACTTTAATTTTTAGAGTAAATCACTCAACAGGTGGTGCTTCTATCCAGTTTTTTTTTTACGATTTCTAAGACGATTTTATTTCAAACACAAACATGCGAATTTTCATCAAATTTCTGGTTCAGTTAGAACTTGAAATAAGTTGTTGCAGTTTGGTAGATTTTGGTGTGAATTATTCAACAGGTGACGCTGTTATGTTTCATTTTTTCTGTAAGTATTAATATATATGGTACAGAAGAAAGTTTTGGGACTGTCACATCAGACAAAGTTATTTTTTTTCTGCAAGAAAATTTCAAAGAAATAACAATATTGTTTAATGATTATAGTACTTTTAATCAGTTTATAGATTTATTATTAATCTTTAAAGATTTATATGGTAATAGAGATCACTAAATTTTAGTTAGATTTTTTTTCAATGCTTTGTTGTAATGGCACGAAGCATTCTGTAAAGCAAAGTCACTGTGTTATGTATTTTTAAAAATGGAGATTTTCAGCTAAAGTATCATTTATTATTATTATTATTATTATCAAATCAGAACTCAGAATTTAACGAAATCATAACATGGTGAGTATCTCAGTGAAGAAAATTTAATTTTGTATTATGTACTTTTATGTACTTTTCAGTTCATGAAGAAAATGTATATATAATCTTAAGACCTAGGGATCGTATAATAATTTTATAAAATGTCGTTAGCAGGACTATTTTATGCAAAACCTTAACTCTTGTATTATTTTTCATGTTGTACATTTCTAACTTATATATTATGTAAAAATATATAAAAATTGTAAAAAACAAAAAACAAAACAAAACAAAGAAAAAAAACTTACCATTTGTATATTACAATCTCTTATTATTATTCTTTTTCATTCTAAATATCAACTTAAGAAAACGAAAAAAAGACATGGATGATAAAAAAAAAATATTGTCATTGAATGTTCTTAAAAAATATATTTTCTACAGTGTTTTAATCAAAAGATTTAATGAAAAAAATTAAAAATAAATAAATAAAAAGGTGTAATTGTTTAATTGTTTTAAAGATTTAGCGCAATGAATTCCTTAAATTCTAGGACTATCTGTGAATGTATGGCACTACCTCCAATGTTACAATATATAGCAATTATTTTATTTTTCAGGTTTTTTTATTTTAAATTTACAACTCAAAAATTTCATTGTTATTTTTTTTTTAATTTGCTTTGTTAAAAGTCAATCATTTTTTAGCCAAAGCTAGGGTTAAAGCCTAGATGAGATTTCCGAATGACTAATTAAAAATGAGCCAGATATTATGACGTATGCAGCGTTCTTTATTGTCAGGAATGACTAAAAACAAGATTGGCGAAAAAGACAGGTTACCGCCGCCGTATCTTGTAAGTATTTTTTTTTTTTTTTTTTTTTTTTTTTTACAGAGTACTGAAGTCACGTGATATTCGAACGCACCAATAATGAAATTGCACGGAAAGAGCATCACGTCCTCCCTCTAGCAATCTGAAAAAAAAAAAAAAAAAAAAAAAAAAAAAAAAAAAAAAAAAGCTTTTTTTTTTTTTTTTTGTTTTTTTGTTTCGGATTAAAATGGCATGATGTACATCCATTATAATGCGTAAATGGTTAATGGTAATGTCGATTTCAGTGAATAATATTACTTTCTCATAAATGTATAGAAATAAATAAGTGATATTTAATTCGATGTCTTTTACTTGTACTTTTATTAATCGTTTATTAATTTATTTATTTTTTAGTTATTTAAAATAAAAATTATTTCAATTTGTATAATTTATGAGTAGCTTGGCAATTTATATAATTTTCCTAAAATGGGTCGACAAATTATGTAATCAAACAATACCCGCATTCCAGTAATAGAGCATTAGTAAGTATAAAAAAATATTTGATCATACGTTTAAATTTTATTTTGAAATTATGATGTATTTTATAAATAGCTTACATATGTTTTATTTTCACATTTTATATTATGCATACACGTAATTGGTACGATTACGGTGGTCTCCAACGACTAGTTTATTTTAGAACGGAAAATAATCTCAATTATTGACTTATATAGCAATGTATGTTTTTAGACACCGATGAACTATACACAAATAAAAAAGATAATATTTAAAAAAAAGGTTACAAATAACAGTCGTTTCCTAAATAATTTATATTTTTTTAACTTTTTTTCTATAGATTTTTTTTTTAATTCTCAAAAGGTAACAAAATTATTTTCAAACCAACGTAAATATCATGCGGCTTCTATTTATTTATTTATTACTTCGTCTCAATTTTTCTAAATAATAACTTAAAAAAGAAATTAAAACACGAAGAAATGATGAAACATAAACTGCTAACAAATGTATCAACTTTGTTTTACAAAAACTGCCTTTTCTACTGCACTTTAATAAAAAGTTTTGGCTCAGACAATAAAAAGAAGACATAATTGTTGTAGTAGGAGAAAGGAAAACAGAAAATAGAGTAATTACATTTCGAAAACTTGAGTTTGAAAGATCCCGGGCTATTGATGGCAATGTTTATTCTAGCGAATGATATTATTTACTTAGAACTCTATTGGGAGAGATTAAGCTACAATAATAAAAATAGGATTTTAAGTAAGTCGTTGTTCTAATATATTTTTTTTATTGTACTTATGAAGGGTTTTTTATTCTGAAAATGATCAGCAGAATTCTATAGAATTTTAATTAAATTTCTTTTCTACATTTTAAATTAATATATATGCACGTATATTTATAGAATTTATTTTTAAAATGAATGTTGTTTTCGCTACAAATTTATTTACTTTATTTTTTTCTTATAAATAAAACATTTTTTGATTACAAAATAACGATGTTGCATTTACATTATCAAACATTAATCTTTTCCTTTTTCCCTTTATGGCGCACGAATCTGACATTTTCAACTTTTTTCGGGGCGGGCGGTGCCCAGGACATATTTTTTCCTCAACACTCGGGCCGGGCATGACTTTTTTAATGAAGAATGTGGCCAGGTCAAATTTACTTTATCCGTACAGAGCCGGAACTGGTTTCATTCTTCCACGGCTTAACAGACAAGCATTTTTCAGTCCCAGTCTTGAACAAATGAAAATAATTGTCTCGTGGTTTGGTCGGTTCAAATATTAGCAATATTTCACTTGTCCCCTTTGTTTTCTAAAAAAGTATATAGTTTTAAATTGCAATATTGTACAATTAAACATCAACATTTATTATTTTGAAAGAATAGCTGATTTCCAGAGTTATTAACTATAATAAAATTTTTGGAAAGTATGTTGTTTATGATGGAATCCTTTCTTAAATTGGAAAATGTGTTGATCCACGCAGAATAAATATACTAAAACGTACGAAAAGTACATATTATACATTTATGCCTAGTAAGAAAGGAACTTATCTATAACACACTATTTTCCCTATTGTGTTCCGACTTAACAGGTTTTAACGCTAAGAATTTTTAAGACTTTAGCGGACTTTAAACTTTTATGCTGGGACGGAAAGAAAATTTTTTACTATGTGTCGGGCCTGAAAAATTTGGCCCGTGCAGATCTCTAGTTAAACGTTCGTAAAAAAAAAAAAAAAAAAAAAAAAAAAAAAAAAAAAAAAAAAAAAAAAACATGTAGCATTATAATAAATGGTACTGAAACAAATTGTCAAATTTTGTTAATTCCTCGATATGCATTAATTTCTTCCTAAAGTTATTGCGAACTTTTGAATTTTTATACAAATTGCATGGCTAATTTAGAGTGTATGTCCAATAAGAAAATCATTTATTTGGGGCAAGATATACATATATTTTTTAAAGTAAGAAAAATATGAAAATACTTTAGAAGTTAATATTAATGCAATTTATATAGTATGTATATATATATATTAATACTATTTCTCTTGAAGATGTTTTTTGAACGTCGAAATATATAGATCAGAATAGAATGCATACGCAAAATGGATATTCGTGGATGAGAATTTTGCACGGTAAAATCATTGGAGAAGTTTCCAAAAATTATCGATATCATATTAATTTTGTTTAACTTCTTGTGTAAGTATCAAACATTTATGCCAGACTACAAACTGAAAGGTTCTGCTCTCAACGATGGTAGACCGGAGGTGCTAGGCTCAAAGCCATTAGCGTCCGTCGGCCTAATCATTCGCACTTTTCCGTGGCTTTCTTTAAAGCTTGCGTAAATACGGGTTATTATCACTTATGAAGATCCTTCACCAATAAATTTTCTTGCTAGAAATAAAAACATCTCTATCTTTTTAATATTGTTTTTAATTACACTGCTCTTAGATTAGAATTGACTTCAAATAACAGAAAGAAAGAATTAATATCAATATATTGTTAGAAATAAATAATATTAATTAATAAAATAGATAAATTGAAAGTCCAAATATGATTGTATGATTCCAGAATTATACGACGGAAATTACGTCTTATATCTTCTAAAAATACTTCTAATAAAAACTTATGTGCTTTTATGTAAAACAGGGAAAACAATGAACTCATAACAATGAATTTAAAACAATGAATTCATATAATTTTTCAATGGAATATTATTTCACTTTTTAAATTTAGGAACTATTTAGTAAAATTTTTGTAAATAATTGCATTTTTGCAAAATCTTTTAAAATAAAACGTTCCAGCGTATTTTGCTTTTTTAACAATATGTTAAGAAACCACTTACCTGTGTTATTAAGTAAAAAGTTTCCAATATCTGTAAAATTTACTAAGATATACCAATTTCTTTGTACAAAGAATGATATAAAAACTGCTTATTTTTAAATAAAAATAACTCTTAAAAGGACATATAAAAACTTACTAGCTATATTTTGCTTCATAATATACTAATATATGAGCAAAAATTTGTGAGAAAATTATATTTCACCATGAAAAAAAAAATAATAATGATGATTTTTGCAAATGCACGCTATAAAAAATGCAGTTTTCCAAAAACAACGTAAAGTAATATTTTTATGTAGCACAAATCATTATGTATTAAGTTTACAAATTTAAAATACACCCTGGTGCAAATTTTTGTTTTTTGTAGATATATTTGTGTATCAAAATTTAACTTTCAGTAGCTCTATAAACGGCCATTTCCGGTTTCAGAAAGTTCATTTCGAGTTAATATTTTGGGCTATAAATTTGCTTTTTTTTTCAACGCTAAACAAATAATAACGCATTTTTTGTGTTCCAAAACGTTTGAAGTTTTATTTAACATAATAAAATTAAATCGGAAAAATTTCAAAAATATTGATTTATAAATGCACATAAGATTTCAAATAAACAGATTTTTTTCATTTATAAATAGAATAATAACGTTGAAATGCATTACCAAGCAGCTGTATAGACCAACATTTAATAACTCTATAATCTAAAAATATATGTACTTCACTTTAACAAAGCATTAAAATATTTTCTCTAGATTAAAAGTTTGAGAACAAACAACTAACAATTCTTATCATTTATCGCATTCTTCAGTAGAAAAAATATCTTTTAACAAAGATCATTACTTCCTTAAATGACGTCGTTAGGGTTACACTCTATTATCCGAATCAGAAGTTAAGATAACATTTTTACTTTTAAAACGGTACTTAATTACATTGCGTTCCATTTTTCTTTCCTTTTAATTGCGATGATTTTGAGTTTTACATCCTGATTTGACTTTTTTAACTCATTTCTCTAATGATAGAAAAACTCCCGATACTGCTGTGTTAGCAGCAATCTTTTTGTTGTGCTTTTATAAAAGAAATACTTTTTTAAGGAAAATGTACGGTTATATTGCCAAATAATGTTTGTTTTTTCACGAATGTTCAAGAATATTTTATTGCTTTAAATTTTTGTCAGAAGTAAATTCTATTTTAATTGCCATTGTTATTGTGATTTGTCATAAACGAGGAAAATTGCATAAAAAATCACGATCTATCAAAATTTCAGCATTATACTCCGTTAAGAAGATGTAAAGGTACTCAAAATCAATAAATTGATGAAGAAGCATACACCTTTCGGTTAGTTTTTTTTTATTCAAAAAGAAAAAGCGTCCTTTTGATATATATATACAGGATGAGTCATAAATATCGAAACAATAGGCTATCTCCTTAAATATTGCCCCTAGACCCATACATCCAACTGCAAAGTTTCGTAAAAAAAGGGTGAATTTTTTTATAAGATAAGTTGCAACTCCATGGGGGGGGGGGGGTCTATTTTAAAGAATACGAAAATTAAATTTTTATACGGCCCCAGAGAATAAACCTTCCATTTAGAAAATTTTTTCTTATCCATTCCTGAATTGAACAAAAAACATTTCATCTCGATATCTACAAATCCCCGAAAGATATTAAAATCCAAATTTTTCCAAAATTCATGATTTACACCACTTAAGCATACCGCTAAGCGCAGCGATATTAGTTCATTTGAAATACAGTTTAGGGATCGACCATAAATTTACGCATTATTAGATGTCGGTCAAAGACAATACTTTAACTTTTAGATATAAAATAAAAGCGTATAGGTTTTCTTTAAACTTCCTTAAAATATGTTTAATGTCTGCAATATCTCGAGCTTAGCGCCAGTCTCTTAACTGGCACGACCCATTGGCCGGACCATCTTATTAAACACTTATTAAAAATGTTATTAAATTAAGTGGTATTAATTAAACTCTCATTAAAAGTGTCTTAAAAACTTATTGCCGCAGGAAATAAGTTTTGTAAAAATAGTATAGCGATAATGACACTTCTGTGAACGGAATCATTGGAAATATATTTTAATAAATTACACAGAAATATTTTCAAAAATCTACTTTTTACTGTTCAGCTTCAAAATTTATGATGGTTTTAAATCTATTTATACTTTTTTCTATCTTTACAAGAAGAAAGTATTGGATTCATGAAAATTTTGAATTCCGGATCTCGACGGATTCACAAGTTTTAGGCCTCAGAGATGCCTTAAAAACATGTTTTTACAAAATGTCTGTCTGTGAGTCACTACTCCTGTATCTCTGTATATGACATAAATTTTGTGAGCGCTCTATCTCAAGACTAATCCATGGAATTTAATAAAAAATTATATTTACTTAGTCCATGATATAAATTGGTGCTGATTAGTTTTTGGTGTGAATCGCTTAACAGGTGGTTCTGCTTTACAGGCTTTTTGTGCGATTTTTGCAATAGCTGTATCTCAAGAATTATACGCCTAGTGTCGCCCGTAATTAGATGCACCTTTTTTGCATCGTGCAATAGCGATTTTAACAAGAAAAATATGAAGTTGACAGGGCCTAAACAATAAAAAAACTGAGATTGACGTGATAAAAAATGAGGTTTAAATTAACTGACGCATTTATACAGTAATTAAAGAAGGATCGAACTATACAGGAAAGAGTTAATCACCTAGAAACTTTTAAAAATCATTTAAACGTTAAAAGTCCATCTTTGTTTAATATTAAATGCACTTTTCTGCATCAAATGTTTTATTTCAGTATTTCTCATTTTTAAACTGACATAAGTCAATAACCGTAGGTCACGGTAACAGTCCAGCGAGTTCAATATATTTTCTTATCATATAAAAAAAAATGGCCAAACTCGTTGAAAGAAGCTTTCACTTTTAAAAAATTTACTTTAAAAATTTGATTTGTGTACAAAAAAGTGCATATTTTCTTATATTGCTATTTTAAATACTTTTATTTAAAACAAGTACATAAATATTATTTAAAATGCTGAATCAAAATTGAAAATTAGACTTTTTATTTAATCAGAAGAAAAAAATTCAACTCGACAAATAATATTTTGAATAATAACAATTTTAATCTACTCTAAATTTTTTGAAAAAAAAAATATTAAGAAGTTTTATGATGTTATATGCTTACAAATTATATGGTTAACTATCACAAAACATTCAAAACTCTTATTCTATAAATAAATAAATAAAATAAATGTTTCTTGAACACATTACAGCAACATTGTTTCTTCAATTACACGCATTTCAATTTGTGTCTAATCCCTTGAAACCTCACGATTTATTAAAATTGCCATAACTCTCTGAGTTTTGAAGATATGGAGATGATTTTTTTTGTTCAATTCAAGAATGGATAAGGAAAAATTTTCTAATTGGAAGTTTTATCCTCTGGGGGGGGGGGGGGGGGGGCGTATAAAAATTTCATTTTCGTATTTTTTTAAAATAGACCCCACATGGAGTTGCGACATATCAAAACATTCACCTTTTTTATGAAATTTTGCAATTGGAAGTATGGGTCTAAGGGCAATATTTAAGGAGTTAGCCTATTGTTCCGATATTTATGACTCACCCTGTATATATTTGCGAGAGTGCCGGTACTTTTATTTTTTAGTTATTGTAAAGAAAGTTATGCCATATTTTAGAAAGTATTTACATGTTTCGCATGCATTGAACTGATTGTTCACTCTGAATTTAAAATAACACAATATATGATATCATGTTGTAAGTGAATTTTATTTATAATCTCAATTTTCATTTAGGTTTTGCACTTAGGTTTAATAGAAAAATTAGTAGAAATCCTTAATAGCAAAATTAGTAAAATTTAGAATTACTTTTATGTTTTAAAGATATGGTGACATTTTTTGTGCTTTGTTTATTATTTTATTCCTTTTTTCCTTCGGACAGAACATGAGGAACCCACATGCTGAGTTTGCACGTCATTCGAAGTTTATGCTGATGCGATTGCATGATTTCCTCATGTACTCCAAGCAGATATGATTCCTGGCATATTGATTAGGTTTCCATATGATTTTCTCCTACAAATGGACTTTGTATAGGCGGGGGGAGAAGAACCGAAATTCTTCAATTAGCAGACATTTCCTTTCTTATATCAGTGAATAAAGAAAGGGACATTCTTCAAATCTATGATAGTTTTCATATAGGATGGCGGCACAAGTAAAAAACTAAGTAACATTCCAAATGCCACATAATACTCTTGTCAATAAGTACTTCTGAAGATACACGAAGTTTATCCTCTTCAGACCTGAGGTACATAAATGTGTACCTCCATTCTTTTCCTCATAAAAACTAAACTGTTCATTTTTTTGCATTTATGCTTTACTTCTGTGCAACTGAAAGGTTTTTGCTTTAAAACAAAATCAATAAATGTCAGCACTGTTGAGTATTACCTCATAAAATAAATATTGTTTTCATCCGAGTTTTGAAAATACCTTCAAAAAATTGTGGCCAAGAAAGTAAGAAATCTTCGTGATTATTTAACTTAAATGTTTTACAATAAAAAATCTTTAGGATTTGCTGACCATTTACTTGTTTAATCACCTTAATTTTGTTATTACTTAAATTTATATTACAGATAGTTAGACTGGTATTTTAAGGGGTTTAGTACTTTTATATCCATATTTGTAAACCTAAATTACCAGTCCCCTAAAGTACTGATTTAATAAAAATGATTCTTTCTGTCATCTACGGTATAATATCGATTATGCAAAAGCAATAAATCTATATTTGTAAAGTTATTTTATGTTCAGGTCTGAAGAGGTTTAGGGTCTTCCAACAATCTTTACTCATTAAAAAAGAGCAGTTGATTGAGACCTTAGGAATCGTGGCTGTTTTCAAATTAGAAAAACAAAATATCATTTGTTAATTAACATTATAGCTTTTAAGTATTGTTTCCGCCATTGTGTTATATTCTATTTTATAATGTCTCTTTATTTAATAAATAGAAGTTTATTTAATTATGTTTGTGTTAATTTTTGTTGGTTTACATACAAAAATGGAAAAGTATATTTTTCACAGGCTAATTAAATGAAAATATGTCATGTCTGTCAGATACAAGTTTTTTCTAGCTGCTAGTGTATTAGAAATGAAAAATATGACTTAAGTTATCGGAAATATCTAATCAGTTGAATAGGGTGAGGGAGAGTTTTCGAAAATAACGGTGGCCAACAAGCATAGCAATTTTTAGCTGTGCGATTTTTAGCTGTGGCACGTTTTCATGGAAATGACCCACAATAAATCGAAAACAGAACAGTTATACCCCTAGGTTTTCTAAGAATAGTACTTTATTATCGTCATTCATATTTTAAGTAATTTTGTCGAAAATCGCCTAATAAAAGCATTTAAAGATATTTGTGATTAGTTGACAAAGTTACCCCAAACCCGAGTTAAATTTGTCATCCTATTTTTTTCCTTACAATACTTCTCGTACAATTGGCTTCCCTATGTTGCTGAAGGGAAACGTAAGATCTATATTTTTGTAATCTTTTGATATCCGAATTCAAAGAATAAAATAAGTTATGTACAAAAATGCGCCTGAAACGTGTGAAAGTAACCTTAGTTTATGGTACTTCAGATACGTTAAAAGTTTTTCATCTTCTTCCTTTACCATTTTAAAATACGTTTTTACAAAGTAAAAAAAATGTTTTCTTGTATTATTCTGAAATGTTGTAGAAAGACGGGAGGAGTTTTTATTTTATCTTTTTTTTATTTGTTTATTTGTTTCAGGTATTATCGAGACATAATAACCAAATGATGAGAGACATAATGACAAATCATTAATAATAATAATAAAAATTTGTCTGCTTAAAAACATAAACTTCAAAATCCTGAGAAATCTTCTTTTTAAAAAATTATTTTGTCGCGCAATATGAAATATTTTCCCCTCTTATTTTACTCCCCTTTTTATTTATTATTTTAAATTGACGTCCAATCATTAAGATACAAAAAATGTCTTACTTTTGGTTCGGTGATAAATTAAACCAAAGTTATACTCCAAAATATGTAACGGAAATAAACTTTCTGCAGCCGGAATTGACCGTTTGAAGAACCACAGAAAGTTAAACAATGCATTTTATTAAAAAAATATGTAACATATAATATATACACAAATCTATGTACACCTATAAACATGGGTATAATAAAATTGAAAACAATATGCCCAATTTTTTGTGTTATATCGAAATGTTAATTTGCGTTTACAGGAAAACTGCTTTTTTCATTGTGTACGCTTAAGTGAAACGTCATTTCATAAAAAAGTGTTTATGATATTCAAATAAAATTGTGAAATTTATTCAATAGATTTCGTTATACGGTTTGGCATACACGCAAAAGTTTACTAAAATGTTGCCTAAATCTGAAACTTTAATTAACATTCGTTATAAATTTGCATTAATTCATAGCTTTCTGTATTTGCAATTAATAAAAAATCATATTTTCGTTTAAAAAGTCACCCGAATGTTGGCACATACCAGTAAAATATATTTATATATATAAAACAAATATAAATAATTGTAAAACATATAGTAGTCCTATTTATGAGTTGGCTCCTTAATACATGATTACAGTTCAGGAAATTTTTGCAATTAAAAATTTCCTTGTCCCCTAAATAAATTCGGATTAATATCGACGAAAATAGTATATAAAATATAAAACGACAGATAAGACTATACATAAATATTGTAAACAATATATAAAAAAAGTGAAAAAAAATGTCTGAAAGAGGAAATAAAATAAAATCTGCCCGGGAAATAAAAGCAGTATTTATATTTCCTTGATGGAGGGGTTTAGGCGAACAGGAAAAAGAAGCTTTGCAATTTATGCCATGCATTTTTAGTTTTACTGTATTTCCGACAATATATATATATATATATATATATATATATATATATATATACTAGTAAATCTGCAGATCAGGAGCCTCAACGTCAGCTTTGCACATCATTTAAAAAAAAAAAAAATAATAAATAAAAAAAAAAATTTGGGTAATATTCAACTTTCTGGAAACTGTAATTTAAAATTTTCAAATTACTTAATTATTTATAAGAATAAAAAAAAAGAATAAGAAGTTTTCAGCCATCAAAAGCGTTAAATTAAAGATTTAGTTATGTCAGGATATTCTGAAATTTTCATGATCTATTATTTTTGCTTTTTTATTATAACATAGTAGATTTCTTCAGGGGGGCTCCGTCCCCTTGAACCCCCCGTAATCTCATTAAACTTAAATTTGTAACTTTCTATCAATTTGCTAATGGTTATCGTATATCTTGTATTTCTTTATACATTTTGATTTATAAGGATAAGTAACAGTTTTAATAAGCATTTTTTATTATACTCATACTTCTACATACCTGCCCACCACAAACACTTAATCTGATGTATCAGGAACTTTTGAAAGTGTAAACTCAGAAATCTAGGGTTTTAGAATTTTGTTTCCGAAAAAAAAAAAAAAAAAAAAAAAGATGTTTTGATTGCATTTTGTGGCAGTTATCGCGGACAGACATACAGACTGACAGGCGGAAAACAATAAATTTTGTGTCGCCAAAATAAGCCTTCAATGAAGTTTCGGCAATGAAGTCCTTTTTCATGAGTTATTGCTATCCATGTTTCTAATATTTTTTACGACTACTATAAAATACCTGTTTCATTTCAATTATGACTTCAAATTTTATCAGGTGAAATAATTGTTAAAAATATAATTATTTTTTATTTCTTTTACTTCTAATTATGCCCCCATTTTTGTCAGAAAAATTCTTATTAACGAAACAAATTTCCGTGTTTAATATTTAACAAAGTACTATATTTTTATTTTTATTCTGACGTCATATTTATTTTTTCTTAGTTTAATTTTTCGAATGGAAATTGCTCAATTGAAACTTATTGCCATTGAAAAATTATTCCATATTTTGATTTTCTTTTGGCAACGATAAAGGAAATTGGTTAAATTTTATCTAAAAAATCGCTATTGATTCTGCATGAAAAAGAAGGAAATTTTGAATTATTAAGGAAAATATGTGAATAAAATTATTAAACATAGCCTATGTTCTTTTCTGGTCTATGTTATAGTTATACACATATATCAAAGATACAAACACATTAATTCATCAGTTTTGACGTTGACTTCATTTAAATTTTCGTACACGCTTTCAAATTTATAACATTGTAAAAATAAGGATTATGATGAATGGTTGCTTAGCAACCATTAAGAGAAAATAAAGAAAATGAAATAAATACATTTGAAGTAAGTAAATCTCTAAAACAAATTAGTTTGTATCATTGGAACACATTTATAAAAAATCTCCAAAATTTACAGTAATAATTTAAAGAATCTGACAAATGTGTAGACAAAATTTCAAAACAATATGAATAATTTAACTGGTAAATTTCAGTATCCATTTATCATTGAATTCCATTAATGAAATGTGACATTTTCTCTCAAGGAAAAAAAAATAAAAATCATTGGATTTGCCATAGAAAAGCATTATTGCGCAAAATAAAATATTCTATATTTTCCGAACGAATGAATCAAATCTTACAAAAAACTATACAGCTTAATCCCAGTGCCTCACTAACATACCCACTTAATTTCAAGCCAATCGGATGTTTTTTGCGGTAGTTATCGCGGAACAGACAGACTGACTGACAGACAGACACAAAAAAAATTTCGTGTCTCCAAAGTAAGCCTTCACTGACGTTTCGGCAATTATTCATTATGAATTTTTTTCTTTTGTATCAATATACAGTAAAAGCAAAAAAAAACAAATCTTGACATTTGCGATTTTAGACGTTTTGTTAAAAATCTAAAACTAGTAAATCTGCAGATCAGGAGCCTCAACGTCAGCTTTGTTCATATTTTTTTAAACACACTTTGGGTAATATTCAACTTCCTGGAAACTGCAATTTAAAATTTTCAAATTGCGTAATTATTTATAAGAATAAAATAAGAATTAGAAGTTTTCAGCCATCAAAAGCGGTAAATTAAAAAATTAGTTATGTTAGGATATTCTGAAATTTGCACGATCTATTATTTTTGTTTTCTTTATTATAACATAGTAGATTCCTTCAGGGGGGCGGAGCCCCCCTGAACCCCCCGAGCCTCACTTAATTTAAATTTGTCATTTTCTAATAATTGTGCTAATGGTTATTGTATATCTTGCATTTCTTTATACATTTTGATTTATAAGAATAAATAACAGTTTTGGCAAATATTTTTCATTATCCTCATACTTCTACATGCCTGCCAACCACAAACACCTAAACCTGATGCATCAGGAACTTTTGTAATTGGAAACTCAGTAATCTAGAGTTTTACATTTTTGTTTCCGAAAAAAAAAGTTTTGATTGCATTTTGCTGCAGTTATAGCGGGACAGATAGACATACAGAAGAAGAGACTGACATATGAAAAACAATAAATTTCGCGTCTCCAAAGTAAGCCTTCACTTAAGTTTCGACAATGACGTCATTATTCATGAGTTATTGATATTCATGTTTCTTGTATTTTTAACGACTACTATAAAATACTTGTTTTTGTTCAACTATGACGTCATATTTTACTAAGTGAAATATTTATTAAAAATATAATTCTTTTTTATTTCTTTTACTTCAAATTATATCCCCCATTTTTGTCAGAAAATTCTTATTAACGAAACGAATATCCCTATTTAATATTTAACAAAAAGTACTTTATCTATAGTTATTTTAATTCTGACGTCATTTTTTTTTCATAGTTTAATTTTTCGAATGGAAATTGCTCAATTGAAACTTATT
Organism: Maratus speculifer; assembly: GCA_964019185.1. Lineage (NCBI taxonomy): Eukaryota > Metazoa > Arthropoda > Arachnida > Araneae > Salticidae > Maratus > Maratus speculifer. Next base: position 42,201,061 of record OZ025297.1, on the reverse strand, counting down.
GCTCTTAAAAAATTATTATTCCAAATTTTGATTTTTTTTTTTGGCAACGATAAAGGAAATTGGTTAAATTTTATCTAAAAAATCCCTATTGATTCTGTATGAAAAAGAAGGAAATTTTGAATTATTAAGGAAAATATTTGAATAAAATTAATAAAACATAGCCTATGTTTTTTTTTATTTTTTTTTTCTTCTGGGCTATGCCATATTTATACGCAAAGATACAAAGACATTAATTAATTCATAAATTTTGATGTTGACTTCTTTTAAATTTTGTACACGCTTTCAAGTTGATAACATTATAAGGATAAAGATTAAGATGAATGGTTGCTTAGCAACCATTAAAAGAAAATAAAGAAAATGAAATAAATACATTTCAAATAATTAAATCGCTAACACAAATTAGTTTATATTATTGAAACACATTTATAAAAAATCTCCAAAATTTACAGTAATAATTTTAAAAATCTGACAAATGCGTTGACAAAATTTCAAAATAATACGAATAATTTAACTGGTAAATTTTAGTATTCATTTATCATTGAATTCCATTAATCAAATGTGTCATTTTCTCTCAGGGGAAAAAAATGAAAATCATTGGATTTGCCATAGAAAAGCATTATTACGCGAAATAAAATATTCTATATCTTCAGAACGAATGAATCAAATCTAACAAAAAACTGTACAGCTTAATCCCAGTGTCTCACTAACATACCCACTTAATTTCAAGCCAATCGAATGCTTTTTACGTCAGTTATCGCGGAACAGACAGACAGATTGACAGACTGACAGACTGACAGACAGACAGACAGAATCCAAAAAATTTCGTGTCTCCAAAGTAAGCCTTCACTGACGTTCCGGCAATAACGAATATATTTGTTTGACATTTCTACTCCTTTACTGTAAGAATTTATAAACTTTATAAGCATTTTATTTATTACAGAAAGATATTTTTAACAAAGAAATTGCATACTTTTACCTGGTTTAGTTGAATTAAATATTTTTTATGTATTTTTATCCATGATATACATCCAGAAAACGGCAAAAAAGTGTGTGATATGTATATTTGTTTTAACAAATGTGCTAAACGCTAGTTTTTCATCTTTTCCAAATAAATAGACAAGCTTCAGAATGCATGAAAAATATTTTTTATAAGTTGTCAATTTTAAATCTCAATATATTACTGAAAAAAAAAACTTTTAAAAAATAGCTGAAAGATTTTTTTTTCTTGTAATCATTTATTACTTTAAAATTATTATTATTATAATTTTCTTCATGAATAATTTTTTAAATAAATTATTATTTTATTTTTTGAATCATTAAAATTGTCAAGTGTATTTAAAAATTTACACGTTCATAAACCATCCACAAAGATTTCCAAAAACATGTTTAAATTCCAAAATAAATAAATAAATAAATTGGTATATAATACATGGATTCTAAAAGAGAAATTTTTTGTCCTAATGATACATATATACATAATTACTCAATCTATTAAGACCAAAGATGAATCTTTATTAAATTTCATTATTTAAAAAATAACCATAAACTTCATCTTTTTATCAAATTTCAAGTAAAAAGTAAGGATGGTTTATATGAAGTATATTTTTTAATCTCTGTTTATGAGTTTTTAAATTTGATGGAGAGATTTATTAAAATTGTAATGAAATGAAATTTAAATTTTATTCAAAACGTAAATAAATAATGAAAAAATAACCAAGGAACAATTTTCTTTCAAAATATGTATTTGTAAATATTTAAACAGTATATTATTATTAATGCATGCAAAATAAATTATTGTCCTTGAATATTACATCCGTAAAACTTTAAATGGAATTTATTTGAAAAATATAACGTAAAATCTTGTTTAGTATTCATTATATATGATTTAAATATATCAAACTTTTGAGTAATTCAATCAACTAAGTAAAATTCACATTTTTTTCAAAAGATTTGTTTGGGAACATCTTTAACAAACATAATTAAAGGATTTAAAGTATGGATAAAGCCATTTATTATGGATTTACAAAAAAAATCGATTTATATATGTTGAAGATTGTATAATATGGATTTTATATTATGTTCGTCATACACGTCATTGCAATCATCTCAATTTTTATCGCACGTTTAAAAAATATTTTGTTCTTTTTTTATGCAGCCAATCCTGATATTTATTTTAAATTAAATAATGAACATAATTATCATGCATACAAATTAAAACCTTTAGATACATTATATTTTCCTTGTAATATTGTTTATTACTTTCATTAAAATTCATTAATATGTAATAGCCCTGAATAAATAGGATTAATTCTTATATAAAGGTTATCAAATTATATTGCAATGATTAGTTAATAATATAATAATTCTTATAATAATATTATAATTCTTATATAAAGGTTATCAAATTATATTGCAATGATTAGTTATATTCCAATATTTGTTATTCATTTTCAATTCTTAGCGTGAGAATAATTATTTTTATACATTTCCTATCAACCATTATTATTGCGATCTTTGATCAATGTATTAAACAGACTGCAATCAACAGAATAATAAGGTTTTAATGAACGGCTTGATAGATAAAATCTTCCGAAATATTTAAACATGTAAATTTATTTAATAATACATTTTTTAAGTTTTTAAGTTTTGTGATAAAAAATATTGCCAGTAGTATTTCATATTTTGAATTGAGATTTTAAATAAAAATGAAGAAAACTCTAGATTTTATAAATCTAGATGCATATGGTGAACAATTGCAGTTCGTAATTTAGAAATTAAAATTATCTAATTTTAGATATATTCTGGCTACATATATTTTTTGTTTGTTGTTATTGCATATCTAATTTTTAATTCTTCTTCAAATTTTCATCAAATTACATAATTTATTTTTCCTGATGATGAAATATATCCAAACTCTTTGTGTGAAAGTGAAATTCATTGTCTTTTATAAAATGAAACATTTTTATTATTTATTTCTCATACTGTTAAAAAACAACTTTATGTACAAAAATGTATCTTATACTAAAAACCTGTATTTGCTTTTAAACAAAATCTCAGTTTTGCTCTATTTTCTCTAATAATTAAAAAAAGTGGTTTTATACTTCCCGTTCTATACTGCCCTCTTTACCTACTATTGCACTTACTATAGTATGTAAAATTGCATCAATTCAGTCCTCATTAAAAATTCCATGTTTCGCAATTTATCAACTAATTATATATATATGCATTTATCTATCTACATTTCTATTGATCTATAGTTATATCTACCTATCTCTATACATACATCATTATTTACAAAATATGCTCTGTTATTGCAAATATTGTCACTAAAGCAACTCTTTGGCTTACTAAGCAGAAAGTTAGTATAAGTCTAAAGTGAAAAATTTACGTACTTATATAAATTATATGTATATTTATATTGTAAATGCAATAAAATGTGTTTTTATTCACATTTTATAAAAAATTAAATCTTAATAGAATGAATTATTAAAATGCTATTTTAAATCGTATGATAAAGTGCTTTTTATATGTATGGGAATAAAAGTATAGATGCATGTATGTGAGTGTGTTTGTGTAAGAGTTAATTTACTGCAGAGTAAACATTTCTTTACTATTATTGTAGTAAAATATTGTAATTAACCCAGTTTTAAGAGACTTTACTGATATTTCTATAATCAACATGCTCCAAAAATCCGATATTCGTTTAATTCCGTCGAGACATTCTTGTACATAGTAGAATAAAAATTTGTGCATTATCTTTTGAAAAAAAGTGATTATGCTTTAACTTTTAAAAATGAGTAACAACTTATTTCCTTCTATACTTACACTTATACTTTTACCATTTATAATGTCAAATACTGCAAAGTATGAAAATTCCCATATCGGATAAAAATGTGTTTCATAATAGTTCAAATATTCGAAATACTTTTCTTTTCTTATCAATAATTACCTATTAGTTTATACATAAAAAACTGTGTTCGGAACTAACAATTTTTTTCTTCTTAAAATCTTTCAACAGAGAAAAAATCGAGTATTTTAAAATATGAATTCCAATAGTTATATTTTTTCATAAATAAATTAATAAAGGCACTAAGAAAATGGAAATAATTAAAAAAAAGCGATTTTATACTGTCCGTTCTAATCATCCTGAAATGCACTTCCGTAAAATATGTTTAAAATTGTGTACAAAGTTTTAAAATTTATAGCATTTTGTAATTGAAATACATTTACAATAAAATCTGAATTGCACCTCTAATGATTACTTTCTAAAGATTTCTTTTTTTATTAATATGTCTCTTCACAAAAATTATCGTTCATTAACCTATAAAACTACTTACCTTGAATTTTTTTTTAATTTTTCATTCGTTATTACAGAAAGCAGACAATAAATTGAAAAGTTAATAATAGATTTATTTCCGACACTGCGCCGCAGTATCTTAAATTAAAAATATAAAATATATTTCAATGCATTTCCATTTTGGTTGCCGGAAAGAATGAGAAAAGTAAAGCTATAGCTTATTGTTTATTATCATTTATAAACAACCCTTAGATATTTTAGATACGTTTATAAAAGTAGCTTTTGCTCTAATAATTAACTAAAAGTACCCCTACAGATTGCAATTTGCGAAAAATTTACGAATAAAACGAATTATAAATTTTACAAATGCGCAACTATTTTCAGGGCTCTATATATACATATTTAAGAAAGCGTCACAGAATGCGATTATTAAAAGTACCTAAAAAAAGATTTTTTGAACTAAGTTTAAAGTTTGAAAGAAAATATAAATCCCATGTACACAAATTTGAGTGTTGTGCATTCAATTTTTTAGGAAGTAATATTAAACTCGATTTTTTTAATATTACTAATTATAAAATAATCAATATTTTCGTGACTGAAAATTAATAAAAACTACTTACCTGTAGAATATTCTGGTGGAACCAGGAAAATCCAAAACAAAAATATCAAGAAAATTTTATCCATTGTCACTTAAAAAATCAATGATAAAAATCCTTGATTGTTATTATTTTGAATTTTTTATCTGTTCAGTTAATTAGTAAAAAAATCACTTCGAATAATTAGTGACGATTATATTTGAATTTTCTTTCAATTGTTTTTAAGCACCTTTTAATGATGTGGGATTAATTTATAAGTGCTTTTATATGTTTCTTTCATGTCATAGCATTTCTGAATTCATTTGCACTCTATTGCATTTTCTAGAATAAGAAACTGTTCACTTTGTTTATTAGAAATTATTAGTTTGATTTCAGTACTTCGAAACATTTGCATAAGATTCACAGTTTAATATTCGTTTAATAATGTTATTTACAGAATAACACAAATCTAATAACATAAACAAAATCACAATCATCTGAAATGAACTAACGCAGCATCAAACACGAACTTTTTAACAACACATGATTGAGAAGCCTTTACAAACAACACGTGATTGAGAAGCCTTTACAAACAACACGTCGCCTGAGATACGATTTCACTGCGATGTATCCTTTAGCGGCTCAGAAGCCCGACTGATGTTTGGAACGTCCGAGGCAGGTCTCATATCTCGAAGTTCGAATTTTCGCTCTTAGGATGGGGGCGCAGACAGTGGTATTTGGCTGGGGCTTCGCGCATGCGTCAAAAGGTAAAATCTGAATGAGGCATTTCAGTAGATGGATTTGGATCTTCACGTAATATTTGAAGAGAAATTGCCGGGAGGAAAGATAGCTCTGGAGAGAGAACAATTTTTCTTTCAATTATCGAGTAATATTTTGTGTATTGGGGATTATTTTTCAAACTTTTTTTTTTTTTTTTAGATTTTGTTTCACATATTGTGGAATTAAATGAATGTTTAAAAATAATAATATATTTTTCAAAGAGGATGGTTCTTAATCAATTGGATGGTTCTTAAATATGTTTTAAGGATAGAAATTGGAAAGTTTAACGTATTTAAAGACAATGATTAAATAAACAAATCTCCGATTAAATTTGATATATCAAATAAGTAAGAGGAGAATGTGTGATTTATGCGATTCAATTTTAAAGATAAATAATTAAGTAAATAAAAATTAAACATTAGTCGATGTAATTATAATAAAAAGTATGCACTGTACATGCGTGAATAAATAAATAAAAAAATAAACACCACATACTAACCCTACAACACTATATTATACATGGAAATTAATAGTATCAAATAATTGCATTTAAAGTTTTTTTTTCATTGGTGTGTATGAAATTTCGCACAGTACCATAAAATATCAACACCAGAACAAACTATGTTTTTTTCAAATGCAATGCCAAAGTTTAACACCATGTTTTTTTCTACGAACTTCATTTAGCCTAAATATAAATCTCAACGAAATTCTTACCATTAGATTCTGAGAAAAAAATTATTGTAAAATGACTCTATTTTAGCGACAGTATTCGTATGGGAGTTAGTTAGTTAGTTAGTTAGACACTCATTTGTTGAAGTACTTCAGAATGGCTATGTCACTTCTATAAGTGTTTTACTTTCTGCAAAATTGAACTTTTAACCCATTTAACATGTTTCAAATATTGCCAACCAAAATGTTTCAATAAAGTGAATAAAAAATATATGTTTTTTTTTTCTTTTTATTAATATTATGCTTTGCTGTGCATTATAGACGGTCCCTTAAACCGTCATTTTGATATTTTTTATTCATAATTAGAAATCAACTTAGAAGAAAAATATGAATTTAAGAATTTGCCTCATCAAAATATAATTAAAATAAATCTATCAAAAAAAATGTAAGTTGCAATTCACATTTTTTTTCGAATCTTAATTTCGTAATTTATAATTCATTTGTAACATTTTTAAAATTACAAATTAAACACATTTATGTTTGGTATTTCTAGTATTAAAATAAAACAAAAACAGATTAAAATTTTAGAAAATAAGGTACCCTGGGGTAATAACGCCAAGTGCTTATATTTTGCATAATCATGAAATAATCAGGTAAATGACACCCATGTGCTCTGCGCAGAAGGGTTTTGAGTCATATAAATCGCAAAAAACAGCTTCAAGTTAATTTGATTCATTTTTAGGTCTTATTGTTTTTACAAACAACTAAAATTAACGCTTGATCTAAAATTTGCGAGATAAGGTTTTTGATCTGAAGACTATATTTTTTATCCAGAAATACTTTGTTTATTACATAAATTTGTAGTGTATTTCATGTACTTTCAAATTGTTCTAGAAGATTTTGGATATCTTCTCCAGATAATTTGTAGTTTAGGATTTACTACGCAATAAGTATCCCGGGGTAATAACGCCAGGGATTGGCGTTATTACCCCGGTTGATTCCCAACAGTGGCCGAACTATATCCGAAGGGGGTTTATATATTAATATGGGACAGCATTATCATCATTGTTGAAATGGTAAGATTAAGGGGGGGATGCCCAATACTTAAAAGTAATCTCTCTATTTTATTTTTTATTATATTATTATTATTTTTTTTTTACTAATGTAAAAAATAATTTTTAACTCTTGTAAATAAAACTATATCAAAATGTTTTCGAGATTCAAATTCGAACATCTTCAAAATCAGGTTTCTATTAAATTTCCACTGGATTGTTCAATTGAGTTCAAAATTTTAACTGTCCGCTTTCTCAGCGTTCGGTTTTTCAAAACTTTATAAATTTAACCTTTAACTGATGTGACAGAAATTGTAATGTATGAATGTGATGCGGTTTGTGAGACCACAAAATTGAAAGATGAATAAAAGGCGGGAATAACTCATAGGATTGTGTTTTTGTACTAAACTTTTTATACAAGAGTATTATACTTAATATTCACCTATTTAGTCTCTGGTGATAGTACTAAAATTCCAAATGAAACAAAATTTCGGTAGTGTTTGCAGTTAAACTGATATATAAAATATATGCAGTTAAACTGATATAGAAAAATAGTGGTCTACGAGACCAGTAACATTAGTTAAAGGTTAAAATGCGATCCATGATTAAAAATCATAGAATACTGTTCCTGCGCTAAACTTTTTGTACAGAATTAATTCTAATTAAATTTAATCTATTCAAATATTTCTAATAATATTACGAGAACTCCAAACGAAAGAGAACTTCAGTTGTAACTATAGTTAAACTGGAAAATACGAGTTAAACGCTTTTTTTTTGGGGGGGGGGAGAGGGGGGTCAAGTGTTCAGTCAGATTGCTAACAGCAGTTAAAGGTTAATTTTGTTGCTAATATAGAGATAATGATATATAACCATATGAATTATGTATAAAATTGAGTAAGAGATCTCTTTGGGATAATATTTTTTAATCAAAAATTTTATTCAATTTATTAAAAATTTATTAAAGCATGCTCTTTAAAACATCGACAATTTAACTGTAGGTTTGAAGAATCCGCATTAGTGTGGAGTTATGGGTTAAAAACCATTTACTAGATTACTATAATAGTATTAACCCTTAACTACTGTGACAAAAATTGTCGCATAACTTACTGTGAGCAGCCTGTCAGACCGCTTAATCTAACGATGAATAAAATGTTAAATTAACTTTTAGAATATTATTTTTGTATTGAACCTTATATACAGGACTATTATAAATAAAATTCAGCTATTCAAAAGTTTTTAGAGATAGTAATAGGACTCCAAATGAAACAAAATTTTCCCGGTATCTATAGTTAAACTAAAAATTGCAAGTTAAACTCTGAAACTTGAAAAACTCAGCGGTATGTGAGACGCTAACAGCAGTTAGGGTTTAACAAAAATATTTATTACATATAACTCTAATTATTATAAAACTTCACATGATTAAAATATTACATTATGAATGGTTAAAACCATGCAATGTTTCTTATAATCATATTTAAGCAGGACTTTTTAAGCAAAGAGAGACACAGGGTGTTATATTCTGTTGAAGCTCCCTCTCACTCCTTTTTCTTTCACTTTCACAAAAAAATCTATTTTCTATCGCATAGAATGCATACATGGGAATATAAATACTGATTCAAATAATCCGTGCAATGTTTCTAATAATTCATTTTAAATGGTAATTTTTAAGCAAAACGTAGGTTAGAATCTGATATTCTTTTGCCTCCCCCCCCCCCGCCACCACCACAGCTTTCTTTTTCTTTCTGAGTCACAAAAAAATTGTACATTTTCAATAGCTTAGATTGCAATTTGTCAATTTCTAGAGCTGTAGAGTTTGTATTTTTAGAATTGGGCAGTCTACATGCCATTATTTCATCTTATTTTATAGTTTTGTTTGCATGGCGTTATTACCCATATAGGTGGGTATTAACGCCAAATAGCATTGGTCAAGAAAAAACGCCATTATATTTTATGAATACATATCTGTTAAATTATTTTATTTTATATAGATTGTCAATGAGTTGCGGTATCAGATCCTATATTTGTTTGAAAAATACAATCTAAAACTAAGCTGTGAAAATTGGTAGAACCTTAACGTGGCGTTTTTACCCCAATGTACCTTATTAATAAAAAATGAAAATGTAATTTAACATTAGAAACTCTATCTCTTAAATTTTAAAATTCAAAACATTTTTATTCCAATTATTTGAAATTTCATTTCTAGGATTAGTTTGAATCGAAGATTTAATGTACATTGTCAAAATTGGGTATTGACTTTGAAAAAAGCAGTATTTGATGTGACTTTAATTTGCATATGGTTCCTAAACAAATTATATATGTATATGTTCATTTATATATATAATTTAAAAGTAGATTTTAATTTATTTTGTTTCTTATCAGTAAATTTCTTTAGCTGTAGTTAGTATCAGAGTTACTCCGGGGTATTTATTGCATTGTAAAAAATTCCAGTCACTGTTGAGTTTTATATTAAAGGAAAAAAAATGAAAAAAAAATGAAATTTGAGTTTGAAATAAAAATTTATGTGTAGTATATAAATATTATTAAATGTCTCACGACAGGAAACATACTTAAAAAAAAATGTGCAATTATACAGTGCAGAATAGCTGAACAAAGGTTAAAGATCTATGTGTAAAAATGATGTATACGAAGTATAATGGTATATAAGAACAGAGAAAAAACAGATTAGATTCTAGTAACTTTCATATATACATATATATCCACATATGTGTATCTGTGTGTATATATATACAGATATATAGATTACATAGGTAATGAAATAGATACATAGATTACAATTATGAATAAAGTACCTAAAAAATTAAATATGAAAAATTTTGAGATCTGTTACTATCTTTGTTTTTAGATTATATTTTTAAACATCATTTAAGAATCATTTTCTAACACGCTACCTTGAAGACGCATTAATGTATTTTCACGCGTGTTGTTCCGTTTTTTCCGTATCTCCCATCTTAATGACGTAGCATATATGGAATTTATTTTCATAACATTTTGTAAAAATTAATTTTCCATAGAATCTTTTTTACTGCTTGGTTGACAATTCACATGACTCTTCTGCAAGATTTTTTAACATCTGTAACTTTTTGCGACATAATGAATTTTAAAATCCATGAGTCATTTTTGGGTCACCCGGTAATAATATACTTTTGAAACAATGAATAATCATCAAAAGTTTCAAGAATTGAATTTATTATCTTATTTTTATAACATCTTGGAGAACTATCTTTTTAGGATATTAGCTTTTTTTCTTGTGTATGTGTGTAAAATGTTATTAAGTAAACGATATTATAACTTTATAAGAATATAAGGATTTTTCTTAAAATAAATACCTTATTTGCATTTTATATCATTTGTAAATTCATAGCGTTTAGTGATACAAGGCATATAAAGGAAAATATTTACGTATAGACATGTTATGTGAAAAAATATTACATATACTGTTTAAAATTATTCTTATTGTTAAAATGAGAATACGAAGTACTTAAAAATAATAATAGATTTAAAATGAAAACTAAATGTAATAAAAACCATCAAAATATTTCCGATTCAATTACCGGTTAATGCTTAGAAAATAGTAAAAAATATATGTATATATATCATAATACGTTTTTATACAAAATTTTAAAAATATGAAACTATTTTTTATTAAATTTATACGTTTTTCAAGTTATTAGTTTTATTAAAAAATAAGTGTAAATTAAATTCATGTAGGTTTAAATTCCTGAAATAGTACATTTTCATAATACATATTGGAGTGTAAATAATCATGCTCAGATTACTCAGATAAGAATCAGATTACAAAGTTACTTCTTTATCAAGGACAGCTATTTTAAATCCCCAATCTCCCCAAATTGTAAAACTACACTCTATTTTGGGTATTTTCCTTAACTGTTTTAACTAATTTAACTAATTTCCTTTTTAAGACTTGAGAAGACATTTGATAAAGAAATTTTTTTTCTGAGTATATAAGCGTTCATAGAATTCGTGCTATAATGAAAATATTTTTCATTTTACATGTTTTACATATGACCTACAAAAAAATAAGTAATTTCATATATATCAACGTACTCCATTAAAACAAACACTGATGTGTCTAAATTTGTGTCTGTAAGCCTGTATAATATATAAAACTGTAAATAAGCCTGTTATATTTCGAAGCTTTATGTGAACATTTAACTTTTGTATTTTTCACAGTGTTGATTAAAAGTGTGACAGATTATCATCCGTCGATATAGAAGACGAATTTTGGGTGTATAAATTTTTTTGAGGTTGTTTCAGAGACTAGATTATGAAAGTCAATAGAAGGGGTTTTGTATTTTCCATGTTTGGGAGCTTCAGACCTAAGAATAATTTTAACACCCAAATTATTTTTCCCCAAACAATGTTGACAAGGATTGAAATAATTTGAGTGGTCATAATTACAATTAGTGAAACGTTCAGTCTTTTATTTTTTGAAAATTGTGCTCTTTCTCAGAAAACTTACACTATTAGAACATGATCCACTGAATGAAGAAATTCCACAACCATGAATCTGAAAGAATCTCAAAAAATTATGTAGCTAATGAGTGAATTCTCCAGGTAATTGATAAGGTAATGTCTGCATTATTTTTAAACAGTATAAGTTACTGTACAAGTTGTTATGATATAAAAAGAGTACTTTTAATATTCGAGCGAAAATAAAAGTTGATGTACATTTACGATATTTTTCTAGGAGAAAATTATATGAAAGAGGAAATTAGTATATACGTTTTCTTTTTATTCGTAAGAGAACTATCATAGGATAGCGATGTGCTCTCTAAATCTCACAGAATATGTATCGTTTATATTTTTTCACTTTAGCTGTTTTTGCTTCTAAGAAACAATGTTACTGTACACAGTGTTAATGCTAGAGAAAATGGGATTCAGTACTTGTTTCTCTCTGTATGCATGTAAAAGTTTCAAATTCAGTAAAGAACATTCTGGCATAAAACATTAATAACTTTCGCAATTAATATTTATTTATTGCAAACTGTCTATGTTATAGAAAAAAATGTCAGCGAAGATATCTCTACTTAAAATATAATTAAAATTTCTATTTTTCAAAATAATTATGCTGAATTTATCATTAATATTACACTTTGTAATCAATCTGTAATTTTATAGTAAGTCAATAGTAAAATAAACAAATAGATGTATTACATTGCACAATATAATAAAAGTTTGATGTTACGGAAAAATAAAAAACAAAAAACTTGTCATGAAGCACACATGTAAAAATAAATGTATTTACTAAAACATTAATATAAATTTTAGAGATTTCGCTATAAAATAACTGCTTCGAATAGACCTTTTTTTATGAAGTTAAAAGAGTTTCACTAATATTTTAACGAAAAATCATTTTTTTAATTTAATTTATTTTTTTAATTAAATATTTTTTTACTATTACTTAATTACCTTAACAGCCAAAAACTATCACCGAATTTTACGATTAAATGCGAATAATGGGTGATCTTAAATGTCACAATCACTTGACATTAAACATAATACACATCTTTCTTAATCAATCAAGTGATTTTTAATTAGACTTTTTATTTGTAGTTTATAATTGTTTTACAATATTCCTTGCTTTATTGTTTTACTATTATTACTTGTTGTTAACATTCATTCCTTAGTCATTTAAATAAAAATTACATCAAATTACGTTATTTGTGCAATTTGTTTAACTAGACGAAATCGGACGAAGGGGTAATCAAATATTACCCTATTTCCCTTTACAGTTTTATTAAATTAAAATAAATTTAGCCCGCGATGTTACACTGTTTTTATTACCCTTTAACTATCTAATATTGAATTCATCGTCTGACAAATGGATTAACGTTTTATTAGAAATTTTACACAATAAAATAAATCTGGAGGTAAAATTTCACAGAGAAAAAGGTATCGATTATGTAACTATGTTAACAAATACAACACATCAAAACAAACTAGAAATATAAGATTTCGGACAAGAAGTAAAAACAATGTTTTGTGCACAAAGAAAGTTTTCCTCGGCCTACGTGCAACAACATAGGTGCATTTCCAATGTATCTTCTGAAAGGATTTTTCTGTTCAGAGAAACGCGAATTTTTTTTTTCACTTTTACAAGCATTGCTCTACATAATGCATCAACGATACAGTTTAGAAGAATAAACGTAGGTTATCTATAACAGAAATATAAATCTTTTGAGCTAAATAAAGTTTTTGTTTTACAAATAATTTTCTTTTATTATAATTATATTACATATTAAAATAAAACTGTAAAAGAAAAGTTTCGATGTAATATGTTATTGATTTAAATAAGAGTTATGAATTATTTTGTACACAGGTAGTTGTCCTTATTTATATACACAAATGTATGCATTATAAATATACTTATATAAACTACATACAATACATACATATGACTACTCGCACATATATATGTATAAGTAAATACATGAATATTCCGTCAAAAATTGCATAAAAAATTGTCTTCAGTATTTATTCTGTATGATTTATAGTTACGGCAAGAGTCAAGCTCATTAAATACAAATTTACTTTATAATTTTACGAAATAAGAAAGCTGCTATAAAATTCGAAACGTTAATTTTATATATAAAGCATACAATTTAAAAACTATTTGAAGGTTTTAATAATTTTTATATAATTCATTATATAAGTGCATGTGTCATACATAAACATTTAGTTTAGAAAATAAAGATGTATATTTGTTAATACTATAATTACACACACAAGAGTATTAGGGTCACCCCCACATTTTAAATGAACTCGTCTTGTAAACGTGGAAGTCATATAAACTGTTAGAAACATTACTTAAATGCTGCTAAGGTGTCTCAGGAATCACATCTGCTTATTAGGGTAAAGGCTGCTGATCTAACCTATTTTGATAATGGACATAATTTATTTCCTCGTCGACTCAGAACTAATGACTTCGAAACTGAGTGTGTGATGGGTTGTTCGGAACATATCGTTGTTAGTACTTATACAAACGAAATAAATGACAGTGAAACCGTCACTAAAAACATCTCGTCGGACTCCTAGGCGTTATAAAATAAAAAGAATGCCGGAGATCCCCACCCCCTTTTGGTAAAACAAAATCATCTCCAGAGACTGGCTCAATTTACATCCCAAGGCAAGACAATTTCAAGCGGAATTCGTTTTGACATACAGCTCAGATGACTGTTGAATTTGAGACTATGGGGATAACGTCCCACTCATGTGTATATGTACACCAAGCATCATCGCCAAATATTGCTTTACTAAACACTGGAACATCATGACTGTATTAGAGATCGTTGGGAGAGACTTACCACTTCAAATAAAACATAATTCACCCCTCAACAGGGGGATGGCCGTATTTGGATACGGTGTCTTCTTTGCGAACTGTTATTCCCTCTTATACTGCAGCGCATACACAGGCCAGTCGTGGTGATTTTAATCGTTGGAGAAGGTTCACGTGATCTTCCATGGGACTTGTGGTTGTTGTAGAATAGACCATGAACGCTACGGACTACCTGCCCCATTAAAAAAATATCTATAGAAAATCTGTAGGGTATTGGCCCAAAATTCTGTGGGACATCCGTAGGTAACTGGCCCATTCTGTAGATATTTTAAAGAATGTCTTAAAACATTCTGCAGTTATTTTAAGGTAAAGTTAAATCTCCGAAATTTCCTTACATTTCTGTAAAATTTCTGAAGAAAGTGGAGATTTCTGCAGATAATCTTAAGATTATTTTTAGTGGGGTGAACATCACTGAGGATGATTTTCACCATTACATGGTGTTTGATTTCAGAAATGGAAATGGAGCTTCGTGCGAGAAAACGCTCCATGTCTCATGACTTGAAGTGTATTCGCTTGGTTCCAGGAACATAATGCTGAATTCCAGTTAACTTCCTAGTCACCTAATTTGACAGAGCTTAATCCGACAGGGCAAATTTAGGGTGTCATCCCACGGAAGCCTAATGTTCAAAAAGAATCATTTTGGAATGTTTCTGTTATGCAACACCACTGCTTGAATAACTAATACAAATTACCTTAGGTGATCAAGATTGGTCACCTGTCAAGGTGGTTCCCCCTAGAGAAAATTTTCAGAAAATTTCTATAGAAAATATGTAGGGAATTGGGCCGTTTTTTTTAAAAAAAATCAGCAAATATTTCAAAGGATATCTTAAATAAATCTGCTGATAGTTTTGAGGTAAAATTACATCTTCAAAATTTCTTCAGATACCTGTAGAACTTTGGAAGAAAGTGTATTTTTCTTCAGATAATCTTAAGATTATTTTTAGTGGGTATTTACATTTGCAGCTGTTGTGGAGGTCAAAACTAGGCCATCACGTTATTACATAAGTCGTAATAGTGTTTTGGCTCTTGACTGATAATCTAATGATTAAATTAATATTTGCGTTCTAAAACGACTGACCATTTTTCATTATTGATTTAATTTCAGCTTAAATAGTATGTGGATTTTTTTCTTTGATATTAATGATAATATGGATTTATTTTTATTTCTAGCTATGTAAGCTGTTGTTAACATGTGCGTGTGCATTACAAAAATGCTGTGTTTTTATTTCCCCCCTATATTAATTATATGCTTCTTATTTCTCTGTTTCAGCTAGAATCTAGTGAATAGAGAGACACATTCAGATGTCGTTCAAATACAAACAGAAATTGAACTAGCTTTTTGCACATTAAATACGAAAAACATTTGATTTTCAACCATAAATATTATTCCTTACCATCAAAATACTTAAGTGTGGTTAGAAATTTAATATAACTTTCTAAGTGAAATTTCTTTCCAAAACATGACATTCATGAAAACATTACACACATTTATGCATTACTTTAGTATAAGGTAGTACATATGTTTAAAACAATTCCTTATACGTATTTATATCAAAAAGAAAATGGATAATAATATAAATAATATATAAATCGGAAAAAAATATACATTAAAGATTAACAGTAATTCAATTTGAGCATATTGCAACATAAACTTTGTTCTTAGGTATTAGTTCAATGGATTCCTTTATTGCGAATTTCAGCTGTGTTTTTCGATTATAAAAAGTACGTGTAATTTTTAACCTTATTTCATCCAGCAGTTGAGCACTTTCCTTGAGTCTTGAGTCCAAATGTTTTGCATTACGTACATTACTTGTTTTTTTATCCATTATTATATTTAATTTTTCTTAACATATCGCCAATTACATAAATATTTACTGATTTAAAAGTTAGAAAATGAAGATTATCAGTTTGGTGATGATATATTATGGAATTATTGATGAATTGAAATGATTGTATTATGAAAAAATACCAGGATTATGGAAAATTTAGTTACATTTCGTAGTAAATACGATGAAGTCGTTATAATGGGACGGCACGTGAAAAATTTCTTCATAATATTTCATGATATGACCACAGGAATTTCAAATTACCCGCATCTAAATGCTGATATATATATGTATACGTATATATGTATGTATGTACTAATTTTTGTCCGCACGATAAAAGTCACAATTATGCACGAATCATTTTAAAACTCGCCAAATACATTGACATGGTTAATAACTCGACAGGGATTTTAAATGAGCAAAATTGTCCCAAGGGGATGGAAATGGGGAAGTTTTCAAAATTTGAATATAATTTTCTGTTGTAACAGTTGCCAACAATAAAAAAAACAATAAAATTCTTACTACAACAATTACTTTATCTTGCAAGATTTTCTGAAGATTTGAAAAAGAAAAAAATAGTTTGATAAATTTTAGAAAAATTTAATGTAACGTAATAACTTTTCTAGAGCAAGATTTTCACATGAAAACCGGAAAAAATAGTATGCGCATTTTTTAAGCAAATATTTTGTCATATTGGAAATATAATGGATGGCGCATATACCAACAGGTGAATGTATAACGACATGGGAATTTGTAAAAACGTACTGAAACATGATATAAACCAGATTTAATTTATATAAGCATATTTTAACATTTTTAAGTTCAATGATTTTGTTTTCGCTATCTTTAAATTTATTACATACCTATATCTATCTATCTATCTATCTATCTATTTATCTATATATATCTATATATATATACAGGGTATCCCTAAACTCATGGTATATACGTTAGGGGGGGATAGAACACATCAAGACGAGTAATAGTAAACAGGAAACCAAGGGTCCTAAACGTTTTCCAAAGGAGATATCCGCCATTAATATTTGGGGCCCAAAATTTCAAATACACATAAAAAACGGAAAAATTGGTCGATTGATTTGCTGTTTTCACTAAAACTATTCTTTATGACGGTATTTTCTTCAAAATAAATTATAAAGATAAATTTCGAAAAATGCCGATAGAGGGCGCTTTAGACATTGATAAGACTTTGACTAAATATATTTATATGAAAAGTGATTGCATAACTTTTATGTTTATATTTATATTTATTGATATATTTGCTTAAACTTTTACAGATTCAAATATTTCAAAAATAGTAATATTATAGAGCCTAGTTTTTTGTTTTTCAGAAAATATTGAAAAATATCGGAAACAGTCATAACAGAAAAAAATAGATAATAGAAACAGGCTGTCCCAGAAATGTTGGGACAAACTTTAAAGAAAGGTAGGATGCATTACAAGAATTCAGATTTGTACAGCAAACCATGGTCGGTAACGTTTTATTGCGCGGTAGTGATGGCACAAAATTCAAGAAGAACAGGACACGAATAAGAAGAGAAAATTTCTTTATTATCCTTAGTACAGCAGAAAAGTAAGAAAAACGAACATCGAAGGAACAACGATCATCTTCAAAGTAGATGTTCGAAATTACGACCCAGGGCCCTGATGCATTCAGGCGCATCTCCGGTGCATGGAAAATCTAAAGTTCTCCACAAAGCACAGTATGATGCGTATAACTAGTCCTTGAGAACTTTCCAGTGTTATCCTGGTATTTTTGAGCACTAAGGATAATAAACGTGTTTTCTCTTCCTGTTAGTGTCATTTCTTTCATGTGTTTTGTGTCGTCATTAGTGCGCCAGGAAAATGTTTCCAACCATGGGTTGATATGTAAATCTGAATCCTTGTGATGACCTCTACCCCCCTTAAATTTTGTCCCATTATTTCTGGGACACCCTGTATATAATAAATTATTATAAACAATCTTGAAACCATTACTAATATATTGTTGCAGCGTATATAGGGTTCTTTTGATCTTATGGTTAGACAACTTCAAACTCTTGCTTATAGAAAAGTAGAAAATAATTTATTTACAGAACTTCAGAACAACAGAGTCTTCGAAACTCACAAATATTTCTAGATATTCAAAAATAATTGTTCAAATCTATCGTATAAGTGCAGATATAGGTTCCAGAGACTCTTTATACAAAGTCTCAACACTAAATCACATTCAAAATAACGTAAATAAGACTCAAGCAAACTTGCTTAACAAACGCGTTGTTCACTCAATGACTGACTGGTAAATAATAACAACAGCAGCTCGTATCGGCTCTCCTATATATAGGCTCGTAGCATGCGCCGAAGTTTCTAGAACCTACTCGAAAAATCCACGGAACAACAAACAATGTATCAGTATATCTAAAGGGGGGTTACCATTGAGAGGGAAGGGTTACCATCGCCAACAATCACCAAGTTTGTCGCCAACTTGGCGATATATCGCCAAATTTGGCGACCAAAATTAGTCGCCAAAAGTGACGCCAACTTAGCGATATCTTTATTATTTCGCCAATCTGCCCTAGACATACACTGAAAATAATAGACAAGTTTGCTTGATAACAGAGACAATGTAACAAAAACTAATATTAGTAAAGTAATGGAGCTTAATGAGATTATTTACATTATTTTACAGTACAAACACTAACTATTTACAAAATTCGTAACAATATATATTCTTTTTTCGACAGTGAAGAATAGGAAATGCATTTCAATTCTGCAGATTCCAAGACAACATAATTGGATAAGGATTACTGTGTTTTTTCAGGAGACGAAGACAACACCATAGCATAAAAGGAAAACTGCATAATGCCTGATAATGTTTTGTGAAATATCCAGTCCTTTCAAAAAATGTGGTAAAGTTTTACGTTAATAGAGGATCTAAACTGCAATAAATTTACTTTAAAATACTGATTTTGTTAATTTGTATTTTGTTCAGGTATTTTCTGTGATATAATTTCATTTTTACGAAATTGTTTTTTTTTTCATGATATCTTAAATGAAATGTGTCCAATTTTTTTATTTTGCCAATTTCACTTTTTCTTTCTTGTGTTGAATGGTCATGTCTTAGGTATTTGAAAGAAATAAACACATCTGCCATTTTGAGATAAATTTTTCGCATATTTTATTCTCATAAATAAAATAAAATTTTGTCCAAATTATGCTGAGATTAGATATACAAATTTTAATATGTATAAATATTTCTTGTAGTTGCATTCTAACAATTTTTATTTCAATCTTTAAAAACTACGCATATCTATCCTAGTACCTTATGTACACATATTGGATGCCAGTTAGAGATTTTTTGGGTGTGTGGTTAGTTATGTCAATTACCATGGCATTTATGATAAATGGTCAATTGGTTTGCAATTATGTAAATTGAAATATTCCTGCTGTCCTGGTACATCCACAAATACCGACTACGAATAATATCTCTAACGGGATTCTGTAAACTTTAAATACAGCTTAAAAACTTATTTTTAGATATAATTTCAAATTTAATTCATCGTTAATTGTGTCAAGACGAACTTTCATTAAAAGATAAATTAAGTTTGATTAAGGTAACATAGCGGTGTGTTGACTTGTGTTTGGTGCAGTTTTTTACTTGGTTATTCAATAATAAGTTCAAGCATCAGATAAAAGTTATTGAATAATTGCACACTAAAAAAGTTTTATTTCTTAAGCACCTTTATATAAAAGTGTTATTACAGTGAGAACTGTACCGATGGCAACATCATTAAATTCTATATATTTTTGACAATTAAATACACTTAATTGTCAAATCTTAAATATAATTAATTTTTGACAAAAAAATTAATTCTATATATTTTTTAAGGTATAAATGATTATAAATTTAAGAAAGGGAAATTTACGAGAGTGATTTAAGATAATTTAAGAAGTTAATTTAAGATAATTTAAGACGCTAATTTAAGATAATTTAAGAAGCTATTTCTAATCAAAGTTAAGTTACGTTATGCATTAAGTATTACGTAATGCGTTAAATATTAGTATGTGCTATAATCAATTGTAATTGCTATAATCTATAAAAAGTAACGTTGAAATAATAGAAAATTAAATTTATTTTTTAAATAATTTGTGACATTAAATTTATTACGATTATCGAAAATTAAATGTTATTTAGAATAAAAATAATATGTAAGTTTTATTCAAAATTTCTCGTACTGATTTTTTGAACATTTCCACTGAATTATATATATATAAAAAGAAAGAATTGAATATAGATTATACTTGTTTCTTGACTTTCGCAGGATATAGACCGTGATGTGAAAAACACAGAATTTCGCTTTGGAGAAAGACAATTGGAACATTTCTAAAGATTTATACAATTGAAATCGTTATTTGAAATACTTTCCGTGATTGGATAGACGTTACGAAATAAAACAATACTTCTGTGTAAAGGAAAATATATAAAGTGGAGTGTATGAGTATTTTGCATTTAATTTTTTCCATCTAAATGGCAAATCTGCAAAAATTCCTTCTAAAAAAATCTTTTTTTTACAAAAGTTTCAATAAAGTTTTTTTTTTAATATTTATAAGATTGAGGAACTAAAGAAATAATATGTTTATAGTTTATTTAATAAAAGAGTGAATGACATAAGAACATGGTTTACTTTCAATAGATACTTTTAATTACATAAATTTATATTATATAAATTAAAATCAAAAGTAATTTTTAAGCTATTGGATAGCTTTTATCGCGGGCTATGAGCGCGGCGACCGAATCCAGAAATTCCGTAACGAGGAAAATCCTAACACATCCGTAACGAAAAAACCTAACACTCGGCTAACGCCGTTTCACTTCGGCAGACTTCGGCATGATATCCTTCGGTAGACTTCGGCAGACATTGACGCGGTATTTTTCAGATATTTAGAGGAAATCAAGTCTCAAATTTATATTTCTTATTTCAGTTACTATAAATCTATAGTTTCAATAATAAAAATTCCTGATAGAATGTGTATAGAAAAGAATCGTCTTAAGATAAAAACAAGGTAGGATAATGTAGCTTTTGGTGAGTGGAGACCCGCCCAATGGTGAGGATCAAAAAATTTAAAATGCTTATAACTCGCGATCTAATTTTCGTAGCGCGGCCAAATTTTGTCTGGTAATTTATTATGAGACAGTGTTAATTTTTTGGTGACAGGAGACCCCCCCATGGTGAGGGTCGAAAAATTTAAAATGCTTATACCTCGCGATCTAATTTTCGTAGCGCGGCCAAATTTTGTTTGGTAATTTATTATGAGACAGTGTTAATTTTTGGTGACAGGAGACCCCCCGCGGTGAGGATCGAAAAATTTAAAATGTTTATAACTCGCGATCAATTTTCGTAGCGCGGCCAAATTTTGTTTGGTAATTTATTATGAGACAGTGTTAATTTTTTGGTGACAGGAGACCCCCCACGGTGGGGGTCGAAAAATTTAAAATGCTTATAACTCGCGATCTAATTTTCGTAGCGCGGCCAGATTTTGTTTGTAATTTATTAAGTTATAGCATAGCTTTTATCGTGGGCTTTGAGCGCGGCGAAAGAATCTAGAAATTCCGTAACGAGAAAAAAAAAACCTAACACTCCGGCTAACTTCGCTTCAGTATGGCAGACTTCGGCACGGTATCCTTCGGTAGACTTCGGCAGACATTGAAGCGGTATTTTTCAGATATTTTGAGAATATCAAGTCTTAAACTTTTGTTTTTTATTTACGCTACCATAAAAGTATAGTTTCAATGATAAAAATTCCTGATTAACCTACATGTATTGAAAGATAATAAAAATATTTTAAACGATATTAACTTCTCATTTGTTCAATACAAGAAAAAAATTTGTTATCGGTCATCACGCTCAAAATGTTTAACTTGAATTAATATCAAAGAGAAAAAAAAAACTGCATAAATAAAAAATAAATAAATAATTATAATTGCATAAGTTGATAAAAAATGTTATGCAATAGCTTTACCGCGGCAGTCCCCGAGTGCCACACGTATTTTTCTTTTATTATTGTCCCTTTTCTTTTTGAAACAAAAAATGTCCCAGGCATTTCTAATGATATGTGTACTTAAAAAATGCATAAAAGGAAAACATATACTATATACGATTGTCTTATATTAAAACATGATATATTATACGAATTTGAATTGGATATCTTTTGTTCTAGTTATAGTTTAAAATCAATAAGTCTTTCCATGTGCATGTTTTATAAAAGAGCATTTCAGACATTACTTGACCAAGTTTCTAATAAATTCGTTTTAGACATCTCTCAATTCAAAGAATTGACATCCTCAGAATATCCTAAACATATCAGTTATAAAATTTCAAACAAAGCATTTATTTAACAAGCTTTAAAATGCGAATGAAAAAACTTCACGAAATGAAAATTAAAATGTAAATAAGCAACATTCCGTACATTTATTATCTAAAAAATCTAATGTGTTTTAGGCAATAGATTTAAAATTAATTAGAAACTGAATGTTAAGCAAAAAACTTTTTCACGATTTGAATAGCATTCGCTTTTCATTAAAGGGTCATTCCATGTCAATTCAACCAGACCTTGTAACCCGACCCACAGGGATTTTGATGAAACTTTGTGTACACACTAATTCTATCATGAAATGATTCCATCAGAAATATTTCCTTCCTAGACCTCATAGTTTGTGAGATATGGGGGGTCCAATTCTTGGGGTTTTCTCAAATCGCACATTTCTGAGTCTGTATTTTGAGATTGCAGTTCCATCTTCAAAAAATTGTCTCTCTGGATCTAAAACATGAAACATCTCAAAAATTTCACTGTAAGAATATAAATAGATGCAGATTTTAATAAAAAAATATTTAAAAAATTTACTTGTAATTTTTAGGATAAAAAAAATTAGCCAAAGTTGACAGTTATGGTTATTTTTCCAAATTTTTGTGACTTCACAAAAAAGGCTGTACACAAAAAGGCAAATTAAATTTCCAATTTCTTTTTGTTTTAAATAAAAGTGTACACTTTGGGCTTTATATGTATGAAATAAAAATGATGTGTTTCGCATGGCTTATGCAAAAATTTTGGGTACTTTCCAATTAGCCGGATGAGTGCTTTATTTTTATATATTACATATGCACACAAAAAAGCAAATGAAATTTCCCATTTCTTTTTGTTTTAAATAAAAGTTTACACTTTGGGCTTTCAATCTATGAAATAAAAATGATGTCTTTCGCATGGCTTATGCAAAAATTTTGGGTACTTTCCAATTAGCCGGATGCGTGTTTTATTTTTACATATGTACATATGTATAGATCTATATAAATACAGATGTATGATACATGTACATATGTATGTATATATACAGTATATTGATATATATATGTATAACACTGGTGCCCGTCTAACCGAAAAGTACCAAATTTTGCCTCGTTTTGAAAATCTGCACCAATTAAGGGGGGGGGGGGAATCTGACTAAGTTTAGCTGTGGTACTTAAATAATTACTGGAGTTTCTATGAGTTACTGAATTTAATGTTATTGGATACAAAAACAAACTGGAAATTTCATTTGCCTTTTTGTGTAGAGACTTTTTCATAAACTCACAAAATTTCGTAAAAATATTCATAACTTTCAATTTTGGTTTACTTTTTCGGCCCTATATAAATCTCTATTAATTTTCCTAATTGCTTTTTTTCACTTGCTTTTAATGCCGCTTAAATGGTTCTCCACATTTATATAATTCATACTTCATTAAGAGCGAAATTCTGTGATGCTCACATATATTAATCAAACTGTTTTCACTTAATTTTTGTTTTATAAATGCAATAGTCCTAACTAATAAAAGTTCTTTTTCTGAATCACAGAGATTATCAATGTAGTCTATTTCTCTGTTATTTGTGTAGCTAGTTTTGTGACATTCTAAACCATTTAATATTACAATACTGCAAGCCTGAAGACTAGTAGAAGGTTTAATATCAGGCTCCATATTACAACAATAAAACAAAAAAGTATTTATACATATCACAAACTATAAAATATGTAACAATCAGAACATATTTTTAGTAGCACAGTAAAAGTTAAATCATTCTTCTATGATAAGAAACAACAGAATGACAATAATTTGATTAACTTGATTTCAAAACATCTGCTTTCATACTAATGAACATTACCCTGCCTTTATCAGAAGGTGTTTATACAAGGCAGGTGCAATTAAATCTTTCAGACTATAGAAACAAATTTAAGTTCTGTTAAATATTTGTGTATTTAAACTTGCCAATATAAATATTTAAACTGATTAAAATTAACCAAGGAAAGGAAATACAAGGTTTTGAACATTTTTTAAACACAAATAATTAATATATAAGCATTCGAAAGAAAGAATGGAAATGCGAGGAGAAAAAATTTTCTATTTTATACTGTACAAAAAAAAAAAAAAAAAAAAAAAATCTGTTTTGAGTTTAATTATTGAAAATAAAAGTAAGAGATTCTTTAGATTATCAAAAACTGCCCATTATTAAATACCGAAATGAAATATATATGGACCATTCACTAAATTTAATGGGGAAACATATTACAGTCAGATTTTTTTTTAATCAGAAAAAAACAAAGCCTAAACTTTACTTTGAGAATTAAAAAAAAAAAACATGCATCAAATAACATTAAATTCAATAACTCATAGTAATTCCAGTAATTATTTAAGTACCACAGCTAAACTTAGTCAGATTTTTTTTCCTCTTAATTGGTGCAGATTCTCAAAACAAGGCAAAATTTGGTACTTTTCGGTTAGACGGGCACCTGTGTTATACATATATATATATCAATATACTGTATATATACATACATATGTACATGTATAATATATCTGCATTTATATAGATCTATACATATGTACATATGTAAAAATAAAACACGCATCCGGCTAATTGGAAAGTACTCAAAATTTTTTCATAAGCCATGCGAAATACATCATTTTTATTTCATAGATAGAAAGCCCAAAATGTAAACTTTTATTTAAAACAAAAAGGAATTGGAAATTTCATTTGCTTTTTTGTGTGCATATGTAATATGTAAAAATAAATTACTTATCCGGCTAATTGGAAAGTACCCAAAATTTTTGCATAAGCCATGCGAAACACATCATTTTTATTTCATAGGTAGAAAGCCCAAAGTGTAAACTTTTATTTAAAACAAAAAGAAATGGGAAATTTAATTTGCCTTTTTGTGTACAGCCTTTTTCGTGAAGTCACAAAAATTTGGAAAAATAACCATAACTCCCAACTTTGGCTGACTTTTTTTATCCTAAATATTACAAATAATTTTTTTAAATATTTTTTATTAAAATCTGCATCTTTTTATCTTCTTACAGTAATATTTTTAGGATGATTCATGTTTTAGATCGATAGAAACAATTTTTTGAAGATGGAACTGCAATCTCAGAATACAGACTCAGAAATGTGCGATTTGAGAAAAACCTAAGAATTGGACCCCCCATATCTCACAAACTATGAGGTCTGGGAAGGAAAATTTTCTGATGGAATCATTTCATGATAGAATTAATGTGCACACAAAGTTTCATCCAAATCCCTGTGGGTCGGGTTACAAATGGGGGAAAAATTGGTTGAATTGACATGGAATGACCCTAAAGTTATATATATTTTTTTTATAAAAACCTTAAATTAAAATTCAATATTTGAAATAGAACAATGCAAATAAAAATTAGTTTAAAAGTTGATAAATAGCATTAAATTAATAAGAATTGAATGCATGAGCATTCTTTTTACTTCTCTTATATAAAGCGGTCATTTTCTGCATTAATATACATTTATATCTATTTGATTGTTAATGGAGATATTTTTCTTTCTGGATTATTGTGTTTTGTTATATATAATAGGAAATATCTAATTTAATAGCAGTTTTTATGTATTTCAATTATATAAAATTTCACAAACATGATTCTTTTTCATGACAAGAAACTATCAGAAAACGATTTTTTACATGCATTAATATGCAAAAAATAAGCCAAAGTATTTGTAAATGCTGTATTGGAATATTGTGACTTTTATATCACAAGAAAATCATATGAATAAGTTTAATTTAAAATTGTAATTGCAA
This sequence comes from Maratus speculifer, assembly GCA_964019185.1. Classification (NCBI taxonomy): domain Eukaryota; kingdom Metazoa; phylum Arthropoda; class Arachnida; order Araneae; family Salticidae; genus Maratus; species Maratus speculifer. Next base: position 42,174,352 of record OZ025297.1, on the reverse strand, counting down.
AATAAACCACGTATTAAACATAGGTAGTGATGCACTGTTATAACACGGACATGCTTAAATTTTTGTTTTAGAAGTGTATTTATTAAAATGACTATGAGATAGCTTTACCATTCCTTCAAATTTCTCTACACTTGAAATCAATTCTTACCCTCAATAAGTACGCAATTAATTTTAATTTAGAAATATTTTGTCTAAAGCTAAATATGATATCAATATATCATATATCATTGAATATGACGATGTTAGGCAACAAATTGATAAACTTATCTTTTCCTCCATTAAAAAAAAAAAAAAATCCTTTCTTTTAAAGTAACTAAAAAATCATGATCACAACAGGATCTACATTACAGTTGAAGTTATAAATATTTCGCCCCTTTTCTCATTTTAGTAATACTTAAACCAATCCCTTAATATAACGGTTACCGAAATCCCAGCACATGTATTTCACTCGTTCCATACCTTATATGGTCATGAAAACCGAATGTGGTTTTCTTATACCAGCTGCTCTACAATATAAATGCTGCATAAGATGTTTTGCGCGTCGTACATATTCGAATATATCTCCTTCTCATGCTACCGTTCCTTATATGGTATCCATTCGCAAAGTTTAGATCGCTTCATGAGCCCCAAAGCCTATCCCACAAAAATTCCTTTCCTTTTTCAAATTCCAATATCAAAGTTTAAACTCTTTTGTCGCCAATTAGCGATTATCTTGTTAATATGCTAAGTACAAAATCTCTCTCTCAGAAGAAAAAATATTGCACGCATATTTTGGCCAAATATCATATACATGCCAAACATTGTAACCTTTGGCGATATCTGACAACTGATGTTATCTTGGTTCTGACTAAAAGAACGGGCACTTTTTCTTGTCCTGGCCCTGCTGTAACTACCAATTATCACGCTGAGCGTCCTACTCTCTCGAAAGGGCAAAAATAAAACTTTACTTTAAAGAACCTGGCTGCATACTTGTCTTTTTGTCGATCTCCTTTTCACGGCATTGATGATAATTCATAATAGACAGTATTAAATCTGCAAGATACCGTAATCATCCAAGATTTCCATTACAAACTTTGGTGCTATAAGACCGTACTTAGCCCGACTAGAGGAGTATGGGCGCTCATAAAATCCGGAGAAATCGCTGCTGTCTATAGCGGTTTCGCATCTTCTCTGCATGGCATGCGGTGTTTTCGAACAACTCAAGATTTATTGCTCCGTCTGTGCATCGCAGGATTCGAGACTTATTCCTTCTTCTGTGGGTCGAAGTGATATTTTGTTGAGAGTCATGAGAGAACAAATAGATGTTTTCAGTAATAGATAAAAAATATATAAGAGTAAGACATTTATAATACTATCTCATTTACGAGCTAGATATTTTTAACTAAGTGCTTTAACAATTTTATTATGGTATCTATTTTTATTATTTAAGTGATATTTTGTGTTTTTATTATTATTTTATTTGATTTTAAATGATTGTGAGTACCTTTGAAATCTTTAGAATTTAGTCAAAGGAATACGTGTGCAATTAAATAGTAGCCCTACACCTACCAATTAACATTTACAAATAGTTTTAAACCCTTTTTTTTGTATTTGTTGCATTAGATCAGCTACATATTTAACTGGTATGGCTAATTCTAAGATTACTTTCAAAACCATCACTTTTGATGGCGATGCTAATTTGGTTGACTTTTTCTTCAACCAAATCAAAACATTAGCCAAAGCACACGGATGGAAGGATCAGGACACCATCCAGTTTCTAGGTAGTAAGTTATCCGGACCTGCACTTACTTTCTTTACTCAGAACCCATCTATTTATAAAGCTGACAAATTAAAATTTGTAGAAAAAGAATTCAAAAAATTCTTTGCCCCCCCCCCCCCCCCCAGTAAAACAACAGCGCTCGTGGAATTTAACAATTTAATAATGCTGCCTCAAGAAACGATTAGAAACCTTGCACACCGAATAAATATTCTAACTACTCGAGTACATGATAACATAAAATATAAAGAAGCCTTAGACAATATTAAATACACAAAACTAATCTCGTGCATCCCACCCCCACTGAGAATTAAATTGCAAGAGGAAAACATTCTCGATTATGACACTGCTGTTGATAGGTCACAAATGTTGCAGGATATAATGCAAAATGAGAATGTGCTACAAACATGTAACACAACAAATCCTGTAGCAGACTCTATTGCTAATCAGTTAAAAATTTTAACTGAAAGAGTCAATGCATTAACACTAACAACCATTCCAAATGAACAAAACATAGACGCAATTCACAGTATAACCCCACAAAATTCAAAACAGCGTGAACAGTATGCGAACAAGGACTTTAAAAGGAAGCATACTGTTTCACCTAAACATAACACACGTAAAAATAAATCTACATCACCACCCGCTTGCCAGCTATGTGCGAAGCGTGGCCACACAGCAAAACATTGTTTTAAATTACGTAGAGCAAATTCGAATAGAAATAAACATAGTTATAAATACGACAATAACTATAAAAGAAATGATAACAGAAATGGTAATTTAAACTACTAATGAGATGTACTTCAGCTGATGGCTTTACATCTCAAAAGAAGTCTAACACATCAGCAACTTCAGACGAATTTCCATGGACTCATGACCCAACACTGCCTACACTCTGTCCAGACAGAAGGGTTAAATCCGTTGCTTCGCAAACAAAATGTGAAGTTAAATTGTCCAAAAATTCTGCATCACAAACAGTCGAAAACAATAATGAAGTAGCTTCACAAACTGTTAACATATGTGATGACAAAGTTGCAGTTATTTGCAATGTAAATAATTCATCCCCAACACTCCCCCTCATAAAGGCCTCCATTGCAAGACATAAAACTAACTTTTTGCTAGATACTGGTTCATCCATTTCAATTATATCACAAGATTTGTTTGAAAAAATTAAAGACGAACTAAAATATAAAAGATTAGGAACAGGCGTCACTATTAAAACAGTTAATTCAGATGTTCAGTTCACTGCATGCATTAAAACTTCTATTCGCATACACCAAAAGTCATTCTCGCATAATTTCTACATTGTTGACATATCGAATTCCGCTAACTTTCAGGGAATTTTAGGCTTTGATTTTATTCACAAAAACAGAATTGTGATAGATATTCATAAGAATAAAATGTCAACAAATGAATTTAGCATACCATTACTTGATTCTGCCTTATGTGAGAATGAAACACATCATCTTGAAACACATGAAATACATCAATCTGAAAAATTCCCAAAAGAAATTCGATTGGAGAATAAACTTAAACTAGAACCACAGGAAAAGAGGTGGATCTCCATAAAAACTGATTCAATTGACCCAAGAAAACATTACTATTTTCAATGTGAAACAAAAAAGAATATAATTTCTTACGATAGTATTGTAGGTGGTCAGAGTTATGAATCAGACAAGGAAGGAACTCAAAACACAACTAGATCCCCACAAAAATTCCAGTTTTATGTTTTTATACAAAATTCATCTACTAAACCTGTACACATAAACAAAAATGCACGAATAGGAACTTTATTTGAAACAATGGACATTATGGACCCGTCACAAAACACAAATTTTCATCAAATTATGAATTCATGTGAAAATGTTTCGAATTTTAATCTTAAATCTCAGGATAACTTAAAGGATTACATTTGTAATTATATTCAGGCATCAAATGAAACATTAAATCAACGTAAAGAAGAACTAAAAATTAGTGACTTTAATTTAAATCATTTACAGGAAGAGAATGCAAAAAGGTTAGGAAAATTATTGCTTGATAATTATGCATCATTTTCCAAATCCATAAAAACACTAGGCCACACAGACAAGGTAGTTCCAAATTTAAAGTTTATAAATGACTATCCCATAAAAACATTACCATTTCCCCTCCCACAATCATTACATAACGAAATGAAAGAGCAAATTCATCAACTTCTTGAAGCAGATATTATAGAACGAAATTGTTCTGAGTGGGCATGTCCCATTTTGCTTGTAAAAAAGAAGACTGATCAGTCTGGAAAACAGAAATACAGACTCGCTCTAGACTTACGTATGTTAAATTCCGTGTTACAAGGCTCATCATACCCCCTACCAAAAATACAAACCATAATTTCAAATTTATCCCCATACAAATTTTTCACTTCACTAGACTTCAAAATGGCGTATCATCAAATAGACCTTCCGGAACAATTTCAAGACCCACTAACCTTTACATGTATCTATGGGACTTTTAAATATAAACGCCTAGTATTTGGTCTAAAGTCATCAAGTGGATTCTTCCAACATTTAATGGATTCTTTAATTGATGAATTGAAAATTGATGGAGTATATTCATATCAAGATGATCTAATATTTGGATCAAACTCATTTGAGGAAACTTGTTCAAAGTTAGATAAAATACTTAAAATCTTAACTAAGTATAATTTAACATTGACTCCAAATAAATGTACATTTCATACATCAGCAGTTGACTACTTAGGGTTCCATATTGAAAACCACTCTATTGCACCTATTCATGCAAACATTGTTAAAATTAACTCGTTTCCCACACCAAAAACTAAGAGACAATTAAAAAAATTTATTGGTTTAGTAACATTTTATAAATCATTGGTGCCATCATTTTCAGAAATTATTCAACCTCTCATTGATTTGACCACTCCTAAAGCTACATTTAAATGGACACAAAAACACCAAGAATTATTCAAAAAAATGCAACAAGTGTTCTTTAGTTCCCCTATGGTTCGCTTACCAGATTGGTCAAAAACCTTTTACGTTAACACTGACGCATCTAAGGTAGCGATAGCTGGTGCATTATTACAGGAACATGAAGGACAATTACTTCCTATTGCATATTTTTCTAAATCTCTTAAACATGCAGAAAAACGTTACCCAGCTTTAAAACTTGAATTAATGGCCATTTATAAATCAGTAATCGCATTTAAGTACTATTTATACAACAGGAAATTTGTAATTTTGTCAGATAGTGCTCCCTTAAAAAAATACAAGAACACATGTAACCCTGCAGATTTAACTACACGTTGGTTAACTGAACTTTCTGAATACACCTTTTCATTCGAACATGTACCGGGATCATCCAATGTACTTGCTGATTATCTATCAAGGTGTACATTTGAAAACAATACCCAAGATCTTAAATCAAATCCTGAACTCCTTAATGACCCTCATGCTTTACCAATTGTAGATAATGATATTTCGTACAGTATCGAAGAATCCAATAACAACAAACCCAACTCAGTAAATTATTTAATTTCAGGCAGAGATACAAACAAGGATCCATTACTTGAAATATCAAACGACACATTTGTCAGTGAGCAAAGAAAGGACCCAAAATTGGCCGAAGTTTACAATGATATTTTAAGAAATGGATCATCAAAAAATTTCCGATGTACTTCATCCATCCTGACAGTAAGGTTCTCAGGACAAAAAAAGAAAACGTATATAATAACACATTTTCGTACCATATTATTGTACCAGACTCACTTAAGGCTAAAGTTTTAACAATTTGTCATCTGTCACACTTTGGGTTAACTAAAACATATGCATTTGTAATAGCTAGATATTTTTGGAAAGGAATGTATACCGACACGTTAAATTTTGTAGCATCTTGTACTAAGTGTATTCAAACAAAACATCACATAACACCACCTGCTCCACTTCAGCCCACTTACACACCAACCCATCCAGGACATACCATTGGGATTGACTTACTAGGACCATTTAAAAACGGACAATCAGTTTTAACGGTAACAGATCATTTTTCACGGCACCTTGAACTCTTTGCTTTGCATACAACAACAACTGACAAAATTGCTAAATGTTTATTTGATTACATAACTACCTTTGGCAGACCTGCCACTATTCTCAGCGATTTAGGTAAGCAACTGACTTCTGACATGTACAACAGATTCAACGATACATTGGGCATAAAAATACTCCATTCCTCAGTAGGTCACCCCCAAAGTAATGCAATTTCAGAGAGAGTAAATAAATCAATAAAATATTCAATTACCACTTTACTTGAAGAAGGCCATTCTTTTGAAAATGCATTACGTATACATAAATCACTATACAACGGTTCCACACATTCTTCCACTAAATATTCCCCCAACTTATTACACTTTGGAAGAGAACTATCTTTATTATTTGATACTTTTGATCAAACTATTAATCAGCCAATCCTTGATAAGGGCATAGAAACTTACCAGTTGCTAAATGATTTGAACTCAATTTACAAAAAAGCATACACTAACATCAAAAATTCACAAGAAAAGAGAAATCAACACTTCCAGAAACGAGCGAAACTAAGAGCAATCTTAGAAAAGGATATAGTGTACCTCAAATCCGTGGATAAATTTAAACCAAAATACACCGGACCTTTTATTGTGGTACATAAATATTCGCCAGTTTCTGTTTCCATTAAGCGTTTACACTCGCCCGATGAATCGGCATTCAGAGTACACATTGACAGGCTAATTATAGCCCCCCCTAGAAATGATCATTTATTTGTGCGTCATGAGGAAAATATAAGTCACCCAGGAAACAGCTCCATAAAATACAACCTAAGATCTCGTTTTTAACACAGCCCATCACAATATTAGGTTACCATAGATTTACAGTAAATGCAGTACATCACACTGATACGCATGTTGTGTTGGAGTTTCCTTTGAGGGAGTTCATGGCTGGTCCAGGTTCTCCATCACAGGGGGCTTCCACATAACAGATATGTCTCTTAATTGCTGGGTTGTCGCCAATATTGTTACTTTTCCATTTCAGTAGTTTTTTTTTTCTTCATACATAATAATAGTAATAATAAAAATAACGTATAACATTGCACATACATTAAATTTTAGTCATATCAAACATAATCATGATGCACAATAAATCTCTAACCGATTATGACAAAGCTGTTTCTCACTACTCTAGGATTGACATTCCCTTTCAGATATATATAAATACCATATGTATCAGATTTTTTTTTATTTTTAATTATGCCCCTTCGAAGTGAAGGCCCGTTCAAAAGTCGCCCAAAGGACCTGTAACTTCATTGTGGTGAGAAACAAAATTTCGGATTGGTGCAGTTCACACCAATTTTACCTAAACTCCCTGTTTTTCTATGTAATACGACGTGCGCTCCTCTGAGAAAGAAAAAGATTTCGGGAGGAGCAGAGGGTCCATGTAATGTGGGCTCTCGCCAATATTCCCACTTCCCATAGGGCTAGGCCATAAGCCGATGCCATCACCTTGTCATTTGACAAGATTTAGGGCAAAACTTTTTTTTATGGATCGCGTGTCGCTTTCTTTTTTTTTGCTTGTCCTGTGTGGATACACGAATTTTTGTTTTTTTCTTATTTTTTTAAACATACTCATTTGTCCCAAAATACACTTCATCCATAACATTTCATTATTTTTCATATTATTATGATACACTTACATGGTTGCAACCTCCATTTCATATTTTAACCTCCATTTCATATTTTTAACCTCCATTTCATATTTTAACCTCCATTTCATATTTTTAACCTCCATTTCATATTTTTAACCTACATTTCATATTTTTACTATCTATTTTGTATTCTTTTAGTATAGATTTTCATATTTGTACCACATAATTCATACTTTTATTATATACTTCATATTCTTCATATTTTATTCGAGATTTCATTTTATCCATAACCTATGTTTTTATATTATTCGTGACCTATAGCTAACATTCTTCATAAACATATATATTATAAACAATTGATGGTACGAACTTCATGACTATTTTACATATTAAACATGCTTCCTTGCATTCGGCGCCTTATCTTTGATTAAAAAAAAAAGACAACATTTATAAAGGAACAATATATGGTATACCTAAAGAAAAAAAAAACAGGAAGAATGTCTTGTTGTGTGCAAAGTTCTAGAAAAAAGCACAAACAAGGCCTGAACTCTAAGTAATAAAAGGCCAATGTGTTCCGGAACGACAGCAACATCAAAATAAATGAACATTAAAAAAAAAGAGAGAGACTCTGAAGATGTATAAGCATATGTCGACATAATGTATAACTGCATAAATTCAAATAGATATATGTAATCAATTCATAATATTTAATCAGCATAATCCTACACTTTTGTATGTAATTCTGAGAGAGACATTTTCGTACCGGGTCCAAAATTTTTCAAACCCAAACCAGCGGGGGAGATATATGATATCAATATATCATATATCATTGAATATGACGATGTTAGGCAACAAATTGATAAACTTATCTTTTCCTCCATAAAAAAAAATCCTTTCTTTTAAAGTAACTAAAAAATCATGATCACAACAGGATCTACATTACAGTTGAAGTTATAAATATATCGCCCCTTTTCTCATTTTAGTAATACTTAAACCAATCCCTTAATATAACGGTTACCGAAATCCCAGCACATGTATTTTACTCGTTCCATACCTTATATGGTCATGAAAACCAAATGTGGTTTTCTTATACCAGCTGCTCTACAATATAAATGCTGCATAAGATGTTTTGCGCGTCGTACATATTCGAATATATCTCCTTCTCATGCTACCGTTCCTTATATGGTATCCATTCGCAAAGTTTAGATCGCTTCATGAGCCCCAAAGCCTATCCCACAAAAATTCCTTTCCTTTTTCAAATTCCAATATCAAAGTTTAAACTCTTTTGTCGCCAATTAGCGATTATCTTGCTAATATGCTAAGTACAAAATCTCTCTCTCAGAAGAAAAAATATTGCACGCATATTTTGGCCAAATATCATATACATGCCAAACATTGTAACCTTTGGCGATATCTGACAACTGATGTTATCTTGGTTCTGACTAAAAGAACGGGCACTTTTTCTTGGCCTGGCCCTGCTGTAACTACCAATAATCACGCTGAGCGTCCTACTCTCTCGAAAGGGCAAAAATAAAACTTTACTTTAAAGAACCTGGCTGCATACTTGTCTTTTTGTCGATCTCCTTTTCACGGCATTGATGATAGTTCGTAATAGACAGTATTAAATCTGCAAGATACCGTAATCATCCAAGATTTCCATCACACTAAATAAGGCCTGATTATACATAGATCAAAATGTGATTTTGACGTCGAACGGAAATGTTACTTAAATTAGCCAATTATTTAACAAGTACGATAAATTTTATAAGTATCATCTAAATTAGCATTACGTGGTGACAAAAATATATTCAATAACTTATTGGAAATTTTCCCTTACCAAGATGACAGCTTCTATGATATAGTTAGATTACATCAGTTTCGATAGAACACGTGTAATAAATTTATGAGCAAATCCAGGAGAACTATATGTCAAAACTTGTGAAATTCGGACTCAACAAAATTATCGGCGATACTAAAATTCGATCACACATTTAGAATTTGCAGATTGACCAGCATACCCAAGTTTTCAAAATGAAAAGAATATTGCCCAGTTAAAGTGATGGCATAGAGCTCACAGGCTTTGCACACTAATTGTATATTACAGCCTTATATAATACTGTCCTTTGAAAAACAAATTAAGGAAGGAAATAGCCTCCATTCCCCTTCTTAATACTTATCCGATGAACATCCAATCATGGAGGCGCCTCATCAGAGTTATCCTATATCTAAGACTTGAACGAAATCTGATTATTTTGCATGGAAATCTATTTACATAAATTAAGGGGAGGGGCATTAGCCCCCGTTCCCCTTCGTAATACTTATCTAATAAACGCTCTATATTAATCACGGAGGTTCCTCATCAGAATGATCCTACACCTAAGATGTGAGAGAAAACTGATAATTCTGCATGAAAAACCGATTTATATAAACTATGAGGAGGGGCATTAGGCCCCGCTCCGCTTCTGATATTTATCGAATGAATTCCAAAAACTAATCAGCGAAGCGCCTTATCATAATAAACCTATATCCAAAATTTCAATTGATTAGGGTATTTTTTGTAAGAGTTATCGCGTTATGCATGCACGAACGAACGTACGTACATGCATGCAGAACGGGCGGGCACATAAGATCTCAGGCTTTGTTAGCCTGTGAGCTAAAAACTATTGTGAAAAACACAAACGAAGTTTCTGAAACCATTTAACAAAAATAAATAAAAACAATGAACATAAGTTACTTTGATTCACATGTGTATTTTAACAGACATAGCATTTTACAGGAAGTATGCACGGCCTGTGTGACAGAATAGCTAGCTACTTACAACCTGTGTTTGAGATATTTTAAAACACATTTTTTAAAAAAATATCTACGAATTAAATATATTCTTAAGATAACAATATAAAAATGATCTGAAATTATATTAAACAGGTCTGATGACATGGCAATTTCAAAATGTTTCTATTATCTCATACATGTTAACACTTCAAAAATCGCTATCACAGGTCCAAAGTTAACTGAAAATTTATGCTAATCATACAATACTAAATATGTGAAATTCTGTGCATTTGTTTTGATAACTGACTATCCTTAAAAGCGAGTAAATACTGAAAAATGCAGGATAGCAGCACTACCTATTGCATCAAAATCATATCAGCAACAACGTCTGCCAGAATATGAAGTTTGTATGACATCTGTGGATTAATTTTTGTGATGCAGCTTTTCAGAAATTCAAAAAGAAAAAAAAATCAGCATAACAAAACTGCTTGTTGAAAGTTTTCCACAAAATAATAATGATAATAATAATAATCCGTACTAGTCCATATCAGGGAATAACAGAATATAAATTTTTAGTATATATTGTTTATAGGTATAGTCTAAAGTCAATGTTTGTTTCACATACATACATATAGACAGACTTACAAAAAGACATGTTTTACGGCATCGATGGTCTCTAAAACGCGTAAATCGGACTAAAACAAGAATTAATAGTTTTCCGCGAGTACAATACTTTCTTCTTCTGAAGATATAAGATACCGAAAAATAAAATTGCTAAAATAAATTAGAGAAAAATAAAATTTACGATCGACAATAAATAAATAAATAAATAAATAAATAAATAAAATGTATACTATTAAAATCTTTCTGCGTATGTGTGTAAGCTCAAAAACTCCGAAAGCGCAAGACGCAAGGCTACAAAATTTGGCATAAGGCTTGCTGATAGAATGACCCATGGACAATAGTAGTAAAAAAAATCAAAAATTTTAAATAGATTTTTTAAATAGATTTTTAACGAATTTTTGCCCTTTTTAATCATTTGGAAAATGACTGTTGTTCTCGGACAAGAATACATATATCTGAGACTTATCCTCGTACGAGTATCTTCTGAGACGTGCTTCTGTTGCCATAATGACAAAAAGTAGTAAAAACTACACAAAAATTAATTACTAAAAAAATTTGAGATACAGCTTTCAAACAAATTAAATTTAAAAGTACATTTTCTTACCTATACGACGGTGTAAAAATTGTAAATGCTAGGAGTAAATGTAAGAAGTTATGTAAATGTTAGAAATTTTTAATTTTCTGTACCGAAAATTGTAAAACTGAAATTTTATTTAAAATTTCTTTATAGTTCGCCCATGAATAATAATGTTTAATCAATGGCGTACGTAATATATAACTCTTTTATTACGCAAGTCACACTTTGATCATCATAAAAATGATGTTTTTTATTTTTAATTTTTTAAAACTAGAAATATTTTGTCTTAAATTTTAGTCATCGAAATAAATCACCTACCCTATTAAACTACGTACGCGTATCTATGTAACCTCAAAAACTGGTCAAACACCGAGTGTTAAAATCTATATCTGTTAAAACCACAGATTGCATATGGCACTCCCAGGGGTGAAACGCTTGTCTCGTGAGCGACCCCCCAAGGGGAGCCAGAAATGCACTCCTAGGGCAAAGACCTTAGAGGGAAAGACATGAAGGCTTTGGAAACCGTAACTAACTGAAACAGTGCAAACAGCACTGCTACGAAACATGCTCAAAGGGGGAGATCCAATCGTAGGCTGGTTCATTGCATCCACCGATTCGCCAAATATTTTTCTAGTAAACCTCCTTGCGCCAACTCCCCCGCGAGAATTCAAAACGCCATTTCTTTTGGCAGTTCGTCTTGAGACTTAAAGATTGTGGGAGATTTTTTAATATGATTTGTTTGTTGTGATATATTTTCTATATTGCAAATAGATAGCCAATTAACACATACAACTGAAAAGTCTTCAGTGAGGCTGAACTTGTTAAATAATAAATTTTATGTATCGAAAGTTCCACTTTCAGTCGAAAACTAACATAACAACGAACAGATTCATCTAGTCTTCTGTAACGTATTGTATGAACTTTGACCTAACTCATCTCCCTCCACGAAAACGGATAGAGAGGGAGGGGGCGCGCACTGCTTTCGCGGGACCGAGGCGGGCAGCGATGACCACATCATTACTTCACATTTTGATAATTATCGCTACTGGTGATAATGCCAAAGCGCGCCAAGTGAATGCTTCTTATCTTTCGCCCCTGTATGAGACTTCTATTGCCCAGCTGTTTGCACTGTTTCACTGACAGCTGTGGATTTACGTTACGCCTACGGAGCCTTCACATCTTTTCCTCTAAGATCTTTGCCTAGGGTACCGTTAGGACGTACCATGGCATCCTCATTGTACTTCTACGGCACCCCATGACGCCCCCATGGGGTGCCAACGGGGTGCCGTGGGGTGCCCATGGGTGCAATTCTTGCTCCCCTAGGGCGTTCGCTCCCGAGACAAGCATATCACCCCTAGGATTGCCATATGCAACATGCGGTTTTAACGGTGTACAAAATTTGGAACACGGGTTACTGGTAAAGTGTCCACACTGTAGAAAAATTCTGTAACGTTACTAAACTTTTTTCTAGAAAACTGGGATTCCTAGACCTTTTCCTGTAACGGTAACAGCAAAACTTCAAGTTTCAGAGTCGATTACATGAAATTTTCATGTTACCGTAACATGAAAAGTTCTTGGAATCCCAGTTTTCTAGAAAAGGTTTAGTAATTTTACCGATTTTTTTTTTACAGTGTAGAATGATTGAGCAAAAAAATTCGTCTTTTTTGTTTATGTTCAACCTGAAATTTTGCGAGTTCTAACCATCACTAAACGCTCACTGCAATGTAAGATATACATATTACGTACGCCACGCTGCAGTACTAAGAAGCTGTATACGATAGTTCTTCTACCTCGCATGAAAATATTTAAAGAATATTTAATTTCGCTTGCTTGCTACCTTTTTTTTCGTAAATTGTATACACAAATTGTATATAAATTATATTCATACATTGTATCACAAATATTTAATAAAAATATTTTATTATTTCCCTTATTCCAAAGATTTTGTTTTATCGTCTGCTGCCATAGCAACATGATAAATTAAAAGAAATTCACAGTAATCGAAAAATATTTTTCTAAATCGAATAGTCATTGAACAGCTCAAAACTTTAACAGGGAAATTCTTTTTTCTTCTTTAGATATTTTAAAGATGTTTGTTGTCATTACGTTTTTATGCTATTTTTCTATTCATCTGTCTAGAAATTAAATTCTTGAACTCTCGTGCGTAGATCGCATTAAACAGCTAGCATATAAATAAATAAATATCGCTTATGAGATTATCTACTATAAAAAATTTATTTAAATTCCAAATTGAAACATCCATTTCTAATTTTGATAAATAATATGAAATATTTAATAAATAAATTAAAATGTAAATATTTTATATATAAAAGTACCATTGATAAATTATATATTATATATATAACACATAAAGTTTCTATTTTTGGAACTCTTTTACAATTTCATTTTTTATTAATATAGAGAAAAAAAAAGTCTATCTATTTCCTACAAACTCTCTTAAAAATTTTACTCTAGTTTGAACAAAGTTTTGGTGCTTAGTAGCTGCCACCATAAGATGGTGAAATCTCGAACCAACATTTGGAGCTTCCTAGTTCAACCTCGTTCCAATCATTCGAACTGTCCTTCAATAGGAGCCCCAAATATTGGTTCAAGATTTCACCATCTTCCAGTGGCACTTTTGAGCATCAAAATTTGGTTCAAATTAGGACGAAATTTTTAACAATGTATGTCATTAATTGAATTGGAAATAAACAAAGATGTTACAAATTAAGCTTAGTAAAAAATGTTCTATGCTGTATTCTTTAAGTGAAAAGTAGACATGAGAACCTAAAATATAATAATTCAGAATTTTATTCGTTTCACTTATAGTCATTTCAGTGAAAATCACTTGCTTACGATAACTTTTCTTCAGACATCCGTCATGTAACAGGGAAACGTATTTCAGATTAGCTTATGGTTGACACAAGAACGATATCTAGTACCAATCTTAAAACTACTAGCCGCCCTTGACGACCAGTTTGGTCTCCCTTGATGTATACTAAGCATTAAATATATTGTTTTTATTCATAATTTATTTTAATTGCTTATTTGTTTGCCAAATTAGAAGATTCTGCTAGAGAAATAGACACAGATCTTATATACCCACCAATTTGGCGCGATTGAACAAAATGACAATTATGTGTTCCTGACATTCTAACCCGGCTATTGTTATTTATTTATTATTAAACTGTTTGTTTGCTTTTAGTTTCTTTTTTTAAAAAAATATTCTATAATTATTATTAATTTTTTTAATTATTATTTCCTTTTTAAAATATTAGAAATTAGTTTAAAATATGTATGTAATTAGTATTTGAAGTTTTAGATAATTGGCGTCAAAAAAATATCGCTTCAATGTAGTGAATATATTACATCTGTGCTGATAAATCACGAACTCAGTATTTTTATTCTAGGCCGGCTCGGATAATAAATCTCCAAATATTATACCCGTGGCATTTTTTCGTATTTCATTAATTATTTAAACTATAATAATATAATCCTTTCACTCATTCCCTTTATAATACATAACTTTAATTTGAAACTGAAAAGTTTAAAATTCATAACTTTATTTATATTTTTAGAAAAGAGAGAAGAAAAAAATAAAAATAATGATATTTTGAAGCTCCATAATTGCAGCAAAGAAATAAAACATAAATGAATCCAATTTACCACAACCTGAATCTTACCAAAGGACTTTTGCACAGTAATCTATAAAATGTATTTCATTTGGATGTTGCCATTAAACAAATAATCGTGATTTTTGTGCCACATACGTCAGCGTAATATATATATATATAAATTTAAATGTAATATAAATTCATACTATCTAAAATTACACAAAATTTTTATTTTTTCCATTCCTTTAGAATTTTTAATATTAACTCCTTAATTGTCGCTTTCTTTTCCGTTCAATAAATTGAAAATATCAATTTTTTAAATAAAATATTCGTAACATTTAGTCTAAACATTTCCGCCTTTAAACAGTATGAAATTTTTTTTTTAAATGTGGTGTTAAAAAGCTTTAAATGATGACTTAAGCAAACTCGTCTTGCCCGAACGGTGTACGGGCAAATCAGTTAAGGAGTTAAAAAAAGTATTTTTTTTTTATTTCATTAGTCCAACTTGAAATAATTTTTGATGTTCCGAATTAATTTCATTAAAAAATCATTACTCTGTTTTAAAAATCAATAGGATACAGAAATACTTAAAATATAAATTTCGTACTTTATTCGTTTCGTTAATGGGCAGTTCAGAGAAAATTACTTGCTTTAGATAGCTCTATTTCAGATTTAATTCAGAGAAAACCGTTTCAGAAAACTTTATGGCTAAAACTAGAAAGCTATCAATTACCAATCATAAATTCTTTGAAGAATCTTGTAAATCTTCAAAATATGTACTTCTAAATGTAAAGAAATATATCAAGTATTTAAATATTGTGGCCTTTTTCAGTATAAAAAAAATGGTATAGATAAATTAGTGTAATATCAAAATGTATTATGTCTATATATTTAAAATACACTGTTAAAAAAATAAATAAATAAAATAAAATAAAATAAAATAAAATGTAATTTTACTGACGCAAAATTGATGAAATTTGTATGCTTACTAACATTTTATCTATACACTATACAAGAAAAGATATAAATCTACAAATCTAGTTTTTGGAAAGCTACAGAAATCTGTAACTTGACAAACGAATCTACTGAAATGACAGTTATCTTACAATTTTTTTTTTTTTTTTTTTTTTTTTTTTTTTTTTTTAACCTGGGTTGCAATTACATAAAAAAATTCCAAGAATCCCAGTTTCCTAAAAAATTCTTAGTAACATTACAGATTGTTTGATTTTCAGTGCAAACTTGTATCTGTTACATGCTATTACCGTTACATAAAAAGTTCCAGGAATCCCAGTTTCCTAGTAAACTTTTAATAATTTTTATAGAGTTTTTTTTTACAGTGTACATTAGACATTTTTTAAATGATACATTTATTCAATTTGAAATAAATTGCGATGTTACATTAATTAATCTTATTTAAAATTATTTAATTTCATAAAAAATATCCAATACCTTTTTTTCTAAAAGAAACAATCGACAAAAATGTTCGGAATACGCGCACAAATTCCATCAATTTTATTTTTGTCGTTAATAAGATATTTGTTTTGTTAATGGCATTTTAGAAAAATATACTTTCTTTTAATAACTCTAACTTTTTTTCAATTGCAGAAAATAAATACGCAATTATTTATACGTAAAACTGGAAAGAAATAAATTACCCAGCATATATTTTTTTTTATATTAATTGCTGAACATATGTAATGCTAAATATTCAGAAATGTTTCAAAATATATTAGAATATTATTTATTATTTGACAAATAGAAATAATTGGCATAAAAAAGTAATTTTTCTAATATATTTACATTTCTTTACCGGAATGAAAACAAACATTATCTACCTCCGAATAGAGTTGTGAAAATCTTTTTATTTCCGGGTTTATTTCAAAAGTCAAGTTTCATTCCAAAATATCCTTGTTTATTTCTTTAAAAACTCGTTTTCTTCCCGATTTGGGATAGCTTTACGATTCTTTATTTTTTTTATGTATTAGAACTTTTGATTACATTTGGAAAAAAGCGTGCCCCTTCCCTCCCTCCAATTTTAGACGCGCCTTCATTTTTATTCTGTGTTATAAACAACCTTTAATTTTTAAATATATTGTTTTTTATATTTCCTTATTATGTTCCACCCCCTCCCCCCCCCAAACAAAATGTGATTTCATTCTTTATTTTATAATTTTTATTCATATGCTATAAACTATTTTAAGGTTTAAAACAGGTCGCATTGTTATAATTCCATTTTTTTTTTTTTTTTTTTTTTTTTTTTTTTTTTTTTTTTTTTTTTTTTTTAGAAAACCGCGATTTGTTATTTCCACATTCCACCCCCAAATATTGTACTCTATTAATAGCGTACTAGAAATCTGTGTCGGAATAAAACTTCACTAACAGCGTAACAGTAGATAGATTACTCGTGGGGGTGGTGGCCTTAATCAGAAATGTAATATATTTTATGTCAGTGGGTTAATTATATATGTTCTGTAAACAATCAAAACTTATTTGGGTTCAAAAATCTTCTAAATATTCTTGAATTTTCTTTTTTAAAAATTTTATTACATACTTAGAATTATAGAATAAAGAAATATTGAATTCAAATTATTTACATACTATGTACAAAATGTATAATATGTACAAAATATAAATGCTTTTACCTTGATAATTTTTGATCATCATACTAAAAACTGGAAAGATGATCCTTTATGCATTTCTGCGTGCCTTTTCATAAAATTAACATAATTCTTCAATAAAACTCAAGACACGCACGACACAAAAAAATATAAACATTCTCTCTAAAAAGTTCTTTTACATTCCATCAAAAATTGATGCCAACTTTTTTATCTAAACTTTTAACTCATCTCGTAAGATAAAAAATATAAAAAGCAAAGCAGACGAAAAAACAGCTTCGCTTCCATAGCAACGAGTCGCGTCTTATAAATAAATTAAATATCACAATTGCAAATATGCAAACGATTTTCTGTGAATAAACTGGGATAACTTAATTTATCAATTCCTAACATACTCCCACCTTTAATTTAGGCGGAAGCCAAATTAAACTTAAGATCACTTTTGATCAAATTAAGCCCTAATTCAAAATAAAAAATATGCAAATAAATGAAGATAATAACTAAACAATAATAAAATAATAATGAAACATTTAGAGTTCTAGAAAAATCATTTCAGAGTTCTAGAAAAATCAGTTCAGAGTTCTAGAAAAAGTCAGTTCAGAGTTCTAGAAAAAGTCAGTTCAGAGCTCTGGAAAAAGTCATTTCAAAAGTCTCTTTACTTACTCTGCCACTTCTAGATGTACTGTTTCTCACCATTCACCCCACCAAGCTGCTGCTGGATGGATGATTAATAGGACTCAGTTCTTTCAATTAATAGGAAACAGTTCTTTTGAAGAAACTATTGCCTTCCAATCCAATGATTTAAAAAGGTTGTTGGTTCCTCTAAAATTTGAGCCATTATCAGAGTATATAGTAGTCGGCCTTCCTCTCCTGCATATAAATCTTCGAAGTGACTGAATGAATCCTTCCGTTGAGAGACTGGATACAAGTTCCAAATGTATTGCCCTATATACTGCACATGTAAAAAGTACAACCCAAACTTTAGATCTTTGCTTTACGAAGAGAGGGCCAAAAAGATCAGCTCCAACAACTTCAAAAACTTTGGAATCTCTGACTCGATCTAGAGGTAGGTGGATTGGAGGTGTAGTATATGGCTTTGCAGAGTATCTTTTGCATCTGTAACACTTAGACAATTGACTTCTAATGATGCGTCTAGAAGAAATTATCCAATATTTTTCTCTCAAAATGGATCCAACTGTTTGAAGTCCAGCATGACAATTCTTTAAATGACATTCTTGAATCAGACAATTCACTACATGATGTTTCGATGGTAATAAAATTGGATATCTGAAAGAAAACTCGTCATCTCGCTCTAATATCTTTGTTTTTACTCTTAACAAACCTTCTTGATCTTTCATAACCTTTAATCCTTTTATTGCATCAGTAGTATTACCAAAACTTTCAGATTGTATTATTGACCAGAGCGACCTTTCCGCATCTTCTTTTTCTTCAATTGACAATTCTGATGGAAAACATATATTTCTGTTTCTGCACTTCATTATGAATCTCTTCACCCAACATACGACATTAATAAATCTACCAAATTTTGAAATTCTACTATATATCATAAATTCATGTGAGTTAGAACATAAAAGAGTAGGTACTGCAGTTTTCTTCTTTTCCATCATTACTAATTCTTCGCTGGGGCTTGTTTCTGAATGTGGCCAATTTTCTTCTGATAACTTTAACCATTCTGGTTCCTCCCACCATCTCATCTTCAGCAGCTGTTTAGGACTACATCCGCGAGAAGGTAGATCAGCAGGGTTGAGATGACCAGGTACGAAGTTCCATTGTTGAGATTCGAAAAATTTACAAATTTCTCTAACTCTATTGCCTACAAACGTTCCCCATTGATCATTTCTTCGAATCCAAGCGAGAACAGTCGAAGAGTCGGTCCAATACTTTACTGGTATGGAAATACAATTAAAGGATTTCAAGACAAAGTTAGTCATGATTTCTGTAGATTTTGAAATAAAATTTTCTAGTTCAGGCACATTGTCGACTGAAGTAACGCAGTTATCTATATAGTATGATTTCATAAGCTTCTCAGCTATCTGTTTGTTTTCTTCATCAACATTACTCAAATGATATCTTATAACTGCACCTAGCAAAAATGGGCTACAAGTTGCTCCAAAAACTACTCTATTGTGTTGATAAACTTGAAATTCGTCAGGACTCTTCCACCATAAAAATCGCAAGAAATGCCGATCTGATTCTTTGACTTCAATTTGAAGAAATGCTCTTCTTATATCGGCTACTACCCCAATAGCTTTCTCACGAAATCTTATTAACACTGCAGGAATTTGTTCGATGAGGTTTGGTCCTTTAAAGAGGCAATCATTTAAAGAAGGAGACCTCCCTACCTTACACGATGCATCAAAAACTGGTCGAACACTTGTAGTAAGACTATCTGGTTTGATGACGGGATGATGAGGTAAAAAATGTCCTGGAATCTTGAGTGCTTCATCTGGTACTTTACTTATAACGCCTTCTTCTTCCCATTCATAGAAAACTTTAGCATATTCTTCAAACATTTTCATTGATTTTAATTTCTTTGTTGAATTTATCAATCTTCGTTCAGCTATGTGTCTATTTGAGGGAATCTCACGTTTGCCGTTAATCCAAGGAAGACCTACAATATAGCGACCTTCTATATTTCTATCAACTTCTTTTATAAAATTATCATGAGCGAGTTCTTCTTCTTCTGCTTTAGACAAAGTTTGACAGGGATCTGTTATACCAATTGTCTCTAACTTCCATAATTCTGGAATCTTCATATCTTTTAAAGCTAGGTTCGTGATAAACATATTTCCATAATTTAGGCAAGACTGTGATGTACTTTCTAAACGACCACAAAGTGTCCATCCAAACTTCGTCTCTATTGCTGTAAGACCGCTCTTTAACTGTTTTACTCGACCTGTAAGAAGTTGTCCGTAGTAATCGCTTCCAATCAAAATTTCAATTTTTGGACTTCCTGCTCCTAAATCTGTGATCCATAGTTTATTTTGTTTAAGCTCTTTAATTACTGATTCTTTTGGTATCCGAGGAATATAGTTACAAATTATATCTTGATTCAAAAGTTCTAAGACTTCTTTCGTTTGTTTCTGTCTATCAGAAGAACTTAACTCAACTTGGAATTTATTGTGAGATTTAGCTTCTGTTTGCGTACCACCAAACAAAGTGTGTACAATAGCTTCAGAAGAAATGGGATGTAAACCTAACTCTTCAGCTGTACCTTTTAAAATATAGCTCTTTTGCGACCCACAATCAAGTAACGCTCGTACTTTCTTTGTTATTCGACCTTTAATAACTATTTCTAAAGTCATAAGGGCTACTTCAGCAGAACACTGCTTACTTGCTATGGTGCTTTGAATAACTTCTGGGGTCTTAACTGTATTTTCTGGTTCTTTACACATTGAAATTTCAGGGCATAATAACTCGGTATGGGGTTTAGAACAAACGTGGCAACGAATAAAAACTTTGCAAACTTTAGCGTGGTGACCAAAACGAAGACATTTTAAACAGCAATTTTTATTCTTAATTTTGGCCTTCCGTTCATTAAAGGAAAGAGATCTAGCCCTAACACAGTCCTTGCTTTCATGAGATTTACTGCAAAATAAACAAAGGCGTTCTTTTGCGCTAAATAGCCCTGCCGCAGTAGGTATTTTACTTTCTGCTTTTCTTAACTTTTCTTTAGGTTTGTCTTTAAAGCCCAGCTCTATAAAACTCGATTTGGCTAATTTGAATCTTTCCTCGTTTGCAACTTCTTGTTTCAGAAATTCCATCAAACTTACTATATTTGCTTTTGTTGACAATGCATTATTATTACTAACAGTGTTTGATGTGATTGAAATATTATATCGCTGCCATGCTTTTAATACATCTTCCGATAAGCTAGATTCTATCATGGGATAGAGCCACGCCGAATTGCTTTCTAAACTTAAACCCATTGATTCTAACGATCTTAAATATGCCTCGACTTTCGTGAATAAATCTGATAAGGGAAGTTTATCTTTGCCGTGCGCCTGTACATTAGCTACAATCAATTTTAGGAATTCTCTAACGTACACTTCTATTAGTAAATCTTTATTTCCAAAACGCTCTTGAAATGCCTCGACAGCTTTGGGGTAATTAACTGCGGTCATTGGATAGCTCTCTAACAAGCGCCTGGCACTGGTTCCAGGTTCTACCGATTGGATAAGATACTGAAATTTGTCACTATTATCCAAATCTATGTCTTCATGAATTTTCTGAAACTGAGACCAAAATGAAAGATAATTTATTAACTGCGAATCGAATGGCTTAATATTTAGTTTAGGTAATTTATAATGCTTTGATTTGGAATAACCGTGATCTGTGCTTTTTTCACTATCATCTTGATTACGTTTATTTGTACCCAATGCTTCGCTAACTTTACGCTTAATGGTAATAAATTGATCTGAATAACTTTCATTTTCCACTACTTCATTTTCAATAGCCTCTTCATCGCATTTATCATCATCTAACATGAGTTCAATTATAGCTTCATCAATAGATTTAATTTCATGAATCAAATTTTCTAATTTACTAAAATCGTCTGAAATTTTACCCTTATCTAATGACTCGCTGTTAATTTCTTCATTCAAAACATTCAAAGTTCTGGTAAATGACGAACGTAGTGGTGTACGCTTTTTCTTTAGCTTATTCATCATCGAAAAATTAAATAGTAATGCACAGCTTATGAAAACACTATACGCTATAAAAACAATTCAATATCTCAACAGTATTATTCAAATGTCCCTGTTCGGGCGCCAGATTTGTTCTGTAAACAATCAAAACTTATTTGGGTTCAAAAATCTTCTAAATATTCTTGAATTTTCTTTTTTAAAAATTTTATTACATACTTAGAATTATAGAATAAAGAAATATTGAATTCAAATTATTTACATACTATGTACAAAATGTATAATATGTACAAAATATAAATGCTTTTACCTTGATAATTTTTGATCATCATACTAAAAACTGGAAAGATGATCCTTTATGCATTTCTGCGTGCCTTTTCATAAAATTAACATAATTCTTCAATAAAACTCAAGACACGCACGACACAAAAAAATATAAACATTCTCTCTAAAAAGTTCTTTTACATTCCATCAAAAATTGATGCCAACTTTTTTATCTAAACTTTTAACTCATCTCGTAAGATAAAAAATATAAAAAGCAAAGCAGACGAAAAAACAGCTTCGCTTCCATAGCAACGAGTCGCGTCTTATAAATAAATTAAATATCACAATTGCAAATATGCAAACGATTTTCTGTGAATAAACTGGGATAACTTAATTTATCAATTCCTAACAATATATATACTCTGAGATTCACCACTAGTTTGCATTCAGTGGATTTTTCAATACATCTCTCGTGACTTTAACAGTTACCTGACACTAGAATGGCCATGAGCGGTCGTTTTGACAGCTAAAAAATTATTATTATTTTTTCGTTCGAAACAGAAACTTTATTATAAAAATAGTTTAAAAGATACACAGAAGAGAAACATAAAATGAAAAAAAAACTAATTTATATCAAACTAGTGGGATTTTTTAAGTCTAAAATTTTCGTCCTTTTTAGTGCTGAAACCCATCTGCAAAAACGAGGCACGGACCCTGGCGGTGATGCAATTTTCCGATATATTTTCGAAACGCTTGTAGCACAATGCCAAGTATAAACTTGGATCAAGAGTTTCATTTTAGCTACACTGTAAAAACAAAAGACTTTTATCAGGTTGAATTTGGTTTCATTAAATGATAAATGAAGCTCCATTATGCGCTGTTTTTACTGTCACCGAATTAAGTCGATAAAAATTAAATGAAGATTATAAAAAAAATATATATATACAGGATAGCAATACCTGATATTCATATTCTTCATATCCGTTTGAAATGTTATTTTATAGAGAATTATACTTTTCTAGTATATATAGTTATACCAAACACTACGTTGTATAATTTTTTACGAAATCTTATTATACATTTAGCAAAGATTGTTTTAAAAAAATGCAGAATACCCGTTCATTTGGGGTCACCCTGTATGTGCAGACGTATTTCCAAGTGGTACATACCATTCCATATATTTCAGAAGGACTCGTGTGTGTACATCAACATCTACCGCTATTATTTATAGTATGCTTATATTTTATCTTTAAAAATCAAAGAAAATAAATATAAAAAGAGTAGTATTTCACTGAAAGACGTCTTTCAAAGGAAACTTGTCAGAGCGTGAAATATTATGTAAAGTTCTTTTCGAATAAAAGAAAATTCAAGAAAACACAAAGGTCTTTTAAAATAGAACGTCTTTTTGGCTTCACACATTGGTGTCGAAAGAAATTTGCATGGAATTCTTAAAATGAATTATATTTCTATAATAGACGTCAGAAAAGTAAAACAATATTCATTATTATATGCTTATAAATATTTTTCTTAAAGTTCTACTTTGATGTACTATGTAAATAGATAAATGTAGAATATCAACATCTGATTTTGAGATTATTTTGATTGGTAAGGTATAAATACACTGTAAAAAAAAAAGGGTCGATCTACTAAAAAAACTTTAGGGATCCTCGTAATTACTAAAAAATTTTTAGTAATCTTAGTCGGTTACTAGAAAATCTGTAAGAATTACTAGAAAAAAGTTAGCAATGAATAGAGTTAATAGTTTTATATATTTTAATAGCTATTACTAAAACTCACTTGGCGTGGCCTTGATAGCATTGTGGTTATAGTAACGGACTCCAGTCTGAAAGGTCCCAAGTTCGATACTGGACAGAGCAAATATGCCCCGAATGTATGTAGTGTAAATACTCGTTAATAAATGATTATGAAAATCCTGTCGGATCAGTTAGAAATGTTTGGTGCTGCCATCTATTGCAGTATTGCCGAAAATCTTACGCTTCGGAAGTCTGGATGGAGCTCGAAGGAACCTCCTGCCCTTCGGGCGCACTTAATGGTTATTAAAAATAATTTTGGAGCTATTACAAAAATTTGCTTGGTGGCTCATACTAAAAATTTTTAAGTTAGTTATACAAAGAATTAGTTGTATTAGTGTAGAATTAGTTGAATCAGTTTACAAAAGAAATGCTTGTTTCACTTGCAAAAAAAAAGTTTGTAATGGTTACTAAGAAATTCTGTGGAATACAAATTTACTAAAGAATTTTTAGTAACCTCTTGAATTTTTTTTTTACAGTGTAAGAGTGGAAATATAAGAGAAATCACAAACTGTTACGTAATTAAAAGGAATTTTGAATGTACGTCGAATATGTTCATAAATTAAGTTTTATGTTTGTAGATATTGTGCATGATATTTTTTTTTTAATTATTACAGAAAACAGCGTATTTGTATAGATGTACTTTTCTTAAACTTTTAAAATAATAGAAAAGTCGTTAATTCCTGCTTAGAGAAAAAAGAGCAAAGTTTATAGTATATCTATATTTATAGCATTATATGCTTTGTTTATTTAATCTCATGAAGAGTTAATATCTTAATGTATCCGAAAAAGTTTAAAATGTAATTTTCGATCAAAATATTGATTTTTCCATTTTTCAATAACATTAAAATTTATTGTTTTACCTATCGAAATCTGCTTAAATTTTTCTTTATATCTAAATAGACATTTAAAATTACATCTATTACATCTTTTGAATTGCGTTTTAAAGTTATTTTTAGCTTTTTTTTCTCAAAATGAAGTTTTTCAAATTTTTACTATACTCAAAACATCCTAAAACAAAAACTTCTGCATGAAATACCACGAAATTTGCTGTACATCTTTTACAAATATTTCTTAATTAAATAGACTTCACTTATGATAATATATTAAATAGTTTTATATTTACACTGGTATAAATGACAAACTTGAGAGAAATTTTAATAATTTATCAGTACATTACTATATTAACTGCCATATCATCTGCAATAGAGATGCAAATATGATACGAGTAATTTAAGTCCTGGAGAAAGTGTTTCAGTTTATTATGCAAGATACAAAATGTTAATACATTAGTTATCACGTTTCGCAGAAATGTAAATTTTTTAGATAATTTTGACTATTATTAAATATTTATAAAAAAATAATTGATTATTGCTATTTTTTAATATTTTTTTATAGATTTTTTTCAAAGTTATAAAATAATTGTCATTATAAAAATGAATAACAAGAGAAGACTTCAAAAAATCCTTTCCGAAGCAGTGTGGATACCTTAAGTAGTCTTGAAATATGAATTAATAGACTTCCAAAATAAAATGCATATAATTTTAATTTTAACACACACACACATACATATGTACAGGGTGTTTCTAAATTCATGGTACAAACTTTAAGGGCTGATAGTACACATCAAGACAAGCAATATTAAATAGAAAACTAACGGTCCCAAACGTCTTCCGAAGGAGATAGGTTCCATTAAAGTTTAGGGTCCGAAAATTCAAACGATTATAAAAAACAGAAAAAAATGGTCGATTCGTTTACGGTTTTCACTAAAACTATTCTTTATGTCAGTATTGTCTTGAAACTAAATTATAAATATAAATTTCAAAAATGCCAATAGAGGGCTCTATAGACTTTGGAGCAGCGACCAACTATTTTTTACCGTTATTTTTTGCATCTCATTAAATTTTTTTTCGCAAACGAATCGACCAATTTTTCTGTTTTTTATAATCATTTGAATGATTGAACCCTAGATTTTAATGGCGCCTATCTCCTTCGGAAGACGTTTGGGACCCTTAGTTTCATGTTTAATATTGTTTGTCTTGATGTGTACTATCACCCCTTAAAGTTTGTACCATGAATTTAGAAACACCCTGTATATATATCCCAAGCGAGACTCATGTGATGATGCGTGGAAAGAACGAGGTGTTCTATAGATTTCAACCATGGCGAGTTCCATCCATTTTTAAGGCAAAGCTCAGGGAAGCTTGATTATGCTATCTATTATTCGGTTCTACTATTAAATTTGAATGTTACGTATATACTTTACGTTTATTAAACCTTATTTATATTTTGAAGAATATTTGTTTTGCTTAAATCATAAGTTATTCACTTAAAATCCCACAAGTTTTGGGGGTTCGTTGCTAGGATTTGCATGATTTCGATGATTTAGATTTGAATTTGAATTTCACAATGGAAGCTATTTTGTACTAAGAATAGAAGAAGTCTAAGAAAAATGTTTTTTTTTAAACTAAAACGTATAATATAAAAAAAAAGAAACTGCTTGTCTTATGTGTAATGTTTAGAAATTATCCGTAATCAAGCCTGCAAGATAGTGTAATATTTTGTTTTGTTGAAGTGTAAAAATAATAAAGGATGTCCATTCTGAATAAAGCAAGAAAGTCGGATTTGTTTACATTGTGTGATGACCTAGGTATAGTTGTGCCTCAGAGTCCAAGAATCATAAAGAAGAAAGAAGGCTAGAAGCCGAAAAAGAAGAAAGAAAGCGAGAAGCCGAAAAAGAAGAAAGAAGGCTAGAAGCAGAAAAAGAAGAAAGAAGGCTAGAGGCAGAAAAAGAAGAAAGACGATTAGAGCAGAAAGAAAATTAGAGATGGAGTACGAAATACGAAAAATTGAGCTTCAAGGGAATATGACAAACATAAGTGACGGTTCGACTGTAACCGGTTCAGGTAAGCAACCAGATTTGTCTAAATTAATTTCACACTTTTACGGGAAGGGTGATATTAGTATCTATTTAGCTTTATTCGACAGATAAATTTCTCAGAGAATATAAGAAAAGAAAATTGGTTAATGCGCTTATTAAGTTTAATTCCGCTAGAAATTGTTAATGTTTTAACTAGAGAACCAGAAAATTAAAAAAAATAACTACAATTACGTAAAAAACTTCTGAAAAGATTCAAATTGACGTCAGAAGAATTTAGGCAAAAATTAATGTCGCATAAGAAAGAAAATTCAGCCTAATAATATTTAACGAGAAAAGCACGGACTTGTATGGTTAAAAACATTGTCGATTCGTTACATTAAGTATTCCGACGAACACACTGAAATTTATCTTACAACAAAAACAACAACAAAAAAAGACCTATAAATTGTGTTTGCATTATTTCAAATTTTCTTTTTCCTGCGATAAGTCAACGACAGGCCACTGCGGTTTTCTATATTCACACATATATTTTTATTTCAGAAACAATTTTTATCGATAGCTCAAACAATTTATATTTAATGCATGAATTTAATTTATATCTTGTCTTAAAGCAAAACTTATCGATCTTAAAGAACCGTTTCCGGAATGCGCACATATTTGCAATTGATTTGCCGTCTCAAATTTTGTGAGCGCTACTTAGTGTATCAAACTTTAAAGAACACGAACAGATTGTATTACACGAATTCCACAATCAAATTTTATTGATTTTTACGCCTTTAAATGGTAATTTCTTATGTCAAATAAGTTTCTTACGAGTACAAAAAATGATAAACCAATGTAAACAGCTTTAAGTTAGATTTCGACCCTTATTTTGTTTAACAAAATTGCACACATCACCATTTCTCCCTGGTGTTGAGCATTTAAACATTTTTTTTTGGCGAGAAATAAATTTTCTTAACCTCTTTTAAACTATTACCATGCATCAGTACTTTTTTCTTGGTGTAATAATTTAAACTATCATGTTTCATTAACTTGTTCTTTAAATTAGCAGATTGTGCAACTGCCTCATCATTAAGAAAAAATTCAATTATGACATCATCGTAGTCAGGCTTGTTTGGTCTTGAATACTTGCAGGCTTTAAATAGCAGATGTGCTTATGTGTTGTTTTTATTTATTATCTTCAATGAAAAAATTTTTATAATGTTCTTTAATTCTTACTTTTAAATTGATTTATGATGAATGTATTTCTAGAAAAGTTCATAAATTTAGCTTTTTACGAAGTAATGAAATTTAGTATTCTAATACTGTAACTCTAAACAATATGCTTTTTTTTTGTGTGTGTGTGTGATTTAATTTAAAATATTTTGTGAATGTGAAACAAAAATATTAGAAAAATATCTTTCTTTTATATACTACCTAAATACTTTTATGCTTTCTAAAATCATACAATATTATTTATAAAATCACATTATAACCTGTTTTCTTTTTAAAATAAAAAATCTATATAGATATATTGATTTTATCTTGTTTTAAGTAACATTTAAAATGTGTTCAGCAAAAATTAACATCATTTATTAAAATGTGTTATAAAGTAAATCATCTATCAAAGGAAAGCAATTTACTTTATAAAACTAAGACCAAATATAATAAATTTTAAGTATATATATATATATATATATATATTAAAGAAAACTGAGTATCGATTATACA
Organism: Maratus speculifer; assembly: GCA_964019185.1. Classification (NCBI taxonomy): domain Eukaryota; kingdom Metazoa; phylum Arthropoda; class Arachnida; order Araneae; family Salticidae; genus Maratus; species Maratus speculifer. Next base: position 42,145,400 of record OZ025297.1, on the reverse strand, counting down.
ACTCTTTTATCAAATACAACACTTTCAAACAAACTAGAAATCTAAGCTTTCATTCAAGAAGCAAAAATGCAGTTTCGAAACAAAAAAAAACTATTTCTAAATTCACGTATAACAATACAGGTACATTGACTTGTATCTTCAGAAAGGATTTTTCTGTTCAGAAAAAAAGAACTATTTTCTGCTTGCAGCTGTTGGTTTAGATACACAATTTCGCTATTGTTTAGAAAAATAAAGTTTATTCTCCTGTAACACAAGTATAAAATTTTTAAATTGGTGTCGAGATTACTTGAAGGATAATTTCTATGTTATATATATTTTCCTTGTTATAAATATGTTTCCTTTCGATGTGTATTATTTTATGTTTAATTTATAGTTAAAATGCGTATAAGTAGTAACTCTTTTGATTATGCGATGAAAAATTAATGCACATAATTTGGTATTAAAGATAAGCATGTATAATTGGGAAATCTAAAGCAATATTTCTTTAAGGATACGTGAATCATGTTAGGTGAATGCATAATTTTTGCGGGATTTATGTAAAATAAAGCAAAGATTTGGGAACTAGCAGCATGGCTGCTAATAAGTTGTACAGTTATAAATAGGGCTAATAGTTAAAGTACATTTTATAAATTTTCAAAATAGACAAGTAAAATAAATAATTTACAAAAAATCTATGCGATAAAAATGAATGCTAAAAATATATTACTAAAATATGTCTTTCAAGAAATATATATTTAAATACAAATTTTTTAACTATTTGATTATTCTTAAATATAAATTATACATATACATATTAAACAAATTTTTAATATTTTTCAGCAAACAGTGACAAATATTGAGTTTAAATAATTTGAAAAGAATTAAATCTCATTTATTCATTATATATTTAATAACATATCCCTAATAATTTATCTTCTTTCTATGTTATGAGCATTTTTAAAAAGTATGATTATTATTCTTGTATATTTATAAAAATTTTAATTTATAATGCATTATTTCTTTTCGTTTGATTATTAATTTTTACTTGTTAAAAGTACCAGTATTGAAATTTATTGTATTGTTAATGTCTTCACCAAATTTTCTAAAAGCTCAAATCACTATGACTGACTGCAGTTGCATTCCTGAAAGAGCTATTCAAATTAGAATACGAGCTTCCGATAAGATCTTTTCAGACATCTTCTAAATCAAAGAATGTTGAATTTAAGTTGTCTCTTACCTAAAGTCATTGAGAATTAATTTGCCATTCTTGAAACTTATTTTAAAAGTTTTAAGATTTCTTAAATAAAAATTCTAAAATTTCGTGAAATGTTAGAAGAATTCGAAGTTTACATATGCAATTACATAAACACATTTACATAAATATTCAAGAATTTATTATTTATACTCTAACAAATATTTTGCTATATGTAGCACATGTAAACATGAAAATAAAATGAAAAATTATTCGATCTTGCATGTTCGACTATAAATTATTTTATTTAAAATTTTAAAATACCAGAAAATAAAAATAAAAAGTTTTATAAAATTTACTAGCTTTGTTTAATCAATTAAAATATTTTATGCGAATACTGCTAAAGAAATCCTATATAATGTGAACTGAAATCACAATTTACCCAGCGCATTGATTTAATGTAAGTATGTAAATGTTAATTCTCTTCTGTGAATGGTTATATATGCAGTAGAATAAGATTCTGTATTTTTTCCTATTTTTTTTTAACTACATCCCAAAACATACCCCTTTGATTTGCCCATTTACTAAGCAGTACAAAAATTTCAACACCTAAAATCTTTTAATCAAATTTCGTTAAATTATACAGGTGTTCCTGTAAATTTGCGGCGTTTTTCTTGTTACAGAGGGATTTTTATGTATTTCTTTTACTTATTTATTGATTTGGAATCTTGAAAATGTTCCGATAAAAAGTATAATTTTTCCTGAAATGATTTTCAAAGACTAAACATGTAAAAATTTATTTATCTTCTGTGTAGTGGAAATGTATGCACTACAATAAGATTCGGTAATTTTTTTCCTATTTCTTACAATAAAAAAATTTTTGACCTAACCACATGTATACAAAATTCTATTCAGGTTTAAATCAGTTCTGATGCGTTCTCTATATTTAATATCTGATAATCTTTACTATTTAATTTTTTTAATTAATTTCTTCCTACGGGCTGTAATGTAGTACTTAAAACTAATTAACACTAAACAATTACATAATATTTAAAAAATATTATATTGTGTAAACCTGTAAATACATTCAGGCAATCTAAAAAAATATTTGAATATGATCTTTTTTTACCACATATGATTAAAAGACTGTTGAATTTAAAATAAAATTTAACTGGATATTACAAAACACTTTGATGCAAGATATGTTTTTCCCAATTTAAATTTGATGATTTATTTTTAAGCTAAATCTATTAATCTAAATTTGCATTTTAAATTTTTTCACCAAAGTGTTAAAATTTCTAGTTTAAATTAATTTGAAAAAAAAAACTTTATTTAATTTTTTTATATATTTTTGGTAAGAGAAAATTGATTTAAAATGATCTTTTTAATAACACTAATAATATAAAAGTACATATACTATATTTAATATGTGTATAAATCTTCTATTTAATTCTTCTTTTCTAAAATTTATCTCAATACGGATAAGCATTGCATACGTCATAATATTATAGAAATGAAATTCGAAATCAGTAAATCATTTTTTTAAACTTTGTTTTAAAAGAGCATTTCAGATCGTATCACGAGTTTCTCAAAAATTCTTTTCAGACATCATGGAAAAGAAAGAATGCACATGTTCAGAATACATCATAGTTAAAATCAATCAGAATTAAATTTCTATTCGTAAACTCGTTTAACAAGTTTTGAAAGTTTTAAAATGTGAATTAAGAAAATAACACGACATGAAAAATAACGTTTTAATCTAACCTAAAGATGCAGATTAAATTATATTGCGAAGAGTAAAAATGTGTTTTTCATAAACGTATTACATTTTCGGTAAAAGAAAATTAATTTAAAGTGATATTTTTAAAAAAATACTAACAATATACGCATAAAATTTCTTCTATTTAAAATGAAATCGAGTTTTCTGAATATCTTCTATTTTATTCTTTTTTTAAATTTAACACTTTTTGAAAATGCATTGCATACATCATAATATTATGGAAATGAAATTTGAAATCAGTAAATTATTTTTTTAACTTTGTTTAGAAAGAGCCATTCAGAGCGTATCATGAGTTTCTAAAAACTTGTTTCAAATATCATGGAAACCAAAAAATGTACATGGTCAGAATATCTCACAATTAAAGTCAGTCATAATCAAATCTCCATTCGTAAATTCGTTTAAAAAGTTTGAAAGTTTTAAAATGTGAAAACCAAAATTGCCTGAAATAAAAAATAATGTTTAAATATAATCTAAACTAAAACAGCATTGCATTCCATTATCTAAATTATAGATTAGCACTTTTAAGTAGATTTTAGAAAATACTTTGATATGAAACATGTTTTTCCCAATTTAAATTCAATGTTTTAGTTTTAAGCTATATCTATTAATCAAAATTCGTAATTTAAATGTTTTCTCCGAAATATTAAAAATTACAGTAATATATATATATATATATATATATAAATTTATTATACTTTTTGTAAAAGAAAATCGATTTAAACTGATCTTTTAAATAATACTAGTAAAGTAAAAGTATTATTCAATATACGTATAAAACTTATTATAATTAATATGCAGTCGAGTTTTCTGAGTATCTGCAATTTAACTCTTTTTTGAAATTTATCAGTTTTTGAAAAAGCATTGCATACGTCATAATATCAAAGAATTGAAATACGAAAGGTTTACATCATTCTTTTTAACTTAATTTAGAAAGAGCAAATCAGAACGCATTACGAGTTTCTCAAAACTTCTTTTCAAACATCATGGTCACCAAAGAATGTACATGTTCAAAATATCTCATACTTAAAATCAGTCCGAATGAAATTTCCATTCGTACAACACGTTTAAGAAGTTTTGAAAGTTTCTTATATGTGAATTCGAAAATTACTCAAAAAGAAAAATAATGTTTCAATCTAATTTAAAGTTCTAGTTTAAATTATTTTTCGAAAAGGAAAAAAAAATTATTTTGATAAGTTTATTATATTTGTAGAAAATTTCTTTATACTGATCTTTTTAAATAATACTAACGATATAAAAAAAATCCCTGACAGTTTGGCCGATAAGAGAAGGTAGATTTCGACGAGTGCTTATTTCAGCAGCAAAAAAGGAAATTTGATTAAAGATAAATCCAATTTAACAACTTTATTTAGCCTCTTACGAAAAACTTTTAATTTCATTTTTCTGTAAGAACTGGTTTTATCAGAATCATCTTAAGCGAAATTCGGCTCAAATGCCCATTTCGTCTGTCTAAAAAACTGTCAATTGAATGCGTTTGAAAGCAAAATTGATTGTAAAAATGAGTCATAAAATAACCAATTTATATATCATCAATTCTTTAATCATGATAGCATCGGGAAATTTTGTGTGACGTGCCCAATTTGACAGCTTTTTTGAAATATATTTCAATTTCCAGTCGTAGAATTATTTGAACAATCCATTTCATGGCACCTATATGTATATGTAAGTATTACGAAACGCAACAAATTATATTAATATATTATATTTTGAAGTACATGGTGGTATAGTAATATTTGAGTTCCTCTTTTTATATTTTATTTGGACCACAATTTAGTAAAATGAATAAATTTCGTAGTACATTACTCTTGTGTATGTTCAAAAACTTATTTTTTTAAGTAGTGCGTTTTGTAATTCAAACTTTGCGATACTCCCATGTACTATACAGGGTGTGTATAAAAGAACTCCGGGGTTTTAAAAATTCATATTTTCATTCATCAAATTTAATCGATTTCTCTGAAAAGAGTAGCTCAAAAAGTTTTACTCATACGAATTGGGAATGTTTGCATCAACTGTTGGCGGCGTTTTAGGGCATTGACCTCGAAATGATGGCGACTCCGCAACAAAAGGCTCAATGTCTTATTTGGCTCATAGAAACGAAGTCTGTAGTTACCGTACAAAGAAACTTTCGACGTAACTATGGTGTTAACCCCCTTCTGACAAAACCATTCGTCAATGGTTCAGTGCATTTAAGGAAACAGGAAGTGTTTTGAAGCAAAAGTCGCCGGGTAGGCCGAGTGTGTCTCAAGAGAAAGTGGGCAGAATCCGAGCTTCAAGCCTTCGAAGCCCTAAGAAATCGTTGACAAGACGTAGCCTGGAGTTGGGGTTACCAAGATCAACAGGGAACGAATAGTCATTTGTGTGGCAACCGTCCCCCCAGACATGCTCGCCAGGACATGGAAAGAGGTAGAATACCGTTTAGATGTCTGCCGTGCCACTAACGGGGCTCATATAGAGCTTTACTAAGTGTTAAAAAAACTTGAAAATGTAAGCTTTTCAGTCATGTATAAAACATGTATGTATGTTTTTTATTTCATTAAAATATTTTGTCTCAAAACCCCGGAGTTCTTTTATAGACACCCTGTATGTACAGGTACACTGTGATAAAACTCCGTTAAATGAACGGCGTAGCAATGTTACCAGCAGTTTTTACGTAAAAATTGCAGTAAAATTAGATAACATTGCTGCCAGCAGTTTTTGCCGTAAATTTAACGGATTTTTTTTTTCAGTGTAATTTTAACAACAAAAAAAAAAAAAAAAAAAAAAAAAAAAAAAAAAAAAAAAAGTCATTCCTTTTGAATGCAAAATAGTAATAATATGAATTTTATGTGTTTTAATACTACCCACGAATTTGATAGGACTAATAAAGAGATCTCTAAACTGTTTAATTCAGATTGGTGAGAAGTACACCACAATTTATTACTTAACAATAATATCAGCTAATTTTGAAAAAAAAAAAAAATTAACCAACATCGGTGGATGTGTAAAAATAACGTCACATTCTCACAAACCATTTTCTGTTTTTAACTTAAATTACACGAAGCGACGAATAAAGCCTTATTAACGAAGAATTAATATCGAAAAACATTCATAACGAATAAGGCCCTGGGGTCTAAGAACTGTATTTTAAACAGAAATAAAGGACTCTGTTTCTTTAAACACTGTTTGATGAGAGTGCCTTACAGTTCAAATCTGGGGGAGCTTTTAAATTCCCAGCATATTTACATAACTTTCACATAACTATTTAACTTTTATATTTAAGTTTTAAGAAAATCAAATAAAACAGATTTCATTATAAATACTTTTTCTGAGAAAAAGTCCTTTCAAAGAAAACTTGTCGAAGTGTGAAATAATACTTTAAATGAATTTTTAAATAAAGAAAATTCCGAAAACACAAAAATCATGTAATGCAGTACACCACTTTGTCTGCTGACATTCATGGTAAAATAAATTTGCATGCATTTATGTAACTTCAGAAAACATTTATTTTCCTAAAAGTAGAAGTGCGAAAAGAAAAACATTTTTTTTATTCCCCGAAAGAAATGGATATTAATATAAACTTGCAGAATTATTATTAGAAGTTTTTTTTTAGATAAACTATAAATGAGTGTAAAAGTATCAAAGAAATTATAATATTGAATGCATTGAAAATTTCTGTTATTAAATATATTTTACTCTTATAGAAAATATTCGTACGTTCATATTATTATTATTATTATTATGACAGAAATTGGTGCCTTTCCGTTGACATTATTTTTTATTTGAAACTCGCAAACAAAAAATATTGAAATACTACTAATAAAATTGAACTATGTATTGAATATCTATATTTTTATCACGATTTACTTTATTTAATATCATGGGAAATAAATTATTTGAAAAAAATCTTGAGATGGAAATTAACAGGCAAGAGAATTGAATGTATCTAATGTTAATTTAAAAAAAAATATTTTATTCCTTACACATGTCGGTATTAGTAAAATGTAAACAGAAAATATTTTCATGAAAATTATGTAAAAAAAAAAAAAAAAAAAAAAAAATCAATGGGGTTAAAAATTAGTCAGAATATAAGCAGTTTGGATTTGAGGTTTTTTCTTGAACCGCTATTTGTCTTTAATTTATTTTTTCTAGAAGAATTGGTCCAATGAAAATTTTGTCAGCATAGATGTTGTAGACATTATTGAGAATAAATAAAAGAAATGTAATTTTATTTGATGGTTTAAGAATTGACGAAATTATGGATTTTTGTCTTTTTTCACCCCTCTTTTTGTTTTCGTCTTTAATTTTTTTATCGTAAAAAATAGTCTATCAAAAACTTGTAAGTATAAAAGTTTTAGATAAATTTCCGAACAATTTTAAAATATTTAGTTGGATTTGATACCTGGAGAATTGACTACGTTGTAATTTTTTTGCTCCATAAAACCTTTTTTTAGCCCCTTGAGCCCGATTTTAACTTTGTAAAAATCTGCCATGCCTAAAGTTTTAGCCCATTTCTTAGGAGTAATATAAAACGTATTCGATATATATTTTAATTAAAGTGTTATGGCGCTTTTTTCCATGGTCCGATTTTGTTCGTTTAAGAACTTGACCGATATTTTGTATATGATATATATATATACATATAGTTTTATGGCGTTTTTTCCGTTGGTCCAATTTTGTACATTAAAGAACTTGACCGATATTTTGTATTCCTTGAATCTATGTATCAGTTTGCTGGAGATTGAAGAATTATAGAATTTATCTTATTCAGAAGAAAGTGATATGTATGTAGAGCGAGAGAGAGAGATAGATGGGTAGATAGATAGATAGATGAAGTTTTTACTGATGGAAGTTCTGGAGTCTAGAGGTCATAATCGGCGTAGATTACAACATAGGAGGTACAGCAATAGGTAGTATTTCATACGAAATCTACCTAGAAATCTTTAAAAGGTGTATCAAATCTGTAGCATAATTGCATAATAAATTTGTTTTAGTTTTTCTTAAAACTTAGCATAGTTAAATTTCATTACATAAATTAAGCTATTTTTAAATCTTTATTTTGTAAAGCCCATAAGGGAAAAAAAGGGACTATATAATATGTAAATAACATTTAACCACATGTAAAAAAAAAAAAAAAAAAAAAAAAAAAAAAAAAAAAAAAAAAAACGAGAATGTTATTTTATAATTTCAATAATCTGGAATTTCATATCAAAAGGAAGAGTAACTAAGAGTAGTGGCTTTTCTATAAGCTTATGAAATATGAAAATTTTTCAAAAAAGAAAAAAAATAACATTATTATCATTTTTTAATTCTTAATCTTAAAATCACCAAAAAATGCTTAAAATTTAAAGTAAAGAAAGCCTTTTTTTCAGTTGGGGTTATTTCTGTTTATACACTTAATTAAACATTATTTTTATATGGATAAATATACATACAGAAATATACATACAGTGTCACAGAAATAATGTGACGAACTTTAAGGGTAAGTAAAGGTCATCACAAGGATTCAGATTTGCATAGCAACCCATGGTCGGAAAATCTTTCTTGGTGTAGTAGTGATGACGAAAACGCAAGAAAAACAGGATACGAATAACAAGAGAAACTATCTTTATTAACATTAGTACAGCAGAAAAGTAAGAAAAAGGAGTATTTAAAAAAACACCGATCGTTATCAAAATAGTTGTTTGAAATTACGACCCCAGGCCCTGATGCCTGCTGGCGCATCTCCGGTGCGTGGAAGATCTACAGTTGTACAGAAAACACCAGAATGTCCTAAACTTTCCCAGCAGCTTCAACGATGCGTACAACTAATTCCTCGGAACTTTCCAGTGTTATCCCGGAATATTTTAGCACTAAGAATAATAAACATGTCTTCTCTCCCTGTTCCAGTCCTTTGCTTCATGTTTTTTTGTCGTCACTACTGCGCCAGGAAGGTGTTTCCGACCATGGGTTGCTATTTAAATCTGAATCCTTGTGATGAACTCTACCTCCTCTTAAAGTTTGTGAGATTTTTACTGGTACACCATGTATATATATATAAATATATAATATAAGAAAATGTGAATCGATCATATTAACTCTGTTATGAAATACAATGCATTGAAACATAAGAAAAATCTAAGCATTCTATCAATAATTAAGAATGAACTTTCGTAATAAAAAAATAAAGGTTTTCAGTTTACATGCAACAATGCAGTTACATTTCCCGTGTTTTCTCTCAAAGGAATTTTATGTTTAGCAAAACAAAAAAGGAATTCGTCACCAATACATGAGTTATTTTACATAAAATATTTCGATATTGTTTGGAAAAATAAAGCTCGCTTGCTATAATTCAAGTGGAAATTTTTTAAACTTAGTTTCTTGAGTGTTTCAAGAAACGTTTTCTCTATGCTTAAAAATATACTTCAGATCAATTGGGGTATTACTTCCTGTTTTAGTTTCAAGTTAAACAATGTAAAAGTAGTAATAATGTTAATGATACTATAAAAAATGAATTCATATAACCTGATGTTAAACCCACATAGATGGTCAATGTAAAGTATTATCACACAGAGAAGACTACATTTAGGCTAATAAAGAAATGTATGTGGTACCTAACTATCACCATTCCTGCTAAAAGATTTTTCTACATAATCGGTATTCCAACTCCTTATTTTTATTTCTTTCTATAGCTTCAGAATTAATTGAATATTCGGAAATAAAATATACTACTTCATTATTATTGTCTATATATGGAACATATGAATAAATACTTTGCTTTTAAGAAGCACTTTTATAAATTTTAAATAATTAAAATGTGAAACTTAAAATTATTCTTTTTAAAAATGTGTAATTAAGATAACATGAATTATTGAAAATATTGTACTGAAATATTTTTTTTAAAGAAATATATTTATCAGTGTTTTTATTGTTTTTTATAATCTTTTATATTAATTAAGCATATTAAAATTCCTTTAGATTTAAAAAAAAAATTATGCTTTCTTATAAATACTACGTTGAATTATTTTTAATAAAATTAAGTATTTATTTATTTATTATAATTAATTCAATCTAAATGATTTTTTTCTATATTACATACATAATTAATAAAAATTTTGATGCGTGTACATTTTTCAATTTATGAATATTTTAAATTTATTCTACATTATTTATTTTCGTTTCACCATTAATTTCCCATCTAAAAAGTATCAGTAAACTAAAATTTATTATTCTGGTAATTAATTCACAGATTTCTATAAAAGTTTATAATCAAGGGTATTTATTTTGCTTGCACACTTCAATGAGAAATTAGTATTATTTTTTTTCAAAATTTTATATGTTCTTTCAGACATCTTAGAAATAAAAGAATGCACTAGTTAAAAAAAAGAAGTTGTAGATTGCACAGTAAAATTCCTATTAAGTGCTATATATTGCAATTTTTTTAATACATTCTGATAAAAAATAACCTTAAGCTGTTATCAGATTCATGGATTTTAGGCGAGACAAAATTTTCTGCCGATTTTAACCCCAAACAAAACTTTTTTCCCGTTCAAAGAGAGAAAAAGGTTACAATTGTCTTTGAAAAATTTGGAGAAAAAGCCGGAAAACCAGTTTCTACTAGTCCCAGGTGTTAATATTTATCGCGTACTCGTATCAATCGCTTATCTCTGATTCGTTGAAATGTTCGATGTTGGATGAAATGTCTTGACTAGGAAAGACTTTTTTGGAACAACAGAAAAATATTGGGGGAACATTTGTGTTTGCTATCACACTAGATTTTGGGACGACATTTCGCGAAAAGTTGGACGAAATCAAGTGTTGGCTCAAAAATCTTACGAAATGTTCGTGAATCTAATAGCAGCTTTAGAATTATTTTGAAGAGACATTGTATTTCGAATAATATAATTAAAGGTATTGAAAGACTCAGAATTTCAGATTTTCATTTCCCTGGCATGTCACGCTGTGATGTGTGCAAAGTAAAGGATCTCCTGCTTTACTATATAAATATATATTTATATTTTTTATGTATTTATTTTTTAATAACATTTCTATCTTATAAAACAAATATGTGAGAATCAAAGTAAATTCTGTATTTTACAAATAAATTCTAATAATAGTAATAGGGTTGCCACTGAAGATTGCTGTGATTTTCCTAGCCTACTTTTTCGCTCTTTATCAGGTATAATTATGACGCTACACAGAAATTCTTCTTATTTTGGGCATATTTCAAGTCAAAAGTAGTAAAATCATAGCTACAAGCAAGATCTTTTAGATATGTCTTTAAAAATAATGTGCCTTAAAAAAAAATTAGTAGTTTTTCGTTTGTCATTTCCCTGGTTTTCATAATTCAAAGTAATAAAACTGAACATTTATATGGAATTTAAGCTACTATATCGAAACACGTTCCATTAAACCAGATTAAAATGTTACACCTAACACACACATACACACAAAAAAAAAAACAAGAAAGAAAGAAAATGTTTTAGAATGAAATTGTTATTACTATGAGGGTGGATCGAAAAATCGAAATTCGGATAATCGAATCGACGCGGGGTGCAAAAGTTGCCTTTAATGCATACTAATTCACATATGTTTTTTTTATTGAAATCCATTTATAACTTCCGGTGCCCCAAACGCCTCAAAAGTAGTTAAAAATTGAAATTTTTATAATATATATATATATATATATATATATATATATATTGCTTCTTAATATTTTTAAAATTATTTTGGGCGCGGGTTGCGAAAGTTGCCTTATATATATATATTAGTTCAATCTTTTTTTTATATATTTAAATCCACCCATATCTTCCGATGCCCCCAAGCGCCTCCAAAATAGTAAAAAAAAATGAAATTTTTATAAAAAAATTATAATTTTTTTTAAATTTCTTTTAAATTATTTTATCAGCGGGATAAAAAAGATGCATTTTATAGTATATTAGCATGCATCTAAATAATTTTCGACTTTGAAAAATTTCTTCCAATGCCCCAAAACTTTTAATTATTCGCTGAAAATCGAGTTTCATGCAAATTTTGAGCTAAAAAATACAAGTAAAATTAACAGTTAAAGAATAATTTATCTAACGTAAAACGTAGATCGAGAGAATGAGAAATCGTTTATCGTATTTTATTAAATGTATAAAATAAACTTTTTATACTTTATTATTTGAAAGGCAACATAGATAGAAGAGTTCTCAGCAATGACCATCAATATTTATATGCTATTTGCATAGCAATATCACATGGTGAATGTGGTTCTGATCTGGCATTAATGAAACCTGGTCCAGTTTATCACTCAAGATGGCTAACAACTGCATGTAGAGTTTTAAGGTTATAAGTTGCTACAGAAAATCCTTCTGATAGTCTCATTACTCTTACAACATATATTATGAAGGTATATGCACCTATATGGTTTCATATCAAAACAAAGCCATCCATAACTGAAGGAGCGCGTCATATTTGGAAACTTATCACATATTCTAGGTATTTGGAACCCAATTAAGAAAGATCGTAGATGCTGTTATTCAACGAAATAGTTTTTTTTTCTTTGCCTCCCTGAAAATTTGCTATTGTCAATGCTCACAGATAACAGAGAGCATATCAGATCTTTAGCAATACGAAAGCTAATTTTTCTAGAAATAAAAAAAGAAAACCACCAGAAGTGAAAATTTTCAATAAACTTCAAAACGAAGGATTATTTTGAACTTATTTACTGGCAACGAGTTGGACGTTTTGAACATCCTCTTTTGATGAATGTGCCTTGCGAAGAAATTGAGAATATGATAAAAGTTGTAAAAAACGAATGAATGGTCAAAATATTCATGCCATTCCCCAGCGGTTGAAAGATTCGTTCGACTAGTGTCTGAGGCATCAGAAACTGTATCTGGACAAGAAAAGAGACACGGTTTTATACTGAGTAGAATAAAATCAAGAAGCCATATAAAACACTATGATACCAAAAAAAGATTACAAATTTTAAAGATATGTAAATTTCCAAATTGAAGGATGTAAAACTTTTCTCTACGTTTGTTCGATTTTTGTAATTTTTATGATTTAATGCTTTGATTTTTAAATTTATATGTGGCTTATTATTGTAAAATTAATGTTATTTATAACCTTATACGTTATTAATTAAACTGTTTTCAAAATTTGTAAGTATTTTTCGTAAATTATAATTCCTAATAGATTTTTGTAAAAATTTCAGTTTTTAATTATAATTTGTGCATCAAAGATGTGTGATTAAAAAATATATGGGAACTGCAGAGTTATGCAGTATTGTAATAACAACTTTCCAACCCAGTACCAAACGAATTTCAAAAAGTAAAATAAAATAAAATAAAACAAAACAAAAATTTTCAAGAAAACTTCAATTTTAAACTATTTTTGGGGCGCTTGGGGCACCGGAAGATATGAATGAATTATATTTAAAAAAATATGTAAGCTAAGATAGATAAAAGGTAGCTTTTGCACCCCGCGCCAATAGCTTTTGCACCCCGCGCCAAAAGTAATTTAAAAAAAAATAAAAAATAAAATAAAAAATAAAATAAAAAAATCATAAAAAACTCAATTTGTAATTATTTTGGGGGAGCTTGGGGCACCGGAAGATATGAATGGATATTAATTAAAAAAATCTCTGTAAACTAGTATGCATAAAAGAAAACTTTTGCATGCCGCGCCGATAGTGATTTCTAAAAAAAAAAATTTTTTTTCTATACTTTTCGATCCACCCTAAGCATATGCCAAAAAATTTCATATAATTAGATAAATGCTCATTGTTTTAATTTCTTCAAAATATAGCAATTTAACATGATACATCCTTCATTCTCTAACACAAAATAAATTTTCGTTATAAAATTTTGAATTGTTTTCAATGATATTTTCAGTATTTCAGATTATCAAAATCCAACATTTTCTAATATTCATCCGTAAAAGTCAATTTGTCTCACATTTAAAGTCAGAAATAATTAGATAGATATTATTATAATAATATTTATCATTTTTTAAACTGATTTATCAAGAATCAAAACTTTTTAAATTATGCAAACATTTCATGAAACTTTGGACAATTCAAAATATCAAATTTTACTTTATATTTTTAATTTATTTTGCTTAAACTTCCCGGAATTCGTTTACTTATCTATACATATTAGGGTGGATCGAAAAGTATAGGAAAAAAAATTTTTTTAGAAATCACTATCGGCGCGGTGTGCAAAAGTTGCCTTTTATGTAAACTAGTTTACAGGATTTTTTTTATTAAAATCCATTCATATCTTCGGTGCCCCAAGCGCCCCAAAAATAATTAAAAATTGAGTTTTTTATGATTTTTTTATATTTTTTTGTTTTATTATTTTTTCTTAATTACTGTTGGCGCGGGGTGCAAAAGCTATCTTTTATCTATCTTAGCTTACATATTTTTTAAAAATAAAATTCATTCATATCTTCCGGTGCCCCAAACGCCCCAAAAATAGTTTAAAATTGAAATTTTCTTGAAAAAAATTTTTTTTTGTTTTATTTTATTTTATTTTATTTTACTTTTTGAAATTCATTTGGCACTGGGTTGGAAAGTTGTTATTACAATACTACATAACTCTGCAGTTCCGATATATTTTTTAATCAAAATTTTTGATGCACCAATTATAATTAAAAACTGAATTTTTTACAAAAATGTATTAAGAATTATAATTTACGAAAAATACTTACAAATTTTGAAAACAGTTAAATTAATAACGTGTAAGATTATAAATAACATTAATTTTACAATAATAAGCGACATATAAATTTAAAAATCAAAGCATTAAATCATAAAAATTACAAAAATCGAACTTACGTAGAGAAAAGTTTTACATCCTTCAATTTGGAAATTTACATATTTTTAAAGTTTGCAATCTTTTTTGGTATCAAAGTGTTTTATATGGCTTCTTGATTTCATTCTATTCAATATAAAACCGTGTCTCTTTTCTTGTCCAGATACAGTTTCTGATGCCTCAGACACTAGTCGAACGTATATTTCAACCGCTTGGGAATGGCATGGATATTTTGACCATTCATTCGTTTTTACAACTTTTATCATATTCTCAATTTCTTCGCAAGGCACATTCATCAAAAGAGGTTGTTCAAAACGTCCAACTCGTTGCCAGTCAATAAGTTCAAAATAATCTTTCGCTTTGAAGTTTATTTGGGGTACTTTGAAAATTCTCACTTCTGGTGTATTTCTCTTTTTATTTTTAGCATAAATTAGCTTTCGCATTGCTAAAGATCTGATATGCTCTGTGTTATCTGTGAGCATTGACAATAGCAAATTTTCAGGGTGGCAAAAAAATAAAATAAAATAAAATAAAATAAAACTATTTCGTTGAATAACAGCATCTACGATCTTTCTTAACGCTAGAACCGCGGCGACGGGTCATTTTGACCCGTATCTTGCGTAGAGATGTCAATTTCAACCAGAAAACTTTTTATGAAATAAGCTAATTACAAGTTGAGCAAAAATAATTTCAATAAATTATTTAAGCAATTTTAAATTAAAATTCCGGTGAGAAATATTTTTATAAAACTTGAATGAATTTTCCCGCGGTTCTAGTGTTAAATTGGGTTCCAAACATCTAGAATATGTGATAAGTTTCCAAATATGACGCGCTCCTTCAGTTATGGATGGCTTTGTTTTGATATGAAACCATACAGGTGCATATACCTTCATAATATATTTTGTAAGAGTAATGAGATTATCAGAAGGATTTTCTGTAGCCACTTACAGCCTTAAAATTCTACAAGCAGTTGTTAGCCATCTTGAGTGATAAACTGGACCAGGTTTCATTAATGCCAGATCAGAACCACATTCACCACGTGATATTGCTATGCAAATATCATATAAATATTGCAGTCATTGCTGAGAACTCTTCTATTTTGTCTTCCAAATAATGAAGTATAAAAAGTTTATTTTATACATTTAATAAAATACGATTAACGATTTCTCATCCTCTCAATCTACGTTTATAATTAGATAAATTATTCTTTAACTGTTAATTTTACTTGTATTTTATAGCTGAAAATTAGCATGAAACTCGATTTTCGGCAAATAATTAAAAATTTTTGGCAACTGGAAGAAATTTATCTAAGTCGAAAATTATTTGGATGCATGCTAATATACTATAATTTTTTTTTTTTTTTTTTTTTTTTTTTTTTTTTTTTAATCCCGCTGATAAAATAATTTAAAATAAATAAAAAAAAAAACAAAAATTATAAATTTTTATAAAATTTCAATTTTTTACTATTTTGGGGAGCGCTTGGGAGCACCGGACGATATGGATGGATTTAAATTTAAAAAAAAGATTGAACTAATATATATATAAGGCAACTTCCGCAACCTGCGCCAAAAATAATTTTAAAAATATTAAAAAGCGAAAAACATATATAAAATTTATAAAAATTTCAATTTTTAACTACTTTTGAGGCGTTTGGGGCACCGGAAGATATCAATGGATCTCAATAAAAAAACATATGTGAATTAGTATGCATAAAAGGCAACTTTTGCACCCTGCGCCTATTCGATTATCCGAAATTCGATTTTTCGATCCACCCTAATACATATACAGGGTGTATCTTAACTACTGGGCAAAACTTTAAGGGGTGATAGTACACATCAAGACAAATAATATTAAATGGGAAACTAAGGGTCCCAAACGTCTTCCGAAGGAGATAGGCGCGATTAAAGTTTAGGGTCCAAAATTTGAAATGATTATAAAAAACGGAAAAATTGGTCGATTTGTTTGCGGTTTTTACGAAAAATATTCTTTATGTCAGTATTGTCTTGAAATTAAATTATAAATTTCAAGAAAGGCCGATAGAGGGCGCTTTAGACTTTGGAGTAACGTATAACTGTTTTTTACCGTTATTTTTTGTATCTCATTAAATTTTTTTAGAAGTTTAGACATAAACTTAAAGTTTGAGCTCAAAATCTGTGGTTAAGTAGCGCAAATTGAACTGTGTTCAATGGGAGTGGGTAGATTCAAATTTCAAATGATTATAAAAAACAGAACAATTGGTCAATTTATTTGCGGTTTTCACTAAAACTATTCTTTATGTCAGTATTGTCTTGAAAATAAATTATAAATATAAATTTCAAAAAATGTCGATAGAGGGCACTTTAGACTTTGTAGTAACGTACAACTATTTTTTACCATTATTTATTGCATCTCATTAAATTTTTTTGAAGCTTAGTCATAAACTGAAATTTTTTGCTGAAAATCTGAATCGTTGAGAGTGGTTAAGTAGCGCTAACTGAACTGCGTTCAATGGGGTTAAGAAGGTTCAAATTTCAAATGATTATTCAAAACGGAACAATTGGTCGATTCGTTTGCGGTTTTCTATAAAATCATTCTTTATGTCAGTATTTCCTTGAAAACAAATTAAAAAAAAAAAAAATCAAAAAATTCCGTTAGAGGGCGCCTTAAATTTAGAGTGGCCAACAACAATTTTTAACTGTTACTTTTTGTATCTAATTAAATGCTTGCAAACGCTTAGACTTAAATTTTGAGCTCAAATTCTGAATCTTTGGGAGGGGTTAAGAAACGCAAACTGAACTGTGTTTAGGATTTGAAATGTTAAACTGCGCACCCTACGAACACAGTTCAATTTTTCGCTACTTAATTACTCACAACATATCAGGCTTTGAGCTCAAAATTTAAGTCTAAGCTTATAAAACACTTATTTCGATAAAAAAAAAAAAATAATAACGGTTAAAAATAGTTGTTGGTTACTCTAAAGTTTAAGGCGCCCTCTAACGAAATTTTTTGAAACTTATCTTTAAAATTCTTTTTCAAGAAAATACTGACATAAAGAATGGTTTTCTAGAAAACCGCAAACGAATCGACCAATTTTTCCGTTTTTTATAATCATTTGAAATTTGAACCTCCCCACCCCCATTGAACACAGTTCAGTTCGCGCTACTTAACCACTCTCAACGATTCCGATTTTCAGCTCAAAATTTAAGTTTATGTCTAAGCTTCTAAGAAAGTTAATGAAATGCAAAAAATAAAGGTAAAAAATAGTTGTACGTTACTACAAAGTCTAAAGCGCCCTCTATCGACATTTTTTGAAATTTATCTGTATAATTTATTTTCAAGACAATACTGACATAAAGAATAATTTTAGTGAAACCGCAAATTAATTGACCAATTTTTCTGTTTTTTTATAATCATTTGAAATTTGAACCTACCCACTCCCATTGCACACAGTTCAGTTTGCCCTATTTAACCACAGATTTTGAGCTCAAAATTTAAGTTTATGTCTAAACTTTTAAAAAAATCTAATGAAATGCAAAAAATAACGGTAAAAAATAGTTGTTCGTTACTCCAAAGTCTAAAGTGCCCTCTACCGGCATTTTTTGAAATTTATCTTTATAATTTATTTTCAAGACAGTACTGACATAAAGAATATGTTTCGTGAAAACCGCAAACGAATCGACCAATTTTTCCGTTTTTATAATCATTTCAAATTTTGGACCCTAAACTTTGATGGCACCTATCTTCTTCGGAAAATATTTGGGACCCTTAGTTTCCCATTTAATATTATTTGTCTTGATCTGTACCATCACCCCTGAAAGTTTTGCCCAGTAGTTTAGGTACACCCTGTATAAAATAGCTTGTCTTCAGTTTTGGATAATCAACGCACATCACAAACTACTGAACCTAGAAGAATGAAAATTGGGTAAAATATACTTCTTGTGATGTAAGCGTGCACTAAGCCGGGATTTTTGAAAATCCTCTCTTAAGATTTTTAAATGTGGGGTAGGAACTTTTATAACATCTTGCTATATCTCAGCAGCCGTTATAACTAGCAACGTGAAATTCCAGAGTATAAATTTACTTCATTAACCATGCATTTCAGAGATTTTTAAATTTACAAAAGAAGGCGGTTTCCAAACTGGGGGGGGGGGGGGGGTTGGAAAAATTCCAAACTCTTTTGAATCTGTTATTGATAGATCATCTTAAAGCCCTCAAACCACTATTTTAAATTATTTATCTATCATCGCTCCTCACAAATTTGGCCATATGGACGGGAACAATTTTCGAAGTTTTTTAAAAATTTTAATATATATAAAATGCACAACAAATACATAAGTATATCAAGACATTGTGTTTAACGTATAAAATATTATTATACCATTAAACAATTAATAAAAGCAATAAATTATATATTATATCACTATGTGTTATAAATTATACATTATGTTAGTATATGTTGTAACTAGATTGTAATATTGCAATTCACAATGCAATTACCTATGAAGAAGAATCAGAAAACTACAAAGAAGAAATCTCATTGATAATACAGTAATGTTATGCGCAACGCAGCAATTATCTTAGCGCATAATAGTTATAACATTTTGAATATACATTCATTAATTGTAAAACAACAGAAATGAATAAAGCATGAAAAAATGAATTAGAAGGAATGTATTCAAAAGAATAGTAGATTCATCAGACTCCATATACATATAAACCATTAAATTTACTTCAAAATTACCCCATTGAAATATGGAAAAAATAAATTAAAATATATATAATCGAAATTTGTTGTATCAAAGTAAAATCTTCAAACCCACAAATACTTTGGAGCTACAAATAAAGTGTGTGTGGTTTTTTCTTCGTATTAGCCCTAAAAACTAAATAATACGAATTTATGGCTACCAACAGAGCTAAAACTAAACTAAAATGGAAAAAAAAAATTAAAAATAATTCATAACATTATTAAAATAGATAGAAAAGGGGAAAAACATAGCAAACACTTTAGTGGCCCCCTTCCTCCCCCTAAAAAATGTATCAAAGCTGTTATGATTAAAAATTAATTAAATGCATTATATATCTAATGGAATCTGCCTTAAGCATAATCTCTCGGTAGATATATAAGTAAAATTTAAATTATTTACTTAATGAAAAACATTATAACAATATGAAGTAATTGATTTGTTAAATATTAAAAATATGTAAAATTTAATATAAATAGATCATTATAATGACTTCTATAATTAATTGAAACATATTATAAAATATCGATGATTAAATCATTGATGATGATTATATCGTACTGTAATTGCTTAATAAGTAAATAACATAATCATAATTAATTGTTAACTAATATGTATATTTGCACGTGTGATCTTTGTATTTTCAATTTAATTTTCCATTTCTAAAATGTATAAGTATTCGATATTGCAGCAAATACGTAATATTATTATGGAATGAAAATTTGAAATCAGTGATACTTTCTTTTCGTTTCAGATTTGAAAGAGAAAATCAAAGTGTATCAAGAGTTTCTGATGAGTTCTTTTCAGACGTCTTGGAAATAAAAGAATGTACAAGTTCAGAATACTTCATTGATAAAATCAGTGAAAATCAAATGTCCATTTGTACAACTTTTAACAAGTTTTAAAAGTTTTAAAGTGTTCATGCGATAACTTCGAAAGCATACATCTAATCTAAACTAAAGAGCATTATTTATTTTTATTAATGCGTGGTAATTAGATTCTATTTTGCACAACATATTATACTTAAAAATAAATGCAATTTTGCGCAAATACTTATTTACCACAACAATTGCATTGCTCTGATAAAAAAAAAAAAAAAAAAAAAAAAAAAAAAAAAAAAAAAAATTAAAAACGTCAATCACAAAAAAATAATAATAAAATAAAGAGAAAAAAGTTATTAAATCATCTTAAATTGTAAAATGTAAAAACCTTAAATTCCTTCACACACATTATTGTCATTTTATCCTTTTATTCTAATATTGTTGTAATTTAATTTATGCTTATTTTACGAATAATTTATTTATTTTCGGTTCAAAAGAGTTTAAATGTACTATATAAGATTTAACGCATTGCATCTTATTAGACATAATGTGTCATACTGTATTTCAAGTGTATCAATTTGATGCTTTTCAGAAATTACCAAAATATAAATCTTTTTTTTTTACATAATATGAAAAGAATATATTTGTATGAATTACGTTGCAGTTATCGAATATCTCACTGTTAAAAATTGTAAATTTTTACTGCATCGTCACTTAACTGCTTTTATATAATATCTCTATTTTGACCATTGAGATTGCTCCATGATACAATGAAGCTTTCGTTTTCTATAAAAGCGGTGGAGTGACGATGCAGCAAATGTTTCAAGTTTCAACAGTGCCAGCGCTGTATTGCAAGTTTGACATTTTAAAAATACTAGCAGGGGAGACCGAGCTTAGCTCGGTCAAAATTAACTTTGTGTTCAACTCGATATAGTATTTTCACTGTATCATTAACTCTGTATTATTACTGTAAAACATGTTTATAATAGTATTATTTAGAAAAACAATCAATAAGAAAACTATGTTTTTATGCGCATGTTTATAACGAAGGGACATCGATCTAAATCACTTTTTTAGCTCGACTCTGATTGGTTTAACCATGCATCTCGAATCCTCTTAAGAATGTATAAAAAAATTCTTTACATTCTGAATGACAGTATTTTTTGCTTGATATAGCCAAATTTGGAGGCATTCTTTCATTTGGATCCAAATACGTGTTTTGGTTTTCGTAATTTTTATAGTCGATTTTTTGGCCATATGTCGCCAATATTTTGTCAAATATCACCAAGTTATTGCCTATTGCCATATTCTCGTGACCCTGACCCGTATTACCCAAAATGAGCCACTAATCAAATTTGATCAAGCATGTGACATACCTCAATCGTCTTCAGGTAATCAAAAACAGTAGAATATAAAATTGAATCAAAACCGTTTAAGCCATTTTTTAGGTAAAATTAGCTTGGCAGCATTCAGCAATGAAGCGAAATGACCCACTAATATAATTTTGTTTAACATGCGACTCAGCCCAATAGTCTTCTCGTGACAAAAAACGTTTTGTTTCAAAATTTAAGTAAAATTGATTGAGTCGTTGTTATATATAATTAGAATGACCCTAGCTCATTAAGACCCAAAATGACCCACTAATCGAATTTTCGCGAGCATGTGTGCAAGCCAAATGGTTTTCTCTTGCTCAGAAACGATATAATACAAAGTATAGTCAAAATGGTAAGTACCATTTTCTATATAAAATTAGCATGACCCATCATGACCAACAAATGACCCTTATAATCGAAATCTCTCGAACGTTGGGCCTAGCTCATTAGTTTTAGCATGCCGAAAAACATTAGATACAAAATTTAGATAAAATCGATTCAGCCGTTTTTTAGATATAGTTAGTTTGACCCTGACCCCTTATGATCCAAAATGACCCATTGATCGAGTTTTCTCAAAAATCTGTCATAACCCAATGATTTTCTTGTGCCCGAAAACGATAAAATACAAAATTTAGTCAAATTTGCGCGAGACATTGTCTAGATAAAATTAGAATAACCCAAAAGTGACCCACTGATCGAAATTTCTCGAACATGTGACATAGCCCAGTGATTTTCTCGTGCCAAAAATATGCTGTATACAAAATTTCGTTAAAATCGATCCACACCCGTTCTTTAGATATAGCTTGACCATGACCCATCATGACCCACAAATGACCCTTATAATCGAAAGCTCTCTAATATGTGACTTAGTCCATTAGTTTTCTCGTTTCTAAAAATTGTTACATACAGAATTTCGTTAAAATTGATCCTGCCGTTCTTTAATTATATATAGCTTGACCCAGACCCTTTATGATCCAAAATGACCCATTAATCGAAATTTTTCGAACATGTAACCTAGTCCAATGATTTTATCGTGCCAAAAAAATGTTGCATACAAAGTTTCGTTAAAATCGATCCACCTGTTCTTTAGATATAGCTTGACCATGACCCATTATGACCCATCATGATCCACAAATGACCCACATAGTCGAAATCTCTCAAACATGTGATTTAGCCCATTAGTTTTCTCATGTCAAAAAACTGTTACATACAAAATTTCGTTATAATCGATCACGCCGTTCTTTAAATATAAATAGTTTGACCCAGACCCTTAATGACCCAATATGACCCATTAAAATTTTTTCTCGAACATGTAACCTAGGCCAATGTTTTTCTCATGCCCGAAAACCATAGAATGCAATTTTTAGTCAAAATTGCGTCAGAAGATCTCTAGATAAAAATAGCATGACCCACAATGACCCCAAAAATGACCCACTAACCGAATTTTCTCGAACATGTTACCTAACCCAATGGTCTTCTTGTAATCCAAAGCGATACAATATAAAATTTGGTCAAAATCGTTAGAGCCGTTTTTTAGATAAAAATGGCTTGACCCATAATGACCCCAAAATGACCCACTAATCGAACTTTTTCGAACATGTGACCCCGCCCAATAGTTTTCTCGTGCCAAAAAACGATTGGATACAAAATTGCCTTAAAATCCATCCAGCCGTTCTCTAGATATAAATAGCTTGATCCTGACCCATTGTGACCCAAAATGACCCAGTAATCGAATTTTCCCGAACATGGGACCTAGCCCAATGGTCTTCTCGTGCCCGAAAATTGTAAAATCCAAATTTTTGCGAAAATCGTTAGAGCCGTTTTTGAGATAAAATTTACCCACACACACACACACACACACACACACAATTTTTGCTCGCATTATAGTATAAGATTTTAGTTCTAAATAAACCACGCCTACTTTTTTAAGTCATACACAAAAGTTTACTAACTATAAATAGTATTGGGTATGTATAAGTAAAAAATAAAAATCATAATATAATATTCAAATCAATACTCTCAAGAGTATTATAATGAAAATCTCCAAGAGTCCAAAATCTTAAATGCTTTTCTGAGCAAATTCTTTAAAAAATATATTTAAGTGTCAGATAAATGCTTACGTTTCAGATTTTTATAATAATTTTTATTTTCAAAGATATTTTATGTAAAATTAATACATGTTGATAGAAGTTTAATCTAAATGAAAATATCAAACATTTTAAATTTTAGAAAACTATTTAAAATAGATAAACTTTTTTGTAAGTTAAGTATGTACATTGTACAATCTACAAATATAAACTTGTTATTTTCTAATTTTGATTATACTTTAAAAGTTCATCTCTTAACAATAATTAAAATACTAAAAAAATATATTGTTTAATAATTTGAATCAGAATTAAATTACTTTGTTACAAAAGAATTTCATTAATACAATTTTTTTTAATTATGTTTTTAAATAATGAGATTTTGTTAAATTCCTTTGTAAAGTTACAAAAATCTGTAGCTTTACAAAAGCTAATTTTGCAGATTTATATCTTTTTTTACCGTGTATAGAAGTGTACAGTGTAGCGTTAGTAAGCATGCATATATTATTAATTTGATTTACATGTTTACAAAAATAATTCTATGCTTTCTTTGTTTCACTATTTTACAGTTCAAAGAAATTACTTACTTTCGATACTTATCCGTTGATTGCTTTCAACAAGAAGATAAATCCAATTCCTTGTTTTTTATGAAGAAATAGAAACATTTCAGTTATCAAACATAAAATTATTTCGAATATCTTTTAAATGTCATCAATATATCTAAGGGCATCAGATAGAACAAAATGTATTAAGGATGAATGTATGAAGATTTCAATATCGATACAAGATTAACAAACTAAATTTATTGAACTTGAAAAGTTGTATCTTTGTTGTATAATCTGCTTCATCCGAAATGAATAAAAAAACTGCAACTTCGCATAAAACATCATGTGTAATATTAACCACTTTTGGAAAAATGAACTACATTTTTCTTATTTAGGAGCTAAGATACCATATTTTTTGTAATTTTTATTTAATTTTAGCAAATAAGATCTTAGTTTCATTGTGTATATATTCATAATAACTGAATAAAATTTCCTATTTGAATTGGGCTTCAACACTGTATTTTTACGACAGAAAATACACTACACTGGGAAAAAAGGCAGGTATTTTTTTATTTACAAACATTTACTATAGTCAAGAACGGACATATGCAATACCGTTTTACAAGTCACTGAAATTCCAAAAAACTTTCCTTTACTTTTAAAAACACCTGAAAACTATTTATTTCCGTAATTTAAAATGAAAAGTAAGGTATCCTGGGGTAATAACTCCACGTTAAGGTTCTAATAATTTTGACGGCTTAGTTTTAGATTGTATTTTTTAAACAAATATGGGATTTGATAGAGAAACTCATTGGTTATCTATATATATAAAATAATTTTACAAATATGTACTTATAAAATGTAATGGCATGATTTTTTGAACAATGCTATTTGGCGTTATTTTCCACATAGGTGGGTAATAACGCCATGCAAACAATACTATAAAATAAAATGGAATAATCCTATGTAGATTGCCCAATTTTGAAAATACAAACTCTACCTCCCTAGAAATTGACAAATTGCACTCTAAAAGGTAGAAGATTTTATTATTATTATTTTTTTTGTAAAAGTGTAGGAAAAAGAAGGAGGGGGAGGCAAATGAATATCAGACTCGGAGCTTATTTTTGCTTTAAAAGGACCGCTTATATAGAATTACTAAAAGTATGCACATTTTTATTTGTGTTTAGCTAAATCAGTATTTATGTTTCCATGTATGCATTCTATTACATAGAATACATACATGGAACGCCAAGGAATTGCGTTATTACCCCGATATACTTGTTGCGCAGTACATTTTAAAGTACAAACTATCTCGCAAACATATCCAAAATCTTCTACAACATTTTGAAAGAGCATGAAATGCACTAAAATTTTATGTAATAAACAAAATATTTCCTGATAAATACATAGTCTTCACATCACAGAACTTTCCTCGCAAATTTTAGATCAACTGTTAATTTTAGTTGCTTCTAAAAACGATAAGGCCTATAAATGGAACAAATTAACTTTAAGCTGTTATTTGTGTTTTATATAACTCAGAGTCCTTCTGAGCAGAGCCCATAAGTGCCATTTACCGAATTATTTCATAAGTACGCGTAAAATCAGCACTTGGCTTTATTACCCAACCTGGCGTCATTACACCAGAATACCTTATAAAATTACACCTTTATTAGCTACCCTTTATTTTCGCAAACATTTTCCAGTTCTTTTTACAGTTCAATAATCATTTTACTCATATCGAAACACAACTTTTTGAGACACTACAAAATCTCAAGTAAATACTTTGATACTCTAAAAACAAGTATAACAGACGAACATCCAATGTTAACAATAGTAATACTAATATTTATATTAACATTAATTTGCAACACTTGTGAGCACAAATTGGGTAATGCCTCTGAAAAGTTTACATATCCTTCTATAGTAAAAAAAAAACTAGCCTTAAAAGGAATGACTCGTGGAATGATGCTGATGTGGAAGATTTCCGGAACTAACGAATCCGGGTTGTCCAATCCTTCCATGAGTCGAATAGACCAATCAGGAAAGGGCTCCGTCTATGCATTGTCATATGCGTTACCATAAAGAGAGGAAAGGTTACCATCGCCAACAATCGCCAAGTTTGTCGCCAACTTGGCGATATATCGCCAAATTTGGCGACCAAAATTAGTTGTCAAAAGTGACGCCAACTTGGCGATAACTGTAATATTTCGCCAAATTTTTAATTTCTTTACAACATCAGTCGTTTGATACATCATTTGAGAGGTTCGCAACTGCTTATTCATTTAAAGGATGTCTTGTGTGTTATCCCCCATTCTGCTCCCCAGGGGGGGACACATTTTTAATTTCTTTACAACACCAGTCGTGTTACACAAGATATGAAAGGTCTGCAACTGCTTATTCATATTATGGATGTCTTGTGTGTCACCCACCACACTCTGCTTTCCCCAGGGGAGTCACATTTTTAATTTCTTTACAACACCAGTTGTGTGACACATCATTTGAAAGGTCTGCAACTGCTTATTCATATTATAGATATCTTGTGTGTAACCCCCCCATTCTGCCCTCAGAGGGGGCGCATTTTTTAATTTCTTTACAACACCAATTGTGTGACACATCATTTGAAAGGTCTACAACTGTTTATTCATTTTATGGATGTCTTGTGTGTCACCCCCACTCTGCCCCCCAGGGGGGCACATTTTTAATTTCTTTACAACCCCAGTCGTGTGACATCATTTGAGAGGTCTGCAGCTGCTTATTCATATTATGGATGTCTTTTGTGTCGCCTCCCCCTCTGCCCCCCAGGGGGGCACATTTTTAATTTCTTTACAACACCAGTCGTGTGACACATCATTTGAAAGGTCTGCAACTGCTTATTGATACCGTGGGATATTGGCGAGCGCAGCAAGCAGGTGTAGCCAATAATTTGGAATCACGAAGCGATTACGCGGGGGGTTGGCGAGCATAGCGAGCAGGGGGGCGGGGCCCCCCTAGTACATCTATATATATATTGTAGCGTATATTGGGTTCTTTTGATCTTATGGTTAGACAACTTCAAACTCTTGCTCTTAGAAAAGTAGAAAATTATTTATTTACAGACTTCAGAACAACAGAGTCTTCGAAACTCACAAATATTACTGGATATTCAAAAATAACTGCTCAAATCTATCGTACAATTACAGCTTTAGACCCCAAAGACTCTTTATACAACGTCTCAACACTTAATAACATTCAAAACAACATAGATGAAACTCAAGCAAACTTGTTTACGCCTTGTTCACTCAATGACTGACTGGTAAATAATGACCACACAGCTCGCATCCGGCTCTCCTATATATAGTCTCGCCGCATGCGGTAGAAATTTCTACGACCTTCTAGAAAAACCTGGAAAACCACGGAACAACATTCAATGTATCAGTAGACCTAAGGGGGGGTTACCATAAATAGGGAAGGGTTACCATCGCCAACAATCGCCAAATTTGTCGCCAACTTGGCGATATATCGCCAAATTTGGCGACCAAAATTAGTCGCCAAAAGTGACGCCAACTTGGCGATATCTCAAATATTTCGCAAAGCTGCCATAGACATTCACTGAAAATAATAGACAAGTTTGCTTGATAACAGAGACAATGTAACAAAAACTAATATTAGTAAAGAAATGGAGCTTAATAAGATTATTTACATTATTTTACAGTACAAACACTAACTATTTACAAAATTCGTAACACTACCCCCTCCTCAAAGACTGCACGTCCCGGGCAGTGCAATCCTTGAGTTAGAGGAAAACACTTAAAATAAATAAACAAATAAATAAATAAATAAATAAATAATAACAATAATAATAAAATTTACATAAATAAGAACTAATTACTATTTACATATTTACAAAAAGTGACTTTCATGACCATGGTCTGAAATTCCAGTTTTGAATTTTTAATCACTTTGGCCAAAATAAGGGGCTAGCTGGTTATAATGTACGACCCTGGGTTTGGTGTGTGGCGATTTTCGTATGCGTACGACGACGTCATTCAGCCTGTTGACGACTGTGTAAGGACCGTCCCAGTTTCTTTGTAGTTTTGGCGACAGTCCCTTACGACGTATCGGATTCCACAACCAAACTTTGTCACCTTCGTTGAACTTGAGGAAGATTGGCGCCAGTTGGATTTGATCTGAGAACCTCTGATCAGGAAGCGAGTGCTTTAACCGTTGAGCAAAAGGCCAAGCCAGTTACTCTCAGGTAGTAACTCGCTTTATACTGATCGAGATCGTTACAGAGTATGCCCCCAGTGAGAAAGACGTATTACTGACGTCTGACGAGCGATATGCACTCGTGAATGAATGCTGTCATACGCATATTGTGATGCGAGGACAGGCTTTGCGTTGAGAGAGATTGTTGTTTTTTTTTTTTTTTTGGTGCTGCCATCTGTTGATGATGAGGTGAGTTGATTGTTGTGAGCTGGAAGTTGATGATGAGAGAGTTGCGTGCGTCCAGGGTCACCAATGAAGAGAGATTGGCGCCGGTTGGGTTTGATCTGAGAACCTATGATCAGGAAGCGAGTGCTTTAACCGTTGAGCAAAAGGCCAAGCCAGTTACTCTCAGGTAGTAACTCGCTTTATACTGATCGAGATCGTTACAAACTCATGTCCAGTTGCCTTTGTGTCGTACCGTGTCTTCATCTTTTCTGATGCCAGTCCAATTCGGTTCCTCGCTAGACAATAAATCTCCTCAATCCGTGAATGGAGTTCATCGACATAGTCCTCAGGCGATGAAGGAGCATCAGGAGGACGGCCAAACAAAAGATCAGCAGGCAGACGAAGATCACGACCAAAGAGCATTTGAGAAGGAGAGTAACCAGTGGCCTCATGAGTGGCACTCCTGTAGGCAAGCAGGAAAAGAGGCAATTTCTTGTCCCAGTCCTGTTGGTCTCTAGACACCAAGAGAGAGAGGCTATTTAGGATGGTACGATTGAACCGCTCCACCATGCCGTCCGATTGAGGGTGTAGAGGTGTTGTTCGAGTTTTATCCATGCCGAGTAGTTCACACATTTCCTTGAACACAGCCGAATCAAAGTTTCTTCCTTGATCAGAATGGATTTGAAGAGGAACTCCGTATCTGGAAACCCAGTGTTGAACCAGCATGTCTACTACGGTTACCGCCTCTTGATTAGGAATGGCGTAGGCTTCAGGCCACTTAGTGAAGTAGTCCATGACAACGAGGATGTACTTGTTGCCATCAGATGTTCTAGGAAGAGGACCCAGGATGTCTAGAGCAATTCGTTCGAAAGGAGCTCCTACATTATAACGTTGCAATCGTCCACGGGTGTGCCTCTTTGGACCTTTACGTGCTACACAGGTGTCACAAGTTCGACACCACTTCTCCACATCACTGCGAACATTATTCCAGTAGAAACGCTCTCGAACCTTTAGCAGGGTCTTCATTACACCAAAATGACCTCCTGTGGGACTACCATGAAGTTCTTGAAGGACCATAGAAATTCTCGACTTAGGGAGTAGTAGTTGCCATCTACATGTTTACATGTCGTCAGACTCCCCTTTTCGGTATAAAATACCGTTCTTCAAATGTAGGGAATCCCAGAGAGCCCAATAACGTTTAGTCGTAGGATGGTAATGGGCCATGTCTTGCCAGCTGGGCTTCCTGTTGGACTCCTCTTTCAGCTCTAGAATTGGCTTAATTTCAGGATCAGCAAGTTGATCTTTACGCAGGCTCTCGTCACTCCACGGATCTTGTGATGATGTAGACCCAGTTGTAACTTGTCTTACTATAGGACCTTTGACATTAAATTTCTTCTCAACCCGGTCGCAGTATCTACAATTCTCTGAGCAGGGTCTTCTTGAGAGAGCATCTGCATTTCTTTGTTATGAGCCTTTTCGATGGCGTATCTCCATATCGTACTCTTGAAGCTTTTGTATCCACCTGGCTATCTGGCCTTCGGGGTTCTTAAAATTCAATAGCCAAGTTAGAGAAGCATGATCAGTTCGGATCAGGAACTTTCGACCGTAAAGATAGTGATGAGAGTGGTCTATGGCTTTCACTACAGCAAGAAGCTCTTTTCTTGTTACGCAGTAGTTTCGCTCGGCCTTTGACAAGCACTTGCTGAAATAGGCGATAACACGCTAATGGCCATCGATTTCCTGGGACAGTACAGCGCCAATGCTTTCGTTGCTTGCATCCGTATCAAGTATAAACTGTTTATCGATTTGAGGATACGACAGAATTGGGGTGGATGTCAAGGCCTCCTTAAGCGTTTCGAAAGCAGTGTCACATTCCTGTGTCCACATAAATTTTTGATTGGCTTCTGTTAATTTATGAAGTGGTCTTGCAATCATCGAGAAGCCTTTGACGAATTTTCTGTAATAGGTGCATAATCCTAGAAAACTTCGAAGCTGGTGAACATCTGCTGGACGACTCTAATTTTTCACGGCCGATATCTTCTCCGGATCAGTCCTAACTCCTTCCGCCGAAATGATGTGTCCAAGGTAGGCGACTTCATTGCGAAACAAACTGCACTTCGAAGGGCTTAACTTCAAATTAGCTTCCTTTAGCTTTTGTAGCACCCGCCTGATGTTGTTCAGATGTTCATCAAAAGATTTTCCTATGATTATGATATCGTCTAAATAAACAAGACATGCCTGATATGACAGTCCTCGAAGAACCGTTTCCATAAGGCGTTCAAAAGTTGCAGGTGCGTTACATAAACCAAAAGGCATTACCTTGAACTGCCATAATCCTTGTCCCGTTGTGAAGGCAGTCTTCTCGCGGTCGTCGGGATGGATCTCTACCTGCCAGTAACCACTTTTCAAGTCTAAAGTCGAGAACCAAGTGTTGCCCGCAAGTGTGTCGAGAGTGTCGTCGATCCTTGGTAGAGGGTAACTATCCTTTTTAGTGACGTCATTCAGTCGGCGGTAGTCTACACAAAATCTTGTAGAACCATCCTTCTTTCTTACTAATACAATCGGAGATGCCCATGGACTTGTTGATGGTTCGATGACGTCATTTTCTTCCATATCTTTAATTAAATTCTGCACCTCTTCTTTCTTGGCAAAAGGTAATCGTCTAGGGTGCTGTTTAATAGGAGAGTGATCTCCGGTGTCAATTCGGTGTTGTGCCATTTTAGTTCGTCCAAAGTCTTCAGATGTTTGGGAAAATAAACTTTGGAATTCTCTAATTAAACTTTCAGCAGCATCTCTCTGGTTTGGATCTAAGTCCGTATTTTGTAACAAATCCTTGACTAAATTATCTGAAGATTTCTCAGAGTGACTGGAATTTTGACTTATGCACGTCACAGGAGCACATGACGCTATCACCTCTCCCTTCTTGATAGTCCTCGTCTTATCACTGATGTTAGCAGTTCTGACTGGAATGGTCTTCTTCGAGAGGTCCACCACAGATGAAGCCACCAATACTCCTGCTTGTTTACTATTGTCTTCGGGATAATCTATATGGCCAAATCGATAATTAGTTTCATTTTTAATTACAGCTGGAATTAAAAATTCTGTTCTTGGATCTAGATTGATGTCTTCTTTGGCTATTACTGTTTGTTTACATTCAATTTCATTATTTAATCCAAAAAGACTTATTTCTTCAAATTTTGAGAGCATTTTGTTATTTTTGAAATCAAGCTTGAAGCCAAACTTCTTCAGAAAATCTAGCCCGATTAAGCAAGGATCTGTTATGTCAGCCACATATGCCGTATGGTAATATTTCGTTCCTCTAAAGTGTATGGTTAAATTGGCCTTTCCATATATGCCAATCTTGTCGCCCGTCACAGTTTGCAGGGTAACGCATGGTGGAGTCCAGATGAGTTTACATTTCAATTTTCGAGCCAAATCTTCTCTTATTATTGTCACATTGGCTCCTGTATCGACAATCATACGGCACTGAATTCCGTTAATAAAGCCTATCACATATAATTCGTTATCACCGCCGCTCATTTTTGATATCTGGAGGATCTTCAGGTGGGGCTTTTCATTCTCTGGCACCCTCCGCCCCGCGAGATGGCCAAAATTTAGTTTCCCTGCTGACTGTTTGAATTTATCTCACGTTCGTGGATTTTGGGGCAATTTCTTCGGAGATGTCCTGTATCACCGCATCCCCAGCACGTGAGATTCTGTCTTCTTGCGCTTGTTCTTCCATATTTTAAAGCTTCAATCTCTTGATTTAATTTCCTAATTTCTTTCAAGAAGTCGATCTCAGTGTCTGAGATTTTGTTCACCGTTGCCCCTCGGACTGAATGACGATCTCTTCGGCTGGCTTGTGTAGCTGCTTCCAACTTTAAGGCATATAGTAGTGCAGCCTTTAAATCCTGTACATCTGCCATTCGTACCACTCTCTGCACTTCTGGATCTTTTATTCCGTCTACAAAATATTGCAGTGAGAGCATTTCCCGTACATTTGTTGGACAGTCAATGAATGCTAAATTTGCAAGCCGTTCAATTTCCGAGGCAAACTCTTGAAGGGTTTCACTCGATTTTTGATGGCGGCTCTTCATTTGTATTCTCGTATAATCCTTGAAGAATTTTTTGCCGAATCTCAAGTGCACAACTTAAAGTCTCAAAATTGAGTTGCGTCATATCGGGCAATGCTTGCAGCACGTCGGCGGCTTCTCCTCTTAAAGATGCTGCCAGTTGACAAGCTTTCACCTCGTCACTCCATTTGTTCGCTTCAGCTACAATGGTGAATTGGGTCTTGTAAACTTGCCAGGAACTCTTTCCATCGTATGTCGACAGCTTAATGTGCACGGGAGAAGCAGGCGGATTCCTAAATTCTTCATAATTACCACTAGACGCTGAAAGTTTATTCTCAAGATCTTGTACTTTTTATTTAACTTTTTATCTACTTCACCTAGTATTTTCTCTTCAACGTTACTGATTTTCTCTTTAACGTTACAAACTTCTTTCTGAATTTTCTCTTCTACTTCCGCCATTTTCCTTTCCATTTTCTGTTCAACATTACTAACTTCATTCTGAATTTTCTCTTCTACCGAATCTATTCTTCTCTCTACCAATGAGAACTTTTCTTCCAAAGTTTTCTTCATTTCTTCTTGGCTTTTATTAACTTCCTTCTTTAATTCTTCCATTCTCTCTTGGCTTCTTTTCATTTCTTCAGTCACATCTTCTTGGACTTTGTCGATTTTATTCGCCAACTCTTCTTGGCCTTTATTCATCTTTTCCGCCAGCTCTTCTTGGGCTTTATTCATCTTTTCCGCCAACTCTTCTTGGCCTTTATCAATTTTATTTGTCAACTGTTCCATTCTTTCTTCGTTTTTATTCATTTTGTCCGCCAACTCTTCTTGGCCTTTATCAATTTTATTGGTCAGCTCTGTTCTTAATCCGTTAATAGCTTCTAACAGTTCTTTCAGTTGTACGTCCATTGTTCGTGTTTTCGCCATAAGATCCCGACTCCTGACACCAAAAATTGTAGCGTATATTGGGTTCTTTTGATCTTATGGTTAGACAACTTCAAACTCTTGCTCTTAGAAAAGTAGAAAATAATTTATTTACAGACTTCAGAACAACAGAGTCTTCGAAACTCACAAATATTACTGGATATTCAAAAATAACTGCTCAAATCTATCGTACAATTACAGCTTTAGACCCCAAAGACTCTTTATACAACGTCTCAACACTTAATAACATTCAAAACAACATAGATGAAACTCAAGCAAACTTGCTTACGCCTTGTTCACTCAATGACTGACTGGTAAATAATGACCACACAGCTCGCATCCGGCTCTCCTATATATAGTCTCGCCGCATGCGGTAGAAATTTCTACGACCTTCTAGAAAAACCTGGAAAACTACGGAACAACATTCAATGTATCAGTAGACCTAAGGGGGGGTTACCATAAATAGGGAAGGGTTACCATCGCCAACAATCGCCAAGTTTGTCGCCAGCTTGGCGATATATCGCCAAATTTGGCTACCGAAATTAGTCGACAAAAGTGACGCCAACTTGGCGATATCTCAAATATTTCGCAAAGCTGCCATAGACATTCACTGAAAATAATAGACAAGTTTGCTTGATAACAGAGACAATGTAACAAAAACTAATATTAGTAAAGAAATGGAGCTTAATAAGATTATTTACATTATTTTACAGTACAAACACTAACTATTTACAAAATTCGTAACAATATATATATATACATACATATATATATATATGGCAACCTCAGAACCCAAGTGTTACAAGTGACAAAAATTCGATTTCGTGTAAATTTAGTTTAAAGATAATAGATGTTAAATTTCAAAATCAATAATTGTTGAATGAATTCAAATAGAAAACTGTTGCTGGTTTCATTGTGGTCTTTGGACTGATAATTTAGTTACTGTAAAAGAAAGTAGAGTATAATTTTTTTTAACTTCATAATTAATCAATACTGATTATTATTTGGAAAAAATGGTTTGTCTCTAGAAATACTGCAAATAAATAGAAAACCACATATATTTCTTCACATGATTCTCATTCAACTTCATTTTCAGGTTGTCTGTGTACTTAGTTCAATTCTTTTCAATTTTTTCACTTCTACCCCTTGACTTCTGAATCCTCATATGTATATATATATATATATTAAGAAACAAATAAAGATTTTTCGAAGCTGGCGACTATCACTTATTAAATTTTCTCCAACCATTTCAGAAACACTGTGCGTATCCTTTCATGTATTTATCTGTCTAACTTTTATGTTTAAACTTTAAGAAAATCAAATAAAGTTTTTTTTTAAATAAATAAGTTTCACAAAAAACTACTAAGCGTGAAAAAATTCTTTAAATGTTTTATTAAATAAAGAAAACTCTAAAAACTCAAATGTCCTAATGTAGAATGTGTTTTACACTGTTGTTATTCATTGCGAAATAAATTTGCATACATTTATGTAATTCTTCAAAAGAGAGATGTTACAAAGAAAACAAATCTACATTCTTCTTATCTCTTGAACATATGAATTTATATAATGTATATTACTTTAATAGTATAGCAGTTATAACAGTGAAAACTGTTTTTAGGTATGGTACAAACAAAAGTCAAAACATCAAAGAAACGATAATATTAAATGTAGGGTCATTCCATGTCAATTCAACCAGACCTTGTAACCCGACTCACGGGGATTTTGATGAAACTTTGTGTACACACCAATTTTATCATGAAATGATTCCATCAGAATTTTTTCCTTTCTAGACCTCATAGTTTGTGAGATATGGGGGATCCAATTCTTGGGGTTTTCTTAAATCGCACATTTCTGAGTTTGTATTTTGAAGATTGCAGTTTTATCTTAAAAAATTGTTTCTCTGGATCTAAAACATGAATCATCTCACAAATATCACTGTACGAATATAAAAAGATGCAGATTTTAATAAAAATATATTTAAAAATTTACTTCATATATTTAGGATTAAAACAATTAGCCAAAGTCGAGAGTTTTGTTTATTTTTCCAAATTTTTGTG
This sequence comes from Maratus speculifer, assembly GCA_964019185.1. Taxonomy (NCBI): domain Eukaryota; kingdom Metazoa; phylum Arthropoda; class Arachnida; order Araneae; family Salticidae; genus Maratus; species Maratus speculifer. The sequence goes on along the minus strand of OZ025297.1, from coordinate 42,109,667 downwards.
ACTTCACCAAAAAGGCTGTACACAAAAAGGCAAATTAAATTTCCAATTTCGTTTTGTGTAAAATGCAAGTTTACACTTTGGGCTTTCTAACTATCGAATAAAAATGATGTCTTTCGAATGGGTTACGCAAACATTTTGGGTACTTTCCAATTAGCCGGATGCATGTTTTATTTTTACATATTACATATGCACAAAAAGGCAAATGAAATTTCCAATTTCTTTTTGTTTTAAATAAAAGTTTACACTTTGGGCTTTCTATCTATGAAATAAAAATTATGTCTTTCGCATGGGTTATGCAAAAATTTTGGGTACTTTCCAATTAGCCGGATGCGTGTTTTATTTATATATATATACATATGTATAGATCTATATAAATACAGATGTATTATACATGTACATATTATGTATATATACAGTAGGGGGAACTGGGGTACATTGATACTTGGGGCACATTGATACACCCCCTGTACAGCACTCAGGGTCATTACAGGAAGTTTCACAACAGCTCCAAAAGGTGATACTAGCGAAATTAACAACATACAGAAAGTTTTGGAATGATTCAATAGTTTGATGAAATGGGATGGGTGATTAATTGATTTTGTAGGTAAATTTGAGTTGTACAATTGAAATGGTATTATACAACTGTCCCAGTATTTTCAACCGAAAAGAAAACCATACCTGGCAAGTAACGCTAATCTTTATCAGTTCCTTATTCTTTATTGTTAGAAAAAATTATGATGTGTTGGATTTGCGTCTCATTTTATATAAAATGACTGCATGGGGCACAATGATACAGTCTTTGTCGGGGCACATTAATACAACCTAAATCCTTTTATAGTTCATTTTTTCATTACCTTTTATTGTTTTTTTACCATACACTCCTTAATTCAACTGTTTTTCGTCAAAAATTTTTACTATTAGTTTTTATTGAAGTAAAATAGTTATAATTTCTTTATATTAGAACATTTTATAGAATTTTTGCAAAAAAAAGACGTACAAACTTACATAATATATAGTGCTAGTAAATTTAACAAAAAAAAAAAAAAAATGGACGGCAGCCTGGCAAATCTCAAATTTATATCGATTCTCCAGAGAAAAAAGTTTTATCGACATGAGAAATGTTAAGTAAGAGAAACAAGCTGCAGAACAGTACATGATAATTACACTATAAACAGAATTTTTTATATAAGGTACCCTGGGGTAATAACGCCACGTTAAGGTTCTACTAATTTTCACGGCTTAGTTTTAGATTGTATTTTTCAAACAAATATAGGATCTGATACAGCAACTCATTGACTATCTATATAAAATAAAATAATTTAACAGATATGTATTCATAAAATGTAATGGCGTTTTTTCTTGAACAATGCTGTTTGGCGTTAATACCCATCTATATGGGTAATAACGCCATGCAAACAAAACTATAAAATAAGATGGAATAATGGCATGTAGATTGCCCAATTCTAAAAATACAAACTCTACAGCTCTAGAAATTGACAAATTGCAATCTAAGCTATTGAAAATGTACAATTTTTTTGCGACTCTGAAAAAAAAAGAAAGCTGTGGTGGTGTCGGGAGGAGGAGGCAAAAGAATATCAGATTCTAAGCTATGTTTTGCTTAAAAATGACCATTTAAATAAAATTAATAGAAACATTGCACGGATTATTTGAATCAGTATTTATATTCCCATGATGCATATGCGATAAAAAATCCACTATGCGATAGAAAATATTTATTTTTTTGTGAAAGTGAAAGAAAAAGGAGTGAAGGGGAGCTTCAACAGAATATAACATCCTGTGTCTCTCTTTGCTTAAAAAGTCCCGCTTAAATATGATTATAAGAAACATTGCATGGTTTTAACCATTGATAATGTAATATTTTAATCATGTGAAGTTTTATAATAACTAGAGTTATATGTAATAAATATTTTTGTTAAACCTTAACTGCTGTTAGCGTCTCACATACTGAAGTTTCAAAGTTTAACTTGCAATTTTTAGTTTAACTATAGATACCGGGAAAATTTTGTTTCATTTGGAGTCCTATTACTATCTCTAGAAACTTTTGAATAGCTGAATTTTATTTATAATAGTCATGTATATAAGGTTCAATAAAAAATAATATTCTAAAAGTTAATTTAACATTTTATTCATCGTTAGATTAAGCGGTCTGACAGGCCGCTCGCAGTAAGTTATGCGACAATTTTTGTCACAGCAGTTAAGGGTTAATACTATTATAGTAATCTAGTAAATAGTTTTTAACCCATAACTCCTCACTAATGCGGATTCTCCAAACCTACAGTTAAATTGTCGACGTTTTAAAGAGCATGCTTTAATAAATGTTTAATAAATTGAATAAAATTTTTGAATAAAAAATATTATCCCAAAGAGATCTCTCATTCAATTTTATACATAATTAATATGGTTATATATCATTATCTCTATATTAGCAACAAAATTAACCTTTAACTGCTGTTAGCAATCTGACTGAACACTGTAGCCCCTCCCCCCCAAAATAGCATTTAACTTGTATTTTCCAGTTTAACTACAGTTACAACTGAAATTCTCTTTCGTTTGGAGTTCTCGTAATATTGTTAGAAATATTTGAATAGATTAAATTTAATTAGAATTAATTACGTACAAAAAGTTTAGCGCAGGAACAGTATTCTATGATTTTTAATCTTGGATCGCATTTTAACCTTTAACTAATGTTACCGGTCTCGTAGACCACTATTTTTCTTTTGATTTTTTAGTTTAACTTGTAATTTTCAGTTTAACTGCAAATACTACTGAAATTTTGTTTCATTTGGAATTTTAGTACTATCACCAGAGACTAAATAGGTGAATATTAAGTATAATACTTCTGTATAAAAAGTTTAGTACAAAAACACAATCCTATGAGTTATTCCCGCCTTTTATTCATCTTTCAATTTTGTGGTCTCACAAACTGCATCACATTCATACGTTACAATTTCTGTCACATCAGTTAAAGATTAAATTTATAAAGTTTTGAAAAACCAAACGCTGAGCTGAGAAAGCGGACAGTTAAAATTTCGAACTCAATTGAACAATCCAGTGGAAATTTAATAGAAACCTGATTTTGAAGATGTTCGAATTCGAATCTCGAAAACATTTTGATATAGTTTTATTTACAAGAGTTAAAAATTATTTTTTACATTAGTAAAAAAAAAAAAAATAATAATAATAATAATAATATATTATAATAAAAAATAAAATAGAGAGATTATTTTTAAGTATTGGGCACCCCCCCCTTAATCTTACCATTTCAACAATGATGATAATGCTGTCCCATAGTAATATATAAACCCCCTTCGGATATAGTTCGGCCACTGTTGGGAATCAACCGGGGTAATAACGCCAATCCCTGGCGTTATTACCCCGGGATACTTATTGCGCAGTAAATCCTAAACTACAAATTATCTCGAGAAGATATCCAAAATCTTCTACAACAATTTGAAAGTACATGAAATACACTACAAATTTATGTAATAAACAAAGTATTTCTGGATAAAAAATATAGTTTTCAGATCAAAAACCTTATCTCGCAAATTTTAGATCAAACGTTAATTTTAGTTGCTTGTAAAAACAATAAGGCCTAAAAATGAAACAAATTAACTCGATACTGTTTTTTGCGATTTATATGACTCAAAACCCTTCTGCGCAGAGCACATGGGTGTCATTTACCTGATTATTTCATAATTATGCAAAATATAAGCACTTGGCGTTATTACCCCGCCTGGCGTTATTACCCCAGGGTACCTTAATTATCCTTTATTTTCTGTTTATGAATGTCACAAAACTAGCTATACAAATAACAGCGAAATAGACTACATTGATAATCTCTGTGATTCAGAAAAATAACTTTTATTACTTAAGACTATTGCATTTATAAAACAAAAATTAAGTGAAAACCGTTTGATTAATATATGTGAGGGTCACAGAATTTGGCTCTTAATGAAATATGAATTTTATCAATATAAATGTGGAAATCCATTTTAGCGGCATAAAAAGCAAGTGAAAAAAGCAATTAGGGCAGTTAATAGAGATTTATATACGGCCGAAAATGTAAACCAAAGTTGAAAGTTACGATTACTTTTCCAAAATTTTATGACTTTATGAAAAAGTCTCTACACAAAAAGGCAAATGAAATTTTCAATTTTTTTTGCATCAAATAGCATTAAATTCAATACTTCGTAGAAACTCCAGCAATCATTTAAGTACCACAGCTAGACTTAGTCAGATGTTTCCCCCTTAATTGGTGCAAATTTTCAAAACAAGGGAAAATTAGGTACTTTTCGGTTAGACAGGCACCAGTGTTATACATATATATATATATCAATATACTGTATATATACATACATATGTACATGTATAATACACCTGTATTTATATAGATCTATACATATATACGCGATAAAACACGATAATTAGAATGTACCCAAAATTTTTGCATAAGCCATGTGAAAGACATCATTTTTATTTCACCGATAGAAAGCCCAAAGGGTAAACCAACCAGGGAGGACCAACTAGCCATAGTCATACACATACACAAAAAATTTGGTTCAATTCGATGCATAATTTCATATACTTTTAGTCGGTACAATATTGAAAATGACACAAAAATGGCGATTGCAGAGTTCCTTCCGGCAGATTTTTTTCAAATTCAGGGAGGACCAACTAAGCATAGTCAGACACATACACAAAAAATTTGGTTCAATTCGATGCATAACTTCATATACTTTTGGTCGGTAGAATATTGAAAATGGCACAAAAATCGCGATTGCAGCGCCCCCTTCTCGCGGAATATTTCAAAACGGAAGGAGGACCTGCTTGCCACAACCAAAAACACTCACAAAAAATTTGGTTCAATTCTATGTATAACTTCATACACTTTTTGATGGTAGAATGGCGACATACAGACATACACACAGACACACACACAGACACATGGAGAGACAGACATTTTGTAAAAACCTGTTTTTTGGAATCTCTGAACCCTAAAACGCGTAAATCTGTCGAAAACCGGAAGTCGAAAAAATTTCGATTACAATACTTTCTTCTATTGAAGATAGAAGAAAGTAAAAAATTGCAGGAGGGTTGTGTATAGTAATGTCAGGAGTTTTTTTACCGTAAGTTTTTATTTTAGTTCGGATTTCAAACAATAGGTGGCGCTGACGGCGATTGAAGGCCAGGTCGACGCTTCACTCAGCACTGATCACCTGGCCTTCAATCGCCGTCACGCCACCTATTGGTTGAGATGCGAACTAATATAAAAAATTACGGTAAAAAAAAAAAAAAAAAAAAAAAAAAAACTCCTGACATTATAGTAACCCTCCTGCAAAAATTTTTTAAATAGCTGTAACCGTTTGCAAGTTATTGAATTTTAAAATCAATCAGTCATTTTTGGGACACCCGGTAAATATTCTGTTATGACTATTCGTCTATCATTGAGGACATAAACAAAAGTCCATAAATTTTACATTATACGTGCTTCGAAATCATCAAATGTCTACAAGCTCCGGAGTTTGGCACACAACTAGAACTAGTGTTATGACCGGGAATATGAAAAATAAAAGAGGGGTTCGATTCAAGCAGACAAAATATTAGAAGTTGAAAAATGAAATAAAATTATAAAGTAAAAATTGAAATTGACACGTTAGAAAACGTTTGCACTACACTGAGATATTGCTATACTAAACTTACAATGCACTAATAAAATTAAAGCAGTAACGAAGGAAGGTGCAAATGCCGAACTTTTAACCGAATCGGAAGTTTAATTTACTTAAAGGAATTACTTACTCATCTGGAAGCTCTTAAAAGGCACATAATAATCAATTAGAAACCAATATATGTTTATAACTGCAGTTACGTTTTTCTGCGTGATGGATTATTCCATTATTCTTTGAATTTAAAGTATTGTAAATGAAGGATCGTTAAAGATAAATGATTCAAAATTGAAAGATGAAAATTTCAGTTATTTTATTTAATTTTTTTGTAAGCAAATTTATGTATAAAACTGAATTTAAAAATAATGAATTTTTTATTCTTATTTTACTGAGAAATAACTAAAAATATTTTAAAATACTTTTGAATTAATATTTTAAAATGTATTGAATAAAAATTTAAACTTGTGTACTTATTTTTAATAATTTAAAGATTGAAATTCGACAAGCGATGTTCCTAGTTATAACGATTTAAAGTAAATTTTATTAATTACTTTGTTTAAATAATAATAATAATAATAATAATAATAATAATAATAATAATAATGGGAAATTTATGATGCGATTTTGTTTAAAGAACATGTGGTTAACCATCATAATTATAAATAAATTCATATTTATGAATAAAATCATAAATAAAAATAAATGTTTCCTGTTTCACGTATAATTAATATTGTTTCTTGAATTACTCCTTTTTCAACTTGTATCTAGTCTCTTAAAATCTAACTTTAGGAGATTTCTAACCTAGAACCTTATATCTAGTCCCTAACTAAATGGATTATTTAAGCAAACATCCATGTAATATAAAATACAGAGTAACACAAATTAAAATATTTAAAATTTAAATATTCTACTATATACTTTTACAAAACAAAATAAATGTGAGAATAAAAAAGTATTTTTATAGTGATTAAAGAAAATGTATCGATAAACAGTGTTTTCCTTCTTATGTTTTATTTTATTTCTATTTAAATTAAGTCTATTAAAATGAATTCTTATTTTAAATGTTTTTTTTCATAAAATTATTAGAGGAATTAGTTAAAATTATTTTTTATAAAATTAAAACTTTTTAGTATGTCTGTTATCTAAATATATATATATATATATTATAACCGATCTGATTTGTATAATAGTCATGATTGTAAATTTTTAATAAGGTTTATTTTGATGCATACAATTTCTTGAATTTAATACAGCGGATTTTCCTTAAATTTTATATTCTGTTTGCGTATCAAAATTTTATCAGCTTCCAAAAGATACAAAACTAATAAAATCAAAGAACAGACTTCCAAAATTACTAATTCATTCCTTTATTTGAGTTTTCAAAAGGGATTTCATTGTGTATCACGAGTTTCTAATGAGTTCTGCTCAGACAAGTTTGAAATAAAATCATGTACATTTTCTGATTGTGTCACAATTAAAATCATTGATAATTAAATTTGCTATCAAAGGACTCTTTAAGACACTAAAAAATGTGAATGAAAGAATGTAAAAAAAAATGCAAAAGAATTTTGAAATTAAAAATGCAATTTAAATAAAACAACCTATGTACTGTAAAAACAGTCTGTAAAGATATTCAACTTTTTCTAGGAAACTAGGATTCCTAGAATTTTGCATGTAACTGTAATAGAATAAAATTCACGTAATCCATTCTGTTATATGAGTTTTTACAGTTACCGTTACATGAAAAGTTTTAGAAATCCCAGTTGCATAGAAAACGTTTAGTTCTTTTACAGATTTTTTTATAGTCTATTCATTAATTTCCATTATGTTATATTAAATAGATAATGTGCTTTATACACCATAATAAAAATGTAAATAAATACTAATATAATCATGGTTTTATAATCATGGTTATATAAATATTATGAATTTTTTCCAACAAGAAGTTAATATGTTTCGTTAAATCATTTTCTTTCTTAAATCCATACAATATAACGTCATTTCAAAAAATGTATTATATAATACATATGTTTAAAATGTGACACGTCATTTGTTTCACAGTGCATGTCTATTAGTATTATTCTAAAGTTAAAAATAAAGTAACTTCTAAGCAAACATCGGTTTCATTATCGCATATCATACTTACGTTGAAAAAAAAGAAAGAAAAACGTAAAAAAGTTTTACCCAGACCAACAGAACCCTGTTGTTAATGCAAAAGAATTTTACATTATACAGCAGATTCTAAAAGTTAAAAGTATAATGCATTAGGCAAGGTGATAAAGAAATTTAAAAGAATTTAAAACATACAATTCTTTAAGGTAAAAATTATCGAGAAAGAAAGTAAATTAAGAGTTCTAGCATTAAAAATGTGGCTACTGTGTTCCTTAATGTCAGTAGACAGTCTTTGCAGGATAGTGCGAGTGCGCCAGTCATTTTCCGAGTATTGAAATATGCCGTATTATACTGTTTGAATATTTTTACTGTATATTTTGCATTTTTGTTAACCAGTTTCGCTCTTTTAATAATATTTTGTATTATTATTAGACAAATTAAATGTTTAATGTAAATTACAGCGTCCCCCATCGGTAGAGTTTGATATTTTACGTACACATATTGATTTTTTTTAAATAAATGACATGAACATTATTTGAACTATCTGTAGATCATTTCGACCAATAGAACACATATTAGAGCCCTCTCAAGAGGGAAACGTTTTGTTTAGCTAACATTTTTATTGATACATATTAACTATATTCACGTTTGTGATTTTATAAATTATTCATTAATATTTTAAATATTTATAAATGGTTTAATAATCTAATCTATATAAATTACTTAATTAACTTATTATCCGTGTTTGTGCTTAATAATGGCAAAAACTGCTGGCAGATTTATTTTTATTTATTATTTATTTATTTTTAAATTATTTAATTTTTTTTTTTTTTTTTTTTTTTTTTTTTTACAGTGAAGATTTATAATGAAAACTCTTGTGTATCAAAAGAGCATTTTTTTAAAATTCCTTTTCAGTTTTCATTTTTTTTAATTTTTTTTTTCTTTTTAATTGTATTTTTTATATTGTACGATTTTTTTTTTCTATTTAGAAATATTTTCTTAAATATTTCCCATATCAATATTTCCAAAACGTATCCGATTTTCAGTTCTTTGTCTGTAAATATTTAACTGGAATTCGAAAAAAAAAAAAATAATGCATTCTCCTGAAACTTAGATACAATCATGATTTTGCACACATTTTTCGACTCCAAAATTGTGGTCATTTGCTAAAAAAATGGCCACGTTCGGAAAGATACTGATAATTCAAATCGTCTGGAACATTGAACCCATTGATATCAACAATAAAAAATATTTTGTATTAGTATATGTAGTAAGGACATATTCTTTAAAAAATTGAATGCCATGGCTGCAACATCATCTGATATTGTATGGGAAAAAATTAAGTCTTTAATTTTTGTCGTATTAAAAAACAGCGTAAAGTAGAGGGTATTGTTCATAGAGGAAGGAATACACTGACTTTACCGGTTATTACCTAGGTCAGCGGTTCTCAAACTTTCTTGATACGCGACCCACATCTTAGTAAAAAAAAAAAAAAAATCGCGACCCACTCTAGATAAAGTTGTACGGAATATACATTATATACAAAAAAAGAGTCGATAATTTCAATGTGTGTAAGTGAATAGTAATTGAAACAATATACAAGATACAAAGATAGTTAAAAATATGTTTAATTATTGTGAAAACATTTTACTATCAATGAGATTTCTAGTATTGATGTTTATCAATATGGAAACGTACATTAACACGCAGTTTGTCTCAGTAAGTACTTGTCTTTCAAAAACAGCAAAGAAGAAAATGCATGTTTTCATAAACACGAAGTGTTAAATTTCATCAAGAACCTTAAAGCTTTAAATATTTCTGGATATTCTGTTCGTATATTAATCTAGAAGAAAATTAAGGATTTTGAAATATTATTTCCTGTTGAAATTGTCATATCTTTTTAAACAGGTGAAATAAAACATATATTTTGATGACAAACCTCGGTTGCTCCGATGCCCATCTAAACAAATGCCGCGGCCCACCAGTGGGCCGCGACCCATAGATTGGGAATGTTAAATTTCATCAAGAACCTTAAAGCTTTAAATATTTCTGGATATTCTGTTCGTATATTAATCTAGAAGAAAATTAAGGATTTTGAAATATTTTTTCCTGTTGAAATTGTCATATCTTTTTAAACAGGTGAAATAAAAGATATATTTTGATGACAAACCTCGGTTGCTCCGATGCCCATCTAAACAAATGCCGCAGCCCACCAGTGGGTCGCAACTCATAGATTGGGAATCGCTGACCTAGTTCATAGCTTTGCCTTTAAGGAAGCATTTGCCCCACCAAAAATATATGTAAAAAAAAATTGACTTATCTGCAGGATGGATTCATACGCTTCAAAAGCTTTCAAGCACTTTTTATTAGAAGTTAGAGCTATATTGGTGTTATTTAATAAAGGAAAACGTATCATTATATATAGCATCCAATGCTTTAAGAAATTTGTGGTATTAAATAACCGAAATAACCCTTGATGAATACAAATCCTGAATGTGCTTTATGTAATGACCGACTTATCCCTTTGTGGAATGCTCATATAATAACATTATTTCGCCATTTCCGAGGCAATGTGTATTCAGTGATAAATTATTGAAATAAATTACAAAGACTATATTTTAAATACATATAAGATGGAAAGTATTTTACCAAAATTCTTGCATTAGGAAATTAAACTTATGCGGTTTTATAAGCATACAACTACCCCTGAAGCGTTTAAATGTCAAATGCCAACTCCCATTTCTGATTCTGATAATTTATATAATGTTACAAATATATCTCTTATCTATTATTTAAAATTAAAATGCATTATATTATTAAAGAGTAAATTTAATTGAAAAAGAAATTAAACAAAGAAGAAAATAAGTAATATATATTAATGTTAGTTATAAATCAAATGTGGTTCAGTTCATATGAAAAAACATAATAGATTTAAATTTTAGTTTCTCATTTACTACCTCATTGTTTACGAAAAAAATACTGCTAATTTTACATTACCTATTTCATTGAATTTGAAATAAACAAGCATATTCCAAATTTAATTCGTTAATAGTTTTTCCCTATATTCCGTTTTTGGAGTCAATAGGAACAAAAATGCTCCTAATATATATTTCAACAGCTATATTCTTTCCGCTAATGGTCAGTTCAGAGAAAATTACTTGCTTTCGACAGTTCTTCTTCAGACTTCTTTCAAGAGCTTAAACTAGAATGATTTCATTTACCTATCTAAAATCTCTTTGAAGAACACCTTTAATGTTCTCGATACGTAAGTATCGCTTAATATATAAAAATATTATTATTGTCGTTATTTGGCATAGCACTTATTGTTAAATTTGATTGGTCAAAGGTAATAAAATATTTTTAAAATATTTTGAAAAAAAAAAATGTTATCTATTTATTATTATTATTATTATTATTATTATTATCATTATCGCAGAATATGTCCAGAATTCAAAAGCAATCAGAATAATATCAAAATAATTGTTAAAAACTTGTTAAAAATTACTGCCTGAAATTTGTAACTAACAGAGTACTTTTATGAGATTAGGAAAGAAGGATTTCTCTATACTTTCAAAAATCTATAAACACTATTCTCATTTTTTGATTGCGATACGAAATATGTGATTTGAATTTGGAAAATGACATGGAGAGCAAAGGATTGCGTTCAAAACTTTCTTATAGCATTTTATCCTTAATTACTAAAATATAATCGTGAGCTTATATATGTTTAAATATTACGTGAATGATAATACCATTGCTTTTATTTTTGAAATAATTTAAAAGATATTTTTATGCCTCATTAAAGATATTCGAATAAAAGTGAATAAATTAAATAAACTAAATATATTTTATTAAAAAATAATCAATGAAACTATTTTTTCGGGATTTCGTGGATCTTCAGAAACTCTTACATTTATTATCCGTTTTTATTAGCATTATACATAATATTCGCTTTTCTCACTGTCCGTCTGTTCATAGCAGCACTTTTGATCGAAAATTGTTAAATTTATAGGCTTTTCTATGTGTTGGGTGGAGTTTAGAACTAACAGGCTTCTTATATCGTGCGCAGCATATGTAAAATTATTTAAAACTTAAGTTCATTTAATATAATATCGAAGGCCCGTGCAATTCCGGGCTAATGAACTGGGATTCGAATAAAATAATACGTTTTACATGTAGTATACTTGCTATTCCATACTTTGAAGTACGCTGTATCAAGAAAAATAATACCATTCTAATTTTTTTAATCTTACGGTCACAGTACCCAATGCATGATTTAAAAAAAGAAAACATCTGTTTTAAGGCATATGAAAACTACATCGAAAAGACAGTTAAAAGTTTAATTTTATATTAATTGGTATATATGATTAGATGCACTAGACTTTAATTACTTAATATATACAATACAATATACTTCATATTTGAGTCATAGGATCAAAATCCGTAACATAATATAATTGTTTAATATAACCTGTTTTCAAGCTATCATTGAAACTTTTTTATATTTATAACTGGATCTCGAATATAATAAACAGCTTTACTTAGCAAAAATTCTTGTGAATATCTTATTACAAATTATTAAATGCCAAAAGAATTTTTTATAAAAATCTAGTTTAAAACTTGAATTGGTACAGCCTGCATTTTTCAGAAATTTATTGCATTCCGACATTGTTTTCTACACCTTTACATTTTCCCTAAACATTTTCGAAACATTCTTCGTGTAAAAATTCGTACACCTACACATTTATCTTAGTCTTACATTTAAACTTTAGTATACCAAAAAAAGCAATTTTCTCCAAAAATGCTAAATTTGTTTCAAAAATTGCTAATTTTCAACTAACATTTGTCAGAGCGTGAAACATTACGTTAAATGTTTCTCTAAGTGGAATGAAAACTGTATAAAATACAAATGTTCTGTAAACAGGGCGCCTTTTAGTCTGCTGACATTCATTCTGAAAGCAATTTACATGTTTTCGTATTTCTTAAACGGAAATATATTCTTGAATGCAAAGATGCGACAACGAAAAAAAAAAAAAAAAAAGATTTCATTCATTTGAGCTTATGACTAATTTTCTTATAGTTTTACTTTGCGTAACCTTAAAAAACATTTGCAACATCGATTATTGTTTTGAATATATTGTTTTTTGGTAACGTGTAAATTAAATATAAAACATAAAAATGTACTATTGGACATAAACCAAATTTTTATCATAAAATAAATTTTACTTTTGTAAAAATTATGCTAAAATAAAATATTTATTTTTATTATAGAAAAACACAACACAATTATACTTTGTATAGAAAATAATTTTTAATTAAATATCGAAACTACAAATAATAAAATGTATAATTTTCTATTATTTCTAATAGAATAAAATAGCTATATCGGTATTGATATTATTACTTTTTTTATATACTCACGCGTAAATATCTATTCTGAAAAATATTGGAATATATAAAGTAACTGGCTAAAAAATTAGATGTTTATGACAGTAAATGAAAATACTAATTTTAATACAACTTTTAAGCCATAAACATAAGTGGATCATTAAAACGATAGGAGAGAATTAGTGAAATATTATATGCTTTTATCCCTTTCCGGCGCAGTGTTGCAGGGTCAGCAACACCTAAAGTTCCCCTTTTTAGAGACACAAAAACCCCGTGAATGTTTCAAAAACTACTCTAATGGCTACTTTAAAACTTTCTTGTGAGTTCTAGATGGCAGCACCACAGAGATCAAATTCTACTGTTTTTAAATAATAGGTAAAATATTTTACTCTAATACGCACTTCACAGCAACGCTCTTCTCTCTGCGCTTATTAATGTGTACTTGCACGGTGTTACCACTTCGGCGACAGCTGTATAATTAAAATGGTTTGTACACTCTTTACAAAATTATACCTGTGTACTTCTCTAGGCCTTAATAGATTGCCTAATTTTTTTTCTTTAAATTCCAATTTTAAAGAGTAGTGCGCCGTAAAGTGTTAAAATATGTAACACACGATTATAATAGGCACTCTTTAAATACAAATTTAAAAGTATTTTTGTTCCCTTTATAATTAATGTGTAGTAATTTTTCTAACAGCATTAATTAGAGTTTATTTAAAAAAAAACAATGAAATATAAATTTAAATATTTATATTAAATTTATGTTTTATCATATTAATTTAAATTCATATACCTAATGCTAGAATGAAATTCAATACGGGATTTTCTTAAACAAAATAAGGTGTTTGAATACTTACGTTAGATACAAATATTTTTCTGTAATATTTTTAAAATTTTGTACATTTATATAAATAAAGCTTGTGGAACTTAGAAAAAATCTATTGTTTGTGTTTTTAATTATCGCCTCAAAAACAGAGCAAAAATATTGCTTACCGTTGCCTTTTTGTGCATTATAAAGATATAATAAATTACGCGTCTTAATACACAGCATATGAAATAGAGGTTAGAATGTTTTATTCTGCTTAATTAACGGTAACTGAAAACATCAATCAGCTCCGTATTACTGAGCACTGATTCGTAATTTCACAGCTGTAAATGAAAGAGTGAGAAGATGAAAGAAATAATGTATTTATAATTCGTGAATGGGAAACGCTACTCTTTTGTATAAAAAGGGAAATATCATATTATAGGAAATGAATTTGTCGTTCTTCTTTTTTGTGAAAAATGCTTAAATAGCAATAAGTAATGTTACAATAAAATAATTTTTTACATTTGAATTAATGTTTGTCAAGGATTATATAAACTAAATTTTAATAATAATTGCAATAAATTTTATTACACTGTAAAAAATAAATAAATAAAAAAATAAATAAGTAAATAAATAAAAAATGATGGATTATTCTTATTCAAAAAATTTCACTATAATTAAGAACAAAAATATACAATAATCACATATGAGTCACTGAAGATTCCGAAATGGGTTCCTTTGCTTTAAAAAATTCAGAAAACTACATTCTTTTGAAATTTAAAGAACAATTTATAAAAATAAATTTTTATAAGTTGTTAGTTGTCTGCAGCAGTATTTACAAGATGCTTTTACAGTACAATAATCAGTTTTCCCAAACCGGAATGTTACTTTTCCAAATGCTATCAATTCTAATGTAAACATTTTGGTATTCAGAAAACATGCTTAAAAAAGAACCATACTAAATAAAAAGCAATAACATTAAAATGAAAACTAACATTAGTTTATTAGCTCACAGGCTATCATAGCCTGAGAGCTTACGTGCCCGTCCGTTCTGCCTGTACGTGCGTAATGCGATCACTCATGATAAAAATATCGGATTCACTTGAAAATTTGTATATAGGTATATCCCGATAAAGCGCTTTCCTGATTAGTTTTTGGAGTTCATTCGATATGTATAAGAGGGGGAACGGGGGGCTCATGCCCCTCCCCTTAATTGATATAAACGGGATTTTAATGCAGAATTAACAGTTTTCGTTCAAAATTTAAATATAGGATCATTGTGATAAAGCGATTCCGTGTTTAAGTGTTCATTGAATAAATAAAAACGGGGGGCACGGGGGTTCTAATGACCCCTCCCCTTAATTGGTATAATCGGATTTTTCAAGCAGAATTGTCAGATTTCGTTCAAATCTCTGAATAGTTTTGGAAGTTTAATGGTTAAGTGTAAAATAGGGGAATAACTCCTCTTAAATTATATAAATGCTAAATGGGTTTTTATTAAGAATTATCTGATTTGTTCTGAGTTTTGGATATAGAATTTTTATACGATAAAGCATGTCCTTGATAGTTTAGGAGGTTCAATGATTAAGTATGAAAAAGAAGAAAGGGAAGAGCTGTTTCCCATTCTCAATTTTTTTTCGAACGGAATTAACCCTTGAAAATACAACGCTATAATGTAACAATTAGTATGCGTAGCCTGTGAGCTCAATGCCATCAGTTAAACTGGGCAATATTCTTTTTATTACAGTTGTAAACAGAAATTCATCTATGCAGTTGAAATTGAGAATTAATATTATGATTTAATTTTAAAGTTCTTTCTCCATTCAATTTCTGGTTTTATGTGTGTTATTAGCCCCGAATTCCCATTAATTTGCTTTTTCATGGCTAATGCGAAGATGAATCCACACACTTTATTTGTAGTTCCAAAGTAATTGTGTTCCTGGTGATTCTGCTTTGGTTCTGCAAATTTCATTTGTATTAATTTTATTTTCCCCCTTATTTCAATGTGATGATTTTGTATTAAATTCAATGTTTCATATATTGTTTTATAATTAATGGTGTTAAATATATATATATATATATACACAGTTGATTCAGAATAACATGGACAAAATGAAATAACAAATCAAGCATTCAACAAGGATAAAAAGTCACATAGGAACATAGGGTCGCAAATTACTTCTTGAGTCACAAATACAGGGTGTTTCATTCTAGCTAAACCCGGTTTGAAAGTAAGAATCTGGAATAAAATAAAACCGCAATAGTAATGTGTAAAGTAAACAAATAATGTAATGAAAACGCAACGATATGTACCTTATTTTGTGTGAAATATGATAATGCTACGAAAAGATCTGGAAAAATATATTGCTCAAGCAATCGATGGTACCGTAGAAACGGATTATCACAGTACAAAATGTGAGGTTCTAAATGAATATCACTGGTGCGCATAATGCAAACTTCTACCACTTTTGTATGGTGTTATCACATTTAAAACAAAGGTGAGAATGTCTGTTAAATGTTTTATTATAACATACTTCAGTTTTCTGAAATTTATTACCGTCAACCCAAATCGAGTTAGGATGAAACACCCTGTATTTGTGAATCAATAAATGGTTTGCGGCCGTATTTCCCTATGTGATTTTTTATCCTTGTCGTATGTCTAATTTGTCATATGAATTTGTCCACGTTTTTTTAAATCACCCTGTATATATTAATATGTATACCGTAATTTCGTGTGGATAAGCCGCAGTTCAAACAATTCAGTTTCGACCCAGAAAATTCATTCAATAATTAAAAAAATACATATGTTACAGGCCAAACCCGATTTTAGGCCAAACTAGATTGGCCTAGTCGAAACTAGTTTATCCTAACGCCCATCGGATAGACTAGTTTTTCCTAGGCCCAACCGGTCTATCCTAACGCCCATCGGATAAACTAGTTTTTTCTAGGCCAAACCGGTCTATCCTAACGCCCATCGGATAAACTAGTTTTTCCTAGGCAAAACTAGTCTATCCTAAGGCCCGTAGGACAATCTAGTTTTTCCTAGGCCAAACTAGTTTGGCCTAACTCTTATAGGATAAACTAGTTTAGCCTGCTGTTTATTGGTCTGAACTTGTTTCTCCTAGGCCGATCTAGTTTATCCTAGGCCAATTCAATTTGGCGTGATTTTATTGAATTCAATGGCGCCACAGCACCAGCATTTAAGTTTGTCCTAGGCTGATCTAGTTTATCCTAGGCCAATTTAATTTTACGTGTTTTTAGCTCGCAAGCGTCAAAGCCTGAGAAAAAATGGACTCGCAGGTTCTGTATGCATGAATGTACGTATGTATGTACGAATGTACTTGCGTATGTATGTAACACGATAACTCGTGATAGAAATATCCGATTTGCTTCAAATTTAGGATGTACGTTCATTGATATAAGGTACTTTTCTGATTAATTTTGGGAATTCATTGGATAAAAATAAAGGGAACCGAAAGGGAGGCTAATATCCCCACCGTTAAATTAGAGAAATGGATTTTTGATGCAGAATTATCAGTTTTCATTTAAAATTTTAGATATAGGATCATTCTGACTAGGCGCCTCCATGATTAGTTGTGGATGTTTATTGTTAAAGTGCAAAAAAAGGGCAATGTAGGTTCCCCCCCCCCATAATTTAGATAAATGGTTTTTGACGCAGAATTTACGGATATGCTGCACATTTGTATATTTACAAATGTGCAGCATATCCGTAAATTCTGCGTCAAAAACCATAAAATAAAACCATAAAATAAAACCATAAAATAGGTTCTTTCTGATAAGGCGATTCCCTGAATAGTTTTGGGGATTAATGGTTAAGTATGAAGGGAAAAATTACATCTCTTACGCAGAAGAAACTAGTTTATCCTATGGACATTTAGATAAACAAGTTTGGTGTAGAAAAATCTAGTTTATCCAATTGGCATAAGGATAAAATAGTTTGGCCGAGGCTAATTTAATTTAGCTCGAAAACGGGTTTGGCCAGTAAAAAACATATCTTTCACTAGAAAAAGTATAAATGTGTGTCACGAGTCATTGCTTATAACACCAATACAGAAATTTAACATGTTCACCTTAGAGACATGATGCATTGGATATGGTGTTTGCTTTTTTTTTAAGCAAATCCGTAAATTCTGCGTCAAAAACCATTTATCTAAATTATAGGAAGGGGTTAACCTACATTGCCCTTTTTTAACACTTAAACAATAAACATCCACTACTAATAATGGGGGCGCCTTGTCAGAATGATCCTATATCTAAAGTTTTAAATGAAAACTAACAATTCTGCATCAAAAATCCATTTCTCTAAATTAACGGTGGGGGACTAGCCTCTCGTTCGCTCCCCTTTATTCTTATCGAATGAATTCCCAAAATTAATCAGAAAAATACCTTATATCAATGAACGTGCTTCCAAAATTTGAAGCATATCGGATATTTCTATCACGAGTTATTGCGTTACGTACATACGTACGTACATTCGTACATACATACGTACATTCATACATACAGAACCTGCGAGCCCATTATTTCTCAGGCTTTGACGCCTGCGAGCTAAAAACACGTAAAATTAAATTGGCCTAGGATAAACTAGATCAGCCAAACAAACTAGAATGTTGGCGCTGTGGCGGTCAATGAATTCAATAAAATCACGCCAAATTGAATTGACCTAGGATAAACTAGATCGGCCTAGGAGAAACTAGTTCAGACCAATAAACAGCAGGCTAATTTAGTTTCTCCTATAAGAGTTAGGCCAAACTAGTTTGGCCTAGGAAAAACTAGATTGTCCTATGGGCCTTAGGATAGACTAGTTTGGCCTAGGAAAAACTAGTTTATCCGATGGGCCTTAGGATAGACCGGTTTGTCCTAGGAAAATCTAGTTTATCCGATGGGCGTCAGGATAGACCGGTTTGGCCTAGGAAAAACTAGTCTATCCGATGGACGTTAGGATAAACTAGTTTGGCCTAGGCCATTCTAGTTTGGCCTAAAATCGGGTTTGGCCTGTAACATATATACCGAAATACAAAATGTTACTTTTTATTTTTGAAAATTTCCGGGACAAAACATAATTGTTTGAGCTGCAGCTTATCTACCCGAAACTGCAGTATATATAATATAAAAACAAACCAATGAATAATATGTATACCGTGTAAATATTCTTAAATAATTTTGCTTACAATATTGTAATATATAAATTTATTAATTTTTTTAACTTTAATTACTTTCATGAATGTTATAACTCTCACGTATTCAAATGAATTAAAAACAGAAAAAAATGTAAATAAAAATTACAATTAAAAAGAACAACACACTACAGGACTCGTGAAAATTTTCGAATTCATGTTTTTGACGGATTTACAAGTTTTAGGGTTAGAGATTCCCTACTTTCGGAATCTCTAACCCTACTTAGTACCTAGGGTTACTTTCATGAATGTTATAACTCTCACGTATTCAAATTAATTAAAAACAGAAAAAAATGTAAATAAAAATTACAATTAAAAAGAACAACACGCTACAGGACTCGTGAAAATTTTCGAATTCATGTTTTTGACGGATTTACAAGTTTTAGGGTTAGAGATTCCAAAAAATCATGCCTTTGCAAAATATCTGTCATTGAGTCTGTGAGCCTGTATGTAGCAAATTTTGTGGGCGTCCTATCTGAAGAACTGATGCACGGAATTTAATAATATATATATATATATATATATATATATATATATATATATATATATGTAATAAAACGACGACGAAGTTCTATAATAGTGTATAAGCTTGTAGAATACTACAATTCACCAAGACTCAATAGTGGGATGAGAAGTCGTTCTGGTAAGTGGATAAGCCATGGATTTGTTCTCGTAGGAGTTTCTCCAATAACAATGCAAGAAATCAGTTTTTTAGTTCTTTATTATTTAGAGCACGAACTTAAGTTACTCCACAGATCACCGTTCCACACATCTATCACTACGGCCTTCGCTCACTAAGCTGCAATATTCTCGGCGTTCTACATTCTCGGAAAAAATGACATGGCTTCCGAGTAGTTTAAAGGAGAGATGCATTCTAACCTCCAAAAAGACCAAATGAAAAAATCAGTTTCACGACAAAACTAGCGCCCTCCTACTCCGCGTCAATCATTTTAAAATCCAATTAGGATGAACTCGAGCCTCAAACGGACAAAATGATCAATTCTATTTGGTCGTAGCAGGCGGTCCTTGGCAAGAACTATATTTTTTCCTCGGAAGAACAAGCCCTTTAGCAACGCGTAGTAACACCTGTCACGCGATGTTAAAAATAAAAAATAAAATTAAAATCCCGGGAATATTCCAGAAAGTAAAAAGCTTACGAAATACCTCCCGCCTTTTTGAGAAGTAAGCAATAATTTGTTAATAACTAAAGTAAGAAAAAGAATTTTAGCTGTTACAAATTACGAAACTAAGATTGAAATATGTGCCACAAATTTAGAATTGAAGCTAAGAGAGAACAAAAATGGCGCAATTTTTTTTTATTTTATTACACATATATATATATATATATATATATATATATATATATATATATACATTCCAATTCAAATCATTACTTTATTCCATAAATACATATGTACGTAGATTGATCCAAAAAAAAAGTTTACAAAATGGAGTATTTGAAGCGTAATAATTGTAGAGCGAATATTTCCACGCAGAGTGGTTGACAGATGGCGCTAGTTGTCCTACAGCGGTTCTACGAGTACGTAGCGTCAGTATGCAGACACTTAAGAGCGACAGTAATGGCACGACGTCTAGAAAAGTGGTCTCGCATAGAGGTGCGAGCCGTAATTCGACTATCATGGACGAAGAATATGGCCGCATCCGAAATTCACAGATAAATTGTTGAGCAAAGGCGTCATTCTTCTGCATGACAATTGCAGGCCCTATACAGCTCGCTAGACTCAGGAACTGCTGCAAAGGTCCAAATCGGAGGTCTGGAAGCCCCCCTATACAGCCCCGATTTGGCTCCAAGTGACTATTTCCTTTTTCCGGCGTTGAAGCGAAACTTATCCGGAACACGGTTCACTTCAGACGATGCAGTGAAAACAACTGCCAAGAAATGGCTCAATAAGCAGTGCCCTGATTACTACGAAGACGGGATAAATAAATTTGTCGAACGTTCTGACAAATTCCTAAATAGATTTGGCGACTACGTGGAAAAGTAAAGGCCAGATGTGTCTCTCGATTATCTTGTTTCTATTGTCAATAAATATTTTTTCATTTGTCTTGTATCCCTATATATGGTAACATAGCTGTGTGTATTTATTCTTTGTATATCCATATTCATTAAGAATATGTTTTATTAAACATACATATTATATGAATATTTTACGTGTGACATCAAGAAAAAATATTACTCTGCCAACTTTCTGTTTTGACTTTCATTGGCAAACTTCATTTAATAAAAATGTGTCTTCGGCTTTCATAACGGTGTTTGGCCCTTTAAATGTTGTCATTTTCTAAAACATTCCTTAAGTTAATTTACATAATAAAAAATTAAACTATAAGGATACAAACTATTATGAAAAATATTTACAGTACATTTAAAAATCTACAAAAAGGTAAATTCTTTACTGCTACACATTTGATAGAATTTCCTTGCCTGTCTCGGAATAATGTTGACGAAACCCCTTTTACTTTGTGGCATTTATTGAGTATTCTAATTTTTAAATAAATATCATTATCTTTCCACAATTCTCATAATATTCATGTTTTCAGGTAAAAAGTATATATATATATATGGGTGATTCTCAAAATAGTGGACAATTTATGTCTTTCGGCATACAAAAAAATTGAGAGGTTTTCTGTCATGTTTTTGTATTTAGATATGTTTGTCTTAATATTATGCATTATTTGCACTCAAGAATTACTCACTTTTTAGTTAAAAACACCTTAAAATAACAGAATAAATGTTCAAAATGTCATTACCATGGATGTCCACAGCAGCTGTGCCTTGTGTATACTAGCATTTTTCAAGAGTTAATATCATATTTATAAAATAAAACAAATGTTATTCTTTCTTTAAATTAATCAAGGAGAGGATTTATCCAATAAATTTCTTTTTAAAAATAAAATTATATTATATAAAATAAAAATTAAAGTTTGTCCTCCATATTCTATTTTCAAAACAAGGTCATACTATAACAGCTGGTTATTAATCAAAATTTCATTTTAACATATGACAATAGTTTGAAAATATAAAGTTTCTTCATGGCAACAAGTAGCCATTTTATCCCAGCCTGAAAATAGAAGCATGTATTGTATTTTACGAATAGAAATTGAATATTAGGGGCGTACATCAATTGTATGTCATTAGAATGTATAATAATTTTCATGTTTATTTTATAATTAAAATTTTTATTTTACTTATTTGGATATGACTTTTGTGTTTTAAAAAGCCCCAGAAATGTCTGTTGCATTGTGATTATATTATGGCTTATAATCTTATTTAAATTAAAATTTGTCATTAGCGTGGACAAATATCAGTGCCATTAGCATGGTTTTTCTGTCGATACTAAAGACTCCTATGTGCATAAATGTAACCATTGCTTATATTGTATTTTTATAAAGTTTAATTTTACATATAAATTTAGGTATTACAATTATTTGTCATTTTCATTTGATTTAGGGATCTAAAATATGCATTAAATCTGTCAGAAAATGACTAAGACAGTTTCTTACATTGTTAGTGCCAGAATGTTGCTCATGTAAACAAAGTTTGCTCTTTGGTAATGTTTTTATTCTCCTTATATGTATATATGTAAAAGTGGAAACCATTTGCTAAAAAGGAAGGCTAATAAATATAGAAAAAATATTTAAACAGGAAGAAAATAAAAATTTCATAATATATTTATTCCATGCAATTTGTTTTGTCATTAGCATGGCTCAAAAAATACTAATTTTTTTTAAAAGTTAATTTTTAAATATTTAGCTCTACTGACTACATGTAAAGTATACCTAATACTATATTAACAACACCTATTTTTTTCAGAAATTTTGCTAACAGTATTTTTTTTAAGATTTCACTTTTGAAATTACCTCCTATTTTGGGAATCACCCATATATATATATAATTCTCTCCAATGACTTTACAGAAAAATTAAATTAAAATTTATACTCTAGCAAAAATAAGTATGAGCATTTAAAAAAATAAAATAAAAAGAAATGAGAATTCATTGTAAAGTTGTGAATTTGAATTAATTTATATATTTTTAAATTTTATTAATTTGTTTATTTTTACTGTTTTACGACAAAAGTAAAGATTTTCTTTTCGAAGGTAATAACTTTACTCATTTTATATCAAGTCTTCATTTTTCAGTTTACAGTCCTCATTTATATGTGTTACTATTCTTACAAAATGCAGCTAAGTTAAAAAGAAATCTGAACGCGAAATTTCAGATAAAATACCTATTGATTATATCAATCCGTTATCAAATACAACACATTGAAACAACCAAGAAATCTAACATTTCTGTCAAGAAATAAAAATGTAGTTTCGTAAACAAAAAAAAGTGTTTCTCAGTTTACGTGCAGCAATTCAGCTACATTCCGGAGTATCCTCTGAAAGGATTTTTCTGTTCAGAGAAATGAGAAGAGCAAAAATAACTATCTTTAGATAAAGTATCTACGGTTTTGAAAAATAAAGTTCGCTCTGCTGTAACAAAAGTATAAAAATGTTGAACTCAGTATCGTGATTGTTTTGAAGAGAAGTATTTTTTATGTTTAAAAATAGAAAATGTGTTATTGATCTGTGTTCTAGCTTCATGTATTATTAGGTATAAATATAAATTGTAATTTATAATTACTGTTAGCATGTAAAATGTAACATATAAATATTGTTGGTTGTATGACATCAAATGAATTCAAGAAATGTTTTATTAAAGTATATACCTGTGAAATTTTATGTATTTAGGCTCAAAAGAAATGTGGATCAAGAACCGGAATTTTTGTAAACCTACAAATAGTAAAATAATGATTTGGTAACATTGTATTATTCTTCCGACTTGCGATTTGTAGCTCAAATCCTACAAATATTACTTAAAATTTGTAAAAAGTTATGATTTTTTTAAAACAGAGATATTGTGAACTGAATTATATTAAATGGTTAAGCTTAAAGCATAAAACCTGTTAAACGTATAGAAAAAAATATATTTATCCAAAACAGGAAATTTTTCCCGGAAGTAGAAAAAGAGTTTTTAAATTTGTATGTAATTGTAACATATAAATTCAGAGTAAAACCATGGGAATCTAGTGTAAAGATGCAAAAGGTAAGTAATGCTTAATTTAAGTAATATGGAACTTTTGTACCTATAAAAAATAACAATACTATTCAACCCAATTTCTATTATTTTTTTTTTCATTATTTTGATGCCTACTTTTATCCCACTAGATTTATTGGGCGCAACCTGCAACACCCTGTATATGACTAACAAAATTTTGTCGATTTCATTATTTACTTCTGCTTGGAGTTTCACACATATGCACTTTTAATTTAAAGCAATATATATTCAATTTTTATCTATTAATAATACATTATGATTATCATCACTTTCGTTATCTTTTTATCCATTGAAGTGATACAATGAATTACACTTCTTACTATACAAAAAGTATAATAGAGGCGAAAATGCATTATTTAGCTTAATCGGCATTTTCGGCTTTGATCAAAAGATCATTGAGCTGAGAACAACTATTCGGTGATTTTTCTTTTGTTGCAATCATACATGAAAGGACTACGACACTAAAGAAAAGAGTTGCAGTAATTCAAATATGGGAAACGCTTCATTTATGAATAGAAAGAACAATAGGAAAAACGTGGAAAATCGATATTTTTTTTCTTGTGTTTCTGAAGTGTAAGATAATGACATAATATGCATTTATTTAGACATGAGCAATGCATTCTTAAAATTCGAAAAAATAAAAAAAAGAATGTATTTGTAATTTGTTTTATTAAATATTAAATCATGAGTAGTATTTAAAAAATTAGAACAAAATACACCAAATCGCAGTAGATAGCTGATAAGACAGATAGCGAAACTTCTTTGTAAAAACTCAAGAAAGACTTGGTTTGTACACTGTAAAAAATAATTCAAGCGGTTACTAAAAATTTGTTAATAAATTTGTATTCCACAGAATTTTTTAGTAACCATTACAAACTTTTTTTTGCAAGTGAAACAAGCATTTCTTTTGTAAACTGAACAAAAGATTTTTTTTGTATAACTAACTTAAAAATTTTTAGTATGAGCCACCAAGCAAATCTTAGTAATAGCTCCAAAATTATTTTTAATAACCATTACGTGCGCCCGAAGGGCAGGAGCGTCCTTCGAGCTGCATCCAGACTTCTGAAGTGGAATATTTTCGGCAAAACCGCAAAAGATGGCAGCACCAAACATTGCTACCTGCTCCGACAGGATTTTCATAATCCCTTTATTAACGAGTACTTACACTACATACATTCGGCGGGCATTTAGTGTAGGCCAGTATCGAACCCGGGACCTTTTGGCCTGGAGTTCGTTACCATAACCACTATGCTATCAAGGCCACACACCAAGTGAGTTTTAGTAATAGCTATTAAAAATATAAAACTATTAACTCTATTCGTTGCTAACTTTTTTCTAGTAATTCTAACAGATTTTCTTGTAACCGACTAAGATTACTAAAATTTTTTTAGTAATTACAAGGATCAAAGTTTATTTAGTAGATCGACCTCCTTTTTTTACAGTGTATGTACATTGGCATTGGTTTATTCATTTCCAATAAAACATCCTAAATTTTTTTTATATAAACTTCTGGTACACTTTCGAAACTTCTGAAAGCGAATATATGTATATTATTAGATTTGTGCATGAAAAACTATGACAATGAGATGACAAAATAAGTAACTTCGTTACAAAAGAAAAATGATGCTCTTAATGCATTTTAATCGATTAAGTATATATATATGTTTTAAGTTAACAAATTTTAAAGCTTACATTTTAACCAAAACTATAATCCGACGAAAAGAAAAAAAAAACTTCGCTCACAACAGGGGTAGAGAATTGAGGGCCCAGTCCCACTCTTCATTCCTACGACCCTGGAATAAACGCAGTTTTGTTTGTATATGATATAAAGTGTAAGAAAATTTGCTTTATTTATACGATTTTTTTCCATTTTTTTTCGCTTGTGGAAGGTAAATAAACATTCTTTCTAAATTTTCCGTTCAATTTAATGCGATGTACACAAATTTCGTATACAAGAATTCTTCCATAACTTCATGGTTTATGAGACTCGGTGAAGGCAATTCCAGGAAAGAAATTACATTCTGACGATAAACATGGTATTCAAAAAGATATCATATCAACTGAAATTTTCTTAAAATGTACCTTAGCAAAGGATCAGAAAGAAATACGCTGTCTTACAGAAATATTTTAACATGTTTGTAGAAGCAGAGAAATGAATAAATTTCCACACTAAGTGGTGAATCGTGACACTTTATTAGTTTCTTTTCTTATTACATATATGAATATATTTTTTATAAAAAAATGTAATTTAGTGATATTTTATGTTTTTAGTTTTCGCAGATTTTTAAAGCTATTATATTCAACAAAAAATCCATAAAATATTCATCTCTAAGTTATACACAATTTAGAAAAAGCAAACTTTTTTATGGAAATCAACTGATGCTGGGATTTATAGTAGCATTAATATAGGATAAAGTACACATATTATCTTAGAGTCTAAATGAGACACGATTTAATAAATATTGTTGCATTTATTGTATAATTTGCCTTTTATGATATTTAATATACTGCAAATTTTGTAGGACATAAATAGCCGGGATTTTGCCCTGATGCTTGTAAATTTACGACTTTAATATTTACAAGAATGTTTTGTTCTAACAAAATCGTAAATGAGCTTTTTCAAGAGTTGTGACCTTTTTACGTTGATTATACTCACCAGAGAATTTTTTTTTTCTAGAAAAAATAATTTTATAAATCTCTCTTTATAAACCTTTACCCGAACTAAAAATAAATAAATAAATAAAGTGATAAATTTAAATCATGTTACTCTAAAAATCATCCAGTCCATCTAGTCTGGATCCTTTTAGTACGATTCTCCGTTTTTGTTGTACTTTTATGTGGTAATCCGCTATGCCTTTTTTTGGACATAGGTAGCCGGGATATTGCTCTGATGCTAGTAAAGTTAGGATTTTAATGTTTACAAGAACGTTTTGTTCTAACAAAATCATAAACGAGCTTGTTCAACAATTGTGACGTTTTTACGTTAATTATATTCACCAGAGAATTTTTCTTACAAAAAATAATTTTAAAACCTCTTTATAAATATTTATCTGAACTAAAAATAAATAAATAAATAAAGTGATAACTTTAAATCATGTTTAACTAAAAATCATCCACTCCATCTAGTCAGTATGTGATAGATGATAGAGCCTCCAACCCTCCTCTACTATTTAAATCTGGAAAAAATAAATAATAATGTATACCAGTCGCTCCACCACAAGAGTTAACAAGTAAAAATTAATTAACAATTAAAAATTTGCATGTTGAAAAAACTTGTTAGACAAACACGCTAGAATAACTGCACTAACATTATTATTATTAATAAAATTTGTTTTTTGCCCATGCAAGTATAAAATCTGATACGCTAATGAAAAATCTATCCGAAATACTAGAATTTCATTTGTGATAATCTAATATGATTTTACTTGTATACTACCTTCCCTCTTATATTGGTTTTTCAGCTTTTATTATTATTATTATTATTATTATTATTATTATTAACTGGCAGTAAATGAAATTTTGTAGTATCATTACTTTTTAAAATTTCGAAAATCTTAATTTTTTTCATAATATTTTCTATATAATAAAACGATTTATAATATCATGGATAATACTGACGAAGTTGAATAATATATTTTTGATAATTTTTGGGTATACCTAGAAGCATTTCACTTTTTTCACAATGATATCTCTCTAAATGTTACTAAATGTGATGCGAAAGTAATACACATATTTATTGTTTAGAAATTTTACAACTGGAATATTTCATTTTACCCAACATCGATTGATATAGAAACATATAAAAATTCTATACAATAACATAATAAACAAGCAAATTATTGATGAATCTTAATTTACTCCTTTTAACAAAAATAATTAGTATATGAATTATTTCAATTGCGTTTTTACGGATGTTGACTTTTTTTTTTTTACTTGAGTATGACAATACGTAATACAAATATTATTTTCCGTACTACAGAAAACAAAATCCCTGTTTTATCTGCAAATACATTTCTGACTTTTTTTCCCATTAATGTTCGTTGTAAGAGTAATTATCTTCTATATTTTGCATACTTTAGTGATTTACACATATTCCACGTTTATTACTATTTTCACATTGTTAATATAATTTTCTAACCTTTATAAAATAAAAAGAAAATTATTTGTAGTATTTTCATTTACAGTATAAAAATAAAAGTCTTTTACATTTCCTTTTCATTTACAAAAATGTGCTAACATCTGATTCTTTACGTTAGAATAAGAAGGAATCCCTACGTTAATAAATCAATTCGAAGAAGCATATTACATTCAGTGGATAAATACATTACTACGAGAGGCTACATAATTATAAATCTGAATTAAAAATATGGGTAATTTTCTGTGTCGGTAAATAAAAAGAAAGATCCTTTATTTCTATGATGTGAGATAATGGAATTTCTTTCTGTCAAAATATAAATAACGACAATGTTACTGATTTTGAAACATTAATATACAATATAAATTAGAATTAGACGCTATTTATTGTCATCTCATTATTCACCTGAATTATGGGAAAATTCATAGAAATGATGAAAACTGAAAAGAATAGATTTATTCGTAAAATAAATGACTACAGCTACGTTTGTATTAAAATAAAAAAGTACTTCTCCATACAGTTATCTCATAAGCTTTTTAATCAATGTTCAATTATTTTCATTTGATGCTAGTTTACATTGGCGATTCATTAACATTAATAATCCTCAAAAATTTCTATATCAGAAAATTTAATTAGTTTCATTCAATATCCTCCTAACTAATTTGTAATACATACTTGTTTTTATACTTTTTATAATTAAGTATTACAGAATCTGCTTGTCTCATGGAGTGCTCAAACAAAATACATATAAATATATATATATATATATATTTAATCAAAAAGATGGTAGGATTAACCAGTTATTATATTCTTTCTTGCTTCAAAATATTATTAATGAAAGAGATTCTATTTTAGAAATACGCTTTATAAAAACGCAATGTCTGAAAATGTATGCTACACACGTTATTAAAATTGTAAGTAAATTACATTATTTCCCAGCGTCAAAATTCATTTACACTTGAAAAAGCTACATACTCTGTGAAATGTAATTATTGTAGCAAAATTAATAGGTAAATATTTGCACCAAAATTTTCAGCTAACATAAACAGCTGAATGAAACAGATTTCTCTTTTCGGAAGTCATACCAATAACAGCGACATAACATTAGTCTGTCCTAAGTAATTTTTTTTTTCATTCTAAAATACAACGTTTTTCTTGCGAGGTTGAAAATTAACGTTATTCTTCGTAAATTCTAATAAAACCTTCTTTTTTGTAGTTTGTTAAGTGTTGGACATTGCCGTAGTATAGAATGTCTATCATCGATAGTCTTTTGCGGAACATTATGTACCGTACATCTTGTGCATGGAAGATTTCTTTTTCTTCAATTGGAGCAGAACTCGATGGAAGTTCGACATACAGTTCCAATTTTCTGGAAAATAGTCAAAGAAAAAAGCCTATCTGTATGTTTCTTTTAACCGTAATATTTTATGTTTTCAAAAAGAAAATATTAAATACTATTTTGATCTCTTCATATTTATTGTAATTTTACGTCTACCCACTCTACATTTTTCATAAGGAATATCTTCCGTTTTCAAATTCAAATTGCTGTGTGTACTTTGGTACGGTAAAGAAAGAGTGAAACTGAACAAGGTTACTCCACAACAGTTTTGGGCTACTTTAAATAATCCTACTTAATATTACATGATGTTACATAATAGGCAAAAATTTGTTTGCGATTTCAGAAGAAATATGTGTCCACATATTTTTTTTTCAAGAGGCAGACTATTAAAACTTTTTTAATATAATGTTTTGTAATTATTTTCCAAATTTTTCCATTCAAAGTTTGCTTGTAAATGTTTCATTTCAAGCATTTAATCAAACAAAAATTTGCATGATTTGCTATAGCCAAATGGCTCTTACATTTGACGGTCTTTTGCTTGTAATTATAATTTTTCCATCTTTCAATAAAACGTATGATCAGCATAGGTTTCACAAATATTTGAATACCAAAGAAAATCATTCATATTTCTGGAATCAACAAATCAAAACTATGAATTCTATGTACAAATATTTATCATGAATATTTGATTCAAAACGTCGGGTTTTTAATGTGGAAGGGAAAAAAAGACGTTTTACATAATTCAACAAAACTTCGTGCTAAATATCCTGCTTATGGAGAAACTTTGAATTTATTTATTTATTGTTATATATTTCATATATGGAAATAGTTCTCACATTCAATTATTTGAGGGAAAAATTGAAACTTATATCTCCATTTTATGGATATATTTTTATGAATGTTTTAGATAATGTACCAGTAGCGCCACAAATTTGTGCAAACATTAAAAATATGTAATAAATGTAGTAATGCTCGGAGACAATTTCGGTTTGCGCGAGAATGATCAGACGAATTATAGGTTATTTTTAACATATATAGTAAAAATGTTTCCAAAAGTAACCATTAGATGGCGCTAAAACATCATACTGAGGAATTTTTATGTAAATTAGGCTAGCAATAAAGCATTTGACATAAGATCGATTCGTCATTCAATCTCAGCATGCTATCGTTACCTGATGGAGCGCTGGTGGTTAAGCTATTCTAAAACAATAGTGAGTCCAACTATTGCATAGAGAAAATTTCTCACACAGAAAAGACATAAGGAGTAAAAAATCTACATTTCATTGAATGGGATGCTCAATTTAAGGAAGTTTTCAAAAACGAAAAGTTTGGAGGATTGTCGGCGTAGATTACCGTTGAGCGTGAATCACATCCATGTTGTAAAAAGTGTCATGGGATATATGGCAATCGAAACATCAACAAGAAATAGGAATGCACGTGAAGCTGGGAGAATAACGGGTATACCTGAATCGTCAATTCGTCGTATTCTGCATTTGTTACAGATACTTCATCAGTTATTACAGGTAGATACATATAAAAGATTAAATTTTGCTACAATGGCTCTTGCACAAATGGATTGTGACCCTCAATGGTTGATGAACATTATGTAGTCGGATGAAGCATTTTTTCACAGCATGTTGGCATCAATACTGAAAACAGTCGTGTCTGGGCGACTCAAACCCTCGTGAGTGCAAGATCAATCCACTGAATTCCCCCCATGCGATTGTTTGGTGTGGTTTTACTGCGTCTTTCATTCTAGGTCCTCTCTTTTGTTGAAGAATCTTGCACTAAATCCGGCTGGAAATGCTGTAAAAGCACTTCAGAACGATATCTTACAATTTGCGAGATCTCATTGCGCCTGAATTGCAGGAAAGACATGCGTTACCTCCCGTCACCTTCATGCAGGATTGTGCCCAACCCAATTTCCACGTGAAGTCAAGGCGTTTATGTTGGACACCTTCACTGAAGACCGAGTGACATGACGAGATTGGAAGTTCGAGTGGCCCGCATGGTCTCCAGACTTGACCGCGGTAAATTTAAGATTTCGAGGATATTTGAAATCTCGTGTATACCAGAGCTCTCCAGCCACTTTGGTGGAACTGAGAAATGCCATTCGGGGAAACATCAGTGGCACCGATGCCGACATGCTATACTCAGTTGTATTAATGAGTTTCATTTGCCTAACACCTGGTGGTAGTGGTCATGTTGGACATCATTTACTACCTTAAAGTAAATGCACAATATAACATTATTTTTATTATACGTGAAAAAAATCCACAATCATACATCCCTGATCATATTCGTGCAGATTACAAAAAAATCCGAACATTATTTTATTTAGTATGGATTTTTAAATTCTGCACGAATTTATGACAAACCCTTATTTTCATAGCATTTTTTTTTAATTGCCTGGATTCCTTTTCAAAATATATGCATTAAAAAATATATGACACAATAATGTAATGTAAAAATCTTACCATCTAATTACTTCTTTCAAATTAAATGATCTATTAGGTACCCGAATTTTGTCCAAGATTTTTTATTCATTTCACATATAAAGAAATCTAATTACTACAAATTAACTATCATTAGTAATTACTCATATGTAATATAGCTTTCGAAGGTAATAAATTATAATAACATAGATAACAATTGTGATGGCCATATCATACTAGATTTCTAATATTCGATAGTCAATAGTATTCGTAGCCATTGTGAAATATGATTTTCTTAGTCTTAAAATAATTATTTTCTGTGTATTAAGTAGAATGTGTGTACGGCACTCCTGTATATATTCCGTGCCTTATTTTAGAAGCATTTATTTTGAAGGTATGTAAATACGAGTACACATAACTGATTTAATAGTTATATAATAATTTTCATCTAATATATATATATATATTCTTCTATCATTCTTTCTGTATCTAAATTGTACTATGAAAAAAGTCGTCATATGTTAAAGCTTTTATTTATATTTTTACAAAAACTATACTATATGACATAACTGTGCTCTGAAAAATAGTTTTTGTCCATTTCAAGAATATCTTTCAGGAAGAAAGACAAAAATTTCTGTTTCTGTTAAGAAATATGAGAATTTCGTTTCTTTGCTTAATGAGTAAACAATCTCAAATGAACATTATTTTGCCGTTTCTTGCAAAGACATACAGAAACTGTCCCTTGTAATGCTTTACATTAACAAAATAAACTTCCCGTTCTAAGCTTTCACCTAATGTTAAAGGATATAATAGAAAACGAAATAAAGAATTATAAACCTGATAGCGGTTATTATATATCTCTGTATGTTATATTTAATGAATTAAATAAAATATTTTTTCTTGCATGATTCTATATCTGATTTTTCTTTATTAAAATAATCTTCCACTTCTAAACATTAAAAAATTGTGACTGACATAATAACAACTAAACTCTTTTAATTTTTATTTGTTTGATATTCTTAAATGATATTTTAC
Organism: Maratus speculifer; assembly: GCA_964019185.1. Classification (NCBI taxonomy): domain Eukaryota; kingdom Metazoa; phylum Arthropoda; class Arachnida; order Araneae; family Salticidae; genus Maratus; species Maratus speculifer. Next base: position 42,076,413 of record OZ025297.1, on the reverse strand, counting down.
AAGCAACATACCTCTAATTACATTAATTTAACTATGAATTCATCGAAGATTGAATAATTTGAGAAACATATCTTTAATAGCGTTGAATTTTGAGTTTTTAATATTTTACAGAGTTATTTAATTGGCCAAAGAAAAAATTTCGCATTTAATATAAAATCTGTAAATATTAAGAATGAAGTAAATATTATGTACAGAAAATTTTTAATTTGTGCATAAATATATTTTTCCTTCTCTAAGTGTTCATGATATCTTTAACAATATGTTGGTCATTTTAAATTTATTGTTAAAGATTAATTGAATTTTGATTTTCAAACATACTTTTCCAATTAATTGATAAATATTAATAATAAATACAGAGCATTAACAGCTATTTTTTTATTGTTAAATTTATTAAGCATTTTCAATTGTAAGGAATAGTTTTATAGTATTAATTAATTTAAATATTTTCTGAAGCTAAAGCTCTTAATGCGCAAAAGAAAATAGTAATTTGCATTCAATAAGTTAAAATACGTATTGCTTGTTCGTTTATACATATAATGTAATATAACTTGAATAGGAAATCGCAAATGTCAAATAAAATTCCTTAAGTAATATGACTTTTGATATATGCTCAAAATAGTCTCCTCAGTTTGAATATAAAAGGCTAATTACATATATTCAATTTAATGCTATGGAAATGTTCGAATAATGCTACAGTTATTAAATTTAGCTCATGGAAAGCATTTTCTCATAATATTAACATAAATCATTTTTACTTGATTAATACTTTAAAATTAGATAAAAAGGAAAGCCTACTCAATCATAATCACCGATAAAATTATGATGAATTTGTGTAAATATCTTTTCTTTTTTTTATTGAATGAGAAATTGTTTGAATTGATTATAAATCCCATTTAAAAAAATATTACTAAATAAAATAACAATGCATTTTTTACTTATAGATAAAAATTGAACTATATATTTTTGAAGTGAAAACTTCTTTATTCGAGTTAGGCTTTTTTGAGATAGAAAAAAAACATTGATCTCGCGACACCCAAATTCATGTTACCGATACCTCTGAAATTGATAGAAAAAGTGAGTTTCCACACGGTTCTTCTTTAGCGGGGAAAGAAGAACCGTATGGAGACTCACTTTTTCTAAAGGTACCAGCACTTTATTCCGTATCAATTTTTGCGCCTTACGGACTTTTTGTACCATACTTTTCGCTAATTTTGTGGCCTTAGAAAAAAACACAGACACATTATTTACATTTGTGTTGTGAAATGCTGCTGCGAAAGTAAAATTTTCTTTTGGGTATTTTTTGAGATGGGAAAAAACCATTGAACTCGTGACATTGTTATCATAATCCGACTCCTCTGTTTATAAGTATGTACATACATTATGTATGGCGCGGTATGAGATAAGTCGAGGCTGCCGAACAATGGAAATGCTACTATGCTACGTTGTTAGATGATATTAAACGCTTAAAAACAATAATAAACCCTGAGGAGCAGCAAGCGCTTTCCAAAAAAATATTTAAATTTTTGATGAAATTGAAATAGTAACAACTTGTATGATTTATGGTAAAACATTAAAAAAGTTTAAAAAACATGACATTGCGCTTCAATTATGTTGCACTTTTGAACATTTTTTTTTTCAGTTTTCAATTGTATTTAAAGTTTAACAACTTCTATGGTGACGAATGAAATGAAACGATAAGAAAGAAAATAGCATGACATTGCGCATCGATTATGCTGCGCTTTACAACCATTTTTTTCAGTTTTCGATTATATTTAAATTTTAACAACGTATATGATACCAAATGAAATAAAAATTTAAGAAAGAAAAATCATCATATTGCACATCGATTATGCTCAAATTTCCAATCTTTTTTTTTATTTTCATGTATATTTAAAGTTTATCAATTTACATTGTTATGAAATGGAAAAAAAAGTTAAAAAGAAAAGACATGAAGCTCCCCTTTCAAACTAATATTTAAAATTTTAACTCTATTTAAAGTTTAACATTTTATTACTGTTACCAGATGGAGTATAACGTTAAGATGACATTATACATCGATTATGCTGCACTTTTTAACCACTTTTTTCAATTTTTTCCATTTTTTTTCAATTTTTGATTGTATTTATATAGTAACAACATAAATTGATACCAAATGGAATACAAAGTTAAGAAAGAAAAAAAAACATGATATTGCATATCGAATATGCTGCACTTTCCATCCATTTATTACTATTTTTTAGTTTTTCAATTGCATTTAAAGTTTAACAAATTATACTGTTCGATTACTATTCAACTTTGTTGCAAGTTTCAGAAGACACGATCCTCCAGCAGCAGGAGTAGCTATTTATAAAAGGTTGTCTGATGTAACAGACATATTTTGCTTAAATCATATGAATGTGCATTCCATGTACACCAGTATGTTTAGTACTAACTTTTCTCATATCGGTAATATATGTGTTTGTCGTTGCCACTCTGAAAATGTACAGATGATTGTAATGGTTGCCGTTTATATTTCACCGTATAAGTATTTAAGTGTAATACGAGAATTTTTCTTTGAAAATTTATTTATTTTTTCTGAAGACGCTTCTGCAGATTTTATGATTTGCAAATGATTTTGAGTAAGGATTTCAACAACATCTTTGTGGATGATAAAAATCTACAATAAGTTGAATTTTTAAATAGAGAATTTGAATTAACGATGACCAATGATCGCAATCTTAGCACGATGAGACACAAAACTACAATTGATGTAGGCTTTACAAAATATTCAAATAGATTGTTTGTTTCATATTTTAGTTACCAAAAAATTACAGTATCAGTACTAGAATATAATGATAATAATGATGATGATAATGATGATGATGATGGAAGAGTTGTTTAAATTGTTAATGAAAATTCATAAGTTTAGCTGGTTTTTAGTTCAAAGAATACCAATTAATTAAATCTCATATTTTATGTATTTATAAATTTACCTTTTAAGCAATGTATTGCAATTTTTGTACGTAAAATAATATGTATTATTTTTCATGTACTATAGCGCATTAAATGAAAATTGTAATATAATTTTTTGTAATAGTTTATAATAAAGAATAAAAAACACTTTATTTAAAAATATGTACTGCGCAATAAAATATTTCCTTGCGATTAAAAAAATATATATGTAATTGTTGAAATGTTCCCTTCTGTCGGCACTCCCGGAGTACCAATACTTTTTTTAAATTCAAAACACGCTTTTCCCATATATATATATATATATATATATTAAGTTTACCTCTCTCTTTAAAGTTATGCACTGTTTGAAAAATAAGACAAAAATAATGTAATTTTCTTTTATACATTTTTTTTAATGACATACCCAATCTTTGCATGTACTCCTGACATTCTTCATGTGGATGGAATGATGAGTAATATTAATATACATGAAATAAATTCATTATGATGTACAACTTACTTTTTCTCGTTAAATCAAAATAGAGCACAATTAGGAAACTTACTTTTAGTCGGAAGATGACAATCGATATTTTTTTTTTACTTTTAAAAGTTAAAGGAAGCATTATGAAAATTGGTTAATACTTGCAGAGAATAACTTTAAGTCCTATTTTCATTAATAATTATGAATGTGATGAAGTAATTAATAATTATTAATTCTGTAAATATTTTGAAATGTTTTAGAATACAAAAAAGAAAAAAGAATATGATTTACAATAAAAGATTCAAATAAAAAAAAATATTCAAATCCAAAATAAATAAATGAATATAAATAAATAAATAAATAAATAATTTTTCTCATTAAACAACATTGGTGTGCATTCACAATTAACGTTATGTACTTTAACGACAGCACGTGAATAATAACATTAACTTCCATATCTTGGCAAATGTAAAAACAAAAGAATTGCGATAAAAACGTGGAATATGAAATATTATGATTTTTGTTTTGTTTTTTCGTAATTTAGCAAATAAATAATGAGCTTTTTAAAAATATATAATTACTTAGCAATTGTAATGTACATACCCATACACCACTAACGGAAAGTCATTCCCACAGATGGAGAAGAGTTTTGAATCGTCGAATAAATACATAAATAACTAAATAAATGGCCGAAAACCCAACTAAATATTTTTTAATTCATTATAAAGAAAACAAGCAAAAATAATGCTGCTTAATTCTTTCTAATTCAGTTAAAGTTATTCTCAAAAACTTTTTATAGTATTTAAAAGTATTTTCCTTTAAAATATATTCTAAACAAGAACATTTAAAATACATATTATAGTTCAACCATTTTTTTTTATATTTTTAAGCTTTTAATGAAAAAGCAAAAATTTTTTGTCGAATTTAATTAAAAGATATAATATCCATATACCATTTACCAATAAAACAATATCGTATTAAAATATGTCTAATATGTGATATTTTTTATTTTCCATTAACATACAAATATTAAACCAACAATTATTATTTCACAACGGCTAAATATCCTTGCAATAAAGTTTCTGAACAAGAAATTCTATAAGTTTTACCAAATTCTACATTGAAGTAAACGATATCTTCATTTTACGTATTTTCTTACCCAATACCATTCTATCATTAAAATCCCATGAATTCATGATAAAAGCCATTGGAATTCACAAAACAGCAAGAAATATATTTATTTAAAAAAAAACTTCTTTATTTCAGGTTACATACATTTTCTGTCAAAAAGTATAAAAAGAACGAAACTTCCCTGGATTGTCGGATATATATTGATAGCAATGAAAACTGTGTATTTCCGTGAATTACAGAAAATCTTCCTGCGATTGTAGAGATTACAGATTATAACATTTTATTATACTTACACTATTGTATTTTTGGAATTGCAGATATTTTACACAATTTAAAATAAAAATATATACATCAATACAAACACAAAAAAATAATTTCAAACGTCGGCATTTAAAACATTTAAATTGTCAGTATTTAAAATCTTTCTTGAAAATTTAAAAGCTCTCTGTCGGACGTTTCCTCTCAGCCCACACAACTTTGAAGAAAGTCCGTAGTAGTTATAGCTGCCACCACCGATATTATTAGGTGATATCGGTCACCCAATGTGAGGATGTGTAAATGAACACCAACGCTGTCCATTAACTAAATTAACAGTTTATTCATACTCAGTGTACACAATATATTACAATATTTACAATTAAAACTCGGATATAGGTGATCCGTACAACATTAAATTAAATACAGTAAAAAGTGGGTGTGTCCTGTTCAAATTACGCCTTCTCCCTCTCACTCTACATACGCTAGATTAACTCTACCGGAGATCAATTCCGAATCTTCCTACACATGGGTTCTCAGACTACGCTATTCAACCCAGAGCACGCTACACAAGGACCTCTGTCCGCCACTGCTCTCCGGGTACTCACCCTGGCTCTAACTGACTATCTCCATCAAAAAAACTGCTTTTCTCCATTCCTGCACTTCCCCAATGGAAACCTCCCTATTCGTTATTCGTGGAAATCTTTTATTTCCCTTCTTCAATAGACGTCCCAGAAGGTCAAACACTCCCCTCTGTCATCTTCTTCTTTCATCTCGCTGCACCTGTGCATGTTCACATGTTCACCCCCGCTTTAGACAAAGAAAGAATGTCACCTTGAAATTTCAGTACACAGCCCATACAATACATAAGATATTAAGATAACAAATAACATAAATTTCAGTTCTACCGCAGATGTTTTCTCTGAACCTGACACCCCACACCTTAGCGGAAAATATACTTTTTAGGGACTAATTTTCCCCCAAGCATATAGTAATATCACAGAAGAGTTCAATAGTCTCTTTGCATGTTTCTTCATTATGCTTTCCAGGTGGTCCTTGGTGGTCCAGGTGGTGGGTCCTTCTTTTTAGGTATTTCCAGGTGTCTGAACATTATCTACTGACATCTCTACTGAACCTTGTACTAATATTATTACCAGTAGTTTTTTGAGTAAGACAACATCATACTGCTAGGTCGGAAGCATCGGCGTGAAGCTGATATTCCCAGCCTACAGTAGGTGTAGCCAAACTCGTCACTTTACATATTTCATCTTTAAGGGTATTAAATGCTTCTTCTACCCTTTCATTCCATGGTACATTGCTTTTAACCTTCACTTTAGTTAATTCTGTTAAAGGTATATCTATTTCGGCAGAATTTGGAATATAAGATCGGTAACATCCCATTAATCCCGAAACAGATCTAACCTCCTTTTTTGGTTTTTGGTCTCTTTAAATCCCTTATTGCCCTATTTTCTCCTCATCAAGTGCATACGTTCCACCCCCAATTACATGACCTAAAAACTTAGTCAATTTCTTTCCAAATTAATATTTATCCCGTCTAATCGTAAAATTTCTATTTTTAAGTTCTTCAATGACAGCTCTAACATGCTCACAATGCTCTTCCCAGGGATCGGAGAAAATGATGACATCATCAATATATGCTTCTGCATACCTCCGATGACCTTGAAGAACCTCATTGATATCTTTCTGGAACGTACCAGCCGCCCCTATAATCCAAAAGGCATAGTACGCCACTGATAAGTTCCGTTATGCGTTGTAAAAGCTGTCAAATGTTTGCACTCCTCAGCCATTTTAATTTTCCAATAACCCCCCATTAAATAAATTGAAGATAAATATTTATCTGTACCCGCAGTATACATGAATTCTTGTGAATCTTTCATCGGAAATGTTGGAGCCTGCGTTACTGAATTTAAAGCTCTATAATCTATCAGAGTCTAACCATTGCGTCTTTTTTTGTCACAATTTCGTCACAAACAATTGGATGACTAATTTCAGCATTTGACACTTCAATTAGATTTAATTCTAGTAACACTTGTATCTGCCTATCCACCTCCTCTTTATAAGCTACCGGTACACTATATAACTTTGGCTTTTTCCTTGCCACACCCGGTTTCAGATCAATACGATGTTCCCCTCCTTTCGCTGGTCGTACAGGACCCATAAACACCTCTTTATTCTCCCTCAAAATGAACTTTATATCTTTAACTTGACTATTAAATAACCCTTTTATTTCGAACCTCTCTATGTCCCGTTCTATTTCTTGTTCCCGGTTCAATATAGAAATTTCCCCATTTTTTCTAAATTCCTCATCACCTTCAAAAACAATATTAACTATATTACACTTAGAAAAATATTCTCTTATTTTATTTTGGTGCACATGTTTCCTACTCCCATCGACTAACTCAACTATAAACGAGTGCTGGTTTCGTTTTTTCGACGATAATTGCCGGCCCTTGCCACCTAGAATATAACTTAGTTGAATCGGGGATTAAAAGTATTACTTTATCGCCTACTTCAAATGTTTTTTCTTTTGACCTTAATATATAGTGATAGGATATTCTGTTTTGTTGAACCTCGGACGATAATTTTGCCTCATTCGCTGCTCTTTCTAAGCGTCCCCTATGTTTATTCAAATACTCATGAATCGGCATAGTATCTAACTGTGCCCCCTTAATTTCTCCTGCCCAGGATGACTTGAGAATTGATAAAGGACCCTCCGGCGCTCTACCATGTAATAACTGGAAAGGTGCGATTCCCTCTGTAGAATTTGGGACTTCTCTATACGCCCATAATATAAATGGTATTTGTTCTTTCCATCTTTTCCCTTCTTCCCTAATAGTATTATGGAACATTTGTTTAAGAGTCTGATTAAAACGTTCCACAAGACCGTTAGCCTGTGGATACTGTGGGGTCGAAAACCGTGGACTAGCGCCTAACCTTTTCTCAAATTCTTTCGTTAAGACGGCAGTGAAATTGGTTTCATTATCACAGGCGATTATATTTGGAATTCCTGTCCTCATAAATATTTGAAGCAATGCATCACACGTGGTTTTAGCAGTTAAACTTTTTATGGGGATTTCATCCGCCCATCTGGTATGTTGATCAATTAAAGTTTGTATATACTGATGCCCTTGTGAACTTTTAGGATCAACAGGCTCAATTAAATCAACATTAACTACCTGAAATGGAAGTTCCGGCCGCGATACTGGGGAAATGGGAGCTCTATCATTCACTTTAACCCCTCTAGTCAATTGGCACTCTAAACATGACTCACAAAATTGTTTAGTTTCTTTCGCCATCCCCTTCCAATAAAACGAATACCTGATTCTCTGCGAAGTTTTCTTGGCAGCATGATGCCCTTCAAATACCGAAGTATGCGCTAATTTTAGGATTTCTTCCATTCTTACCTTGGGTACTACTAATTGCGCTATAGTTTCGCCTAACAATTTCTCTTTACAATAAACCATTTACAATATAATAATCCCCTTTATCCAATTTAGCTAATTCCCAAACTCTCTCTAACTCTTTACATTCCAATTGGGATTTCTTAAATATATCTGAATTGCAAACAATAGCTTTATTATTTTTCTCCACTTCCGTTTTTTTCTGTATCCTGACTTTGTAAATTTTTCGATCTCGCTTCTATTGCGTAAACATTACAATTATCGTTACTCACCTCTTCCTTTTCATTCGAGTTATCAATAATAATTTCTGAACTTTCTAATTCTTGGGACTCTAGCAATGGCTCCTCGCGATTGACCCCTGACAACTCATTAATCACCTCGGGATGAAAAATTACCTGCTCATTAATATTATCGGTCACTGCGCAAAGTACTTCCTGATGAATTATATTAGTTTGTCCGAATTGCGGAATAGCTAACGGTAATGTAACCAACAGTGATTTAACTGCTTCACCAAATAACCCTTTTAAATAAATACTATCCGCTCCTTTTAATTTCTCTTCAGGTACCAAATCTTTATGAATAACACTAACTTCACATCCAGAATCAACCAATCCCTTTGCTTTTTGACCATTTACACTAACTTCAATTTTCTCAAGTTTATTTGATTTCTCACCAATAACATTAGTTCTCTGTTCGGCCTTTGCCGATATTCTCGCCACAATAGCTCCATTAGGTAACTCTTTATTTCCTTTTACAACAATCTTATGTACACCCGCTTTTGGATCTCGCCCTTTATTACCATTATTATTTCCCTCATTACCCACTTTATTACAAAAACGTTGGTAATGACTTGTCAAACCACATTTAAAGCATTTAGAAGCTGAAGCATCACTTGGCTTCTTAAAATCTATTTTCCTATCCGAAAAGGAATTAGTCTCATTACTCCCGTTTTGCCTCCAATTACCACTAACTTTACTATCCTCCCTCGATCTCATTTTTTCATTGTTTACATACCTATCTTTACCTTTAAAACTTTTATACGTAACTGCATAAGACTTGTCTTTAGGTCAAAATAATTGTCACATTCTTAACAAATTTAGAAGCCTCTAACCATTTACCCTGCTGAGTTAACCCAATATACGATGCAGTTTCCTCATTTACGTACTTAATAGCTTATCAGTAATTATTAACTGGTTGACCTTTTCGTATGAGTCAGCACCTCTAATCTTACAATAATTTTCCCATGTTGCTATTAGACGCGATACAAATAGTACATGAGTTTCATTCTGGTTTCTCCTAGCCTTCTTAAAATTTTCCAAACACGCCTTCGGTGTCGGCTCATGTTCCCTTAGAACTAACTCCTTTAATTCCTCATAATTCACCATTTGTTCCCTAGTGGTATAAATTAACAAATTATCCGCCTTATCTCCTAATATATTAAGTAGAATTTCGGCCTGCTAGTTTTCCTGTACATTTTTAGTTTTGAATGCCCTTTCTAAACTGTTGAAAAATATATTCTATCCCTCAGTCCTTTCTGGTACTTTGATAGACAGAGTTTTAACACTTTTGATCAATTTTTCTATGTTACTTTCATTATTATATTCCCTAGACCCATTAGATTTATTTGTCGATCCTTGTACCCTTAGCCTCTCCATTTCTAATTCATGTTCCATCCTTAATTTTTCAACCCTCTCTTCCCTTTCTAACTTTTCGCATTCTAACATTTCTTGTTTTTCTAACTTTTCGCGTTCTAACTTTACGTGTTTTAATTTTCCCTGTCTTTCTCACTTTTCGAGCTCTAGACGTTCCATAACAATAGTGGTAGATAATTCCGTAATAACCCCTTCGTCATACTCATCACTGCCCATTATCTTTTTCCTAAGCTGAATTCTGGTGTCATCATCCGCGAATTCAACACCCAATTCTTCGGCTATCACCTGAAGATCCACCGTTTTTAGTTTCAATAAGAATGCCATACCTTCACCGATTGTTATTACCACCCTGCAACACAATAATACCGAAACCTACCAAATTAATATTTCCTAAATTTATACCTTAGTACAGTTATATCTCCACTTATTATACTAATTAATACCCTTCAGATAAACGATGTATTACATTTCTAATTAACCTACTGAATAAAAGTATTGAGGTCAATAGAAACATCACATAAAGAAAAACTGTATAACATGCACATATAAATTTCTACAGTTATACTCACTAAAATATTTCCAAATTCAATACTGGTTCTGAAACTTAAAACAAATATATTCAAAACCTTCACTTTTATTTTGCCTCCACGTGGCCCTTTTTTGAGCCTTTTTTTCCACTACTGTGAGCCTCTTTTTTCACTACTTCTAGCCAATTAAAATTCTAAGCAAATGTTCATTGCTCACTTGTTATCAACTCTACATAGTTAAAACAGTATTGCTTCATTTAACTATTACTTTAATAATAATTTAACTTTAATAAATTTAATCATTCCTTCCAACTACTATTAACACAATGCATTAATTTTGTTCATTACCATCATTAGTAAAATAAAATAGAAAATCATTATTAGCTCAAATTATTATGCCATTTTCGCAAAACGATAGAAAATATGGTTAATAATACTTCCTACCTATCTGAACACAATTATTTAATTGCACATAAATTATCTAGACAATTTACTTAAATTACTATTAATTGTACAAGAACAAAAATTTGGTTCAGAATGGAGTCAGCAGAAGGAAATGATCAAAACACCTTATCTTATACTTTATCTGCTGGGGTACTCTTCTATTCACAGGTAGTTCCTCGATGTAGCGATAATATGGCACCAACAATGATTCTGTTGTCCGTAATAATTCTAGGGCACAACACTTTGGTTCAGTTCTCTCTAATGATGACGAGACACAACACTATAGTTCGTTTCGCTGTACCAATGTAGAGTACACACACACTGAACTTCTTCTGCTCGACGCTTGAATTTTATCCCTCTAAAATTCCACTCGACGATCCGACATTACTACGCAAGAATGCTTCTGGATGCTCCGGCATTAACACACTGTAACACGACTCGCTGGTCACTGGTCTCAGACAATTCTATCCCGACGCTGCCATCAATTTGTCGGACGTTCCCTCTCAGCCCGCACAACTTTGAAGAAAGTCCGTAGTAGTTACAGCTGCCACTACCGATATTATTAGGTGATACTGGTCGCCCACTGTGAGAATTGTGTAAATGAACACCAACGCTGTCCATTAATTAAATTCGCAGTTTATTTATACTCTATGTACACAATATAATAAACTATATACAATTAAAACTCGGATATAGGTGATCCGGTTCAACATTAAATTAAATACAGTAAAAAGTTGTCTGTGTACTGTTCAAATTACACCTTCTCCCTCTCACTCTACATACGCAAGATTAACTCTACCGGAGTTCAATTCCGAATCTCCCTACACATGGGTTCTCAGACTACGTTATTCGACCCAGAGCACTCTACACAAGGACCTCTTACCGCCAGTGCTCTCCAGGTACTCACCCTGGCTCTAACTGACAATCTCCGTCAAAAAACTGCTCTACTCCATTCCTGCACTTCCCCAATGGAAACCCCCCCATTGGTTATTCGTGGAAATCTTTTACTTCTCTTCTTCAATAGACGTCCCAGAAGGTCAAATACTCCCCTCTGTCATTTTCTTCTTTCATTTCCTTGCATATGTGTATGTTCACATGTTCACCCCCGCTTTAGACAAAGAAAGAATGTCACCTTGAAATTTCCGTACACAGCCCATACAATACATAAGATATTAAGATAACAAATAACATAAATTCCAGTTTTACAGCAGATGTTTTCTCAGAACCTGACACTCTCTAAAATTAACAGATTAAAATGCAGTGTTAATTGTAAAGTTTAAACAACAACAATTATTTTCAACATCATGTAAATTATCATTCTCTTTTATAGACCGATAGCGACAGCTAAAGTGTATTATATTAGAAGATAACGTTTAGTATTTAATTAAAAAGAATGACTTGAAAAATATCAAATAATTTTTAATAGTCCCCAAAGCAGTTGAAAATGATACATGTGAAACATATTTCATATATCAACAAATTATTTTAAGATATTCCTTAATAATATGATGAAATGGTTAATGTATATAATTGTAATTAATTATGGTATGCATTCATGAACAACGATGCTATCATGTTAAGCCGCAGGTTTTTGTGCTCATACAGACATAATCTTGTGCTGCAGTTGCAACCTTACTAACACTTATAAGTGTCAGATGCTACGCTGGAAATCGTTCTCGTAGCTAACATTGTAGAGCACCTGGAGTGCTATTCCAAGATTTCCTGATTATGTGTCCGGCTTGGACATTTTTCACTCTATTGGTTCTAAGCTTGGTCAGCGTTCTGATAATCAGTTTTTTTTTTTAATTGGTTTGTATATATATATTTTTTTAATAAAATGTTTTTAATGGATTTTAATAAAGGTTTTATTTATTTATTTACTTTAACATAAAGAATTGTTAGGATTGTGATAAATCCCTTATTAAATATTGGTTAATAAATTTTAATTATAGATTGTTTTTTTTTATTACAAAATGTTTAACATCGAGATTTAGCAATTATTTTATTTATTTATTTTTTTAAACTTAAACACTTGAATATTGACGCAAATAATGAAACAGTGCTCATTAAAACAAGCTTGAATAATATTAGTTGAAAAATTTATAAACTATGTATAAAACGAATTTGAAGTAATTCTGAAATTCTCTCTTACCTAGATTTTATACTTTTTGCAAAGCGTACTGTGAAATTTTTTATACAAAACTTTGACCGAAATCATTGTGGAAGCAAATGTAATTTAATAGAGCAGTTCAGGTTACTTATACCACAGATTTTCAGAAATTTCTGTCAAAAGTTGCACACATTATTCAAGAGTTTATCTGTGGGACGGAAAACATTTTTCAATAGTACTGAAAGAACTTCTGAATCAATGAGTGACAAAAATTGGTTGGCTTGGATTATGCAAAAAAAATGAAATAGTTGTCTTTCTCGTTTCTCCTTCGGTCACAGATTGCATAATTTTCGACATCTATGTGAATCTCAATTCTCTTCGAGATTCATACTACAATAAAACCTCCATAACGGACACTCCCGAATAGCGGACACCCCTATTTAAACCAAAACTTTAATTTTTGTATGTTTAACCTCTGAATAACGGACATTCCGAATAGCGAACAGTAATTTTGGCAAAAAGAATAAAAAACTATTTTTAACGAAGAAAAAAATAATAATAATTCTCTAAATTTACCAGGGCAATGTATCACAATTTTTTATAATCACATGTAAAGGTGCGGGTGAGCTGGAGAAAATCCCCTCTCCCCCCTACATTTATCCCCTACATACCCCCCCCCACACACACACCACCCTCACATGATTGGAGATTGTATGCTTTTAAGAAGCAAAAAAATACAATAAACAATTATACATTTTATTTATTTATTTATTTTTTTATTTTTTAGAAAAAGATGATTTAAAAGGATTAAAACTACTGACAGAGTTAAAACTTCACATTGAAAAACAAATTACATGTAATCGCAAATAAAAGCATACTTTTTTTTTTTTTTTTTTTTTGTAAGAATGTAATGAGCAAAGCATAAAGGTATGGACAATTTTATTTCAGGTTTATTGCTTTACAATTATTTTAATTTCTGGTTTAATTATATAATAGAGGTTTTAGAACATTTATAAATCGACTAACGTAACATTAAGCATATTCATTAGCAATTTTTCTATCGCTGAAGTTTTCCCAATAGCGGACACCTCCGAATAGCGGACAATTTCTGCGCTCCCAAGGTGTCCGTTAGTTAGAGGTTTTACTGTAACTAGATTTTATTAAAAATAAAAGTTTTCGGAGATAAGTAAAGAAGCAGTAGTATGCTTAGTATAATAGGCTATCTAATGTTGCAATAATAAGCTAAGTGACGCAATGTCTTAAAAAAAACAAAAAAAAACATGCATTGTATTTAAAAAATAGAATAATTCATCTTAATGTCAATCTATACATACGCATATACCTTCATGATGAATAGCACAAGTTCCTTGAATCCATTGGAATGAATACATACAATTTGATTATGCTCTTTGTTGTGCGTTAGTCAGAAATTAATTCGATTTCGATGAGTAACATCAACAGGACAGAAGTCAACTGCACAACATAACTTATTTCAAGACGATATTATTTATAAATCTTAAATAAGGAAATTTAGTTTCTTTAACAATCACTTTAGAAACATTCCATTTGATTAATTAAAACTAAACATTAGTCAATCTTGAATTAGCAAATGTTGGCTTACACTCATAAAAATCGGTAGAATAACATTAATATCATATAATCTCTTTTTTTTTTAAATGATGGTTATTGGGATTAATCTTTTCGTATTTTTTCGAACCAGATAAATCAGAGAAAAATAAATTAATTTAAAATTAATGAAAAAACCGATCTTAGTTGAATTGCAGATAAATTCCCCATTGGGTTCGACAAACTAAACCTCAGCTGATCTGTGAGTCACATGAAATTGGCACTAACCTTTTTTGCACTGCACACGGTATTTAAATTAGGCTATTGTTAATTGTTTTGGGTTTGGATCGGTTTTGGACTGTGTTTGGAGGGTTAGATTCAGATTGACACAATCTGTTATAGTAACGCTTCCCAAACTTTTTTTTCTCCACTTGTAACGGTTGGATGCACGTCCTGGGTGTCATTTGTAACGTGAGGATGAAATGAAGATATAATTCGAGATATAAGTTAAAACTACAGTTTATTTAAACTGCTAGGACTCGGGGAAAGTGGAGCGTCAGTTCGATAATTTCAACAACTAGTCACAATGCTAAAAGGTTAAACTCATAACTATACTCACAGCTCCGACACTAGACTCAGTCGTGGCACTTTAAACCAACTCCTCGTTCAGACTCAGCTAAACGCTAGATTAAAACTTTATAAGACAGCCCGTGGCTGTAAACAGTCTTTATTATAAAAAATACTTAACGTAATTAAATTATCTCTTACCACCGGCAATTTTCCTGGATAGCTCCGCTGGTGATAAACTAAGTCGGCAAACGCTGCTGGCTATCTCACTCCAAAACTCCTAGCTAATTCACTGGAGACTAATAATAACTCATTACAGCACAATTCAATTCATCTGGCTGGCTTTCGCCGCCGCCTCGCATTCTCCTCATCACCGCACTCTGTACACTGTTCCTTACTACCACGCACTTTTATACGTTGCAAACTAAAGTCGATACTATAAATTTGCATATTACTTCTAACCGCGACATAACTGTAGAACTGAGGCGACACACACGCTCTAGAAAATTAAAGTAAAATAAATTATAGAGGTCGCTTTCACGCTACACATGTTAAAACATTGACGTCACGATCTCACTAAAATGCTAGAGTGCCTTTATCACAAAGGGCACTCCCTCACATACTTTCTTTGGGTTTTCATTTCGGAGTACCTCATTTCTTATAAACATACTACATACTATTCACTTCCTATCGCAATTTTTTTATAAAATAAATAATAAATTTGAAAAATTATTTTCTCAAATTAAGTAAAAGATACTCAGAACAGACTAGAAATTTCTGTCAGAGATTGCAAAGCTAGTTGATAAGGAAAGCTATTTCTCAGAAGAAATGGGAAATAGGAATTTAGAAAACATCTCGCACAAAAAAAAAAAAAGATCATAAAGCGAATAAAATGTTCCGCTTTATATAAGAACAGATTGGCTAACAGAGTCTATAGATTCACTCACAAAATATATAATCTAAGTTTATACCGCGGGATATTTATACCAAATGTAATATACACCTAAAGAATAGGCCTAAAAACTTATTAGAAATTACTCGACTACGAAACAACACAGTAAACGACATAAAACAAATAATAAAACTTCTTTCGAAATATTGTTGCTTTACACGCAAATTTTGTTTGCAATGCCCTGTGACGATCGTCATAATATTAAACTGCTAGCTTCTCAAAATATATTCATTGTATTAGGTACAGTAAATGATGACATACTAGAAATAGAATAATTGCAATCAATGTTTAAGCATATATATAATGTAATTGATTAAAAAAATGTTGTGGTAACAGAACTCTAATCATAATGTATTTATTGTATGAAAATTTAATGAAGATAATAGATTGCTGAATAGGTTCAATTAACAACGTACCTAATACATTACTCAGCTTCCTCTTCTGTTATACAAGGTAAAAAAATATACCTGCAGCAGGTCACACCAGTAGCATCCAATGTCAGTGAAAACTACTATCTAAGAGGTAAACTACTTTGATACGTAGAAAACTTATGCCCTTCTTCGAAAAAAAATAACAATTCAATACATAACTAAAACACTGAGCCTAGATTGTTGGGTGGCTGAGACGGGTGGGGTATGAAATGCAGTCACATCTACGAGATATAAACAGAATAGTTTTTAAAGGAGATAGGTAAGAAATGCATTCAAATGAACATTTCGTTGTATGCTCCAATAGAGAGGTAACGCTGGTTTTTACCAAAAGGTGTCAGATTTTCTTCAATTATAGTCTACAGATATTGTTTTATAGTTTAAATATGTTAAATAGATAAATTTAAAGACTTAAATAACACTTTTAAATAATAACCCGCTCTGTAGGAATTTTTTTTTTGAAAAAAATGTCAAAAAATGACAAATTTTACCAAAAACTTCGATTTTTGGAGCTAAAGCGCAGACTCAAACCATTTTTTTTCAGCGGGAAATTTCACGTAATTGATGTACTAGTATAAAGGCAACTTGGCACCTACCCGTTTTTGATTTAAAAAATGTTTTTTTTCTTCGCTTCACCCTACTGTGGAGCTATTTACAACAAAGTATAAACAGCATCAATTCATTTCAAGGACTGATTGAACCTTAAATTTGAGAATATATGTGCACTCATTCTTGAGATAAAGTTTTTCAGGAAATCTTGAAAAAAAATGCAATAAAGAAGTCCCACCTATTCAGAGATTTACACACACACACACACACACACACACACACACACACACACACACACACAAAAAAAAAAAAAAAAAAAAAAAAAAAAAGCAAATCATTTTAAGGACTACCTCAATCAGAAGTTTAGAGAAGTTCCCTACAATAATTCTGAAGATATATTTATTGCAAAAATCGTACATAATGAAGCATAGCAGCGCCATCTACTGAGCGATTTACACCAAAATATAAAGAAAGTCATTGCATGTCAAGGACTAACAGGCTATTAAGTTTCTTGAAAGTTCTGGAGTTCTTCTGTTCTAAAATTCTCTTCATTAGTTCTGGAGATAAAGCATTTGCAAATATCGTACAAAACGCAGCAAAGCAGTGCCACCTGTTGGACAATTTACGCCAAAATCTAATAAGCATCAATTTATATCAAGGACTAATTAAACATAATTTTTTATTGCATCCCGTGCATTATATCTCGAGATAGAGTACCCAAAATATCATGTCAGATACAAACTTTTAGAGTCACAGACAGACATTTTGTAAAAATATTTTTTTTAATCTCTCACTCCTAAAACGTATAAATCCGTAAAAAATCGAAATTGATAATTTTTTACGAATCAAAAAAATTTTTCTTGTTAAGGTAGAATAAAATATTCACTTTAAACTGCTGGATGAGTATGATTTTGTCCTTCAATCTCAGTTTATATATAGTAAATATTCAAGCTGTGATAGTATTTTTAAGCATTTCCTTGAATTTATTAAATGATTTTCACTTTGAAATGTTATTGTATGTTACATATTTAGTCAAACTAAGAAAAAATAATCTCTTATATGTGTATAACAGACCGATGATGAGAAGATCTTACTTTTTAATTGACAGTTAAATAAAATAAGTTAATAATAAAGAAAAAAAAATTTCATCCCAACAAATATTATGAAAATGTATGCGATAAATATATTTTTATTTTTTAAGAAGATAATTAAAAATTCTAAAATAGTCAAGCGAACATTCCATTTACATAAAATGATTTAATACGATCATTTAATATATTGGTCACCCATTCCTGAAGTCTGGTATTACATAAATAATCAGTTTTCTTTTCTTTTATCTGTTTAAATTAAAAGCTAAAATAATCATATTTTCAAAAATATATAAAATAAATTAAAACATTAAAATTCATTTAAGTATCTACCGTGATGTGTTCCTTCGTTATCAAAATGTCATAAACCTAACGAATCCATTTGTCATAAAAAAAAGCTAATTTTATATAAATTGTAGAAATAATCCCAAAAGTTATCTTATATATAAATTTTAGCTTATGCTTAATCTACGTATAATTTATGTGAAAATTTAAATAAAGTAAATATCTAGCATAATCTAAAATTTCATAACACGGAAAATTTTTCTAAATGTTTACATTTATGGTAATCACAAGGAACAGTTGTTGATTTATTCCTCAATCATTTATTTAATATTGGTTTGTTCTCTCTTTTTTTTTTTTTTTTTTTTTTTTTTTTTTTTTTTTTTTTTGACAATACACTTATACAGAATTGTTTATTCGTATAACAAATTCATTGAGACAATATGATAGTGAACAGTTTTTAAGATTTATCTTCTTAAATATAGAGGTCTTTTAACTAATTGTCAATTTAAATTTTATATTTATTCTTTATAAATAAGACAAACTAATTATGATTATTGTATTTAATGTATCATGACATTATTTAGTTTAAATGTGATGCTAACATTTTAAGATTCAAGAATAATAAAAAGCATGCTTTTTAACATGCCACAAGCATGCCGCACATAAAAGCATGCCACAGTTAACGGTATGTCTGTAATATTCACATACGTTTTATAGAAAATAGACATTATAATTATATTCGTTGGCAAAATAGATATATTTCTATTTTTGAGGGGGAGTAAGTGCCGTTTATTACAATTTCATTTTTAATAAAAGAAAAAAATAGTAACGTTATTATTGTTACAACTGGTTAGGTATAAAATAAAGTCACTGACATCAGTGCAATGGTATCTGTAAATATAATGTACGATTATTATTATTATTATTATTATTTTGTTAAATTTAAAACATACAATTATCCATAAGTTTTTTATTTTTTATGTCTGCTGGAAAATGTTTTTATTTTTTATTCCCACAAAAAAAAAAAAAAAAAAAAAAAAAAAAAAAAAAAATTGAACATTGGTCATCCTAAAATATTTTGGCTATAATCCAGTATTTTGATGATTATTGTATATCACATTTTCGCTGTTGTAATTTTTTTAACTGTACGGATATTTCCTATTATTTTCTTTCTTTCAATTATAAAATGTTATGAATATTTTCGAAAGAATGTTTTTTTTCCTTTTCAAATTGAGAAATGAAATGAACAATAAACATTATTCCTGAATGTAACATTAGAAATTGAATTATATATATATATGTATATTATATTGTTATTTTTTTATGTTTCTGAATCTATTTTGTTAAAAGGCAATAATTTGATTAGATAACGCGAAAACAATCACATAAAAAATACTGTGTGAGGAAAAAATATGTTCTATATTTTATGCACTGTTTTAAAATTATACTGCACACTACATATAAAATATGTACATTTAAATAAAATAACATATATGAACAAAAATGGGGCCATTCGTGGTGTAATGTCTGTTTTTCGTTGGATAACAAATTGACTTTCATATTATTTAAACATGTAGCAAAAGGAAAATAACTTATTTATATTTTTTATTTCAAATGTATGTTACATTAAGAATTGAATTGCAGCAACTGAAAAAATATTTTTATTTAAACAGCATTTTCATTAATTCAAAAACATAAATAAAAATAAGTAATTTACGTAAAAAAAACATTAAAATAAAAATTTTAGATAAAACAGAATTTCAAGAAAATGAATAATATCATTTGCATCAGCCTGTTTCACTAGATATATAATAGTATATAACCTCGTCAGAAATGGCGGAATGTGAACCACAAATTTTCAAAACAATGAAGATAGATTGGGATATTTAAATCATGAAGATAGAACATAGTACACTGTAAAAAAAAATCTGCAAAGGTACTAAACTTGTTCTAAGAAATTCGGATTCCAAGAACTTTTCCTGTAACGGTAACAGCAAAAATTCAAGTTTCAGAATCGATTACATGAATTTTTCCTGTTATCGTTACATGAAAAGTTCTTGGAATCCCAGTTTCCTAGAAAATGTTTAGTACCTTCACAGATTTTTTTTTTTACAGTGTAGAGGGGAATAAAGTAAAATAGGACTTATATTCAAAAACAAAAATCGTTTCGAAGCGCTGCTGTTTCCAACTTAACAATCACGTGATAATTTTAGATTTATTTTTTTATTATAGATGGCAGCATCAATTGGGTATTTTATTATTATTATTATTTCTGAAATTATAAAAAATCTAAATGATCAATAAATATAAATGAAAATAAGTAAAGAAAAACTGTTTGTTGACGGAAATTCAGACCTTTTTTTTTATTTTAAGCTCACAGCAAAATACATAGACTTATCATAATTTCAAAATTTTCTGGAAACTATTAATCATAACAGCGTTGCATTAAAAATATTTTTCTGACAAAAAGAAAAAAAAAAGATTTATCATTTTATGATTTTAGACTTTTGTCAGTCAAAAAGTATTATCCTTTGACTTTTGATGAGTATACAAAATGTATTATGTAAACTGTAATTTAAAATCATATTAAAAATATTACATTAACAAACAGGCAAATGTAAGTGTTCCAATAAATGTATAACTAATGTATTATACATATAAGTATGTATTATTTTACGAAAAAATAATTACGTTTAATTCTACAAATCTTGTTATCATTAATTTTTACACATGTATGCTATTGAGTAGAAGGCTATTTATATATGTTATTCTTTACCCGATAGTAATTTTATGACATAAATTATTTGACTACTCAATATAGCATTTTTTTTTATGATTTTAATCTGCAGCATTTCTCAAAGTAAGTTGCAACTGTTAATTTCATTAATATCAATTTTTTTCTACAAACTTATTATGTTAAAATTTTATCTTTATGGATATAATTAAGACATGTTGTACCACGATATTTTACATTCATTATACTTTAAATACAATAAGAATTGAAAAGACATATTCATTTTATATGAAAAGCTTCACATCTGATCAAATGCATAAAAATGTATTATCTCAATAGAATTGTTTTTTGTTTAAACTAATTAATGATAGATGGAGACACTAAACAAATATTTATCCATGAAATAAGACAATGTATAAAATTTCTTAATAACTGGTTATTTTTTATTTATAATTTAGACCTTAAAATACTATAATTAGAATTTTTTAAAGGTTTGAAAGGAAATGAAAACGAATAGATGTGATACAAAACAGATTACGCTCATATTTCCATAGGTTCTTAATCGGAATATTTACTTACGCCTAACATGGCCGTGATAATTTCGTTTTTCAGGGTGAGGAAACCGGAATCGTCGCATAAGAACACATTCACAACTTATTCAGTAAAAACATGTACTATAATAATGATGTAGCTGCATTGTTTTCTTATTACGTTGGAAGTTTTTGATCTATTTTTACACAAATGATTTTAATACCCAAATGTTAAAATGACTCCATAATTTTCTTTTTGCCATCTACATGGTGAAAAAGTTTTAGTAATTCAAAAAACGATAAACCTTGCTTTTCATTTTAATTAAATAAATTAGGTATGATTTCTTCCTGAAAGAATGAACAATTAAAACATTTTTGTACAAATTAGATTTTAAAGTAAAAAAATAAATGTAGATTCCTCAGTAAATGAATAATGTTCTTTCAGTTTCCTACAGACCATTTAAAATAGAATGAAAACCAATTAGTCATGCCATACTGAAATCTCATTACTTTTTAGTCAATACGGGAAATTGTTTTTTGAAAAATCTTTATCCAAATATGAATTCTACAGTACTAATTTACGAAAACATCATTAGAAATCTTTTGTAGATACTCATCAATTTCGTGACTTATTACGTTAATATAAATTGTGTAGAAGTCATTTACTAAGTACTGCAGCACTTCCGCCTTCTTATACAATTTTTCGCAAGAGTATATAACATTTCTTTTAATGAGAGTGCCAGGAAAAACTGACAGCTATTAAAACTAAGAAAAGAGATAAGATATAAATTCTGCTTTATTTCTTATTGCAGCACAAAATATCACGATATATATCTTCATTTTCGGCAACTATAGTGATTCATTCTTTTTTGATTCATTCTTTTTTTTTTTTTTTTTTTTTTTTTTTTTTTTTTTTTTTTCTTTTAGTTCTTGTCTAACTAAATCAAAATCAAAGCTATATATTTTTATAATTTCTTTTTGTATTTTGAAATTTAAAATATACGAATTATCACAAACGTGTTTACTAATTATTCTATAATAAATAAACTATATATGTTTTTCCTTCAAGCATACTTTTATATAGAAATGTAAAAGTAACAATGTTAAAAGCTTCAGTTATATTAAATTGTAATCCTATCAGTTTCGGTAGCACGTAACTTACTGTCCTCAGCGTTCTGAGGACGTTGTTGTGCACTAAGGACGATAAGCTATTTTCTACCTAAACTGGTATGTTTTTAATTTAATTTAGTTAGTGCTTTTAACGTTATTACTTTTACATTTCTATTATATAATCAAGCTCTATCACAATAGTCATAACACGCATTTGCTTTGCGTATTTATTCATTAAAACATATGGAGAACGTATCAAAATGTAACACATTATACTTAAAAGAAAAGTTCTAGAAACGCTTGAAACTATTAAGAATAATGTACTATGTATGCAGGTTAAAATGTTATTATAAAGAAGAACGTATTTATTATTATTATTTATTTTTTTTAAATGAACAAAAATAACAATGTTTGATTTCTTGTCCAACGTATAAAGACAAAGTAATAAAAAAATAGTAAGAGTAACGCGTAATTAAGAAAATGACCTTTCGCGTATTTACTTAAATATTATTTAGATTGTAATATTTTTTAAAATTTAATTCTCTTTAAAAATATTGTTATCTAATTCAAGTATATTAAGTTGATCTTTATTGACATAAAATCTTCGTTTACATATAACCCTTAAAAATTATCTTTCCAAACGATTTTTTTTTTTTAGATATAGGCCCAGTCTTTACAAAAGGGAAAAAAGAAATTATTTTTCATTGTAAACAAAGATTTGCAGAAAAGTGACGCATATATGTGTGTATTAAAGAGATAAAAAATTTACACTTCAGATTAAGCAAAATATTCATCTTCAACGGAGTTTTATATAGAACATCATTATAAATACTAAGTTTTAGACTAAGTTTTTATACCAAGTTTTAGTTTGCTATTGAAAATGGCTATTTGATCTGTCACCAAACTAAAAGAAATTCCTACTTCACATTGTAAAACGTTTATTGTGTTAATGGTTCTGTACCAATATGTTAATAAATTTCGAAATGTTAAATGATACAGATATCGTATTGAACTTAATGACAAATAATATATATGTATTTTTAATGAAATTATTATGTATTAACTGAATAAACTACGTTTACGCAAATACATAATACGATCTATAGAGACTGTTCAATTATGTTTTGAAAATAAACATTAATGTAAGTAATTATTAATTAGTTTTTATGACTACATAAAGTTGTACAACTAAAAACATAAACGAAGCACAATCCCATGAATAGATTTCATTAATGTATGTTCGATGGCAACATGTGCCTAAATTTATCTCAAATGTAACTACAATTTTCCTGATTTAGAAGAGGCGGTTCAGAGTTTCTATCACGCGATATTAATATGGAGTGATGGCCCTTGCTATCTACCATTATTTAGAGTTCTCCGTTTATTATTTTGTAGTTCAAATAGCGCTTTGAATAGAGGTTTAATTTACTCCTTTTTCTACAAGAAGAAACTCCCCCATTGCACATAAGTAGCGAAAAACGCTTTCGATTTTGAAAATGGTGATGGTCTTACGTGATGGTCCTTGCAGCTTAACAATATGTAGATTTTTCCGTTTCTTCTTATTATTATTTAGTTCGTGTTGTAGTTTGAATAGAGTTTTGTTATTACTACTATTCTTTTCTCTCTAAAAACAAAAAAAAATCTTTTAGTGCACATAATCGACGTAAAATGTCTACGGTTGTGTAAAATATTGTGCTTTGACTTTATTAGAATAAAATGTTACTGTTAGTCGTAAAGCCGCCCCACCAGTGGCCGAGAGGTTCTCACCTCAAACTGGTAGACGGTAGGTGCTGGGTTCGAACCCAATCGCGACCGTCGGCCTAACCGTTCGAAGTTTTCCGTGGTTTTCTTCGAACCTTGCGTAAATACGGGTTAGGTTCCCTTAGAAAGACCCCCACGGAGGGCAACCCACCCCATAGGGCCTATATCCCATAGCGTAGATAATCGGCCGACCAAAATACACCACCACCACCTAGTCGTAAAGCCTTAGATTGACAAGCGTGAGGGAACATTATCAATATCTCAAACAAGTGGGTAAGTGTGATCGCAGATCGCACAGAGGGTTTCGTTTAATATATCCATCAAAATATTTTATCATTAAATTAACAAACGAAAAGTGGTTTTTCGGCGTCATTTCGGATTTATTCACCAATCGCGCCAACCAGAACAGAATTCTGAATTCTTACCTTAAATGCTGCTTTGGTCGCATATATTTGTTGATTCCTGCATCAATATCTATAAATTTAGGGAAGGTACTCAAGTCAGTAAAATTCTGATTAAAAGTTACAAAGCTCAATATAAATTTCAGGGAGATCAAAACAGGCACCAAATGCGGCTAGTAATTTAAATGAACAGGAATTTATTAATAAATAAATAAAAAATGTTTCATTTCGTATGTAAAAACAAAGGATAAATATGATGTAATATGATGAAGTAAAAACAAATAAAAACGTTTATTCACATGATTTATTTAAAACATTAATTTATGTTACATGCATAATAATTTTATTTTAACTTGCGTACAACAATTAGAATAAAAGAAATTAAAATTTTGAAATTTACGCTACTGCAAATATTTAAAATTATAAATGTTGTACATTTTCAATTTTTACACCATCGTATAGGACAAAATGTAATTTTAAATGAAATGTGTTTAAAAGCTGTATCTCGATTTTTTTTAGATAATAATTTTTTTGTATTTTTTAATAAGTATGTCATATAATCAAATAAGTATGTCATTTATTTTTAAAAAGTAAAACAGACATAATTTTTATATCTATTTAAACAAATTAGAAGAAATAAAACTTTAAAAAATTTACTGATGGTATTTAAAAAAAAACCATTTTAATTAAAATGATAGTCTGTTCCAAAATTTTATGATTTGTTGTGTGACAAAAGGCTAGTGACAACTATAAGTGAAAAAAAAAATGAAAGCTCTGCCTTATATAGTTTTTGTGTACGGACTATGTGACAGACAGACAGACAGCGGACACAGACGAATATTGCTTTGTCAGATGAACGAAACCCTAAAAAAGAGAACTCGATCTACTATATAGCAGCACACCACAATAAAAAACCGCCTTAAAAAGACCGAGAAAGTGTTTTTTTAACACCGAGGTGCTGTTAATACCAACTATAATAAACTTCAAAAAAAAAAAAAAAGAAGAAGAAGTAGAAGAAGAAGTAGAAGAAGAAGAAGAAGAACAAAACATTCCTAATGTATGTATGAACAAAGAACAAGTATCACACATTTCACATTTTTTCTCAATGACTATGACGATTTTTCTTTTCTTATTTTTCGCTGACTCTGTATACTTCTGAATAATGTCTCCAAGGGAGATATCAAAAAACATAAATTTCCTACACAGTGACATGATGTCAAATTCACAGAAACAAGCAAAAATCAATTTCTCTACAACTGTTTACAGCAGAACACACATGATACACAAATTTAACCAAGAATAAATCGTCTTTGCATTGATGATTTGCCGCTTTGAGTGTATAAAATATGTGCATGATTATAAGAATGCTTTTTTTTTTGGCACAATGGCTATGACAAATATTTTGTGCAAATAAATAAAACATAAAAAAATTACATTTATAACTTAAATTCGTTTTAACTATACTGTTATCCGATTTCCCAACCTATTTATATACAATGTAAATATTAAAGCAATTTTTCCCTCTAAGTGTTGGGAAGATCTGATGATACTAAATTTCATACATTTTTTTCACAATGAAATAAATGTATGGTCTCATCGTAAACAAATATATTTTATACTTTCAAATGACGTATCAATACTTTATTAAATTTTTCATTATTAATTTAACATGGAAAATGAATTTATTGCCTTACTGGTTTTCATAAATGAATGTAAAATCATAACTTTAAAATATGCATAAAATAATGTATTTTTACATCATGTAAAAGTAAAGTTAAACTATCTGTTGTAGAAATGAAAATCAAATAATTCATATCGTTAAGAAGGAATTAAAACAATGTAGCATAAAAAACACATTGTATTATTTAGGTAATAATTTTTTAAGTAAAGTTATCAAACCGTGAAATAATGTATAAAAAATTCCTACAAGGAGTAATCGATAAATAAAAGCTCAAAAGCTTTCAGAGATGATACATTTTAGTGTGTTGTCATTGTTTATTTTTGGACCTTCTCGTCAGGTTATATAATGCTTAATTAAGTTTCCAATGGAATAAATTGTGTCAAAAGCAATTTAATGAGATTTTTTAAATAAATGTATACATAAAATTGAATTTTTTGGGAATACCTTAAAAAATGATTAATCATAATTAGTGTTTTCCTAAATGCATAGAACATTTTAGTCTTTATATTTTTATAAAGAATGTTCCGCCATTTTCAAGAAAATTCGCTTCATGTTTAATAAATTAGATCATTTCTGTTACATTAGTTTAAAATTATTAATTGTTTAATAATAATAAACATTATATTTAATAATAACTGTGAGAGAAACTATATACAAAATGACATTTTTAAATGAGAAAAATATGATTAAAATAATTCATCTAATATTACTTTTATACAGTAGACACCTATTTAAAATATATAGTTACGTTAAGCTTAATTTGAATTCAGATTCAAATTGTTACAATTTTTCAAATATTTTATTCCGTACTTTATATAATCGTATATTTATACTCCTACAAAAGTGTTAAATGTATACGTTGTTTTACTTCCATTTTCCATAAAAATTTGAGGTTCATTAAACGCATGACATATCGTAAAATAGTGCTTTTTTATTAATATCATATTTAAACAAATACATTGATACGTAATAATAATCATGTAATTTCAATGTCCATTGTTATTGTTGACTTTCATAAACATGTCTGATGTTTTAAGTTTTGTCAAATATGATTCTTCATAAATAATAACAATAATAATATATATGCTTGCATAAACAATTTTTTTTATTTAATAAGGCAGGATTCGTAAATTTGATAATCATTCCACTGAGTGAAATCGATAGTGTTGAAATAAATAATCCCCTCTTTAAAGTAATAAAATATAACAATATATTGAATAGCCACATCTTTATCAAAATTTATCTATTTTACCATATGCGTCATTAAATACTTTAAATTTTTTCAAATATGAATTAATGAGATTAACCAAACACTCTTCACTCCTTACACATATGTGGAGCATTAAAATGTAAAGTCATTTAACGAAGTCATTTAACGAATTGTTTCTTTTAAATAGTATGTCAAAATAATAGTTTCGAATAACACGTAAATATAAAATTATATATTTCTTTTAATTGCACGTTTTATTTCATAATTGATCTGAACAAAATTTTTAACGGACTATTTATTAGACATTACTTTCAAAATGGAATAAAATTCAACATTTATTACATATATAAAATTTCGATTTCGAAATATCAATTCATGAACATACTCGGAATAGTAGTAGAAAATGAAATGAGAAATATAAAATTACATTTTGAGAAACAAAACAATCCTTTTGTTGTTTTCGAAAGATACAAAAATATTTTATTACATTAAATATATAAATTTATGCGATTAAGTAGTAACAGTATTATACTGGAATAACAATTTGAATTTTAAAACCGACGTTTGAACTTAATGTTATAGTTTATTTTGGGGGGAATTTAGCAGATATATTTAGAAAAAAAGCTAATTCCTAAGAACGAAAATAACTTCTTAAACGAAATTTAAAATACAAAATCATTAACAAATGGTAATAGTTTTTAAAATAGAAAGAAAATTAAATTAAACATTTTTATAGAATGCCAGTGATGAAAAAATAATTTAAATCCTTAACTTCGCAAACAATATGGAATTTATACTATTATTTTAACACAATCAAACTGATTGGTAAATTTATAATACGAATTGAATTTATCATACCCTTGTAAACCGAGTATCTGGGTTCGATTGCCGACCTGGGCAACTTTTCGCTCAGTTGAAATTATTCAATTCTTATGATAAATTTACCAATCAGTTTGATTGTGTTAAAATAATAGTATAACTACGTACTCATCGTTATATGGATTTTCATTACCTGCGGTTTATTCTGCCGAGCTATCTAAATGACAGACCAGATGTTATGACCAATAAGGTTATCTCAGAGAAAAATCCCAGCCGGCTATCGCCCAGTTAGCTTAAAAGGTAAAGAATTGGCCTTGTAAGCCAAGTATCTGGGTTCGATTATCAGCCTGAGGAATTTTTCGCTCTGTTGGAATTATAAAATTAATCTATCTTAGCACGAAATTTTAAAGTTCCAGCAACGGGGTTAGAAATAAGAACCTTCTGTTTACAAGCGGACTACCTTACCTCCAACCTATGATGTCTATACGACGAACGTTGAAATAAAAGTTCTTTTGTAAATTTTAAATATCAAAAAATGAACGTATTATATTGAAAACAACTGATTTAATTACAATAAAGAACTTTTTCAATATTTTATGATTTGTCGTGTCACGAGATATTCAGGTGTAAGTACATAAACCTTGAAGTCTCTGACTTATACAGTTTTTTTTTTTTTTTTTTTTTTTTTTTTTTTTTTTTTTTTTTTTTGTATGGAATGTTTATGTTTTACGTTTTAAGGCACAAAAAGTTAATTTCTTAATGAATAGTATTTTACAAGTTCATTATTTCAGCGAAAAAGTTTCAAAACGTAAAACAATTCTTAAAAGTTTTTTTTTTTTTTTTTTTTTTTAAGAAAATGTTAGAAACAAAAGTTCCTTTAATACTAAACACATTTCTTGATGCTGAATTTCACTTACGTAGTTAATGAAAATAATTATTTTCTTAAACGTTGAAGTGTTACAAAGAAAAACAATTCTTCATTATTCTCAACTTATGAATATATATATATATATATCTGGTTATATAATGTCCATTTATCCGCATATTTCTTAGTAATTTGGTAATCTGCCTTCTATTTCTCTTCAAACTTCAACTGTTTTTAATAATATGAATGTAAAAATACTGGTTTCATTGGTTCTTTTATTGGTATTGTCTGAATAACTTTGGATGTATTTATAAAAGTATTTATATATATATATATATATATATATATATATATATATATACATATGTATATGTCACTAAAATAACATCACAAATATGTGGACAAGTTAGCGGAATGCGAAAGATGAACAATAAGTGTAAACAAATCAAAATTGTGTAATAAGAAACTATGAATAACCAACAGAATCATTAGAGGACCTTGCAGGTTTAATTCATAGGGAAGATATGATTATTTCATTCAAATTTATCCGCATTTGGCCTAAGGTGAAAAAATTTATCTACATATAATCATTGCAAAACAAGCCATATTAAGCCAGACATTACAGATAAGGTATGAAAAGATAATAAACAACCTAAAATACAAGAAATTTGACGTACTAAAATAAATTATGCTAATGTTTAAATGGATTTAAGTATTCAGGAGCAAGAAGTATGTCGTTGTAGTGAAAAAGCAGGAATTTAGTAAATATGGCTACATTTACTTTAATTTTACAATAATAATACTATTAAAAATAAACGAGCATGGACTTTTAATTAGGGTGTTTTTTTTCTTAGGAAAGGTTTAAAAAAGAGTAAAATTATTAAAGAACTAATAATATTAGATGTTTTTTTAATCAAATAATTTTACTAAAATAGGAAATTTTCGTGAAATCAAATTTTTCTTTTAATTATTGCACTACACAATGCATTTCCTTTAACGTTGTTATTTTTAAATTGAAACTCGAAATCAATAGTGTTGAAATAGATAATATCCGCTTTAAAATAATAAAATAGAACAATATATGACATGTCCACATCTTCATAAAAATTTACATTATTTACTTTATCTCATGAGTAATTAATTATTTAAAAAACCTTGAAATATGCATTAATGGGACGGAAAATTAAATCTGTATAATATTAATCCAAGTACGTTTCTTTCTTTAAACACGTGTGGAATTTTAAAAGGTAACCAGATAATCATTCAACGAATACGTTCTTTAAATAATATGTTGTATGAATATAATACATTCTAATAACATTTAAATATGAAATTATGTTTTTTTTTACTGTACATTTCACTTCATAATAAAAATGAACTATTTTTTTTAAGAAATTATTTTTTAGAATTTACTTACTAATGCAATAAAATTCAACAGTTATTAGATATATAATATTTCGGTTTGCAAATATTAATTTATGAACCTACTCGGAGTGGTTGTAGAAAATGAAATGAGGAATATTAAGTTACATTTCATTGAGAAAAAAGTTATTTC
Source organism: Maratus speculifer (assembly GCA_964019185.1). NCBI lineage: Eukaryota > Metazoa > Arthropoda > Arachnida > Araneae > Salticidae > Maratus > Maratus speculifer. The sequence goes on along the minus strand of OZ025297.1, from coordinate 42,045,359 downwards.
GTTCTTTTAAAAAGATACAAAAATATTTTATTGCATTAAATGTATAAATTTATGCAATTAAGTAGTAATGTACTGGAATAAATATTCAAATTTAATGCGATATTTTATTTTTTGGTGCAACGTTTATCATTGACTTTTGAAGTTAATATTGTTAATTGCAAAACTTTTTCACAGTTAAGTATTATGGAATATTAAATCATTAAAATATTTAAAAAATACCTTTAAAACATAAAATGATTTGCGGTAATAAAAAAAAAAAAAACATTTAGATTTGTATACATTCATATATTCACCACTTGTGTATAAGATCCATTAACCAGTTTAGCTTACATTTTTGCTTTACAAAGATATATTATTACAGGTAATAAATGGCACAGTGAACTACAGGGAAAAAAAATAAAGGATAGAGTTTTTTATTCGACTTATTCAGCATTACAGAAAAAAGATCAAAATGCAACAAATTATTACTCATTGATTTTTTCTTTCTTAATTTTAATTGGAAAAAGTTAAGAGATGAGATAAATATGTTACGATTTCGAGTAAATTAAAAATGCTGCTTTCTTATGAAAAAAGCAGAAAGGATGTGATGATAAAAATTCTTAATTTTATGAAAAAGCTTTAGCTACAATTGTATCATAATACTTAAAAATTAATCTTATAAAAATCTTAAAATTCAATATTAATAGTAATTGTAGCTTATTAAACCTTTTTTCGATAGCAGTTGTTAATAAAATTTTCATTTTCAAACCACAAATATAACGCTTATACGCAGCTTCAATAGATGATCTAAATACAAAATAACTTTTTATGTGAACCTATAACTTGTATTTTTATTTTATTTTTGTAAATTATCACATATCAACCAGATTTATTGAAGCGCGCAATATGTTAATATGCAATATATAATAATCTAGAAAATTAAATAAAGAGCAAGCATTTATAAATTGGAGACAAAATAGTTTGAGACATAAGGTTTAAAATAAATTTATCACACTTTAAAACTCTGAAATTTATTTCACACAATATCACTTAATGGATTTTTACCAAATATGTACAATGTCCATGCACTCAATATTAATTCACACATTTATAACAAATACAATGAATTTATAAACATAAAATATTCAATTTCAAACCTAATAGAAATTGGTGCTTTAGTGTTTAAAATAACTTTTTAAAAGAAAAAAACTTTTTAAAACTAGTAGAAAATAGTAAAAAGAAGTAAACATTAAATTTAAAAAGATGCATATCATGATTATCTTTAAAGTTATCATACGATAAACTGTTTTCGTTTTGTTCTTTTTCATACATAAAAATTACTCTTTTGTGTTCCTTACATGTTTGATTAAAATCTGAGGAAGATTTTTCTTATGAGTCTTTCTTTAGAACGTAGTGTTTGGCAAAACCCTATTCGATCTTTCTTCAAAAGAAGAAAGAGCTGTAATCGATTTTTTTTACTTCCGGTTTTCGACGGATTTACACATTTTAGGGGTCAGAGATTCAAAAAACATGTTTTTACAAAATGTCTGTCTGTGTGTGTGTCTGTGTGCATGTCTGTGTGTGTGCCCGTATGTCGCCATTCTACCATCAAAAAGTGTATGAAGATATGTTTAGCATTGGATCAAACTTTTTGTGAATATTTTTGGCTATGACACGCTGATCCTCCTTCAGTTTTGAAATATTCGGACGGAAGGGGGCGCTATAATCGTGATTTTTGTGCCATTTTTAATATTGTACCGACCAAAAGTATATGAAATTATGCATCGAATAAAATCAAATTTTTTGTGTAAGTGCATGGCTATGGCTAGTTAGTCCTCCCTGAATTTGAAAAAAATCCGCCTGAAGGGGGCGCTGCTATAGTGATTTTTTGCCATTTTCAATATTGCACCACGTCAAAGTGTATGAAGTTATGCCTAAAACTGAAATCAAATTTTCGTGCACAATTTTTTTATTGGTATGGCAAATAGGTTCTTTCCTTATTTTGAAAAAAAAATCTGCCTATCATCCTATTGTTCATCGGCTCGTGCAGAGACGGAAATTCGTTTTTACTCCAATCAATTAACTGAAGCAGAAATTTGAAATGAAAATAAAAGTTGGTGTAGTATTCAATTAAAATTATCAAAGAATTATCATGAGTAACTATTTTTTTAAATATTAAATGTACGTATGAGAGAGAAGAAAGTTTTATGATTGGCACATCCAACTAGTTTTAATTTGTAAATTAGAATTTAAAGCATATTATGAATGTCTGTGATCATTTATCACAGCATAAAAAATAATATAAGTATTCATAAAAAATAAGAAAGTTCTTTTATGAAATCCATCTTAATTGGAAAATTTCAATTTCAAACACCGGTGATTGAACTAAGTACATTGTTTTAGTTTAGAGACGCTTTACCTCTAAATTATTAATTCTACACGGAAAACGTTCAAATTGAGTTTTTTTTTTTTAAAGTAAAATCGTGAAAGTTAAGGAATGGCACTAAACACTTTACATGAAACATTAATATATACATACTAAAACCTGAAGTCTCTGACTTACACTTATTTTGCGTATGGACTATGTGACGGTCGGACAGATGGAGACAGTGACGAATAGGATTTCGTCAGAAGAACGAACTAAACTGATGAAACACTAAGAACAATGCAGCTACGGTTATAAATTTGTGTTTAATATATTTCTCCAATTTCTGAAGAAAGTGAAAACCATATAAAAAAGAAGTAAAAATGTGAGGAAAATATAAAATTAAATGTTTTGTATTCAGAGTGCATTTTAAACAAATTTCTGTACAATATAATCACTATAATCTTTTTATTTTCCGTACCTGTTTGTTGAATGAACATCTTCAATTTTACCTGAACAAAAATACAATACCTTTCAATGTTATTAGTGTAAAAGTAAAAGAAAAAAATATGCAATGAAGTTAGAATTTTTACTCACTTTCATGCATTGAATGTATGTCAGTTTAATACATTTGTTAATTGTTAACCTACAAATGTCTTTATTTAGCACTTTTTAAAAATTTAAACTTTATTTGAAACAGCATGTGTGTTTTTTACTGCAATTATAATTTATGCATAGTGTATTGACGGTATACGAACGTATCATTTTAATTAATTACTTCCAATAAATTAAATTTCTTATGATGAGTATGTTTGTATGCCTTAATTTTCATAGTAATTACTCAAAAAATGCGGTAGATCATACTTATAAAAAAAATTTTGAAAGAAGGCAGAAACCTAACTTTGTGTCAAGAAGTAAAAATATAGTTTTGTAAAAAAAAGTATTTCTCTGTTTACGTGCATCAATACTGCTATACTTCAGTATTTTCACTGAAACAATTTTTCTGTTCGGAGAAACGAAAAAAAAAAAATCTAGTTTATAGGAGTTTCTTTAGAAAAAGTATCGCCTATATTTTTTATAAAAATAAAGTTCCATTTATTGTAATAAAAATATAAAACTTTTGAACTTAGTTAAGTGATTGTATGAATGAGAGTTTTTTCAGTATTTAGAAAGAAATTTCTGTAAGGTGTTTTGATTTCTGTGTTAATAACGAATTATATCATGTTTAAAAGATTAGTATAGTGTTATACGTACCATAAAAAAATAATCCATGTAACTAAATTAGTGATTCATGTTAGATAAATACCCAGGTCGAAATTCATGCTGGTATTTGTTTGCTAGACAAGCACCAAGTGCTATAACCCAACAAGTAAAATAGCATAAACTAGAATTACACATTGCTGATTCCAGCAGAATTTCCAGCAATTCATGGTGTGTATTGGCCCACTTTGCTGGAAATAAGCATGAGATGCTTGCATATAGCTTGTCATGCTTTTGTTGTGCAAGCTAGCGATAGAGCATGTGATGCTAGCTAGCATATAATAGCAAAGAATTTCCAGCAATTCGTGGTGTGTATGGGCCCACTTTGCTGGAAATCTAGCAGACATAGCAATACCTAGCAATAACTAGCATATTGTTGTTGCTGGTACAAGCATAAATTTTGACCTGGGTATGCATTTGGTATAAGAAAACAACAATGTTGTAAATAGCAGTTATAAGTTGCTCAGTTCTGATTCATATCATCTTCATTTTTTATATGTAATGTATTTTTATTTTCGTCAAAAATACTAAATTAAAGTAATAGTATTCCATTGTTATCTTTTAGAATTAGCTATATGAATATTTTTGAGCATCAATTAAAATCTAATACTTCAATTCTACGTTTTGTGAGTTTTTGAAATTTAAAGTATAAATTTAAAATTAAAGTAAAGTTAATAATAAAAAATTAGATGAAAAAACATCATAAATAGTCTGCAATTTTTTAAAATGTATGTTTCGACTTTGCCTTTATTATTTTTTTTTACTTCTTAAATAACAATTATGTTTAAAAAATTATCTCATTTTCAATAACTTTCATGAAAACATCATAAATAATAGTTTCAAATGTTTTAAATTAAAATAAATGCTTTTTTTCATAATAAATCTATCATAATTGGTTTTATTTCTGGAAAACGCGTGTTTCAAAGCAAACTTTTCATACTTTTTCTTATGATGATTTTTATTTAAAATTACACGAAAAATTAAAAGTATCTTTATATTAAACTTATAGTGAAATCACCGAATTATATAAAGTTTAAAATTAGAAATATTTCCTTTTGTTGTACTTTTCAAAAAGATCAATTCAAATTGTATTACGGGGTTTCAATAACGTCTTTATAGACAACTCTGAAATCAAAGAAAGTACACGTTACTTTATCTCACAGTTAAAATCATAGAGAATAAATTTACTTTTCCCGATTTTTTTTATTTAAATCTTTTACAATGAAAAGAGCAAAATGCATTGAAATTTAGAAAATTAAGAAGTTATAAATAAAAAAATAAACCATACTTCATGAATAAATCTATACCTTTTAATTTGTGTTCTCCAAAAAATCGTGTTACACGCATTATCTACAAAAATTATATATACATATATTTATCATTATATCATATCATATATCATATCTGGTATTATATATAAATATGATATGAGTAATCCATTACACATTCTTTAACTTATAAGGAACTTAGCTGAACTATTAACTTAAAAGAAATAACATAAATATCTTACATTTTGTTTTAAATATATATTTCAATTTTACCATTTATTTTTTTATTCTATTTCTTAAATATTAGTTATGTTTAAAAAATATGCATATATGATTTTTAAGATTTTTATGAAAGCCTTATAAATATTAGATAAAAATGTTTTAAATTAAAATAAATTTACTCTATTTATTTTATTTATTTTGATTAATAAGTCTTTCATTATTGGTTTTATTTCAGGAACACGTGTACTTTAAGTCAAACGCTTGATGCTTATTTTATGAAAATTATTACTTTAAATTACACTATTTTGCTCTATTTAATGATTTCTTTCTACTTCCTAAAAGTATCAGTGCATTAAACTTACAATACAAATGGTGAAATCAACGAATAATGCAAGTTCAAATAATAAATGCTTTCTTACATTGGTCTCTTCAAAAAGAAATTTAAATTGTTTTACGGGGTTTCGATAATTTCTTTGCAGACATCTCTGAAGACATATAATGTACACATTACGTTATATGACAGTTAGCATTAGAGAGAATCAATATACATTTCTAGAAATTTTCTTATCTTTAAATATTTTACAATCAAAGTGGCCAAATTTCATATAAAGTTTGAAAATTACTTAGTTATAAATAAAAAATTATAAACACCGTTCATGAATTAATATATGCATCGTCAATTATTTTCTCAAAACGAATATGTTGCACGCAACTTCAATAAAAATGAAAAATATATATATGATACGGGGTGTTCATTACACATTATTTAACTTACAATAAAATTAACTAAACTATTTACTTATGAAATGTCATAAATACTCTACATTTTTAAATATATAATTCATTTTTGTTTTTTACTACTTTATTTCTTTAAAAAATGTACAGATACAGATAGAAATATTCAAAGGTTCAAATTAGAAATGCTTTCTTACATAGCACTCTTCAAAGAGCAATTCAGATTGTATTACGGGTGTTCGATCACTTCTTTTCAGAGATCTCTGAAGTCAAAGAATATACACTTATGTTGCCTCACAGTTAAAATCAGAGAGAAATATTTTATCTTTCTTTTATATTATTTTATCTTTTAATTTGCTTAACAAGTTTTAAATATTTTGCATTAAAAGTGCTAAATGTGAATTAAAGTTGGAAAATTTCGAAGTTACATCTAAATAATAAAAAACACTTTTAATGAAGTAATTTTTTACATTATCAATTTAGCCTTGAAAACAAATGTGCAGTACACAACATCAATTAAAATGAAATATATGTACAGTGGTGGCCAAAAGTGTGAAAAATCTTAGGTAGCTTTCATTTCAAAAAGTAAAAAAAAAATCTACCTAATGCTGCCGTCCGGGGAAAGCCCATCGGTAAATTTTGCTCTATTTTCGTCGATCATGATCCCTAGATCCCAAAACTGCCTTCCGTTGAAATGTTGACTTACATATATATACTATACAGGGTGTTTCGCTACCAGACCGACAAACTTTGAGGGATGATAGTACACATAAAGACAAACATTATTAAATGGGAAACCATGGGGCGCAAATTTCTTCTGTAGGAGCTAGGGGCCATTAAAGTTTAGGGTCCAAAACTTCAAACGATTATAGAAAACGGAAAAAAGGGTCGATTCGCTTGCAGTTTTCACTAAAATCATCCTTTAGATTAAGACTTCTTTAGAAAAAAAATTTAAAGGTTACTTTCAAAAGTTATCGATAGGGGGCGCTTTAGACTTTAGAGTAACGAGCAACTACTTTTTACCGTTATTTTCTGCATGGGGTTGAAATTATTCTTAAGTTTAGACTTTAGCTTAAATTTTAAGCCCAAAATCGGAAAAAATCAGGCCGGGTAACTAGCGAAAATTGAACTGTGAACAGAGGGGGAGATTTTAAGCGTTCATAAACATTCGACGAGCTAATCGATTTTGTTGCGACTTGCGTGAAAGTCATTTCCTTAGTAATTATTTTATTCAAAATGATGTACAGCTTTGGTATCCTCAATCTTTGATAGAGGGTGTTTCCGACACATCTCCGACATTTCAATGACATTACTCCTGGGTGTTTTACAACCAGACCAACTTACTTCCAATAAGTGTTAGGGACACAAAGATGACTCGGAATCACATAGGAATGTAATGTTGGAAATGAATTTTTTGCGAGTTATGGTTAAAGGAACCAGAGAAGATAGCAACAGAAACAGCAGAGAAAGAGCAATGTGACAGAAAACAGTTTATTTAAAGGTTTTACCATAAAAAGGTGTTCGAAATTACGACCAGAAGTAGTCCGGCAAGTTTGACAGCGACGGTAAATGGCGCTAAACGGTAATGCGCGTGAACAGCGATCACTTTGAAGTGATCATTCGCGAACCGGCTCCAAAGGTAGCAGAATGAAGTATTTGAAAGATGAACAGCACGATGGGGCTCTTCCACATTTTACCAATGATGTTTGGCGACACTTCAAAGTAACATCTGTTCAACGGTGGATAGGTCGTAGTGGCCTGCCAGATCGCCGGACCTATCATGTATCGACTTCTTCTGCTGGGGTCAAATGAAACGTTGGGTGTATGAGACTTCCGTACCATCAGTTAAAGACCTCGCATCTGGTATTTCTGTAGTTTGCCAGAAAGCTATCAGAGATGCCAGGAATCTTCCAAAGCGTGGGGAATTCCATGCGACGCCGCTGTCAAGCATGCCGAACTACTTCTGGTAGTAATTTCAATCACCTTGTGTTGTAAAACATTTAAATAAACTGTTTTCTGTCACATTAATGCGTTGCTCTTTCTCTGCTATTTCTGTTGCTATCTTCTCTGGTTCCTTTAACCATAACTCGCGTAAAAGGCATTTACAACATTACATTCCTATGTGATTCCAAGTCATCTTTGTGTGCCTAACAATTCCTGGAAGTAAATTGGTCTGGTAGTAAAACACCCAGGAGTAATGTCATTGAAATATCGGAGATGTGTCTGAAGCGCCCTCTATCAAAAAATGAGGACACCAAAGTTGTACGTCATTTTGAATAAAATAAATACCAAGGAGATGACTTTCACGCAAACCGCAAAAAAATCGATTAGATTGCCCTATGTTTATCAGCGCTTAAAATCTCTCCCTCTGTTCACAGTTCAGTTTTCGCTAGTTACCAGACCTGAATGTTTCCGATTTTGGGCTTAAAATTTAAGTTAAAATCTAAACTTTAGAATAATTTTAACACTATCCAGAAAATAACGGTAAAAAGTAGTTGTTAGTTACTCTAAAGTCTAAAGCGTCCCCTATCGATAATTTTTTAAAATAACCTATTTATTAAAAACAACAACAATTTTTTTCTAAAGAAATCTTTAAAAAAAAAAAGAATGATTTTAGTGAAAACCGCAAACGAATCGTCCCTTTTTTCCGTTTTCTATCATCGTTTGAAGTTTTGGACCATAAACTTTAATGGCTCCTAGCTCCTACAGAAGACTTTTGTGCCCCATGGTTTCCTATTTAATAATGTTTGGCTTCATGTGTACTATCATCCCTCAAAGTTTGTCGGTCTGATAGCGAAACACCCTGTACATAGAGATATATCCATATGTATATAGATGCATATATCTGAATTTTGACATGCTGTAACTCTCAAATTTACGAACCAATTTGGATGAATTTTTATGTACATAATAGGAGTATTAATGTCTCTACCGAGTTTGTTGGCCAACATCATTCACAGTCTTATTTCAAAATGGCGACCGTTTGATTATTTTGAAAATTTTATGTTTTTTAACTTTGTATACTTATAGAAAAAGTTCCGTTTCGCAAAATGCAAACTCTTATATATCATTTTTAATAGAATGTTAAAAACATCAAAAGACATATTTTAAACAGTCACATATTGTAAGTTAACAACATAGGTCATTTTAAAGAAAAAGTTCAAAAACATAAAAATTTCCATAAGTGTTACAAAATTCAAGTGGCCTCTATTTTGAAACAAGATGGCGATTGTATCTGGCCAATGAACTCGGTCGAGATATTCGTACTTCAACTATGCACATAAAGATTTTCATCCAAATCGGTTCATAAATTCGAGAGTTACAGCACGAAAAAATCCTTATACCTATACAGGGCTGAAGCTAGGGGAGCGCTATGGGCGGCTCAGCCCCCCTAAAATATTTCGAGCCTCCCCTAGAAAATATTCCAAGGTTACTAAATGAATTTCTGTTCCAAAAATTTAAATGAAATTCTGTGTGTTAAAATAAGTGTTTCAACACACCCTCATCTTACTTGTACATATAAAAGTAACATGATGATTAATTTTGCACCAGTTATATGCTCAAAATTTTCATCATTTTATACTTTTCTAAGCATAAAATGGAGTTATTATAAAAGTTTGATAAGAAACATAGAACCTACGATGTGAATATGCACTCATTTATTATTATTATTATTATTATTATTATTATTATTATTTTTTGCTTCAGAGAGAGAGAGAGAGAGAAAAAATGAGCCCGCCTTACAATCTGTATATATATATATATATATGTATATATAGTATATACATGTAAGTCAAAATTTCAATGGAGGGTGGTTTTGGGATCTATTGATCACGATCGGTGAAATTAGAGCAAAATTTACCAAAGTGTTTTTCCTCCAGAAGCACAGTGGGGCAAAAACCCAAATAGCTGGCCAAAAGTCGAAAAATGAAGTTACGATTTAGGGAATTTTGATTATATAGTTGTCTAGAATAATATTTCGAGAGTCGGAATCTGTATTTAAAAAAAGATTTTTGCTTCGCCCTTACAAACAGCATTATTTCAAAAAGGATGTTTGAAGGAGTATCATTTAGAGCAAACAAAAACAGCAAAACAATAGTTCCTCTAAACGCGCGCTACATTTTATCATACTATCCGATTTTAATGATTTGAAATGGATTCACACTATGATAGTGTGTACTTTATTTGCTTGTATTACCAAATTTATACTAAGTACATAAAAATTAATAATTTCATATTCATTTTTGATAAAATATTGTAGAATTTTTTTTTTTTTTTTTTTTTTTTTTTTTTTTTTTTTTTTTTTTTTTTTGCTTTCAAACATCAAAAAGTTTAAATGTTCTACAGTGTTCCGCAACGAAATTTAATGGAAATAATAATCCGGGCTATTGTCTAATGATTCATGAAAAACCAGCAGCCAAAAACTGCCATTCTGCATTTCACGCATATTTTAGTAACCCCAAGTAAAAATGCCACTTTTTCAGCCGCTTCAAAAATTCTGAAATTGAGTACTTTTCACATTAAATTAACTGATAAATATCTTTCAAATTTTTGAATTATTCAATTTTGTAATAGTTTATTACCTATTATATTGTAAATAAGTACTATAATCATAAGTTTAAATTAATTTTTTATAAGTAAGCTTAGTAATGAAAAAAAAATGAAAATAATTTTCTATTATTGATCCGATAGAATAACATTTTCTTATCTTTATACGTAGTAATTTTGTTTGTTCTATTGTAATTAGAAGAATTATTTTGTCAATGGCAATATTTGCTAGATCAAACTACTGAGCATATTGTATTTCATTAATACGAGGGAAAACCATTATGAATATGACTTTCACCTACATTAGCAATTTAAATTTCTTTTGCAAGTAAGGATGTGATTGCAAATGTATTCTAAGTACATTTAGACAACTATTTCTCTATGAGGATGGCAGGAGGTTCTAATATATTTTTCACTTCTCCCGTGCTACTATACATAAATATTGCAAATAAATCACGAATCGTCAATTTGAAAATTCCGAGATCTTCATTTCACTGATTTTATCGGGCCAATCAAGATCCATTTTCTTTTTCAAGAAATACGGAAGCTAATGTCAATGAATAGGATTGTATTAAACACCAGGAGAATTAATTTATTTCATTTAATACAATCATTGATACAGAAGAAATAGTCGTTAACAATGAATTAGTGTAATATTCAATGTTGCTACCTATGTCAGACAATATCAAAATCGCTTCTTACCGATATTACATTTTTAAATTAAATTTGATAGAGATAATTTAGAATTCAGAATATCTACGTTACATGCTAAGATGTTTTGAGAGGGGTTTCACATGGCAAACAAACTGCATAGAATGCAAAAAATATTTCATTTACTATTAAGACTTCTCGTCGAGAAACCAAATTGCAGATTTGGCAGCACAAATGATGGCAATACAATTCAACCATTCTTTGAAACGCAACTATTTTGCTTCAATAACAAGCGTATACGAATATTTGATTAAACGATTCTATGTCATAAGTAATTTCTTGTGGCCATGTCATTTATTTGATATATTTCGAAGATTTTTCTTTACAGACAGCTCGTAGATTTGAACTACATCCCTGGTTCTGTATGCCTACTTCACAACAAAACTACTTGTTAATGAGAAATAACATTATCTTCATTACTGCTTATTTGCCAAATGCCATAAGATACTCAAGAATCATGCAACAAACTGATCAAAAGGCATCGAGAAGATTTATGACAAACATGCAGTAGCGCGAAAAAAAGAAAGGTATTTTTACGCCTTTTAATGTCATCAGATTCTTTCATTTCCAATATAGGTACATTATCGCAAAACAAATTAAAATCATTGATCCTAAGAGTCACAGGATCTTCTAATACCGCCAACAAGTTCTGCTAACTATTTTGACACTTTGACCTCTGAAGAACTTTTTTTTTATACTACAGTTGATTCTAAAGGTGAATCTCTGGAATATATTTCCATTTTTATTTTAATAATATAAAAATTAAACAGTCTAATATTTTACTTTCCATTAATTAATTTCGATTAAATATGTCTTGGTTCCTTCAAAATTCCTTTTTAAGTTTAGCCTCGAAATTTTAAATATTATTTAAATCTAATTGTTTTTACTTTTAATTTGTAATTTTATTTATTTATTTATTTTTGAAGTTTAACTTTTGAATCCTAACTAGCATCCTGAAAAGTTTACGAAATTTCATACAAATTGAATAATTTTCGAGACATTTTAATTTTTGTTCCGTCATATTGTATCCGCCATTTTTTTTAAATTTTAATTTTGTATTTTTACTTAGCATCCTCAAAAACATCTGTATACGAATTTTCGTACAATTTGAATAACATTCTCATATTTTAGCCAACTTTTCAGGATTTTGCTCCACTGTGGGACGGCTATAAAAGGTATTGTTTTTCTTTTTGGAATAAAAGCTACCTAAAAGTGTCCACAATTTTGGCCACCACTGTATATGATGAAGGGTGTTCCATTACACATAATTTAATTTACAAGAAAATTAACAAAACTATTAACTTTAAAAATATATCATAAATACTCGACATTTAAAATATATATATATGTTGTGTTTGCATTGGAACGTTTCCTTTTTAAAGCCGTTCCGAAAAGGAATAAGTAATTCTTCAAGTACATTGCATCAAGTGGCCGCAAAATACCCCTCGCCTTTTACTGACAGAGTTCATCCAATTTTTTGGACATATGCAGGAAAAATACACAGAATAATAAAATAAAGCTTACCTGCAGAGACTTGAGGTAACATGAGAACACACATATAAAAAAGCAAAGAGAATTTTCTTGTAAAAGGATTTCTTTATTTTTTTAAAATGAAAATAAATTAATTTTCATTCATAAGAATAGAAGAACTGCATTTGACCAAAGCTCTCATTTTTTTAGAGCCCGGCCATAAAAGGCTCACTGGAATTATACAATTTATGATGACAGAACACACATTTCCGAAGAAAATGCCATTTCCTTTCCATTGGAGAATCAGGGGTAAGATGTTGAAAAAACAATAAAAAAGATGTGCTCTTTCAGAATAAAACAGCAACGCACCACAAAAGAAACGGTAGAAGAATTGTCGGTCCCATAATTCGAAACATTATTATTTAAAAAAAAAAAAAATCTTTCGATTCGAATATTTACTATTCATAAATATTTCATTGGTGTCATAAGTAGGATACATCTTGGATGATTAAATCTTTAATCGCATTCACGAAGAAATAATTCGTTTCTTGACTTTAAATTATATTTTTTATTTTATTTTTTATCTCTCCTCAAGAGAAAATATTGGTGAGATGTACAAATTCAATATTTTTTACATCGAGACAATATTTTCTAAAGTATGTACAATGAACATATAAATCAATCATAAAAGATAAATGAACTAATGAGAATCACATGAATATCAATAATTGTTTTACATGAAAATAAAATAAAAAATTATGATAGTTACATTTGAACTGATAATGCACAATAAATTGGCAAATATTAAAAAGTAAAACATCTAAAATAACTGTTTATCACAAAAAGGAAATATCTTTTTTCAAAACAGAGTTAAGAACAATTTATGTACTAATAGAAAATGAACACAGTCTTTAGTTGATAGTCTCTTCACTAAGTTGTGCAATTGCAAGTACAATAATATAGATTAACACCAGCATATTTAAAAATTGTTACGTATAATAAACATATATATATAGTCAGCATATATTAAAAATAAAAAGGATTTGTAATACTGTACATATAAGCAAATGATATCAAATGACATAAATCGGTAATCATTTTAAATTCAATAAATTCAATTTTTGAGAATTCAATTCTTCAGAATTTTCCTATGACAGAAATTGGAAAAAGTATACAAATGGTCAAGAGAGAATATTTACACTCCAAAAAAAAAAAAAATATATATCCATATACATACAATACTTTGCAATATATCAACCTCTTTTAATTGAATAACTTTGATGTCATGCAAATCAACAAGAACATTTTCAAAATAAATAAAAGTAAATTACAAAGAGAGGATATTTAAACTCTCAGAAAAAAAGGAAAAAAATGCTATTCTCCAACAATAATACTTTCAAAATGAAAAAAAGGCAAAGATAGGATATTTAAACTCTCATAAAAGCATTTAAATAAATATATTAATCCACTACATAACTTGAAAAATGTCAGTTTACAAAAATTATCACATAAAATATTTATAATATCTTGAATACTTATTGAACATGTTTAATTCAAATATTCAAACCTTTGTAAATAACATGTGATCATGTTATCTGTAAAATAACAAATATTTGTTGTTATATATACATACCGGGTGTCCCAAAAATGACTGATGGATTTTAAAATTCAATAACTTGCAAACGGTGACAGCTATTAAAAAATTTTTTGCAGGAGGGCTATATATAATGTCAGGAATTTTTTTACCGCAATTCTTGATTTTAGTTCGAATTTCAAACAACAGATGGCGCTGATGGTGGTTGGCGGCCAGTCGACGCCGAGACTTACTTCATTCAGCTTTGACGCAAAAAAAGAAGATTAAGGCTATGGAGTACGTCTCATTCTACAGTACAGTCTTGCTCTCAGTCACCAATTCTGGACACATTCGATATGATTTCAATGGATGCGTTGTTTCCGTGGAAATAACAGATTTTTCGATAGTGGAAAACAACGTTCAGAAGTGGGCATACATTTCTCAAGCAGTTTTTGAGTTTGCAGAAGATTTTCGTTTAGGAAGTTTTATTTTCCCGGATTAAATTACTTTTTTATGGCACGATTTAAAGAATATTTTATGCATCATATTTTAAAACTAGATAAAGAGATTTTTTCAATTTGATGATTTTTGTTATATTCTTAAGAAATTTTAGATCTTTTAAGAAAATTCGTCAGTAGATTTTTATAAATGTTCAAAAATTTTCATGAAAACTGTTGATAGTACATTATTGCGCAAAATAACTACCAAAAACAAATATTATAAGTTTCCTTGTTTAGCCCTTTTCAATAGGATTAGTCTATCGTTGCATTAAAATAGAAAAAAGTAAAATAAATGTGAGTTAATTAAAATTTATTTTCCCGGATTAAATTACTTTTTATGACATGATTTAAGGAATATTTTAGGCACCATATTTTAAAGCTACACTGTTAAAAATTTGAAATCTTTGCTGCATCGTCACTTCTCCACTTTTATAGAAAGAGACTACTTCACTGTATTATGGAGCATTCTCATTTGTCAAAATAGGGGATATTCTATAATAGCAGTGGAGTGACATTGCAGCAAAAGTTTCCAATTTTTAACAATGTAGGTAAAGATATCTTACTCTTACACTGTAAAAATATGCTGCATTTTGTTGTATACGCACTTCGCTTGTATAGAAACGGTTACTTGATTGTATTATGAAGCATTATTATTGGTCGGAAAAGAGATATTATATACAAGCGGCGGAGCGCGTATGAAGCAAAATGCAGCAGATTTTTAACACTGTGGGGCCCGATTCTGAACTCATTCGAATTGATTTCAATGGAATGCGTTGTTTCCATGGAAATAACAGTTTGTTCGATAGTGGAATACAGCGTTAAGAAGAGGGCATAAATTTTGCAAGCAGTATTCGAGTTTGCAGAAGATTTTCGTTTAGGAAGTTTTATTTCCCCGTATTAAATAACTTTTTATGGCACGATTTAAAGAATATTTTATGTATCATATTTTAAAACTAGATAAAGAGATGTCTTTAATTTGATAATTTTTTTTTCAAAAAAATTTTAGATTGATTTAGATTGTTATATTCATGCTCAGTTTTGAATATTGTATTTTTCTATAGAAGAATTTGTTATTTCCATGGCAACAACACATTCGTTTGAAATCATATCGAATGAGTTCAGAATCGGGCCCCACAGTGTTAAAAATCTGCTGCATTTTGCTTCATACGCACTCCGCCGCTTGTATATAATATCTCTTTTCCGACAAATAACAATGCTTCATAATACAATCAAGTAACCGTTTCTATAAAAGCGGTGTGCGTATACAACAAAATGCAGCAGATTTTTATAGTGTAAGAGTAAGATTGTAGAAGGATATCTTCACCTACACTGTTAAAAATTGGAAACTTTTGCTCCATCGTCACTCCACTGCTATTATAGAATATCTCTATTTTGGCCAATGAGAATTCTCCATAATACAGTGAAATAACCTTTTTCTATAAAAGTGGAGGAGTGACGATGCAGCAAAGGTTTCAAATTTTTAACAGTGTAGTTTTAAAATACGGTGCCTAAAATATTCCTTAAATCAAGCCATAAAAAGTAATTTAATCCGGGAAAAATTTTTTTAATTAACTCACATTTATTTTTTTTTCTATTTTAATGCAACGATAGACTAATCCTATTGAAAAGGGCTAAATAAGGCAACTTATAATATTTGTTTTTGGTAGTTATTTTATACAATAATGTACTATCAACAGTTTTCATGATTATTTTTTGAAGATTCATAAAAATCTACTGACGAATTTTCTTAAAAGATCTAAAAATTCTTAAGAATATAACAAAAATCATCAAATTGAAAAAATCTCTTTATCTAGTTTTAAAATATGATGCATAAAATATTCTTTAAATCGTGCCTTAAAAAAGTAATTTAATCCGGGAAAATAAAACTTCCTAAACGAAAATCTGCAAACTCAAATACTGCTTGCGAAATTTAATCCCACTTCTGAACGCTGTATTCCACTATCGAAAAATCTGTTATTTCCACGGCAATATCGCATTCCATTGAAATCATATCGAATGTGTCCAGAATCGGTACCTGAGAGCAAGACTGTACTGTAGAATGAGACGTACTCCATAGCCTTAATCTCCTTCTTTTGCGTCAAAGTTGAATGAAGTAAGCCTCGGCGTCGACTGGCCGCCAACCGCCATCAGCGCCATCTGTTGTTTGAAATTCGAACTAAAATCAAGAATTGCGGTAAAAAAACTCCTGACATTATACATAGCCCTCCTGCAAAATTTTTTAAACAGCTGTCACCGTTTGCAAGTTATTGAATTTTAAAATCCATCAGTCATTTTTGGGACACCCGGTATAATGACTTAAAAAGATATCTTTGGATCCAAAGTATATAATTATTATATATACATAAACCCTTTGTTTGAACTTTTAAACACTTAGAGACACAGAAATACTTATTCTCAATCTTTTTTTTTTTTTTTTTTTTATCAAAAATTTAAGTAGAAGCATTAGCATGCACAATTTTATCACTATTTCTTTAGAAATGTTAAAAGAGGTTAGATGTTAGAGCATGCATAAAATGTAAATAATGAAAAAGTAACATTTGAATTATTATAAAATTCACATTTGGGAAATTTGATGACATGAGTACTCATGTTTTACCTTACATCAATAACCATTTATTTATTTATTTTTAGAATAAACGTTTATCAAAATAATTCAATAAATGACATAATATTTTCAATTATTATTTTAAAAACAAAATATTTCTCATTATTTAGAACAACTATTGAATTTAAAGTTTTTGAAAATTTAAAAGTACCAATACATTTCACATATCAGATGAAGCATAAACAAAAAAAAAATAACTACGGTTGTGAAGAAAATATTTCAATGATAAACAGAGTGAACAGAAACAAATTTAAAAAGTGCATACTTTTAGAGGATGACAATTTCATTGCTTCAAGGAGAAGATGACTTTTAAAAAACTTTACACAAATTCTGCCTGCAGCTTTGATAGAAGAAAGCAAAAAAAAAAAAAAAAAATAGTCAATCTTCATCTCTGAAAATCTAATTCAGCTAGCATGGATCAGATTCTGTAACAACGCTAAAGTCATCCTAAAAAAAGAAATGAAGATTAGTTTATATTCTATATTGTTTATGGGTGCGAAGGCTAAGATCATAATGATCTTTGCATTGAGAAGACCTGTTTAGAACAGCAGTGGGAGATTTATCACCAGATGCCTGTGAATGCCCTGAATTATAGGAATGCGAAGATGTTTGTTGGCACTTAGAAGAGGTAGGAATTTGAGGAGATGTATTAGAAGCAGAATCACAATTAGAAACTTGAATAGGAATATGTTGTTGCACAGGAGAAGAAGATGCACTATCAACAACTGGTTGATCCTTTAGAAGAATCCGAAGGATACTGTAATGCTTCATCTCTTTTTTGAAGTTTCAAGATTCTGTTAGTATGTATCAACATTGGTGATGCTTGATTATTACTGCAATCTTGGATTTGAATAAGTACAGGTGAAATTATTTTCTTTACCATGTAAGGGCCTTGTATTTTTTTGTTAAACACACTGGGAAATTTTACATAAACAATATCATTAACTTTGATATTAGCAAACTTTAACTTTTCCCTTGATTTTTGGTACACTTTTTGTCTAGAAGACTCGTTATTTTTGTAAGCTTGATAGTATATTTTTTCAATAACATCCATCAATTTGTGAATTTCATAAGCTGCGTTAATAATTTTCCAGGAAGATTGGGTTTTATAATTGGCATAAATATCATTTACCTCTCTTCCGAAATGAAGAAGATTTGGAGTGAATTTTGTAGCTGGATGAGGCGTAGCGTTGTATTTGGATTGGTGGATTTTTAAAGCAGTTGGCACATAAATTCCTTGGGAAGCCATTCTATTCACAGATAACTGTATTTGAGTATTACATCGCTCACTTAATCCGTTACCCTGTGGATGTGCTACAGAACTGTGTTCCAATTTTATGCCAAGCTTTTTATTGAAATAAGAAAACATATCACTAATGAACTGAGAGCCATGATCAGTAAGTGTTAATTCGGGCTTTCCATGAGTAGAAATGTAATGCAATAGAGCTTTAGTAACAGATTCAGCATTAATGTTATTCAAGGCATATAATTCTAGATGACGAGAAAAATGATCAATTACTGTTATCACATACTGGCGATTTCTCAATGGGCCAAGTAAATCCATCGAAACTTTTTGATTCGGAGCTGTAGGCAGTGGTGCTGGTAAATATGGAGCAGTATTTTTTTACGATTTTTGTTTACTAAATAAATTTCACAAGAATTGACATAATTAATTGCATCAGAAACGAGGGTTTTCCAGGTGAATCTTTTCTTTAAATTAACAATAGTTTTATGAATTCCAGTATGAGTAATATGAGCAATTCTTAAAGCTTTTGGTCTAAGTGACGAAGGTAAAACAGCGCTATGTAGCTCAATATATTCTGAAGAAAAGTGTCCATTGAAACAAAGCAAATCATTACTTGGATTAATATAATAACCATTTAAACTTTTAGATATTTTATTAGCTTTAAGATCTTCATAAATTTTCTTAATTTTAGGGTCTTTTTGTTGTTCAGAAAAGATGGTTTGATCAAAAATTTCTAACAATGGGTCTTCATTATTATCATTATTTGGAGGTGGAGAGTCACTTTGAAGATGACAAGTGTGATGTGTTTTGCCAATTAAACCACATGGAAAGTGAGCAATTTCATTATTTGAATCATTTTGATCATCAACAATTGGTAGCGGTTCTTGCCTAGAAATAAGATCTGGATTAGTATGGAGATCTTCAGTAGGAATGTGAGGTGTTCTGCTTAGAAAATCTGCTAACACATTCTCTTTGCCTGGTACATGCTGGAATGTGTAAGAATATTCAGATAGTTCCAACATCCAACGTGTAGTGATGTCGGCAGGTGATGTAGCTTTTTTGTAATTATTGAGGAGTTTTGCATCAGACAAGAGAATGAAGGGTCGACCAAAAATGTAATATTTAAAAGCTGTTACACCTTTATAAATGGCATAAAGTTCCAGTTTGATAGCTGGATACTGTTTTTCAGACTGAAATAAAGTTTTGGAATAATAGTAAATAGGTCGAAGTTCACCTTCAAATTTCTGCATAAGAGCAGCTGAGATTGCTGTCTTTGATGCATCAGTATTAACATAGAAAGTCTCTTTCCAATTTGGGAGATTTAGCATGGGTTTTTGAAAGAAAATTTCTTGCAATTTTTTAAATGCATTTTCTTGTTCAGATTTTTAGCAGAATTTATTTTTAGGTTTGGTAACTTCAATAAGAGGAGTAATCAATTTAGCAAAATTAGGTATAATTGACCTATAAAATGAACATAACTCAATAAAACTTTTTGTCTGACTCTTGGTTGTAGGTTTTGGGAAGAAAGTGATTTTTACAATATTACTTGTAATAGGAAGAATTTTATGATCTGTGAGTGGGAAGCCTAAAATATTAATGCTAGTTTTCATGAAAGAACACTTTTCAGGAGAAAGAGTGATGTTATTAGCAATGAGAGTGTCTAATAGTTTTGTGAGTTTCGTAACCATTTCTTCAAAAAATTAGCGCCAACCACGATGTCATCTTGATATGCATAACAAGAGTCAATTTCAGGCAATTGAATAACTGAATCAATTATTGCTGAAAAGTGCTCGCAGCTGTCTTCAAGCCAAAAACGAGACGAAGCTAGGTAAAAATTCCCCTTGGAGTGGTAAAACTGAGCTTATCTTGCATTTCTTTAGGTTATGCAATCTGTCAGTATGCAGACGGTAAGTCAAGAGTACTGTAGTATTTAAATTTTGATAATTGTACCGATGATTTTGAATTCTAGGAAGAGGATATGATGATGGGATGATAATGGAGTTATCATGAAAGGCCAACCGATATTTCTAAGGTTTCGACATGTCAGTTCTTTTCTTTTTAACTAGAAGCATAGGGCAAGCCCAGGATGAATTTGATCTTTCTATAATACCAGCATTTAGCATTTGATTAATTTGGTCAAGAGCTTCCTGCTCGAGTGCCTGTGGCACAAGGAAAGGTAGGGTTTTCACTGGATGAGAGTTCAACATTGAAAACTGAGGATACACTAAGTCTGTATGACCTAAAGTGTCCAAAGATTTAGAAAATGCGAGAGCTTTACTGCACAATAATTTTGTTAAAGAGTCACTTTCATGAGGGGGCAAGTGTTCTAGGTCAAAATCGTTTGGTGACAGTTTTTGTACTTGCTTTCTTTTAATTTCCTCAGATGGTAAAATTAAATTACAATATTCATTTTCAAAATCTAAATCAAAAGAATATTCTTCAATATCGTTCTCATCTACATTAATGTATTCACCAATAATTGTGTTTTTATTTAAATGAATGTCCACTTTTATTTATTTATTTCTAATAATAAATATATCATAATTTGTTTTACATCTGAAACTCGTGTACTTAAAAAAAGAAAAAAAAATTACGCTTGTTATTTTTTATGAAGATTTTTATTTTAAATTAGACTATTTTGCTCTATTTAACTATTCATTTTTACTTTCTAAAAGTTTCAGTACATGAAACGTAATATACAAACAGTGAAATCTTCGAATTATACAAAAGTTCAACTTAGAAATACTTCCTTTTATTGGAGTTTCCGAAGAATAATTGAAATTCATATTATGGGTCTTCGATAATTTCTTTTCAGACATCTCTGAAAAGAAACATCTCTGAAGTCAAAGAATGTACATTTTTGTTGTCTGACAGTTAAAATCAGAGAAAATTATTTTATCTTTCTCGAAACTTCCTTAACAAGGTTTAAAACTTTTACAATTAAAGTGGCAAAATGTCATTAAAAGTTAGAAAAATACGAAGTTATAAATAAATAATTTAAAACACTTTTCATGAATGAATCTATGCATTATAATATATGTTCTCAAATCGAATGCGTTGTATGCAACATAAAAAAATGAAAAATATATATTTGATTATGGGGTGTTTTATTACGCATTATTTAACTTACAAGAAACTTAACTAAAGTATTAACTGAAAATAAATATCATAAATGCTCCACATTTTTTAAAAATGTATGTTTCAATTTTATCTTTTACTATTTTTAAAAAAGTCTTAAATATTAATTATGTTTAAAAGAAAACATCGGATTTTCAATATATTTTATGAAAGCTTTATAAACATTGGCGTCAATTTTTTTTAAATTTAAAATAAATATTCGTTACTTTTTCATTTATTTTTAATAATAAATCTGTCATAATTGGTTTTATATTTAAATCTCGTGTTTTTTTGAAAAAAAAAGATTAATACTTTTATGAAGATTTTTATTTTAAATTACACTATTTTGCTCTATTTAACTATTTTTTTTTTACTTTCTAAAAGTATCTGTACATCAAACATACTATACAAATCGTGGAGTATTCGAATTATACTAAAGTTCAAATTATAAATACTTCTTTTTATTAGATTTTTCAAAGAACAACTGAAATTATAACTTCTGAATTGAAATTCTAAATTGAAATTATATCTTCGATAACTTCTTTTCAGACCTCTCTGAAATCAAAGAATGTGCACTTATATTGTCCGACAGTTAAAATCAGAGAAAATTATGTTATCTTTCTCGAAACTTCCTTAACTAGTTTTAAAACTTTTACAATGAAAGTGGCAAAATGTCATTGAAAGTTGGAAAATTACGAAGTTAGAAATAAATAATTAAACACACCTATCAGGAATTATTCTATGCATTTTAATTTATGTTCTCAAAAAAAATGATGTTGTTTGCAACATAAATAAAAAAAAAAAAAAAATAAATGCGTGTCCCATTAAACATTATTCAACTTTTAGGCAATAATTTTAGAAAAAGTAGAAGCAAGAAGTTGTACAAAAAATGCACGGGTTTAATTAATTAAATAAAATATTTTACAATGACACGTTTACTACAGAAGAAAGTCTAAAGGTTCTTAAACTGAAAATTCCGCTTTTCGTTACTCATTTGGTTTTGTTCAAATGCCTAATTATTATTTTTCTGTTTCTGGGGCCACCATGGTCGAGTGATTAAAGGGTCTGATCACTTAGATGGCTATGGACTTATGACCATTCGTATATTTAAAATATAAACTAGGAATATTAATGAATTGCGCACTCTTCTTAAAATATCTCTCTTTTCATATAAAAGTTCATATAAATTTAAATCTATACCCGGTTTAAAAAAAATCCATAAAAGTGCTAAACTTTTTCTACACTGTAAAAAAAAAAAAAAAAAAAAAAAAAAAATCTGCAAAGGTACTAAACTTTTTCTAGAAAACTGGGATTCCAAGAAATTCTCCTGTAACGGTAACAGCAAAAATTCAAGTTTCAGAATCGATTACAAGGATTTTTTCCTGTTATCTTTAATGAAAAGTTCTTGGTATCCCAGTTTCCTAAAAAATGTTTAGTACCTTCACAGATTTTTTTTACAGTGTAGGAAACTGAGATTCCCAAATTTTACATGTAAGCAGTAACAGCAAAAACTCTTGTAACCGATTCTGTTACATGAAATTTTTGCTGTTACCGTTACAGGAAAATTTCTTGGAATCCCAGTTTTCTAGAAAATGAAATTTTGATATCGCTGACGCATGCGCAGTGAAAAATTATTTAGTAAACCTACTCATTTATCATACAATTTTTATTATATTTTAATTACGATTACAAGGATTTTTTCCTGTTATCTTTAATGAAAAGTTCTTGGAATCCCAGTTTCCTAGAAAATGTTTAGTACCTTCACAGATTTTTTTTACAGTGTAGGAAACTGAGATTCCCAAATTTTACATGTAAGCAGTAACAGCAAAAACTCTTGTAACCGATTCTGTTACATGAAATTTTTGCTGTTACCGTTACAGGAAAATTTCTTGGAATCCCAGTTTTCTAGAAAATGAAATTTTGATATCGCTGACGCATGCGCAGTGAAAAATTATTTAGTAAACCTACTCATTTATCATACAATTTTTATTATATTTTAATTACGATTACAAGGTTTGGTTTGGTTTATTTTTGTCGTCCGATTATTTGCGCTAGGGATATAGGACCGGGGGGAGTGCCCTTCGTGGGGGTCTTTCTCAGGGAACCTAACCCGTATTTACGCAAGGTTCGAAGAAAACCACGAAAACTCCGAACGGTTAGGCCGACAGCCGCGATTGGGTTCGAACCCAGCACTTGCCGTCTACCAGTTGAGAGGTCTGTACCTCCCATCCACTGGTGGGTACGATTACAAGGATTTTTTCCTGTTATCTTTAATGAAAAGTTCTTGGAATCCCAGTTTCCTAGAAAATGTTTAGTACCTTCATAGATTTTTTTTACAGTGTAGGAAACTGAGATTCCCAAATTTTACATGTAAGCAGTAACAGCAAAAACTCTTGTAACCGATTCTGTTACATGAAATTTTTGCTGTTACCGTTACAGGAAAATTTCTTGGAATCCCAGTTTCCTAGAAAATGAAATTTTGATATCGCTGACGCATGCGCAGTGAAAAATTATTTAGTAAACCTACTCATTTATCATACAATTTTTATTATATTTTGATTATGATTTTATTATATTTTAATTACATCCCTATCATGCATTTGCAATGCATGATAGGGAACATCAACAGAATGTTAGGTCATTAAATGTCGATTTATTTCAGCGACAGTCATTATGAACATTGCAAACAATCCGTCCGTCCGTTTTTTTATTACATCAAATTTTACCGCAATCGTTATGTAAAAACTGCTGGCTACAGTTACTACCAGTAGATTTTGCCTTTTTTTAATATATATCTATAACAGCATCTTATACATTTTACTTTAAATGTGTTTTAGCAATACACTAAATGGAAGCAAAGTCCTCACATTTGATCAAGCTCCTTGCCAGGGCAGATGTTATATATAATAAACGATCGGGTTTGACACAATCATACAAAATATTGAAAGGTCCGAAAGTTAAAATTATAAAGAGAAACTCGAAACATGTTACACAAGCCTTGTTAAAATACACTTATACATTAAAATAGTAAACAGAATAGGCGGAAATGCCCACTTCCAAACTTACTTTCAATATACTTTCAGGGTTAAGCTACATAAAAAAAGTTCTTTCTATTCTGGTAGCTTTTAAATGGTATTTAAAATTTTATAAAGAATCAATCTTTGTTTACCACTTTTATTGCTTTTTTCTGCGTGATAAGTTTTTCCACCATTTATTGTCTTTAAAACGTTACAAGTCAATCACCGTAAAAGATAATTAGTTCAAACTTGGAAGAAGACTTTTTTTTTTTTTTTTTTTGTAGACATATTCGTAAACTTTGATGTATTTCTTTTAACATGCTGTTAATTGATTAAAAAATAATCTTTAATAATAAAGAGACAAGTTTGTGTGTGTATCAGCGTGTGTGTATCAGTTTGTGTGTGTTTTGAAGAGCCTGCTGTACGTAGAGTTACAAAATTTGGAGGGAAGGTACTTTTATACATGTAGTTTTGCACCTCGAAGCCCAATTTTCCATTTTTAGATTATATCTTTTTTAATAATTTTTTAGGCGATTTTCAGCGTTCTTTTTTGCGGTTTTATCCCATTAGTGAAAGAAATACGGTTTCATTCGTTTAAACTAATATGACAATTTTTTTTCTCTTTTCAACGAAGTTTATTCGGAATTCCTACATCGATTTTGAAATTTTTAATGAATTTTTTATGCGATTTTTAGTGTTTTCGGCCCATTTTTCGGCTATTTTTCAACATTGATAAAAAGAAAATTGTTTCAAACGTTTACCCTACACTGTTAAAAATCTGCTGCATTTTGCTGCAACGCCCTCCACCACTTGTATATAATATCTCTATTCCAACCAATGAGAAAGCGCCATTTCACGGCCAAGTAACCGTTTTCTATACAAGCAGGGGAGTGCGTTGCAGCAAAATGCAGCAGATTTTTAACAGTGTAAAGCACGAAATTTTGTATGGTACAATTTTTGAATATGAATGACTTTTATTGCGATTTTCAGTGCCATTTTTAGCGATTTTTCGAAACTTTTGGGTTTAGAATCTATTTTTTTATTATTATTATTCACGGAATATTCCCAATTA
This sequence comes from Maratus speculifer, assembly GCA_964019185.1. Taxonomy (NCBI): domain Eukaryota; kingdom Metazoa; phylum Arthropoda; class Arachnida; order Araneae; family Salticidae; genus Maratus; species Maratus speculifer. The sequence continues at coordinate 42,019,650 of OZ025297.1, read as the reverse complement.
CAATGTTTTTCCGATTAGAGAAAATTTGACAAATGTGATTTTTTAATATTTAGTGATTTTTAATGCAATTTTTACCGTTATTTCAAGTTTTACGGCTTTTTTTTTAACTTAGAAAATAATAATTTGTTTCAAATTTTTAACTTAATCCTTTGATCACCAAAACTGGCAACGGCAGATTATTGCATTTTTTAGCACTTTCCAACAAAATTGAAAAGTGCTTATGCATTCGGTTTGTCTGTCCGTCTGTCCGTCTGTCCGTCTGTCCGCGCTCTAACTCCCGTAAATATACTCGGATTGCTATGAAATTTTTATACGTTATTGAGGTTTACCCTAGCACGAACCCTATTGAAAATGAAGTATCTACCATGATTAGTTTATCTACAGAGAGAATCAAAACTTTCCCATTACATTACGGCCTATGGGGAAAAATCGTTAATATACTCGGATTGCCATGACATTTTAGGACGTTATTGACGTTTACCCTAGCACAAGCCCTATCGAAAATGAAGTTTCTACCATGATTAGTTTATCTACAGGACGAATCAAAAGTTTCCTATTACATTACGGCCTATAGGGAAAATACGTTTCAAAGGAATTTTAAATATGTTATACCCTGTCAAAGATATTAAAATATGCATTCTATAAAATATAAGGTGAAAATGTAGCTATTATTCATTTACAGGGCCACACAAAAGAATTCCATTAGATAATGGTAAAAGGGGGAATTGTGTATGACATATTTTAAATATATTAAGCTTTTTCATGTATAATAAAATTGATATATTTCACTGAAGCTTAATATAAATTATACGCTACTGTCTTGCATAATATGAAGTACATAGCATTTACAGGGCTATACAAAAGATTTCAAATAGTATATTCTTTCCGAAGTACCGTATGTGTCCGATGATGGCTGTTGGAGGGATGAAATGCGTTTTAATTATGATATTCGAATTTATATTTCGCTAAATATATGCACATTATATGGTGTATATAAATGCTATAGTTGATATATAGGGCTACCCAAAAGAGCTCACCAACGTTACTGAATATGAGCGTAAATTATTTAAACGTGGTTCTTAAATAAGCTATGCATTTTTGCGCTGAGCTGCATTCAATTTACTGAGAAATGTTTGCAGAATATAGATAAAGGGATATACAAGGCCACGCAAAGAATTCGGTACATGGACGCCTATGAATGATGATTTATGAAAATGTGACTTCAGTTGTTTTAAAAGTGTTTTAATTTACAATAAATTTTAGCCTAATGCTGACGTGTAACAAAGGTACAATATAAACTACAGGTCTGAACAAAAGTATTCAAGTATGTTTCCATCTAATAGTATGAATTGCTGAAAAAGAAATTTCAAGCTACTGAGTATTTTCTTGCTAAGCTAAATTTTCCCATTATATGAACTAACATATGAAATACAGGGCTGTTCTAATGTACTGGAATACATATTTGGGTATATTTGGCTATACACTATTATTTCCCTAAATAACAAAATTTTGTTAAACATTTCATTAAGTGTTGGAAAGTGCTTCATAATCTATGCTTAACGCATGACTTTTCTTACTTGTTTTATTTTAATGCTGTGGCGGCAGTTTTGCTTGCTGAAAATATAAAGTTATATTGTTTTTAAAGTTATATTTTTTAGTTTAGAGTAGTTTTAATTTGATAATTTATTTGTATATTTAACAGAAACATTATATTTTTTAAACAGGGTAAGAAAGTTGTTTATCATAAACTTTTAAAAGTATTTAGACAATTTTTAGGGTTAGTAAATTTATTCTTTGGACATTATTTTACCAAATATGGTAAATACTCGGCTGTTGCTGTTTTATTTATTTAATATATTGTTCATTTACTTTTATTTCCTTTTTTGAATTATATCAACTGTTTTATTACATAGTTATTAATTAAAAGGTTTTTTTTAATTATGGATTTTTCCTTTTTAAAATATTGTTAAAAATAAGATACATTTTAGTCAGCCGGACACCCGTGTTATATTTGCATGTATATGTCTATATGCATGTATACATACATACATGCACAAATACGTACATGTGAATATATACACTACCTGGCCATTGATGAATGTCCACTTGCGACTTTAGACATTTTGTTAAATATCTAGAAAAATATATGAGGAATTATCCTGAAACTCTCAGGGTATAAATACAATAGTGCGGGTAATATATTTCCGTGAAGATTTTTGTCCGAAACTTTATAGGGGACCGTCAACAAATTAAAAAAGGATGAATATCTTTTGGATAAACCTGTCAAAACTAATGTAGCAAATGCGCTAAAATTGTAGAATGTGCTTAAGTGGCTTATTGTAATAAACTGTGTCCACTGCTATGCCAATAACATGCATACTCGTAGAGAAATTAAGGTTCTTTGTAAAAATGGTCACAAATTTCCCCAAGTTTTTGCGAATAATTTGCAGAGTTATTAATATAAACTACCATTTTTTTCTAAAAATATGACAAATAATATTGCACACAATATGCTGTAATCATAATTAAAATATAATAAAAATTGTATGATAAATGAGTAGGTTTACTAAATAATTTTTCACTGCGCATGCGTCAGCGATATCAAAATTTCATTTGCATATGGAGTTAGCTAAATGTATGGAGCAACTTTCGTGAAAGTCTCAAAATCATAGATTGAAAATTCTGAAAATAATCGTCTATAGAATAAGCAAAAAATCCGTTGCTTCCAAAATGTAGCAAAAAAATGAGGGATTTTATCCAAATGTAGTAGTACGTCCCATATTGTGTATTCTATATTGATATTAATGAACGAATATATAGATAGAACCCCTCTTGTTTTTGCTTCATTTTGGGAATAACGGATTTTCAACTTTTTCTATTGACAATTATTTTCAGAATTTTCAAGCTATGATTTTGCGACTTTCACAAAAATTGCTCTATACATTTAGCTAACATAATATGCAAATGAAATTTTGATAACGTTGACGCATGCGCAATGAAAAATTATTTAGTAAACCTACTCATTTTTCATACAATTATTATTATTTTACTATTCTGATTACGAGGTATTCTGTGCAAATGTTTTTTTTTTTTTTTTCACATTTACTTAAAAGAATATATTTTATATTAAAAACACTGTAAATTATAAGCAAAAATCTTGGAAAAAATTGGGACTGTTTTTATGAAAACCTTAATTTTCCTACGAGTATACATTCTATCGACATAAAAATGAACATTAAGCCACTTAATCATAATCTATATTTTGAGTGATTTTGCTACATTAAATTTGACAAGGTTATCCAAAAGATATTCATTCTTTTTTTTATTTTTTGACGGTCCCCTATAAAGTTTCTGGAAAAAAACTTTATATACTTTCACGGAAATATATGACTTATACTACTGTTTTATTCACTGAGAGTTTCAGGATAATTCCTCATGTATTTTTCTAGATATTTAACAAAATGTCTAAAATTGCAAGTGGATGTTCATCAATGGATAGGTAGTGTATATGTATGCATGCAATATATGTGCACATGCATAGTATAGATACATATATATGTGTGTATATATAACACTGGTGTCCGGCTAATTGAAAAGTATTGAAAATAATTTATACTAATATTATAAAGTGGAAAGATTTGATTGTTTGTTTGTTTGAATTAAATAAGCTCCGAAACTACTTGACGGATTTGAAAATTTCTTTCACCATTAGAAAGCTACACTATTTCAGGTGAACATAGGCTATAGTTGCCGCTTAAAAGGATCAAAATAAAACTCCGGATTAACGGATCAAAAAAATTTGAGAAAGTAAAAATTACCTGACACCCTAGACACATGACAATCACTAAAACACATATGAAAATCGTAACTATGCAACCAAAAAAAAAAAACTTTTTTGTCCGACCTGATAGAAAAGCGTGTGTTTTAATTTTTTAAACTATTTAGCAATTAATAAACAAGTTGGAAATTGCACGTAAAGAGTAGCAAATGAGGTGCGTTCATTGATAACGAAGTTTTAAAATATTCAGATCTTGCTGATATAGTAGAGCGTACTTTGGATACAGTACAGTGGTCGAAATCTTTGTGTTCCTGTAAATATGCAGGGAGTAATTTTTATTATACTTCATTAACGTATATCTTATTCATAAAATGTGAAGTAGTTTAATATAATTAAAACAACCCTCACGCAATGTTTCCCCGTATAACATTATTTAGTGGAATACATTTGTGTGGCCCTGTAATTTAATAATAAATATTCTTTGCATCACAGATTGTACAAAATTTATTTTTAGTATATATTTCATAGATTCATGTCAGTTCTGTTATATTCAAATGAGCGTAACACCATTAAAATGCATTTGGAACTTTTTCCCAATTGACCGTAATGTAACGGAATACTTTTGATTGTCCCTGTAATTGATCAATGCATCCGATTTTCATAACATTTGAAATGACTCGACAAAATTATGAAATAAATATACGTTTTAAATTTCAAACGATTAAAATGCATTTGAAACTTTTTTCTCCATTGACCTTAATGTAACGCAATCCTTTTGATTGTCCCTGTAATTGATCTATCTATCCGATTTTCATAAAATTTGAAATGACTCGACAAAATTATGTAATAATTATGTATTTTAAATTTCAAACGATTCGGTTGGATGGTTTTTGCGTTGTTATATGCGGACAGACGGACAGACAGATAGACGGACAGACAGACAGACGGACAGACGGACGGACAGACGGATGGACTGAGCGACAACAATAGGTGCTACGTATTTACATAATTACGAACGCACCTAAAAATGAAAAGAAATGCTAAAACGCGAATTAATTACATTTAAAAAATATATCACAAAACGATTGTTTTGGAGTTTTCTAAAAAGTCACAAAAGATAGTAAATATTTTAAAGAGTAGTGAGCATCAAATATGGGGAGACATGATTTTTTTTTTTTTTTTTTTTTTTTTTTTTTTTTTTTTCTACTATTTCAAATGCGTACTTTTCACTAAGCCCAGGGATAAATATTATTATACTTATTTAATATAAAACTTTCAGATAGATTGTAACAGTAATATAGATTTTAAAGAGTAGGGGACGTCCAGTTATGGGTAGAGGAGGCAATAATTATTTTTGGAAGAACGCGATAAAATATTTAAAACCGTACCATTTTAGATGGTACCATTTTAGCATTTTAGATTTTACCATTTCAGAGCCCAGAGACAAATACTTATCTAATTTAAAATTTTAATTTTATTTAATATAAAAGTACTTATCCCTATTTTCGAATAATAATTTCATTAACAGGCTACCAAATGGTTCCGCCAACTGAACACCAATAATTTTTTAGAAAATTTTTCTTTTAAGATTTTTCTTGGAAATTGCATAGGAAACCACCGCCGAAAGTCAATCCTACCGAAAATACTATAGAAATCTACTATGATATTTTCTCTTAAAAAATATTGGTGCTCAGTTCGCGGACCATTTGGGAGCTCTGCATTAAATATATTTCTTAAGTCCAGAAACAATTTTTTTTGAGTTCGCCCCCTAGTGGTAAAATGTGGAACTAAAAAAAACCCTCCACTTTTTTTTTTTTTTTTTTTTTTGCTGCGCGTGCACAGCACTTCTACTAAACGATATCGTAGGCAGCGGAGATTCGGTACGTGAATGGGTCTTTCTATGACATTTCTATGACATTTCTATGACATGCAAATTTCAGGTTTGTTTTAGAATATAATTACGGGCCAGGGCAATGCCGGGCGGCCCATCTAGTTATAAATATTTTTTCTTTTAAATTAGTATTTTAATATATACTAAATCAGATTTCAAATATGTGTACTTATATTATATATAATATATATATGCATATATATATATACAATTTCGACAGTTAATGTTGCCTATTAAAATGGTTTAATATTACCACACTTTAATTAATCTTTTAAAATTCATTATATGAAATTTTATCATGGGATTTTGCTTACAAATTATATGGTTACCATCACAAAAAATCATGGTACTAAATGAAAAAATAAAGAAAAATTAAAAGTTCCTGGTTCATTTATAATAAAGATTTTTTATTGAATTATTCGTATTTCAATTTATATCTAGACCCTTAAGTTATGGAACTATCATATCTGTTAATAATTTTGCCTCTATCAATATGTCATACTTTGTGCATCATCCAGGAATGGATAAAAAAAAGAATTCCAAAACTTCAAAACTACCTTCGGGCTTATACAGAAATTCAATTTTCTGTATTTTCTCCAATGGAGGGCCCTGGAGGTTGCAAATTATGCAAGTGGGTAACAGTAATGGCAGATCTTACAGAGGGAATCGTTTAAAATCATTTTGAAGGTAACTTATTTTTTAATTAATAAAACCAAGTTGTTAATTTATAATTTTTCTATTCTTACATAGATTGTAGCACAAATATATTTAATGTTACAATAATTATAAGATGAAGTTATTTATTTCAATCAAATTAAAAAATATTCAAAATAAATTATTTAGATAAAAACTAACAATCTTTTTTAAAAATAATAATAATAATAATAGAGGAGATATTAAAAAAAAATTAATTTCTAGAAATGAAAAGAAAAATGTTTTAACGAAATTTAAAAGGCTTCATTATTAATAAATCACAATAATATTTAAATTAGAAAGAAAAGCAAATTAAAAAATATTATGAATGCGAAACGAACAAACTACTAATAATATAAATCCTTAAACTGAAAAAAAAGTGAATCCACCTTAATATGGAAATTTTAATTTAGAGCATTGGGTATAGAAGTAAAAATCTTCTATTAACTAGCTAGATGCTTTATGTCCAAGCTATGATGACACAAAACATTGAAATTAAGGTTTTCTTTTAAAATTTAAATAAAAAAATAAACGGATAACATTGAAAAAAATAATTTAGCTTTTTTTTTATGATTTCCCATGTTTCAAGAGGTATTCAGCTATAAGTACATAAAATTTAAAATATCTGAATTAAAAACGTTTTACGTACGTACATTATGACAGACTATTAGACAGAAAGCGGAAGAAGAATAGAGTTTCTTCAGATGAATAAAACCTTAAAAAATAAATTTTGAAACTTTTTTAATGAAATTTTGTAATTTGGAAGTCTGTGACTCGTGTTAATATTTGATAACATATACTATTCGTTACTTCTATACCTTCGTTAAGAATCATTCTCTCTGCAATCTAAGAAAAATCATGGATTTCCTGTTGCTTTTAATTTTTTTCTCGTTAAATCATGAAAATAATCGATTTAAGACTTTCGCGACGGATGGATTTTACAAAATTTTTAATCTTATGTCACTGTTTTTAAAAACATAAATTTGTGCTTTGTAGAATCTAGAAAAGGTTCTGATTAAATAAGGCAAATTTTACTGTGAAAGTTTATTGGTGAGGCTAAACAAGGATACTGGATGCTTCATGTGATATGCATACCGTTCGTCGCTCCGGTTGTAGGTTGAAATTAATTATTGTTTAAAACTACCTAAAATAGACTAAACTAAAATTGAAGTTTCTCATGATGATGATGATGATATCACAATATTCTGAACCATAATGGCGCGAAGTTATTTTTAACTGGTCAAATGTTGCAATCTTAAACTTTCTTCTATCACATACTATCACATTAGTACTTCCTGATAAATATAGCATGTCCTCACCACCCGTTGAGGAAAAAAGTTCTAGGAAATTTGTAATTGTTGCGTTGTTAAGCGCAAATTAACAACCAAAGCAACAAGGACTACTCTTCAAAGTAGAGACCATCATAGTTCCTCAACTTTCTGTGAAATTTCTGCCCAATTCAGGAGTGTTGTCCGAAGTACCGGTATCTCCTTGGATTCGAAAAAGCTATTATCTTCATTATTGGCTTCATTGTTGGCTTCTTCATCTTCATTATTTCAGAATCGTTTTAACAATGATCCTGAAATGCCGTATCAACGAGCGCAAATCATATTGTTCAATAAGCATTTTTGAGCCAAAAATCTTGAACCGCTATGATATGAATTATTAACATATAAGCTATATATGTTAATAATTCTAATTCAGTTAGATCAAAATTTTTCCAGAACTAGTATCTTATTTAATCAATTATTTGAAGCTAGTATGTGATCTACATTAAAAACTAATAAGAAACAATTTATCACATATAATACAGATTAAAGTTAGTGTAATCCAAACATGGTTCAGCATTAAAAAAAAAGTTAGATTTATTTATTTGTTGCTTTTTTACAACTCCATATTTTACTAATTGAAATAATGCAATATTTAAATTATATGTTATTGAATTTGGAGTAAACAAGGTTTTTCCAAATTTAATTCGTTTATAAATGTATCCAATATTTCCATTTTGGGATCAATAAGAACATAAATATTCTTAATATATATTTCAAACACTTTATTATTTCCGTTAATACCCTGTTTCATACGAAATAGACTCCCAAGCGAAGTAGGATTTAATATCTTCGATGAAAAGTCATATTCTTGTACTAATTAAAGATAAAGTCGGAGCAATTCCATTTTAATTTATGTTTATTTTTTTTTGCAACTATACATATTGTCTATACTTTTGCATCAAGTTTAATTTTGTTTCTTGCCATTAAATATTATATAAAGTGAATAATATAAAATTTATTGTTTGTGAATAAAGAATAATCACAAGTAATCTATGACAGACGAGTTACAAAAATTTGTTTCATACTTCTCAATACAGAATCGTAATCAATCATTGTCTAAACTTTTGCTGAGCACTGTAGCTATGTAAAAATACCGGTAATTTAAGATGCAATCTTTTATACACGAGGTAAGCGACGGCTTAACTTCATTTCACGATGCATACATGCATGATGCGATATGCGCAGCGAACGTTTTGAGCTTTAGCATCTGGAAAATTATTCTAATAATGCTCTTGATGTGACCAATACGGTGTTTTTTCCGTGCGCCATCCATGACGGCGTACTTTGTTGTTCGTATTTTTCTCGTAAACTATGTATCGTACAAGTACTTGAAGAATTTTTTATATACTCCGATCAAAGAATCTTGCCGTACTGAGTTTGTGCGGTTTTTTGGGGACATCCTGCATACATATATGTATGTTCACATTTAAATTTCAATATGTGTAATACATTTTCAAGCAGTTATCACATGTGAATTTAAATTAGTAAATCTAATATGATATTATTCACTTGGCAAACCATGGACAATTCTTTAAAAATAAGTTAATAAAAAGAGAAATCTAAAGATGAATTCCCAAAAGGAGTATTTATTGATTATGCAACTGCGTATCAAGTACAATACTTTCAAACAACCAAGAAAACTCACATTTCTATCAAAAAATAAAAATGTTTCGAAAAAAAAATAGTTTTTCACTTTACGTGCATCAAAGCAGCTAAATTACAGTATATTCTCTGAAAGGATTTTTCTGTTCATAGGAATAAAAAGCTTACAAGACTTTCTTTAAATAAAGTATCTACGATACTGTTTTGAAAAACAAAGTTCGCTCTGCTGTAACACGTGTATACTTTTTTTTAACTTAGTATCATGATTATTCCAAGATAATTATTTTTTGTGTTTAAAGATAGATTTCCGCATGATGTGTTATTGATTTGTATACTAGTATGAAACTGTATTATATTTAAGTAGTATTTTTTTGAGTGTCTTAAATATAAGAAATTTAGAAAATGCATTATTGAAAATATATAAGCGCAAATTTCTAGTATTTAGGCTGAAGGAAGAGCCCGAATTAATTCGTGAACTAAATACAGGCATATTTCGGTTTCTACTTAGAGTAAAATAGAAGTTTGTTAACCTCCTGTTAAACTGTACATTTATGACACCTCAAAAGTTGCAAGTACTTAATTTAAAGTTGAATATTAATTCATAATATGTATAATAGGGTGGATCGAAAAATCGAAATTTGGATAATCGAATCGGCGCTCGGTGCAAAAGTTGCCTTTTATGCATACTAGTTCACATATTTTTTTAAATTGAAATCCATTCATATCTTCCGGTGCCCCAAGCGCCTCAAAAATAGTTAAAAATTGAAATTCGTATAAATTTTCATAATTTGTTTCATTATTTTTTGTTTTTAAATTATTTTTGGCGCGGGTTGCGAAAGTTGCTTTATATATATATATTGGTTCACACATTTTTTAAAATTTAAATCCATTCATATCTTTCGGTGCTCCAAGTTCCTCCAAAATAGTAAAAAAATTGAAATTTTTATAAAAATTTATATATATTTTTTTAAATTTCTTTTAAATTAATTTATCAGCGGTATACAAAAGATGCCTTTTTAGTATATTAGCATGCATCCAAATAATTTTCGACTTTGATAAATTTCTTTCCAGTGCCCTAAAACGCTTAAGTATTTGCCGAAAATCGATTTTCATCCAAATTTTACCTAAACAATACAAGTAACAATTAAAGAATGATTTATCTAACGGAAAATGAAGATCGCGAGTATGAGAAATAGTTTATCGTATGTTATTAAATGTATAAAATTAACTTTTTATTCTTTATTATTTGGTATACCACCCTGAAATTTGCTATTGTAAATGCTCACAGATAACAGAGAGCATATCAGATCTTTAGCAATACGAAAGCTAATTTATGCTAGAAGTAAAAATAGAAAATCACCAGAAGTGAGAATTTTGCAAATACCACAAATAAACTTCAAAGCGAAGTATTATTTTGAACTTATTGACTGGCAACGAGTTGGACGTTTTGAACCACCTCTTTTGATGAATGTTCCCTGCGAAGACGTTGAAGGATATGATAAAAGTAGTAAAAACAAATGAATGGTCAAAGTATCCTTGCCATACCCAAGCGGTTGAAAGATGGGTTCGACTAATGTCTGAGGCATTAGAAACTGTATCCGGAAATGTAAAGAGACACAGTTTCATATTGAATAGAATGAAATCAAGAAGCCATATAAAACATTTTGATACTAAAAAAGATTACAAACTTTAAAAATATGTAAATCTCCAGGGTGAAGGATGTAAAGTTTTTCTCTACGTAAGTTCAATTTTTATAATTTTTACTATTTAATGCTTTGATTTTTTTTATCTATATGTAACGTATCGTAAAATTAATGTTATTTATAACTTTATAGTTATTCATTATACTGTTTTTCAAAATTTGTAAATATATTTCGTAAATTATAATTCTGAATACATTTTTGTAAAAATTTCCGTTTTTAATTATACTTGATGCATTTAAGATGCGAATAGATTTTTATTGAAAAAATATATGGCAACTGCAGAATAATGTGGTATACTAATAAGAACTCAGTACCAAATGAATTTCAAAAAGTAAAGTAAAATAAAATGAAATGAAACAAAACATATTTTTTTCAACAAAATTTGAATTTTAAACTATTTTTGGGGCACTTGGGGCACCGGAAGATATGAATGAATTTCATTAAAAAATATGTAAGCTAAGATAGATAAAAGATAGCTTTTGCACCCGTGCCAAAAGTAATTAAGAAAAAATAAATAAACAAATAAAATAATAATAATAAAAATCATAAAAAATTCAATTTTTAATTATTTTTGGGGCGACTGGAGCACCGGAAGATATGAATGGATTTTAATTTAAAAAAAAAACCCTGTAAACTAGTATGCATAAAAGGCAACTTTTGCATGCCGCGCCGATAGTGATTTCTAAAAAAATATATTTTTCCTATACTTTTCGATCCACCCTAGTGTATAACTACATTTAAACATACATAAATATGAAATTCTAAGTATTTAGCCAGAAAAAAGAAGTGAATCAAGTACAGGCATGGTTTTGCGTCTTGATATAGTAAAATAATGGTTTTATAACATTTCGTTAAAATGTACAGTTACAAGTAGTAGGTTAAAAGGTATAAGTTTTTAATTAAAAATTAAAATAAGGATATTTGTATTCCTACAATTAAAGATGTATAAATGTGATATTTCAAGCATTCAGATTGAAAGAAAAAGTGAATTAATGACAGATATGTTTCTTTTTCTAGCTTTTTAAAATGACTATTTGGAGACTTTTTGTTAAATTGTACAATTATGGTTTTTCATCCAAAATATGTATTAAATAATCAAATCAAAGTTAAATTTAGGAATATAATGTGAACGATTTGGTAACTCTTAAATTGTAGAGTTATGATTCTTAACTCAAACTGTGTAAAAATAATTAATTTAAAGTTGAATTCATGTAATGCCTCATTAATGATAAGCATATATAAATGCAAAATTCTAAGTATTTATGCTGAAAGAAGATGTGACTGAAGTACAGAATTGCCTATGTCTCTAAGGCTTGCAAAATAACGAAAATTGCAAAATAATGTTGGTAACATACTGTGAAACTGCACAGTTATGATTCGTAATCCATAAGGTGTGAGAAATAATTAATCAAAAGTCCAATTTAAATAATGCATTATTATTGGTAAGAATACATAAATAATAAATTCAAAGTATGGCTGAAAGAGTGGGTAATAACGCCAAGTCATAATATTACAAGTATTTTTGAAATAACACGGTATATGACATTACGTATTGAGCCATTAATTAAAATTAGCCTAAACTAACATGAACTAATCACCAGACATCAATGGAAATTGATTATAAAATACAGTTAAGAAAACAGAAATTTAAACACGGTTTTCCAAAGAAATTTATTTATTGATAATACAACTGCGTTATCAAATATAACATTTTTAAACAACCAAGAAAACTAACTTTTCTGTCAAGAAGTAAAATTGTTGTTTCGTAAACAAAACAAAAAAAAAAAAAAAAAAAAAAAAAAAAAAAAAAAAAAAATCAGTTTACATGCAACAATGCAGCTACATTCCACTATATTTTGTGAAAGGATTTTTCTGTTCAGAGGAATAAGAAGAGAAAAATATTCCCAGCTTACAAGAGTTTTTTTTTGGATAAAGTATCTAAATCGATATTGTTTTGAAAAATAAAATTCACTCTGGTGTAACACAAGTCTAAAATTTTTAATTTAGTGTTTAGATTGCTTAAAGAGAAAAAAAATATGTCTAAAAATAGATTTTCGCATAATGTGTTATTGATTTCTCTTCTAGTATCAAGTTTTATTATACTTAATTAGTGTAGTTTTTTCAAGTGTATTAAATTTAAAGAATTCGAGAAAAATTTTATTAAACAGACATAAAATGTAATTCTAAATATTTAGGCTGAAAGAAGATGTGAATCACGAACATGCATTTTTATGTATCTAGATATAGTAAAATATTGGCTTGCTAACCTTCTGTTAAACTGTACAGTTGTTTTATTGATCCGAATATCATAGAAAATTGAAATATTTGTTTAATCTGTCACAATTATCAGTTATAAACTTGATGTAGAATATGTTTTTTTATATCAATTCTTTACAAAATAGTACAAATTGAAGAATATAAACTGAAATCCTTGAGCTCCTTCTCAACTTAGCAAAATTACTCGTATACATCCATGTACAGACGGTTTAGTTCGTGTGATTAATATTTATAATGCTGCTCTCTATTTACTTATTATCATCTATATTTTCTATGTTTATCATTTAGAGAAAATTTATAAATTTTTTTTTCTTATATCAGGTGTACTTATCTTTTAAATTAAAAATGAATTATTTGCCTTATGCTTATTTGAATTTTTATTTATTTCGTCTTTTAGTTAGCAGATATTGCAAGGGCTTAGTCTTTTTTAAAAAAATGACACCATGTTCCTTATTTTCATTTATTTTTGATACTTTTCAGGTCTTAATTAGTGATCTTAATTCTGTATTGTTATTATTTGATATTTTTACCTACAAGTTTCTGGAGATATGTTTTTTATCATATATCTTAGGCTTTTGTTTAAGTAAGATAAAAATATTCAGATATAAAGATAAGTAAAATATAAAAGTTAAGTAATATAAAAAATTCTGAGATTTCGAGAAAATATCTCAGAAATTTCATTTCTTATAATACAGTCACCGCAAAAAAATATCTTGACACTTACGATTTTAGACGTTTTGTTAAATATCTAGAAATATACATAAGGAATTATTCTGAAACTCTTTTTGAGTAAAAAAATAGTACACCTCATATATTTTCGCGAAGAGCTTTCCTGGAAATACAACAGAGAACCGTCAAAAAATTGAAAAAAAAAAAAAAACAAGATCTTTTGGAACACCCTGTCGAAACTAATGAAGCAAAAGAATTCAAACTTCAGATTATTATTAAGTGGCTTATTGTAATAAACTGTGTTCCTTTTTATGAATATAGCATGCAAACTCGTCCAGAAATTAAGGTTTTTACAAAAACGATCCCAAATGTTTCCAAGTTTTTTTGCTTTTAACTTGTAGAGTTCTTCATAGAACACAATGTTCTTTTCAGATAATATGACAATCAACATTGTACATCACATCCTGTAATCAGAATTAAAAAATAATAAAAATTGTTTGACCAATGAGCAGGTTTACTAAATAATTTTTTACTGCGCATGCGTCAAAGCTATTTAAATTCCATTTGCATATTATGTTAGTTAAATGTATAGAGCAACTTTTGTGAAAGTTTCAAAAACATAGCTTAAAAATTCTGAAAATTATCATCGAGAAAATGAGATCAAAATCCGTTATTCCCTAATTGATGCAAAAAGATGAGGGGCTGTATCCATATTCCATTGATTAGTGCCTACACAATCTTGCACGTACAGCTATATTTGGATAAAAGCACTGATTTTTTTTTGTTTGTTTCCTTTTGGGAGTAACGGATTTGTTGATTCTATAGACGATCATTTTCAGAAATTTCAAGCTACGGTTTCGAAACTTTTACAGAAGTTGTTCTATACATTTAGCTAACACGATATTCAAATGAAATTTTGATATCTTTGACGCAAGCGCAATGAAAAATTATTTACTTAACCAACTCATTTTTCCTACAATTTTTGTTATTTTTAGATTCTGATAACAGGGTGTTCTGTAGAATGCTGTTTGTCATATTTTCAGAAAAGAACATTGTTTTATATTAAGTATTCTAAAAATTATAAGAAAAGAACTTAGAAAGAAATAGGACTGTTTTTATAAAAACCTTAATTTCTCTACGAGTACACATGCTATCCTTATAAAAATAAACACAGTATATCACAATGAGACAATTAATCATAATGTGCAGTTTCAACCCTTTTGCTACATTAGTTTTGACATGGCTATCCAAAAGATCGTTCTTCTTTTTCAATTTGTTGAGGGTCCCCTGTTGGATTTCGGGGAAAACTCTTCGAAAAAATACATGACGCGTACTATTTTGTTTACAAACTTGGAGTTTCAAAATAATTCCTTATGTATATTTCTAGATATTTAACAAAACGTCTAAAATCGTAAGTGCTAAGATTTTTTTTTGCACTGACTATATTTTGTGTCTTTGTACTTTACATAAATTAATCGAAACGATAATTTTTAATTTTCATCTTTGTATTTATTTACTCTGTATGTGTGTTGCGATTGTAAAGAGTTAAACTGTGAATATCTATACATATAATAAAACAGTAGGACCCGGTGTGTCTGTACATTGAAGATAATTGACAAAAATGGAGCCAGGGCGATAAAAGAAAACCAATGAAACACAAAAAATTTTTTTTTGAATTTTTTGTCTGTCTGTCTGTCTGTCTGTTTGTTCGAGGTTATCTTCGTAACTACTGAATGGATTTTTATGCGGTTTTCACTAATGAAGAATGCACACTCCCGGGCAGTGTATAGGCTTTGTTTCATCAAAATCGGACAACAGACAAAAAAGTAACAAAAAGAAACAAAAGAAACTATTAGGTGCGCTGCTCACGTTTTTTAGTACATAACGTTTTTTAGTACATATAAAATCCAATAGATGTCACTGTGCGATTTTAAAACGCGCTATCGTTATGTTTTCGCCAGTCTACTTAAGTATGAGAAAGTTTCAAGCTGGCTGTCGTTCCATGTGGTTTAGTCGGTAGAACGTCAGTGCGCCATACTGATGGCCCGGGTTCGATTCCCAGCATGGAATTTTTTTTCACTATGTTGGCATTAACGCCTATAAGCAATTAAAAGAATTTGAAATATTGTATTCAAGGCGAATTTTCTCTCTGGGAAAATTTCCTTGCATTAATATGTCAGTGTAATTTTTTTTTTCGATTTAATTTTTTTTTTCGAAACTTTGTTTTTCTTAAAAAATTACAGTAAATATTTGATATTTCCCAACGTTTTTTGAATGATCGACTTGCTTTTTTTTTTTTAATGTATGTCTGAACCTTATCTAACTACTTCTTCAAGATTTCTTTAGATAAACCGACCAGCGTAGCGGGCGAAGGCCGCTAGTGTAAAATAAATGATAAATGAGAAAGATATTATTTGTTGTTTATGACATTTTCTTTATAATTTTATGTACTTTAACGTAATGAAAGAGTATATATTAAACAAGATTATTGTTAGACATTTTTATATATTTGGGTAAAAAAAATGATTTGAAATATATAAACGTATACCATTAAAATTTCAGTTACTTGCAACATATTTTCATGGAGTAAACATATATTAATTAAAGTTAGTAAAAACTGATAAGTGGTTAATCATTTGTCGTTTCGAGGATTATTTCTTAAAAAATGCTGTTATGAAAAACTGAAATCTTAACACGAAATTTTAAAGAAATGCCTTTGTTTATTATATAGCTGAGTTATCAAATACAGCACTTTAAATAACCTAGAAAACTAACCTTTCTGTCAAGAAGTATAAAAGTTGTTTCGTAAACAAAAAAAAAGTGTTTCTCACTTTACGTGCAGCAAAGCAACAACATTCCAGTATATTCTCTGAAAGGATTTTTCTGTTCAGAGGAATAAGAAGAGAAAAAAATAATTCCATCTTACAGGAGTTTCTTCAGATAAAGTATCTATGATGTTGTTTTGAAAAATAAAGCTCGTTCTCCTGTAACACAAGTATAACAAATTTTAACTTAGTGTTTTGATTGTTTGTAGAGAAATATTTTTTATAGTTAAAAATAGATTTTCGCGCGATGTGTTATTAATTTTTGTTCTACTATCTAATTATATTATGTTTAAGTAACATAGATTTTTATTTCTTAAATACTACCTCTGACAATAAAGTTTGGTGAATGATTTCAGAACGACCGATCTGGCAACACAGGAGAAACAAAACGCTGCACCTGCATTGAGGCAAGTGTTGACCATCCCCCCCACTGTTGTTCAGTTGAGCATCGTTTATATTCTGTGTAAGACGTGCTTTACTAAGTCCTTGTTCAGTGTGCTTGTTCTTAACTAACAACAGGAAATTGAACGAACAAAAGATCAGCTTAAAGTTTGGTTTTAAACTTTGCAAGACACCGAAAGAAATTCATGAGGGGTGGTTGAAATTGTACCTCCATCATACTCGCCAGATTTCAATCCTCCAGACTTCTTCCTATTTTCACCACTGAAACTCTCTTTAAAAGAGATTTGACCATATTGCTGACATCCAACGAAATATGACAAAGCTTTTGAACTCCACTCCAAAAGAAGATTTCTTGCGAATTTCCCAGGACAAGTACAACAGATCTCAGCGATGCATAGTCATTGGAGATGACTATTTCGAAAGATGGTACTGTAACGTTCGTTAATATTTCATCTACATTAAGGTTACAGGACTATTCACTAAAATTTATTGTCAGAGGTAGTATAATGAATTCAGACAATGTATTATTAAACATTTTAAGAATAGGGGGTAGAAGAAGACGTGAATCAAGTACATGCATGTTTCTTTGTCTAGATGTAGTAAAATAATGGTATGTTAAACTTCCATTAAAATGTACAGTTATAATTAGTTGGTCAAAAAAGTGTAAGTATTTAATTCAAAATTGAACTCAGAATTTGTATTACTACAGTTCATCTTTTATAAATATGTAATTCTAAGTATTTAGGCTGAAAGTAGAAGTAAATTAAGTAAAGATATCTTTCGGTGTCTAGGTATTTAAAATGACGATTTGGTGACATTCGGTAAAATTGTAATTAACGATTGTTCGCCAATCAGGTGTAAGGAGTAATTAATTAAAAGTCGAATTCATGTATAGTAACACAATGTTTTGGTAACCATCTGCAAAATTGTATAATTATGATTCGTAGCCCAGAATGTGAAAGAAATAATAATTTCAATGTTAAATTTAGGCAAGGTAAAAAAAAAAAATAAATGATTTTGAAATCTTCTGTTAAAATGTGCGATTGTGTTTTTTATACCAAAACGTGTAAGAAATAATTAATTGAAAGTTGAATTCGGGCACTGATTATTAATGATTATCACAGATAAATGTGAAATTCAAATCATTCGGGCTATAAGAAAATATAAATAAAGTATAGGCATGTTTTTTGTCTAGATAACGAAAAATAACGTTTTGGTAACCTTCTATTGAAGTGCGAGTGTCAACGAAGACGGCACGTAAATCGGTCGCTCGTCCCAAAGGGGTTAATGTGATATATTATTGTTTTATTGTACGGAATTTGTTTATATAGTAATTTGAATTTAGAAATTTGCATTTTTTCATACGATTGAATGTTGGTAAACATGTCAATCTGGCACGGTATGTCATGGATCTTCTTGGAAACCATGGCAACACGCCAGTGTTGATTTCTTCACTTTCACAATTTTTTTTTTATCGTTTGACAAAAGTCTACTCTCGTTTGCTTTATTAGAACTGATATATTACTGACTATTGCTGATATTAGAACTTCTTAAATTAAACCTCTTTTAGTTAGCTATTTCCTCATCTAAAATTATTATGGCATTATTATTGTTAGTATTAAGGTTTATCACTTTATATATGTCACACATATACATTCAATCATACATATTATGGTATTAATTTGAGTAGCATTTGTCCACAATTTAATTGCAAAATTTTTAATAGCTGACTATGGTGCCAGTCCTAATACAAGATTGTATATATGTATATAAAGAAACTGTTTTTTATTAGAGACTCTTCGTATCATTTGACTATTTTTGCATTTATATTTGAATTAGTTAAACATTA
This sequence comes from Maratus speculifer, assembly GCA_964019185.1. Taxonomy (NCBI): domain Eukaryota; kingdom Metazoa; phylum Arthropoda; class Arachnida; order Araneae; family Salticidae; genus Maratus; species Maratus speculifer. The sequence continues at coordinate 42,000,630 of OZ025297.1, read as the reverse complement.
CAGTCTATATATAAAACAACTACTACAATTCTGAAGCTAAAGTAATGATGCAAAATAGCCATTCATAGACTTTAAACATATAAAATAATATCGTGAGAGAAATGAAAAAACTGTAAAGTTAATAATTTAGATACTAGTATTTTTGTTTTACAAATACAGTGCGCTTAAAAACTATAATGACAGCAAAAACTATTATTTTTTTTATAAATTTCAAAACAAATGATTTTTTTCTTATAATATGTATCATAATGCTGAAAAGCTAGTATAAAAGTCAACTGTGTAATTTCAACTGTGACTATTTCATTATGAAAATAAAGTAATTGTACAAGAAATACTAGTTTTGCCTGTGTAAAAACTTTGAGGATAGCAATGTTATCTACTTTTACAGAAGAAATATTTCATTTTATACCAACATGGACATGTATAAAAACATTTATAAACAATACATAGGCAATATAAATAACCAAAATCTATACACATAAAAAACATTCAAACCTTGCAATAATATAGAAAATTATTTGCTAATATATATTATTTACTCCAATAAGCAATATAAATTAGTGCGTGAAACATTTCAGTTACGTTTTATCCAAGCTAAATTATTGCAAGTATTTGAAAATAGATAGTAAAAAAGTTAAGCTAAAATTACTAAGTTAAAAAGTTAATTATTAATTTAAATTATTAAGTTAAAAAGTTAAGTTAAAATATTTTATCTATATTGCCTTTCATTAAAACATACTCTAAATGTCTTTCTATTTATTTTTTATAAATTTTTATATATTTTTAAATCAAATAATATTATAAATTCCCTTCTTTTTATTTCATACTAATGCGATAAAACTGTATTTCGCAATTATTTTTATTGCCACTTTCTTAATACAATTTTTCGAGACTTATAAAATAATAAGAAAATCATTTGCATTATTTTGATTTATTCTATACAAATAAAAATCTCTTTAACTTCCGTTTCATTTACAAGAATCTGTTAACATGTTATTCCTTACGCTACAATAAATAGGAAGCCTTTCGTTAAGACATGCAGAAAATAATTCGAAGTATATTATATTCGGAAGATAAACATATTACTTGGGGGATAAAGTAACGCTTGTAGCTCCGTTCCCCCACAATATATATATATATATATATATATATATATATATATATTTCTATCTATTACGTATAAATGACAATAAAAATAAAGAAGCAGTAATTTCTCAGAAAAAATACTAAATTGACTTATAGAAAAAAAATTGTAATTGCATGTTAAAAAAATTATTCTTAAATAACCATTATTTTTTATTATATTTATAAGATTTCTAAAATAAACTGTTTTTTATATAAAAATTTTTTAGATATACATATATGTAAACTATTTTAGTTATACTCCTAACTATACTTTAATTCCCCTTCAATTTAATTTCATTATGTTTCTCTTCAAATAATATTAAATTATTATTATTTCATACTAATGCGATAAAACTGTATTTTGCAACTTTTTTATTGCCACTTTCTTAATACAATTTTTTGAAACTTATAAAATAATAAGATAATCATTTGCATTATTTTGATTTATTCTATACAAATAAAAATCTCTTTAACTTTCGTTTCATTTACAAGAATCTGTTAACATGTTATTCCTTACGCTACAATAAATAAGAAGCCTTTCGTTAAGACATGCAGAAAATAATTCGAAGTATATTATATTCGAAAGATAAACATATTACTTGGGGGTTAAAGTAACGCTTGCAGTTGCCCTCCCCAAAAAAATAAATATATATCTTTTTTTCTAAATAAAGAAGCAGTAATTTTTCAGAAAAAATATTAAATTGACTTTAATAATAATAAAAAAACTTTTTGTAATTGCATGTTAAAAAAATATTCTTAAATAACCAATATATTTTATTATATTTATAAGATTTCTAAAATAAACTGTTTTTTTATATCAAAAAATTGATAGATATAAATATATGTAAACTATTTTAGTTATATTCCTAGCTATACTTTAACTCCACCTCATTTTAATTTCGTTATGTTTCTCTTCAAATTATATTAAATTATTATTTTTTAATAAGCTGTTCACATTTATTTTTAATTTCTGCGTTGTACCTACAAATCTATCATTTTTAAATCCCCTTTCAAAATTCTGCCATTCAAATCTCCCTTAAAATATTTTGCTAACTTTTTTTTTTTTTTGAGTGCTCTTTTGAAGCATTTGTTTGCATAAGTGCTTTCTTCTAAATTCGTGATTTTTGGTGTTTTTTGTTTTTGTAATCGATTGGTTGTTTTGTCATAATACATATATCTCTATTCATACGCACTCACTGTAAATCTTTTGTGTTTGGTTTATAAGAATTTTTTTTCAGTGTTTCTGACTTCAAATAAGTAACAATGATATCGAACGTCGAACGTCTATTTTACAGAAATTGGTTTGAAATTGAGTGGTATTATTTGCCAGATAAAACACCAAGCTTCTGCATTTACGGTGGTTATTTATTTATTTCTTGGTAGAAAACTGCAATAATTATGTTAGTTTTAAATATTTTTTTTGACTACGACATGTTCTTTTTGAATCATGTAAAATATCTAATTTTACAGATCGAATCATTAATCCGTGAATATATGATTCATAATATGAGCAAGAACTGCTTCAGTTAAAGGGTCAATACTTTTATTTTAATAGAAATTTTTCGATCATCGATTGTCACAATAATCTTAAGTATATATTATATAAGCATTTAATTTCATTACACATCATCTCTGTGCATGTACATGTTGGCTGCACTGTTCATGTTCTCTACATTTGAAGACTATGAACATGTTCGTTTTTATTAATATGCTTATTAATCATTGTAATAAAAATAAACTAGTGAGATTTGGCAACTTCAAAATTTTCTTCTATCTTATGCATGTTAATTCTTCCTAAAAAATGCAGCATAGATGCACCGCCGGTTAGGTTTTTTTACACTGAAATCTGTTTAGCAACAACTTATGTCAACTTATAACTTAATCTGAAATTAGATGAGCAACCGTGTATTAGTTTTTGAGATAGAGCTATTGCAAAATCTTAAAAAATATGCGCATAACAGCGCCACAGATTGGTTGACGTACACCGAAAATTAATCAGGATCAATTTTTTAACAAGTCATAACTGACTCTAAAGATTGATGAAAATCTTTGCATTATCAAGAATAATGCACCCTGGCAGCGCCATCTGTCGAGTTATTTGCAACAAAACGTAATCAGCACCATGCTATATCAAGTGCTAACTAAATCTAAATTTGAAAATCCATGTATTCGTTCTTGGCTGTAGTGAAAATTGCAAATAATGAAGCATAGCTTCCTTGCGCAACTATGCTGCATTACGAAACACTGTAACAACTTTTGCTGTTGAATGAAATACTCTAACAACTAATCAGATATATATTATATCAAGATCTAACAGAATCTAAAGTTTTGTGAAGCTCTGTGACAGTGTCCAAAAATTTTTTGTCACATACAGACAGAGTGAATGAATGACAGACAGACAGTCTCACAGACGAACATTTTGTAAAAAAATATGTTTATCGGGTTATCTGATATTTGTGGAAAATCGGATTTTGAGAATTTTCATGAATACAATACTATTTTCTTGTAAAGGCTGTCAAAATGCAAAAATGTGAAAAAAAAACTGAATTTCCGCGGTATAATTTTCTACTGTTGGATCACATATAACAATATGTTTTATCACAAATAAAGATTGTCTTTTTTTGTGATAAAAATAATTTCTCACGATATCTCTTTTCTTGAGCCATAGCAATGATAATAAAAAAATTAGACTGTTTCTTAACAAATATCGCTTTAGTGCTATAATCCCAACATTTAGATATTCCCATATGAGCGGACATACAATGTTTTTCATAATATGTATATTTTTTAATTATTTTCTTAAAATACAGATTTGCTTTACACTAACTTAAATATTTATTTAAATTTAGAATAGGGGTAGTTTTCTGTATAGTTTTCTGGTAGTTTTAATAATAACACAGGCCTACAAAAAAAATTTTTTTTTTGGTGCCTGAGATATTACAACTGATTTTGGATATTTTTGGGACGCTGATTCCAAATATGCAATCAGTTTTTCTCTATCAGCTCTACTTTTTTAGATATGCAAAGCGAACTAAAGTGACCTTGAACACTTAAACTGACCTTATGATACATAGCCCTGTAACGACGCTCAAGGCGATTAGAAGGACGTTGAAATACCACAAGATCTTGGAAAAAAAAAACAAATGTGCAAGCAAAACTGAGGATCCGCGCATGCTTATGATTTCGCGCCGCTCATCATAAAGCCAAATGTAAAAGCCTCCAAGAGATAAGGTTAGTTTCAGAGTTCACTCCATGGAAACAAAACTGGCTTTCTTTGACTTCCTAAAGTTTTTCAACTTCCATGATATTTTTGTTTAAAGTAGAATTCGTATCAATTTAACGTAAAAATCGCAATGCTGTATATTTTTGTGTTTGCATTGTAGAATGGAATTTAGATGAGTTCAAGTAGAAAAAGTTGTATAAATCATCCAGATACGTTTTGCTACATATGCGGAGAATAAAAGTTGAAAGAACACAGAAAATATGTTACTGACTTTGTAAAGAGAGCTTATCTTAGATACTTTGGAGTTAGACTTGGTGATCAGGATAAAATCTGCGCACCGCAACAGGTCTGTAAAACTTGTACAGAACATTTATGACAGTGCTCTGACGGAAAAGAATAAGTCTCAAATTCGGCATACCAATGGTTTGGAGAGAACTCCAAAACATTTCTATGACTAATATTTCTACCTAGCACTCGAATACTATTTGAATTAATCGAAACAATTGTAATAAGAAAACTTATCCTGATTTAGTATCTTCAAGACCTTCATTTCCTCACTCAGAGGAACTACCGATCGCAACGTTTCATCAGCTACCAGAGCATAATGAGGATGAATATTGTCCTTCTGATCATCTTTTAGATAGCTGTGAAGGTAACAGTGATTATGAGGAGACGTCATCAATGCCTAAATGTTTCAACAAGGTTGATTTAAATGGTTTCAAAAGAGATTTCAATGTTTTAAAAGAAGTTTCTGAATCACTGGTTGGTTTCAAGATTAAAAGACAAAAATGTATTAGAACAAAGACCCAAACTTACATTTTATCACACAAGACAAAAATGTCTACTACCATTCTTCTCTTAAAAATACAATCTTGTATTTTGTCATGCATTTATAGGACTGTTAGAAAAATTGGTTCTTCCTAAATATTTTCTAGATGATTGTCCTTGGACAGCAAAGAAGTTACACAAAATACTATTGTTTTTATATTTTTGGGATAGCAGGGATAAAACACACCACTAGATTAAAAAAGAGAGGCCTACGAAAGAAAACTTGGATGTTGGAGAAAGGAATGTCATTAATAACACTTTAGTTGGACGAAAGAAAATCATACTTTCTGCACTGCATATCAAGCTCTGTCCTATGAAGCTGTTTGTGTAATTTCTCCATAAGAACGGGTCATGATTTGCATATATAAGGAAAAAACACCCGAATTGAGTTATGAAGATATTAAAGCAGGAATATTTAAAGGGCAAAAAATAAGACAACTGATTAAGGATCCTGCTTTCATAAATTCAACCAATGAGGCTGAATAAAAAGTCTGGACGTCCTTTGTGGCAGTTCACAAAAACATTCCGGGCAAATGCAAAGGAAAAATCTATGTCGAACTGGTAAATGAATGGTATAATAATTTTAAATCTCTTGGGTTAACTAGAGGCACTTAAATGCACTATTAACATTGCCACTTAGAGCATTTTTTTGAAAATAAAGAAGGCATAAGTGATAAACAGCCCGAAAGATTTCACCACAATATTAAGACTATGGAAGACCGTTACCAAAAAAGATGAGATATGCAAAAGGTTTCAGATTACAGTGTGAGTTTAAAAAGATACTGTTCTAAAATATATACCAGAATGTCAATAAATAAAGAGAAGAAGCTTCCGAAGCATTCAATGAGTATCAGTTTCATCAATGACCTTTTTCTCTATTTTTGTGAGTAAAAATATTTGTATAATCTAATTAAAAAATTATTATTTGAATATGTGTATATCATAATAATAAAAAATAACATTTGTGTATTATAAAAAATAAGAATCCTGGATTCATTTTATTTTTACATACATTTTTTAATACATGGATTTACCTTAAAATAATAAAACATATATTTCACAAAAAGTTGTTTATCTTAAAAAACTGAGCTGATAGAGAAAAATTAAAGCCATATTTGAATTCAGGACATCAAATTCATATAAAATTAGCTACAAATACCCCTGCACCAAAACAGCTGTTGACCAGTGTAATAATAATAAAAATAATAATAATAATAATAATAATAATAATAATAATAATAATAATAATAAATATTATTATTATTATTATTATACAGTAGACACCTTCAAATCCACAACTCTTTAAAATCCGCACATAATTTTCGGATATAAACAATGAAGCATTCAGTTCAGATATAGGAGCAACATTTATTTTTTTTAGTTTTATTTATATCAATTCCATATAAATTTTAATTTGTAATTTTTTTAGTAATAATTGGACTATTTCTATGGAAGTATCTCTTTAGTGCTATAATCCAAACATTCAGATATTCCCTTATGAGCGGACATGCAAAGTTTTTCATAATATGTTTTATTTATTTTATTAAAAACCAGATTTGCTTTTAACTAATTTAATTATTTATTTAAATTTAGAATATGAGTAGTTTTCTTTATCCAAAAAGATAATAATAATAATAATAATAATAATAATAATAATAATAATAATAATGCTGAAATACTTCCTTTATGAAAGAAGATAATGGAACTTTTTTCTCACAAAGTATAATTAATGACAATGTTGTGGATTTAGAAACATATGCATAAAGTAAATTAAAAGTAAAATCAAACGATTTCTATCCACCTCGTTTTTTACCTGAATTACTGGGAAAATCATATAAATGATGAGTATTCAACAGATTACATTTATTCATAAAATAAATTATATCAGGTATGTTTCTAATAAACAAGGAAAATGAACATAGGATATTTTCTTGTATAAATATTTCATATATTTTTTTTAATTAGTATTCGATTATTCTGTCTGATGAAAACAAATCATAATGATATTCATTAAAATGTATGCATAAATCATTCTGGAAGAAATTCTTTTTAAAAGAATATACAATTAGTTTCTTTCAATATCCTCAATGTAGTAATTTGAAATGCACTATTGTTTTTATGTTTTTTTTTAAATTTATATTACAAAGCTTTTGTGTTTCATAAAGTGCTCTGAATTTTTTTAATTCTTTTAGTTAAACCCAGGCGAAGATTGGACAGTAAAAAAAGATTTTGTTGCTTAAAAATACATAATAAGACAAGACATACTATTGAAAACTCTGACACACTTCCAAAACTGTAATTCTGTCTTGTCTTTTTTTTTATTTAAATGCTTAAAAAAATATGATACTTTCAGCATTATGTAAAAATTCGTAATTAAAAATATAAATATTATCCTTGACATCAAAAGCAATTGCTTAAAATTGCATTAAATCATTAAATTTCACAGCTTTAAACAATGCTTATATGGCACTGGAACCTGAAGCTTAGTGTACGTATTAAATTGGCCTTGTTTGTGAGATGGTTGAATACAAGTCACCTAATGAAGACATACTATCTCAGAGATATGATACACACATTACTAAATTTGTAAATAAATCACAATGTTAGCCGGAATCAATCAACATTTGCGTTCACAAATACTATATATTCGGCGCAGTGAAATCTCTGTTGTAATGTTTGAGCTAAATACAATATAAGAATAATGTAGATAATATGTATAAGAGTTAGCCAGAAAGTATTCGTATTATGAAGACATAGGACAAGAGGGAAATGAAAAATATATTAGAACTGCATTATTCGTATGCAAAGTTTTCTGCAGTTCCATAATTGATCTTCTATTATTCTATTGAGCTGATCCAATGTGTCAGACCAGAGTGCATAATCCTTTGGGTCATTAGAGTAAATTAGTCCTCCAGTATTCTCCGGGAGGGATCACTTGGAAGAGTATTTGCGGCTTTAAACAATACATACCCGGTTAGTATCCTGGCCCAGACTTTTTTTACCCTCTTGGAAAATTTACATCTGAAATGAAAAGCATTATTTCTTGATCTAAAGTGAGAGTCTTTATCTTATAAGAGTAACACATAAAACCATATACATTTTTAATGATCGAAGGATTTTAGACAATTATTTTACTTAGTGCCTTAGACTCTTATAGCTAGTGCCTTTTTATTTGAATATGTATTTATTGAAATAATTCTTGAAAATGGCTTAAATTTTAATACAATTGGTATATAAGGTACCCTGGGGTAATAACGCCACGTAAAGGTTCTACCAATTTTCACGGCTTAGTTTTAGATTGTATTTTTCAAACAAATATAGGATCTGATACAGCAACTCATTGACTATCTATATAAAATAAAATAATTTAACAGATATGTATTCATAAAATGTAATGGCGTTTTTTCTTGACCAATGCTATTTGGCGTTAATATCCACCTATATGGGTAATAACGCCATGCAAACAAAACTATAAAATAAGATGGAATAATGACATGTAGATTGCCCAATTCTAAAAATACAAACTCTACAGCTTTAGAAATTGACAAATTGCAATCTTAAGCTATTGAAAATGTACAATTTTTTTGTGACTTTGAAAGAAAAAGAAAGCTGTGGTGGTGGCGGGGGGAGGTGGCAAAATAATATCAGATTCTAAGCTACGTTTTGCTTAAAAATGACCATTTAAATAGAATTATTAGAAACATTGCACGGATATTTTGAATCAATATTTATATTCCCATGTATGCATTCTGTGCGATAGAAAATATTGATTTTTTTGTGAAAGTGAAAGAAAAAGGAGTGAGGGGGTAATAATGGTTCAACAGAATATAACACCCTGTGTCTCTCTTTCCTTAAAAAGTCCCGCTTAAATATAATTATAAGAAACATTGCATGGTTTTAACCATTCATAATGTAACATTTTAATCATGTGAATTTTTATAATAACTAGAATTATATTTAATAAATATTTTTGTTAAACCTTAACTGCTATTAGCGTCTCACATACCGCTGAGTTTTTCAAGTTCCAGAGTTTAACTTGCAATTTTTAGTTTAACTATAGATACCGGGAAAATTTTGTTTCATTGGGAGTCCTACTACTATCTCTAGAAACTTTTGAATAGCTGAATTTTATTTATAATGGTCCTTATATAACGTTCAATACAAAAATAATATTCTAAAAGTTAATTTAACATTTTATTCATCGTTAGATTAAGCGGTCTGACAGGCCGCTGACAGTAAGCTTTGCGACAATTTTTGTCACAGCAGTTAAGAGATAATACTATTATAGTAATCTAGTAAGTAGTTTTTAACCCATAACTCCACACTAATGCGGATTCTTCAAACCTACAGTTAAATTGTCGACGTTTGAAAGAGCATGCTTTAATAAATTTTTAATAAATTGAATAAAATTTTTGATTAAAAAATATTATCCCAAAGAGATCTCTTATTCAATTTTATACATAATTCATATAGTTATATATCATTATCTCTATATTAGCAACAAAACTGCTGTTAGCAATCTGACTGAACACTACCCCCTCCCCCCCCCAAAAAAAAATAGCGTTTAACTTGTATTTTCCAGTTTAACTATAGTTACAACTGAAATTCTCTTTCGTTTGGAGTTCTCGTAATATTATTAGAAATATTTGAATAGATTAAATTTAATTAGAATTAATTCTGTACAAAAAGTTTAGTGCAGGAACAGTATTCTATGATTTTTAATCATGGGTCGCATTTTAACCTTTAACTAATGTTACCGGTCTGGTAAAGCACTATTTTTCTTCTAATTTTTTAGTTTAACTTGTAATTTTCAGTTTAACTGCAAACACTACCGAAATTTTGTTTCATTTGGAATTTTAGTACTATCACCCGAGACTAAGTAGGTGAATATTAAGTATAATACTCTTGTATAAAAAGTTTACTACAAAAACACAATCCTATGAGTTATTCCCGCTTTTTATTCATCTTTGAATTTTGTTCTCTCACAAACCGCATCACATTCATACGTTAGAGTTTCTGTCACATCAGTTAAAGGCTAATATTCTAAAGTTTTGAAAAACCGAACGCTGAGAAAGCGAACAGTTAAAATTTCGAAGTCAATTGAACAATCCAGTGGAAATTTAATAGAAACCTAATTTTAAAGGTGTTCGAATTTGAATCTCGAAAACATTTTGATATAGTTTTATTTACAAGAGTTAAAAATTATTTTTTACATTAGTAAAAAAAAAAAGATAATAATATAATAAAAAAGAGAGATTATTTTTAAGTATTGGGCACTTCCTTAATCTTACCATTTCAACAATGATGATAATGCTGTCCCATATAAATATATAAACCCACTTCGGATATAGTTCGATCACTGTTGGGCATTTTTACATTTTACATGCTTTGAGGTAGACGCTACAGCTATTCGCCGGCATAACCTCCAATGATCACAGGAAACCACATAGAACACTTTATTACAGAATATCCGGTACATCCATTATCACAGGGACAACACAACACACCCATGCCGCTAGCTGGACTCGAACCAGGGTCCAGCGGTGTGGGAGGAGCTGACGCTACCAACCAAGCCGCTGGCTCAGCCACTGTTGGGAATCAACAGGGGTAATAACGCCAATCCCTGGCGTTATTACCCCTGGACAACCCAAACCCCGGGACACTTATTGCGCACTAAATCCTAAACTACAAATTATCTCGAGAAGATATCCAAAATCTTCTACAACAATTTGAAAGTACATGAAATACACTACAAATTTATGTAATAAACAAAGTATTTGTGGATAAAATATATAGTCTTCAGATCAAAAACCTCATCTCGCAAATTTTAGATCAAGCGTTAATTTTAGTTGCTTGTAAAAACAATAAGACCTAAAAATGAAACAAATTAACTTGAAGCTGTTTTTTGCGATTTATATGACTCAAAACCCTTCTGCGCAGAGCACATGGGTGTCATTTACCTGTTTATTTCAGAATTATGCAAAATATAAGTACTTGGCTTTATTACCCCGCCTGGCGTTATTACCCCAGGGTACCTTATATGTTTATAAATACACGTATAAATATATATATAACATATAACGGCAATTTCAAAAGAAGGATATGAAAATGGGTAACAAAAAATCAAAGAAAATCTATAATTCTTTGGAAACAAAAAATAAAATAAAATATACGAAATGCTCTATGGCTGTGGCTTATGACTATATGCTTTAAAATAAATAAGCTCATTTGTCGAAGAATAGCATATATATTCATTCTCGGAGATATGAGATATAACAAATTTTTAAAAGGTAAAAAAAATTCTTAAAATGCTATATATATATATATATATATATAATTTTAGAAATTAGTGGGACTTCTTTAGAAAAAATAATTGAAAACTCATGAACTCTTTACAATTAGATTCAACACTATTAAAAAAATTTGTTATCATGGCCATTTGAATTCGACTGAAAAGACAGATCAGATAAATTTGAGATTGTTAACCGGATATAAAGATGCTATATGCATTCGTTATAAATCTTGCTGTTGTTTTTTTAGATTATTTTAATGCGAAGTCAATAATGATATAGTAACATTTAAAAGATATCCCTTTAAAAGAAAATTTAAGAACGACAAAACTTAAGAACTAGTTCTGCTTTTTCTAGTTCGCTGAGTTTTGAACTGATGAAAAATCTCGATAGTAGATTCGAAACAGCTGTTTGCTACCTTTCCATACATTATTTGTGTCGTTAAAATCGTTCGTTTTCTATCATTAAGCATTTTTTCTCAAAGGCTTTATTTGCTATTTTAACCTAAGAACACTACAAAGACAACCTTATTAGATATGTATAGCTAGATATTTCTCTTCAACACAGCATTATTTTTTGTAATAATTGCTCATCATTTTCGCAATTCAAGACAGATATTCTAGAAAAGGAAAAAGAAAAAAAAATTGAACAAAAAAATAATGAATTTTTAATTCTAATTTTGTACAATTTGCTAGCCAAGTACAATAAAACTTTTGTTTCGTTTTTCTTTATTATGTATACTGCATTTTCAATAAAAAAGTTGTTTGCTGAATAAAAAAACTATGCAAATGAAGTAGATAATCGCATGAAAACGGTAATCGTATGTTAATCGTATGAAAATGAAATAACAAAGTAACACAACAAAATGTAGCATATACTTTCACATATCTTTTTACTATCATAAAGCTTATTTCTAGTGTTTATAGATCCGCATTCATCATTGTAATAAAGTATTATTTAAGTTTATATAATAATTCTTCGAAAAAAAAAATAATTATGTATTTCGAATCAAATTAAGTTACAGTTTTCAATATCTATCGCAAAAAAATCTCTTTATAACAACTGATAAATAATTATATTCATTAATGTTAAATAATAATAATAATTTTGTGAAGTATAATTTTATTTCATATAATTAATTTCTTAAAGGAATAATAATTATTAATCCTGAAATCCATTTACTTCTGTACTGCGAATAAATCTCAAATCATTAATCTGTAATTTGTTTTTCCGCTATCCCAGTAATATACCTTCCTTTTCCCATAGTAAATTAAACTCAATTTGATTTTTTTTATTAATACCATACAAAATTCTCATTATTATTTAATCCATATCAGTATTGTCGCCTTTGATATATAAATATTCATAAATCATTTTCGATTATTGAATTAAGAAATTATAATTACATTTAATGTAAACATGTGTTGAAAATGATAGGTATCTTAGATGATTTATTTCTGCGCAAATATTTGATAAATACTATATACACAATAAATATATAATTAGATTTATTCACATAAGGCTATTTAAAAAAGAGTGACAGTTTTTAAAATGTCAATTAAGAAATTTCTTCATGAAATAGATGAGAGAATATTTTAGTTCAACTTGCTTAAAGTAAATGTTCTATTTTCTCTTGTTGTTTATGATAATTTCGAATACCATTGTTTTATTATATGAAGCTGTCACTTATTTACTACAATGGTCTAATTAAAAGGTACTGATACAAAGTCAATCATAAATATTCCGTTACATTAAGGTCAATCGGAAATAATAGTTTCAGATGCATTTTTATAACGTTACATTTTTTCGAACGTAATAAAATTTATATGCATCTAAGTCACATTTACTCAAATATACGTTCTTTACAATATGTGGTGCAAAGAATATGTGTTATGAATTTACAGAGCCACACAAATGTATTCCATTACATACTGGAACATGGGAAAAAATTGTTTGGAGCCATTTTAAATATATTTAACTATTTCACATTTTATGAAATTGATATATGTTGCTGAGGTTTACAAATTACTTCCTGTATAAACAGCTTGAATGCTTGCATAATAGTCACTTTTTTAAATAAAAATTTCATTGATGCCCTGTTATACTTATGTAAACATTTAAATAACTACAATTTCTTTTGTTTGAAAGTAATAGACCGGGCGGCTGCGACACGAATGACTACGTCATCGAGTTACGGGATGAAATCATGATGTAGGACAAGATTATTACGTGTAGATTAAGGAATGACTGGTCTGCCTCGTCATTTCTTGGTACGATATGAGTAACAGCGGACGCCAACTCGCCATTTTGGCGTCACTTTCACGTCATTGAGCTACTGGATGAAATTGGTGCCAAATTAAAACTAAAATAAAGAATTTTAAGAATATTTTGGTCTGCCTGTGCATATCCTGGTACAAACCCTCGGCAGACTGAAATTTATAAAAAAAAAATGACGTTATAATGTAAAATTCAATATGACTACGTCATCGAGTTACGGGATGAATTCATGATGCAGTATAAGATTATTGGGTGTAGAATAAGGAATGACTGGTCTGCCTCGTCATTTCTTGGTACGATATGAGTAACAGCGGGCGCCATATCGCCATTTTGGCGTCTTTTTCACGTCATCGAGTTACGGGATGAAATTGGCGCCCGATGTTATTCATATCGTGCCAAGAAATGACGAGGCAGACCAGTCATTCCTTAATCTACACCCAATAATATTGTCCTACATCATGATTTCATCCCGTAACTCGATGACGTAGTCATATTGAATTTTACATTATAACGTCATTTTTGGTTATAAATTTCAGTCTGCCGAGGGTTTCTACCAGGATATGCGCAAGCAGACCGAAATAGTCTTAAAATACTTTATTTTAGCTTTAATTTGGCACCAATTTCATCCCGTAACTCGATGACGTGAAAGTGACGCCAAAATGACGATTTGGCACCCGCTGTTACTCAGATCCTACCAAGAAATGACGAGGCAGACCAGTCATTCCTTAATCTACACCCAATAATCTTGTACTACATCATGAATTCATTCCGTAACTCGATAACGTAGTCATTTTGAATTTTACACTATAACGCCATTTTTTATTATAAATTTCAGTCTGCCGAGGGTTTGTACCAGGATATGCACAGGCAGACCGAAATATTCTTAAAATACTTTATTTTAGCTTTAATTTGGCACCAATTTCATCCCGTAACTCGATGACGTGAAGGTGACGCCAAAATGGCGATTTGGCGCCCGCTGTTACTCATATCGTACCAAGAAATGATGAGGCAGACCAGTCATTCCTTAATCTACAGCCAATACTCTTGTCCAACATCATGATTTCATCCCGTAACTCGAAGACGTAGTCATATTGAATTTTACATTATAACGTTATTATTTTTTTTATAAATTTCAGTCTGCGGAGGGTTTGTAACCAGGATATGAGCAGGCAGACCGAAATATTCTTAAAATACTTTATTTTAGCTTTAATTTGGCACCAATTTCACCCCGTAACTCGGTGACGTGAATGTGACGCCAAAATGGCAATTTGACGCCCGCTGTTACTCATATTGTACCAAGAAATGACGAGGCAGACCAGTTATTCCTTAATCTACACCCAATACTCTTGTCCTACATCATGATTTCATCCCGTAACTCGATGAAGTAGTCATATTGAATTTTTCACTATACCGTCATTTTTTTGTTATAAATTTCAGTCTGCGGAGGGTTTGTAACCAGGATATGCGCAGGCAGACCGAAATATTCTTAAAATACTTTATTTTAGCTTTAATTTGGCACCAATATCATCCCGTAACTCGATGACGTGAAAGTGACGCCAAAATGGCGAGTTGGCGCCCGCTGTTACTCACATCGTACCAAGAAATTTGTGTCGCCGCCGCCCGCTCTATATTATCATGATTTTGAAATGATATCGTTTATAAATTTTATATTTTTAAAACTGTTTTCTGACGAAAGTCAAAAGAGAAAAAACAATCGAACTACTTATAATTTATTTAGTCCAAGAACAGTGTTATAAAATGGACTACAATAAAGTACACAATATATACAAGATACTTACTAAATATTAGTATTTTTTAAGTTTCCATTTACAAGACACTAGAGGTTTGAACTTAGTATTTATAATACATTTAACGTTCTTAATATGAACTCACAGTAAATGTTAAAGATTCCATTTAAGCGTTCTACCTAGAGAAATGTTGTATTTAAATTGTATCAAATAGTTATTTTTATAATAAACGTATTAACAAAATAAATTATATTAAAAAGTATTAGTAATGATTTACATTCTTATAACATTATACATAAAAAACAGGATAAAAATTTACCGCATAAGTAATTTCCTTGTTTTATTTCATTGTATATATATTTCTTATTCTTTCTGTGTTTTTTTGCGCATGACGCGATAAAGAAATTAGTTTTTTTCGCAAGAAAATATACAAATTGATTACAATATTTATAATAGTACTGAAAAAATATTCAATATTATTTAATGAAGTACTGTCATAAAAAATATAATGTTACAAAAACCAGAATTCAAGGATTTCTTGCATTTTTATAAACATAAAATTTCACCGAATACATAATATAATAAGCAATTCTTCAGCACTATGTAACATACTCTAAAAATACTTTCATGATTAAAGTTATAAAATATTTATATTTGCGGTTCTTTTTTAAACAGTTGCGTCCCTTTCTATTACTAAGAATAATATTACATATTTATATTTTTTTCTCTAAAGTTTTTCGTCAAATATTTTTTGTCAGTACCAGGTGTGAAGGATATTTCCTACCTATTTTCTTTTTCAATGTCTTTCTCTAATTCACCCCTTTAAAATAATGTTATTTTACTAAATTCTTATATGTTAAACTTTCAAAACTTAAATTATTAAATTACATTAAAAATTATTAATTACATTAAAGTCTTAAAATTTAAATTGCATTTGAGGATCCGGGATGCCAAGGGTTATAAGTGACAAAAATAAAAAAAAGTGAACTTTATGCACAGACGACCTGGGAATATGATTTCTTTTCAGGTAAAGAAATATAACTGGATTTAGAATTATGTGTTGCGTTCTAAAGATGAACCAATTTTGCCGAATAATGACCAATATTGATTAATTATAAATTTTAAGAAAATTGTACTCTACTTTTTTTACAGTTATTGAAATAAGTGTTCAAAGCCCACAATGAATCAAGAATTTTCCTATTTAAATCCAGTCAATTATTATTGTTTTTCAAATTTAACGTCAATTATCTTTAAACTTAATTTACTCCAAATCGAATTTTTCTCTTTTGGATCCATTTGTATCCGAGGTCGTCATTAATTTCACAGAGTTTTTTATTTCTTTATAAATATATTCTCTTTTCTATATTTATTAGATTAAATGAGGCATGCTATTTTTATCTCGCAAAGTAACAATATACCGGCTACATTAGCATTCTTACTTTGGCCACTAGTTGGGATCTATCTCATGAGTTCTTCTATGTTTGTTGAATGTTTTTTTACATCTGCTTTATATTTTCTTCAACGTATAAATTCCTATTATATATTTTGTCTGCAATATATATATATTTTTTGTTCTTTCAAAATGCCTGGAATCAGAGCGGTTGTAGGTATTTTTCATGATTTGGCAACTCCCTGTAAAATGCGATCTTGAGGTTTTCTGTAGTCTAGATTTTCCGGTTATTTAAATGACGTTGAAATTCATGTTTTAGCTTTCCATTGTATCCACTGACATTTCGTTAATGGAATTTAACAGGTGTCTCATACCAATTTTATTCTCGCCAGATATCTACTGATTTCATGTTTTTCTAAGTTGACCTGGCCAATAAAAGGGCTCTCTCAAAATTACAATGTGATCACTTCTGTCTGCATCTCAAATGTATCTATCTATCTATCTATCTATCTATGTACATATATATTACAACTACTAGATTATATGATTCTCAACTGAAATCTGGCTAAACAATCTTTCAACAAAATAGAAATTTTGTTTTATGATGCTTCAAGAACTACCGTAATGAATAAATAAATACACTTGATTTCAGGCAAGAATAAATCTTTATGTGAAAAAGTTTATATAAAGTTTCAGCGTCAAACGTGCGATAATCATACTGGAAGTGAATTAATATTCTAACTTAATACTCTTGATAACACATTTACACATTTTAGAATGTCATTAATACCATTTGTCTAGAAAAAAGGGATGAAATTGATTACTGTATCTTTATGTTGCCATTTTCTTATTAAAAGTAAAAAATGGAAATTTAAATATCTACTATAATAAAAAACGGTGACTTATGATATCATTTAGAAAATCTTATTTACACGTAAAAGAATATCAACAGTTTAATATCTGTTTTAGCTAATAGCTTCAAGTTTTGAATCAATCCATCAAATTAAAATGTCATTTTTTCTGAAAAGGTGAATACAGATACGAAATGGACGTTTGTAAATTTTGATATGATGAAAATGAAGCGGGATTTAGATATCACGGGAAATAAATTCTATGATTGAGTCAAAGTGGAATAAAGTTTGCTTTTTTACACTTTGGAATACTAGCATAATAACCTAAATTGATAACTTTATCAGATTTAATTAATTTAGTAACAGATTTTTATTATTTTTACTGCTTGCTTGTACGATTAAAATTTAGTTTTAACAATTTCTACAACTGAGTTTAATAGAAATAGTATTTTGCTAATTTGACATTAAATATCGTTTGTTTAAGAGTTAGACTTACTTTTAAATGCATTTTTTACTGTAACTAATTTTGTAGGTTTATTATAAATCAATGAAACAGTTCCAGTTTAAACATTTTCTTTCGTGGAAATTCGACGGGTTCTACCTTGTTATAATAATATACAAAAAATGTGATAGCTGCATCATAGTAGCTGTTTTAATAATTGCTTTTAAACAGGCAAACTTGACCCAATTTCGGAATATTTTTATTCTTATTCTTAAATTAAATAATTTTAATATAAAAAAGTAGCTAATTAATACGCAGCTATTAATAAGCTCTTTTAATACGCAGCTCATATGCATTTTGTGTGACATAGTTAGATGTATTTATTACAAAATTATTTAAATATATATTTAAAATATGTCAGATATTTCTTAATCTACAAAAATATACTAAAGTGCAGAATGTGTACAATAACTTCTTCCAATTCACCGAAATTCCGATAGCGTCTCTTTACCTTTAAAAATATCAGAAAACTCTTTATTTTCAAAATATGAAGAAGTATGTATAAAAATAAACTTTTATTTGCAGCTTGTCATTTTCGAAGACGTTTCTGAGTAGTTTTTACAGTGAAATAATCAGTTTTCACGTAACATGTTCGATCACTATGAAATCTTAGGAAAATATTTTGATACTCAGAAAACATGTTTAAGAGCATGCAATACATACAATATTAACAGCATAAATTTTAATATTAAAAATTCCATTATTTTGTTATAAGTGTATGAAGAATTCAGTTATGTGTCTGAACATGTTTTATTCAGAATTGATAGAATAGAAAATAATTTATTTCCCAGGTACACAGAACTGATTAATGCTGTGTAAATGTACTATGTCGTGTTTTAAAAATTACAGGCAGCTAACGAAAATTTATTTTTAACTATTTGGAAAATTGTTGTATATTGTTGTTTGATTGCTGTTTTGTCGAGAATAGACATTGTATTGTCAGCATTTTATTTTTTACCCTTTTGAACTTCCATGATTGTTTAGTTTTTCTTCACTTATTGCGAATTTCTATTGGAAGCCAAGTTTTAATGACCCCGATACACGTCCAGAATAGCCGAGTTTCTATGGGAAGTCAAATTGGTAGGGGGGGGGGATAAAAAAATGAAACCGGACAAATTAAAAAGAAAATTTATTTAAATTAAAGACAATGAAAAGCAAGAAGAGTGGGTTCGGATGTCTGATCTCGTAGCTATATCGTGGTTATTATTATTAAACAATTAGCTGATTATCTGCAATGTATAAACTTGAATCTGAATACAATAAACTTAAATGAGGTAAACTTTCGCCACCTCATCTAACATCTAAAATTGATTAACATTTCATTTTACAGATGTCTGTTATAGTTTCTGTATTTTTACTTATTTATTTATCTATCTCTTTTTTTAATTGCAAAAATCATTTTTTTCTGGGGATTCTAATTATATATAAAAAAATTCTTTTTGGAAACTCGAATGACTCTGAGCAGGTTATTCTACATTTGCGTTTATGATTATCCTTTATCTAAAAAAATTAAGAAATAACTGTTTTTTTTTTTTTTTTTTTTTTTTTTTTTTTTACAATGTATGTACAGGGTGTCCAGCAAATAACACCCTGATTTCAAAATTTAATTTCTCGAAAACTAATATTAGTAAAATTATGCGATAAACGATTTGTTTATTAGATAAGCTGTAAAAATGTTATACAAAAGTTTCGAGCAGTGAATATTTATAAAAGATTGTGTTCTGATTGCAAAGAATACAGGAGCTGACATTTTTTTTTCATATATATATTTTCGTAAAGAATAAGTTTTTCAGTGTACAGTGTTTCGAACTTAATTTTTTTAAATTTCGAAACTTGTTTTCCAAAAATCGTTAAAATATAGCACTGTGCGCCAAATATTTTGTTCTCTGTAAAAAAAAAAAAAAAAAAAAAAAAAAAAAAAAAAAACAAGAAAAATGTCAAATCAGGCATTCTTTTAATTAGAACACAATCTTTTTAAACTATTCACCGTTCGAAACTTCTATATAAGATTTTTATAACTTATCTAATAAACAAACCGTTTACCGCATTATTTTCTAGATATTCATTTTTGAGAAATTTAATTGTGAAATCAGGGTGTTATTTGCTGGACACCCTGTACATAGAATTAAGTTAAATAATTAGATGATACTGTAACTAGTTAGATAAGTAAATCCCCTTCCACTTAAAACTCTATTTAATTTTATTCTGGTGAATAACTCAGTAGCTCGTTATTCCAAATTCTAGTGGGAAATAACAATCACAAATTATTATTATTATTTAATACTTTTAATCATAAATGCATTTAAATATATGATACTGACTCGTACATTTAAAAAATATTTACCAGGAACGAACAAAAAAAAATATTCTGTTTCTGTTGAGAAATGTGAGAATTTCGTTTCTTTCCATAATAAATAAAAATCTCAAATGAGTATTATTCTATTTCTTCTTGCAAAGACATAGAAACTATTAGGTGTAATGCTTTACATTAACAAGATAAACTCCTTGCTCTAAGCTTTCACCTAATGTGAAAGAATTGAACAAAAGGCAAATTAAGAATAAGAAACTTGATAGCGCTTTCACACACACACATATATATATATGGTGTGGCGGTCAAATGTTTCCGGCCAGTAAATTTTTTTCATTTAATTTGTAAGTATACCCATATAAAGAGGAAACTCAAAGTGATACTTATACATTTTATTGACTTAATAGTTAGGAACTTACATATGGGAAAAATGTAAATATCAATAAATTTAGTTGACAAATTTAAGTACAAAGGAAAACGTACGTTCTCAAAAGTTTCCGTCTACGCAAGTTTTTTAAAAAAGGGGTATTTATCCCTTTGCATGAAGCATTTTCAGTATCCAATCAAAATGATCACGTGGTCAGAGGTCATTCGTATATTCTTAACTTTTGAAGCAATTAAGCTTCTTTGCAGAAACCTTCTGTTAAATAAATCGAAGAACTTAACTGGCCGGAAATTTTTGACCGCCACTGTATATATGTAGGCAGATAGATGTATATATATATAAATACATATATTTATGTTTATTAATGTGCGCTTGTGTATTCTTTCTGGGCAATTAAAGACATCATATTTACTAAATATTATACAGTTACCATTACAAACAAAACATACACAATAATAATTAAGCTATGTTGTACTATGAAATGACTGATTGAAAATAAAAAAAAAACATCAACAAGAGGATGGATACCAAATAAAGTTTATACTAGAAATCATAGTAAGATTCATATATGAAAGTAAAAATATTTTATTACTTTTAAAAAATATTTTTTTCTCAACGCAATCGATTGTAGAAAAAAAGGAATGGAAGTATACAAATCGCATTAAATAACAAGTAAACTTATACAATCAAAGATAAAATATTATATAGGATATAAAATAATTATACTAAATTAAACTCAACCTATAAATATTGCAGAAGTGTTTAACACTGTTTGAAATAGCAGGTGTACAGATTATCAAATGGTTAAACTTATCTTTCCATTAATGAGTGAGGCAAAATTAAGGTAATGAATCAGTAAGGTATATATATATATATATATATATGTTTGTGTGTGTGTGTGTATGTGTGACAACGTGACATTAGGAGATGAAGGAGAATTGTTATACGTTGCATTTTCAATTTAGGTTTTCAGCTGATTTATATTTCCCAATCAGCGTCACTTACAGAACGTTTCTTTTACTAACCGCAGTGTATTAAATTTGAGGTGCGTCAATCAGTTAATTAGTTTTGATGTATTTATTTAACATACATAATATTTTAATGTATTAATTTCAAAGTGCATGGCTCCAAAATGTTTTTTTTTTTTTTTTTAAACTTCTAACAAATTAATTTAAAAACATAATTTGCACATAATAGATAATCTATGAGAATAAGATTGCAGTTAAAAATAGAATTTATCTATCAAACATATTTTTATAAAAAGAAAAAATATATTCATTGAAATGGAACAAATTTTAAAACGCTGAGTATTACACACATTTTATTAAAAGAATGATTTAAAATAAATATGCTACTTAGAACGAAGTATTTTATGAATTAAGGTCTGTAGGAAAAAAAATAAAGGATTTTGAAACGGTTTGATTAACAGATAATCACTGAAAATCATAGTAATTGTTACTAGGGATTTAAATAATAAACTTTTTTAATTACTATATTTAATAAGCGCTATTTTTTAGAGATAAGCAAAATAGAACTGTGATTAATTCGCTTTTATAATTACACAAAAAAGCAAAATATTGAAGTTTATTTATGTTTATTCACGTCATTTTCTGATAAAAATTTGAAATAAATAATTTTGAATAGTTTAAAGTTTATTGTATAGGGATTAGTGGCCCCTTAATACTCATTAGGATTATACTGTATCAAAATATGCAAATCAGAAAAATGACGTAATGTTATTAAAATATGCAATCTCCGCATAATTGTTCCATATTTTTCTTTCCAACTGCATGTGTACTGACAAGAGGCGAAATACTTAAGTAAGTAAAAATGTCGCCATATTTAAAAGAAAACTCTGATTTTCTTATATAAGACTAAACATTTTAACATAAATGTGTCTAAAAAACATAAACTACAACAGTGTTTAGCATTAAAATCTGGAGTTAACTGTGCAACTGTTCACATAAAAAAGAAGTTGCCGACAATCGTAACTTCAAGTTTTGACCTAGAAAGATTGTTAAAGGTTTAAAGAAAAATGCCCTTTTTTATAGAAATGTTGAATATGGGTATGACAAACACATCTACAATTTTGACAAGGTAAAAGCGTTTAGATTTCCACGGGATTATGTCTATGGTCCTATGAAAGTGAAGCAAATTTTGTACTTTTCATTCTAAAATACTATGTCTGAGAGTTTCAATTGATAACTTCATAATAATAACTGATCTTTATGACATTTTACTGATTACCTATACGATTTATGTGTAATTTTAATTATTTGTATGTTTTAGTTTTTTAGAAACAGTACTTTCTTTATTTTAGGCTAAAACGATATTTAAATAAATAAATAAACAACATTTAAGAGTACAAACATTATAAAATAATAATTAAAAAGCATACAGCTGTTTCGGGACTTCTAAAGTCCCATCATCAGAAGTCCCGAAATAGGCGAAGGAAAACGCTCCGCTATCGCCAACCATTTCTGGTCCAATAGTCACAATTTTAAGTTTTCCGAAGCCTCATTAATACAATATTGTTCATCAATTTATGATTTAGACTTTTGGGAAGCTTTTCATACATGGAAAAACTCTAGTAATTTGGTTAATGACATGTCCAGTGCACCAAGATTTTCTGAAATCTGGTTTCCATTCCTGTAATATCACTCCCCCCTCCTTTTCTCCTTGATTTGGACTCTTCTAGTGGAAGGAGACATCTGATTGGTCTCTTTCTGTGTGCGCGTGTCAGTTTACTTTTATTGTTGCTTTGGGACGTTTCATGGTCAGTTCGATTAGCGGCGAGCCGTGATGCACGGTTTTATTTTTATTTAACGATGTGACTTGTCTTTTACATTTTACACTTTTTTAGCAGCGATGATGGGACTTTAGAAGTCCCGAAACAGCTATATGCTTTTTAACATCTATTATTTTATAATATTTGTGCTTTTTAACGTTGTTTATTTATTTATTTATATATAAGCAAAAAGTACAACCCTCCCCTCTTCTTAAAACAACATTTGTTTGAGATTTAGACTAAGAAATATAAGATAAATTTTTTTAATTGAAGTTAATTATGTACGTTTGTAACACTTCAGTGAAAAATTCCCTTTTAAACATTTCCTGTCCTCCGTATTTGACGGGTCTCCTTTCGTCTTATGCAAAATATTTTAAATTTTGAAATATATTTATTATTTTTTCTAAGTGCGATTCGCATATTTAATCCTTATTGATTTATATTAACACATCAGATATAAATGTATATTTAATCTAATGTACCAGTAACATAACATACATAATGTGTCATAGAGTTTCCCCCAGGTTTAAAAAAGGGCAGGGCGCTACTGTTCTGAAAAGGGCACTTTTTACATTTTCAGGGCACTTTTTATTTTTAAGGGCACTTTTATAGAGTTAAATCTAGAATTTAGCGGTTCAAAAAGTCGTGAAAAAAACACAAATTTCATCAAAATATTGAAAAAAAAGGTAAATTTTGTTAAAAAATCGCGAAAAATCTGAAAATTTTATTAAAAGATCGCATAAACAGCAGTTTTTGCTAAAATATCACAAAAACGGCATATTTTACAAAAAAATCGCAAAAAAACGACAAATCTCGTAAAAAGTATCACGAAAAAAAGGAACTTTTCACAGAATTTTCTGTTTTATTTCGATTTTTGGACGAAATTGGCCGTTTTTTCACAAATTTTTTGACAAAACCTGCCGTTTTATTGCTATTTTTTGATGAAAGTTGCTGTTTTTTGCGACTCATTTGACAAAATTTTCCGTTTAATTGCAATTTTCGGAAGAAATGTGTCGTTTTTCCACAATCTTATGAGGAAATCTGCCGTTTTGTGAAATTTTGTGACGAAATTAGCCATTTTTGTGCGAATCTCGCCGGAAATTAGTCGTTATTTTGCGGTTTTTAACAAAACTTGTCTTTTTTTTGCGATTTTTTGACGAAATTACCCGTCCCACGGGACGCGTATGAGGCTATTTTTTGCGTTTCATCGCCGATTTTTTGGATCATCGCTGGAGCGCTGCGTTTTTGCAAATGTGGGCAAGAAGGGCGCTATTTTTTTTAATGAATGACAAGAGGGGCGCTATTTTTTAAACTAAAGGGCAGGAGGTTCGGAGCGCCCCCCTCAAACCTTCTGGGGGAAACACTGGTGTCATGTAGTAATAACAGCATTATGGTTTGTAGCGCCAAGTGCTTATCCACGTATAATAATGAATGAATCCCTCAGATGGCACTACGTGTTCTCCACAAAAGCTGTCTCAGTTATTTCAATCACAACCAACGGCTAAAAATTAATTCTTTCAATTTATAGACCCTAATTCTGAAAGACACACGTAAGTATCAATGTTTAATCTAAAATGTGCAATGGTCGTTCGGTGGTGTGAAATATATATAAAAAAAATAATAAAAAATGAAACTTATAACTATAAAGTGAAAATTATAAATATATATACTAGGCAATACTGTGTTCATTACATACGTTTATAGTGTGTTCCACGTACATTAAAATGTTGTGGAAGATGTTGGATGTGTTCTCAAAGTAGCTTGCGATTTAAAATATACTGTGCAATAAATATACTGGGGTAACAATGCCATCCACTGGCGTTATTACTCCGGTTGATTCTTTTCAGTAACTGAAATACATCTGAATAGGTATTGGTTTTTAGATCACATACTATCAAAGCCTGAGAGCCTATGTGCCCGTTCGATCTGCATGTATGTACATGCGTACGTACGTGCCTAACGCGAAAACCCGTGATAAAAATATCCGATTCTCTTGAAATTTTAAATATATGTATATCCTGACAAGGCGCTTCCCTAATTAGTATTAGGTGTTCATTAAATAATTATAAAGAGGGGAAAAGGGGGCTCATGTCCCTCCCCTTAATGATATAAATGTGTTTTTCATGCAGATTTATCATTTTTTGCTCAAAATTTAGATTTAGGATCATTCTGATAAGGGGCTTCCGAGATTAGTATTATGTATTCATCGGATAAGTATAAATAGAGGGAACGGGGGCTAATATATCTCCTTTTATATGATATAAATGAGTTTTTCATGCAGATTTATCAGTTTTTGTTCAAAATTTAGTTACAGCATCATTCCGATGAGGACACAGCCAGGATTAATTTTAGGAGTTCATTGGAAAAGTATAAAGAGGGGGAGGGGACTAATCCCCCACCATTTATTTCGATATATGTGTTTTTCATGATGATTTATCAGAGTTCATTGAAATATAGGCATAGGATCATTCTGCAGAAGGCATCTCCATGATTTTTTCTTTGCGAGTGCGATGGATAAGCCTTAGAGGGTTTGAATGGAAGGTAAACTCCCTTAATTTAGGTTAATGATTTTTTCGCGCAGAATTCACCGATTTGCTTCAAATTTTGCATATAGATTCATTTTTATAAGGCGCTTCCCTGATTTGTTTTGGGATTTCATTGGATAAATATAAATAAGGGATCTGTCGGATTACTCATTCTAATTTAGATAAAAGTTTTTTTCTTGCAGAATTAAGCTATTTGCTTCAATTTTTGAATGCAGGTTTATAGTGATAAGATGCTTCCCTAATTAGTTGCGGAGTTCTTTTTTATGGATACAGGGAGTACTTGCAATTACCCCCTCCTTAAGTTTGACATATGTTTTTTTTTTTTTTTCTGCAAAATTTTATGATTTGCTTTTAATTTTAGATGTAGGTCCTTTCTGATAAGGCGAATCTCTGAATAGTTAAGTTTAATGGTTAAGTATAAAAGAGGGAATAACTGCTCTTAAATTATATAAATGTGTTTTTATTAAGAATATTTCGATTTGCTCTGAAATTAGGATAGAGATTTTTTTATATGGTATAGCGTACACATGATTAGTTTAAAAGAGTTCAATGGTTAAGTACAAGACGGGAAAAGGGAGAGAGCTGCCCACTCCCTTTAATTTATTTATCAAACGGAATTAACCCTTGAAAATATAAGGCTGAAATGTGCAATTTGTATGCATAGCCTGTTAGCTCAATGAGATCAGTTTAATTGGGCAATATTCTTTTTATATTTTATTTTCTTATTTAATGCACGAGAAAGCATTATTGTCATTATTGATAATCAAAAAGAAAAAAAAAAGTAGTATGTTTGTTCCGAATGCCGTTAAATTTTTCAGGCCAGAAGAATAAAATATCAAATAATTATTACCGTATCATGCTATCGCAATTAATGATAAATAAAGGCAATTTGTCAATTTATAGGACTGTAAAGGTTGTATATTTAGAATTGGGCAATTTAGTTGCCATTATTCCATTTTATTTTATAGTTTTGTTTGTATACAATTTATACTCTTAAAGCTGCGTAATCACGACTTTTCAGGGAAAGCTGTGTAAAGATCAGTCAAATAAAATAAATAAATAGTTATATTGTAATAAATAGGTACATATAAATGATAACACTAAATACAAAATAATGTCTTCACAAGCAATATTTCTTCATTTACAGATATAAATGTAAAATTATACATATTTTTTTATTCAATATACATCATCTTTTAATTTTTAACACGTTCGCTGCCGCTTACGTGAAGATGTGATGACAGTTAAAGCCGCACTGTAGAAGTGGGTTTTTCCCAGAAAACGATTTACATTTTATACGAAAGAATCAGTGAAAAATTTTCCCGCGCGAGGGCGTGACTGGCTATTACACATCACCCCACATCACGCGCTAGCGCGTGAGTGTCCCCTTAACGTTGGCATTATATCACGCGCTGGAGCGTGATCGATAGTGAATGTGTTAAGAAAGTTTTTCCCGTTAGTTAGAAGTATCCAATGAGTGAAAAACCACGTATTTTATTTTTTACATTTTATTATTAATATTATTTTGAATGAGACAAGCTATGTCTGCAGAGATGTTAGCTTATGACATTCTGCGTGATGGAGCTGATATTGATCTGCAGTGTGAGCAAGAAATAAGTTGCCCACTTCATAGCACTCTAGGATGCATTACATTGGGCGAAATGTCATTAAATCTCAAATACAGATAAGTTAAGTGATGCGTTTTATATATTATAAAAATATATAAATTAAAATATAAATTTCGCTGCTATAATACAATTAAAACATTAAAAACGATTTATAAATAATAAATAATATTAAAAGAGTGAAACTGGTAAATAAAAAAGCAAAATCCACCGCAAACGTCTTCGTCTAGTGGGATCTGACATATCCAATACTCCTGAAGGAACTGACACACTCACAAATTTATTTATAGCAGTTTGCGAATGGTAGTGGAGGTGTGCATTCTACGAAATTTCTTACTGCAGATTTTGCATTTTTATTAAACTGTATCCCTCTTTTAATAATGTTTATAATTTAAAAAGAAAATTAAACGTTTTATGTGTATTACAGTACTTTCTAGTAGCGAAATGTGTATTTTTATTTTTCTATTATATATATATGTATATATATATATATATACACAGTGGAACCTCCAAATAAGGGACACTCCGAATAAGGGACACCTCTATATAAGGGACGAAATTTGCGGTCCCATGGGTGTCTCTTATTTGGAGGTTTCACTGTATATACATATATATATATATATATATATATATATATATATATATATATATATATATATATGTTACAGGCCAAACCCGATTTTAGGCCAAACTAGATTGGCCTAGGCCAAATTAGTTTATCCTAACGCCCATCGGATAGACTAGTTTTTCCTAGGCCAAACCGGTCTATCCTAACGCCCATCGGATAAACTAGTTTTTCCTAGACCAAACCGGTCTATCCTAAGGCCCATCGGATAAACTAGTTTTTTCTAGGCCAAACTAGTCTATCCTAAGGCCCATAGGACAATCAAGTTTTTCCTAGGCCAAACTAGTTTGGCCTAACTCTTATAGGATAAACTAGTTTAGCCTGCTGTTTATTGGTCTGAACTAGTTTCTCCTAGGCCGATCTAGTTTATCATAGGCCATTTCAATTTGGCGTGATTTTGTTGAATTCAATGACCGCCACAGCGCCAACATTCTAGTTTGTCCTAGGCTGATCTAGTTTATCCTAGGCCAATTTAATTTTACGTGTTTTTAGCTCGCAGGCGTCAAAGCCTGAGAAATAATGGGCTCGCAGGTTCTGTATGTATGAATGTACGCATGTATGTACGAATGTACGTACGTACGTATGTACGTGCGTATGTGCGTAACGCGATAACTCGTGATAGAAATATCCGATTTGCTTCAAATTTTGGATGCACGTTCATTGATATAAGGTACTTTTCTGATTAATTTTGGAATTCATTGGATAAGAATAAAGGGGAGAGAACGGGAGGCTAGTCCCCCACCGTTAATTTAGAGAAATGGATTTTTGATGCAGAATTATCAGTTTTCATTTAAAATTTTAGATATAGGATCATTCTGACAAGGCGCCTCCATGATTAGTTGTAGATGTTTATTGTTTAAGTGTAAAAAAAGGGCAATGTAGGTTAACCCCTCCCCATAATTTAGATAAATGGTTTTTGACGCAGAATTTACGGATTTGCTTCACATTTGTATGTAGGTTCTTTCTGATAAGGCGATTCCCTGAATAGTTTTGGGGGTTTAATGGTTAAGTATAAAGGGAAAAATGAACGATTACATCTCTTACATAGAAAAAACTAGTTGATCCTATGGGCATTTAGATAAACAAGCTTGGTGTGGAAAAAACTAGTTTATCCAATTAGCATAAGGATAAAATAGTTTGGCCGAGGCTAATCTAATTTAGCTCGAAAACGGGTTTGGCCAGTAAAAAGCATATCTTTCACTAAAAAAAGTATAAATGTGTGTCAAGTGTCATTGCTTATAACACCAATGCAGAAATTTAACATGTTCACCTTAGAGACATGATGCATTGGACATGGTGTTTGCTTATTCAAGCAAATTATTATTATTTACTTTAATGTTATTTACTTTTGTACAGGCAGCTCTGTCTGTACAAAAATCAGTGAAAAAAGACTCAGTCCGGCTCGATTTGGCCCTACTCAATTTCTGCAAAAAAATTCAGGTTTTACTTCACATAAATACTGCTTATATACTTATTGGATAAATTTACAATGTAATTTTAAATTATGGTGTGTTCACAGAATGGGAAATACACAATGTATTAATGATTATCTAGATTCTTAGAGTTTCAATATTCAAATACGGATTCATTAAATAGTCAATGTAGTTTAGAACAAAAGAAAAAATATGAGAGTTATAAATATCATAACTTTTGAATCCGTTCAGTAAAAAGTAGATTTGTGAATATATTTCCCTATAATTCCTTAAGGCCCGCCACACACTAGTGAAACATTGAACGAAAAAACGTGAGACATGCGACAATTTCACCCTGGTAATAAAGAAAAAACCGGTTTGACTGCGTCATGTCGCACGATTTTTGACGCATGTTTCAATAGTCTGTGGCGGGCCTTAGGCTTTTCTCAAATCCTAAAGAGCTACATCCTAACACAATTATGAACTACTTCCCCTTCGGAAATGCCTAAAGTTAACAGATTCAGATAATATATAATCGAATGGCGTAAACCATTTTTTCATAAAAGCGATGCATCTTTGAGAAAATAATAAAGCTACGTTTTGAATCAAAATTTCGGTTACGACTTCCCAAAAAAAAAAAAAAAAAAAAAAAAAAAAGACGCCGTGACACGAATAGCTTATATGTCGACAGGTAATTAATTTCTCAAAAATGGAAAACGCTGCTCGATTGCAAATTTTGTACAGCTTCATTCTGGCTTGAATATGCAATAATAACAATAATAAATGCAAGTCAGATCTCAGTTGGCACGAGTGTGAAGAAAAAAAGCAAATACCATGTCCAATGCATCATGTCTCTAAGGTGAGCATGTTAAATTTCTGTATTGGTGTCATAAGCAATGACTCTTGACACACATTTATACTTTTTCTAGTGAAATATATGTTTTTTACTGTCCAGACCCGTTTTCGAGTTAAATTAGATTAGCCTCGGCCAAACTATTTTATTTTTATGCCAATTGGATAAACTAGTTTTTCCTACACCAAACTTGTTTATCTAAATGCCCATAGGATAAACTAGTTTTTTCTATGTAAGAGATGTAATTTTTCCCTTTTACATACAAATGTGAAGCAAATCCGTAAATTCTGCGTCAAAAACCATTTATCTAAATTATGGGGAGGGGTTAACCTACATTGCCCTTTTTTACACTTAAACAATAAACATCTACAACTAATCATGGAGGCGCCTTGTCAGAATGATCCTATATCTAAAATTTTAAATGAAAACTGATAATTCTGCATCAAAAATCCATTTCTCTAAATTAACGGTGGGGGACTAGCCTCCCGTTCGCTCCCCTTTATTCTTACCCAATGAATTCCCAAAATTAATCAGAAAAGTACATTATATCAATGAACGTGCATCCAAAATTTGAAGCAAATCGGATATTTCTATCACGAGTTATCGCGTTACGCACATACGCACGTACATACGTACGTACGTACATTCGTACATACATGCGTACATTCATACATACAGAACCTGCGAGCCCATTATTTCTCAGGCTTTGACGACTGCGAGCTAAAAACACGTAAAATTAAATTGGCCTAGGATGAACTAGATCAGCCTAGGACAAACTAGAATGTTGGCGCTGTGGCGGTCATTGAATTCAATAAAATGACGCCAAATTGAAATGGCCTATGATAAACTAGATCGGCCTAGGAGAAACTAGTTCAGACCAATAAACAGCAGGCTAAACTAGTTTATCCTATAAGAGTTAGGCCAAACTAGTTTGGCCTAGGAAAAACTAGATTGTCCTATGGGCCTTAGGATAGACTAGTTTGGCCTAGAAAAAACTAGTTTATCCGATGGGCCTTAGGATAGACCGGTTTGGCCTAGGAAAAACTAGTTTATCCGATGGGCGTTAGGATAGACCGGTTTGGCCTAGGAAAAACTATTCCTAGGCCAAACCGGTCTATCCTAACGCCCATCGGATAAACTAGTTGTCTATCCGATGGGCGTTAGGATAAACTAGTTTGGCCTAGGCCAATCTAGTTTGGCCTAAAATCGGGTTTGGCCTGTAACATATATATATATATATATATATATAATGTCAAGCGTATTTTTTGCTTTATCTGTAGTTCAAATTTATCTCTTTTGAGCAAATAGAGATTTCTAAAGAGGACAACTTATTTCTTGCTAGTTCTGTATATTAGTGAAACGGATAATAAAATACGCTTTTACTTTTTCTCGTTATCTCGAGATAATACGCAAAGTGGAAATATACTTTTAATCACAATACATTATTTAACTTTTAAATATTAAAGCAATTATTATGAAAACATGTTAATATTTGCAGAGAAAAACTTTTCGTCATTTACTATTATTATTATTATTTTAAATAAATAATAATGTGTTTTAGTATGCAATCGTTATAAATTTTGTAAAAAAAAAAAAAAAAAAAAAAAAAAAAAGTTGGGAATGGCTTTGAAAATAACATAATGAAAAGGAATAAAAAAACATGAAAAATGTTAAATTGCTATAAATATTTTTTTCTCATTTCATTTTCATCAATGATTAAAATCATATTTAATATTAAGATAATTTGATATAAATAAGTGTTATTATTTTTGCGAACATGTCCGTTTTTATATAAATACACCATTAATTATTATTACTTTTTTAAGATGTATATAAAAGAATGCATACATTATGAACAATTCGTATAATTTCACTGCAAAAAAAGTGTCTTTATACATTCTTTGCACGCATGCATATTGGTTATTTTAATACCAAATTTAAAATTAATTTTTCAAATTAAAAACAGAAAATCCAATAAGTTAAAATTTCTAATTTATTTTAAAACAAACAAGCAAAATTAATGCTTTCAAAGAAGCAATTTTTTTTATTCATTTACATTTATTCGCATTTTTTCATTATTATTATTATTAAAAATTATTCTCCTGTCGAATATATTCCAAAAAAAAAAAAAAAAAAAAAAAAAAAAGACCATTAAAAATATACAATAGTTTAATAGTAATTTTTAATAAAGCTTTTATCCAAAAAACAGACATTTATTGTGAAATCAAATTAAAGATATAATATTTATATTTTTCTTAACATATAACAATTTCATCTCACAATATTCAGTAAGCAACCATTATTTCAAAACGATGAAATGTTCCTCCAATTTAGATTAAATTTTAGAACCTTTGAACAATGTTCATAAGTTTATACAAACATTTCTTGTCGAATTTATTATAAAATATTATATTCATATATTCTGTTTATCAATCAAATTATGTCTTATTAAAATTGCACCTAACATGTAATTTTTTTTTTATCGTTAATTAATCTGTGTGTGATAGCCTGGAAGTGTTAAAACAACAACCATTATTTAACAGCCACAAAATGTTTCTGCAAATCTTTCAGAGGATTTTGAGAAAGGAATCTGAGACATTATATCTTCTTATCATTTTATCATTCTGCAGACAGCTTGATAGGTTTTTGCTTAAGATACTCGATTCGGGTTCAAAGCCATGGTGATCCACTTTGGCTTTGCTGGAAATACTAGAGAAGTACTTGTTTGAAAAACTATTTTTTTTTATTACATAAATGCTCTGTCAAAACGAAATATAATAATATGCAAAAATGCGTTCGATTTTTTGGGATCTATTGATAGCAATGGTGCCATGAATACCTTCATAGAGTTCATGAAAATATTTTTGTCTATCGATGTACACTTTATAACAATATATTGTACTTACTGACAAAACTTATGCCTAAGGACTGTTTCTAAAAATCCACTTAGATTTGGAGTGCCTGATAAGCTATGAAAAAACATGCAAAGAACATAAATTTGCAATCTAAAATAACTTTAATAACCTCTTCAATCAAAATAACTGTTATAGGGTTTCATCTGACGTTTGATGATAAATTTTAATTTAGGTATCCATTTTAATTTTAAGATTACTTGCTAGATGTTGGACAATACTTTGGTCCATAAGTTTGACACAGTGCGTTACTCAACTGATCTGGATGTTATCTGCTTTACAGCATTTACTGTACCACCTTGAACTTAAAATATGCTTACAATTTGTCAATTGGTTGAATTTTGGGATCGTTAGCAGTTTTCTCAGACATCATTACGAAAGTGTTCATGGAAGTGGTTGAGAACTAATGGAACCAGCAGCAACTGCTGATAAAGGTCTTGCGACAAGACATAATCATCACAGATGAAGTTGTTACGGATGTAGGCAATGACAAAACGTTGATTGCACTTGTTCAAATGT
The DNA here is from genome assembly GCA_964019185.1 of Maratus speculifer. Taxonomy (NCBI): domain Eukaryota; kingdom Metazoa; phylum Arthropoda; class Arachnida; order Araneae; family Salticidae; genus Maratus; species Maratus speculifer. The sequence goes on along the minus strand of OZ025297.1, from coordinate 41,966,423 downwards.
CGTTGCCTATTGACAGAGAACCTATGAACAGACGCCTCAAGCTTTTCGGATATATGGCAAACCAACTGTCGATTTTGTCTGCGAATTTAGCTGTATTATCGAATTTGACGATAGATATTGTCTTGTGGACATTAGGTGTGTAGTAGCTATCGATATCTTTAAACATGAAGAGACTGAGCTTGAGATATGACCCCCCCCCCCCATCCAAGATGAATCCTTGATCAGAGAAGTTTTAAGAAGCGATCGCACCTTCATTTTCGAGGCAACTATTTGCTTTCCTGTTTTTTTTTTGTTTGTTTGTTTGTTTTTTATATATATCCATTTTCCTGTGCTATTTGATGTTACACATTTTGATAACTGTGACCTGTAGGTAACTAGAAGATGTTTGATATTGCCGGGATATTTTCAAGAATGTACCATGAAATATTTTTATTCTTTGTTTAAATGTATAGCAGTAAAATCTGTTTTTCTTACAATTACTTTGTCATAATTAATGTTTTTTCTTTTTTTTCAATAGACTTATATTTTTAACAACAGTTAAAATTTATTTGAGCATTATGATTAGGATTAAATAGCATACTAAAGTGTGTCATCCAAAGAAAATTAGTATCTTAATCTGTTGATTTTAACTATTAAAAATTCATCCATTTAATTGTGAAAAAAAATCGCATATCATAAATAATATTTATGAAAGATGAATTAAGAAAATATAAACTCGATTTGTTACGAACAAATCATATTTGAAAAAACAGGTATTATTGTGTAGGATATCGTAATCTGCCATCGAATGGTTAAGAGAGAAAATAGTCACAAAATAACAGAAGGAAAATAATTTCATCAAACTTACTAATATTCGGTTACATTCTTTAACCCTCTTGTTAAAATTCGCATTTCAAGAAAACAAGTTAAACTTTCTGCATACAGGGTCAAGCATAAACAACAAGAAATGTAAAAAGAGAGATTAATATTATATTTCCAAGTGAAATTTAATCTTTTAAGCTTTTCTATTTTTACAAAGATTTATCTAACGATTCGGAAAAGCCCATAGACACTAACACTATCACATAAATTATATGAATGTTAATTTTGAATTATATATTACATTAAAATTTCGGCGGATTAGACATGTATAAAATTTAAGATTATGTTATTTGATAACAGTTGTGTATATTACGAAACAAATGTTTCATAAATTTGCTTTATATTTCTTAAATAATATCACCCTTATAGAATCTTACATTTTTAGAAGAAAATAAACTAAAGCCACTGTGTAAAAAATATATATTTTTAAATTGAATACATAAGGCATTAGTTTTTCGCAAGATTAATACGTTAAGAAGATAAGTTCAAAAGAAAAAGGGTCACTGTCAAAGAGATTGTTAAAACTTCATTTTATATCTGTGTCATGTGGGTTTATAACATATGTATTTTTTGTTTAATCACTGTCAAAAGCTCAGAAATATTTTTTATGGACCGTCCTTTCCTAAGAAAACGATTTAATACTTCATGAAACGTCATTTTTTTCATAAAATACTTAAGATAACTTTTGTAAAGATACTATGACAAGGGATTTTTTTTAAATAAATTACTTAGAATTGTATTTTAATATACATAAAATTGAGATGTATGGGCATGGTTGTAAAATGCTTTACTAACAATTAAATTACAGGTTTTTTGGTTGTTCTCTGTTGAAAATTCCTGAAATAATGCTTTATTTCAAATATAAATTTGTAAATTGTAGTATAACTAAATACTAAAATAAAGAAAAATTCATTTTTGTGTAATTTATTAATAAATATTCATAACGCTGCTCAGGATATTTTGTTAACTTTTTTTTTAAATAATTTTGTATCTTCATTGAATTTTAACCGGCTAGACGTTTCAATATAGAGACATACACACACCAAATTATCATTCATTTTATAACTATTTTTTTTAATTTTGTAGTGTATTTTGCAGTGTGACTTTGTACATTTTCAGAGAGGTAACTTGTGCTATTAAAAACTTACAAAGAAAAAATTTTGGAAATTGCACCTTAAATGTAGCAAATGTGGTGCGTTCGTAATAAAACGAAATTTTAAAAATATAAAATATTGGTGTAAGTATGCATTTCTTCAGATATAGCATAGAATCCGAAATTATTTATGCATTCCTGTAAATATTTTCTGCTTTCTATTATATTGGAAGCAAATTGTGATAAATTTCAGAAACGTATATCAATTTCATAAAATTTGAAATAGTTAAAAATAATATAACGTGGCCCGAACAATGTTTCCCACTATACTATTATGTAATGGAATACTTTTGTGTAGCACTATAAATTAATAAGAATTATTCTTTACACCACAGATTGTACATAATGTATAATTTAGTATATACTTCAGAGATGCACATCAATTTTATAGTGTTCAAAGAGTGTAACATCATTAAAATGCACTTGCAATTATTTTTTCCCATTTACCCGTAAATAAGCGGTTCAATTTTGATTGTTCCTGTATTTTCATAAATATTGAAATGTGTCGACAAGATTCTATAACAATTGTAAGTTTTACATTTCAAACAATTCTTTTGGGTGTATGCGGACGAACGGATAGAGCAACAACTATAGGTGCTATGTATTTACATAATTACGAAAGCATAAAAAAAAAGATAATGAATTAATTTTGAGTAATCAAAATCTTTTCATTATAAATATATTTTTCATAATGGAAAAGTTATTTATGTAAATCAAAGAGTTTCGAAACTCTTTTATTTTCTTCTTTACATCTTTTTATACCAACTCCTTTATACTCATCTACTTTATAATTTATTATTATACTATAAATACACTATAACTATACTATCTATTTTTATATTACAAATACTTTAAAATTTATTGGTCTTACAAATTAAAAATTAATTAATTAATATATCGTGTTGATTCATATTAGAAATCTATATTATTATGTAGCTAAATTTAGGAAACATTTCCTAGTAAATTTTAGTTTACGAGTATTTAAAATGAAATGAAACAATTATTAAATATTCAAAAATGATACAGTATAGGATTTAATATTTTTGGTAGGAAAATATAATTGAAATAACGTCATTGATGTAAAAATTGGATAAGGAATGCACAAAGGCTCATTAAATATCGTTTAAAAAATCTCTATTCGAGAAAATCAATACTTTGAAACCAAATTCTATTTAACATTGTCAAAAAATTGCCACAAAATGCGAATATATGAAATTCACAAAGAAAAAAAATCAAAAACTGCTATACGAATTTAAAATAAACTAATAAGATATAAGGACTAAATTCATTATTTTAAACATAATTATTAAACCAGGATTCGCCTTATTAGTGTACAAAAATTGCCACGAAACAAAATAAAATATTAAAAATTATATAAAAATTTAATTTAAAGAAAACTTATGAAAACTCAAATAATCGAGCTTCCAGATGGCATTACCTCTTATTTACATATACTTTATTTCAACTTTTTTTGTAGTTTTGCATGCATCGATCTCCTCAGACCATACCAGTCACAAACAATCACTTACATGCACACAATCTACTTTCTTTATCGTTATAGATATTATTTCATATCCCATGGAAAAAAGTGTCATATAATCATCTTAGATTAAAACGTGTATAAATCTCCTGCTTTAGCTGTATTGTTACCACACAACATCTATACAAAATCTCTATTCTGGCCAATGAGAATGCTCCATAATACAGGCTAGTAATCGATAAGCGATCTAGTATTTCGATAAAACAGATGGGGTGACTATGCAGGAAAATATGCAAATTTTTAGCAGTAGGAGGGTTAAAAACATTTGAATGCTATTTGTTGATTTTTTTTAAAAATTAAGCATGTATTCAAAACTTGATTTTGGATTATGGCAAAGAAAATGTGATTCAAATTCATATTACTTACATAAAACTGATCAGGAATAATTTCAACTGTTCTTTATTAGTGACAATTAAATGCTTTTAATTTTTATAATATATTGAATGAATACCGAAGTATTTAATTTATAATTTAAAAAAATATATTAATACCTTATGAGAAAATAGAACATACGAAGTATTGAATAAACGAAGTAATGTTGTTAATTTTTTCCTTAAAATTGTCAAGTTTTTTTTATTCTTATTTAATTATCAAGAACGCTTTTCTCTATAACTATACGACACGGATAAATCTAAATCTTCATTGGCTATATGATATCATCGCACGCAATATACCATCATATACACTACGACATTTCCGGCTTCCGATTCAATGACGATTTTCTTGTCATGGTACGTATAATGATTTTGCGTGCTCCCGTATAGCGAATAATCTTATACGATTCTCCTGTGTCGTGTCGGTAAATAGAAAAGCTAAGCAAAGAACGAACGAGTGATGTCTTAGAAATAAAGAATATCATTTAAAGATTATGGGGAAAGTTCTACGGTTTTTTCTTATTTGGATTTTATGAACCAGATTAGTTAGTTTTCGACATCTATCAGAAAAATATTTGACATTAATATAAAATGGTAGAAAATATTATATAAAAAATTATCACATAAAAATTAAAAAAAGTATTACCGAACACTTTAGATCAATTATATAAATAGGTGTGATTCCATCTATCTATGTTTAAAAAGTCCTTCCGGCAATGCCGGGAGAAAGAGGTAGCTTTCATATACTTATTTATTTATTTATTTATTTTAAATTAAGTTATATCATTCAAACATTGGAAGTTCAAATTAGTGGAATCCGATTTTATTAGACTGAACGCCAGTTTTTGTCAATACTGAATATTAATAGGAATTTTTAAAAATTAGTAAAATTTTATTCAACCTGGTTTTATTTAGAGTCGCCAAATTCCACGATATCACGAAATGTATGTTATTTTAAAGCAACATATAGATAAAACAAACCTTGATGAGCTTGATCGAAATCTTAATTCATGTGCACGTGCACCCTCATATCGAAATCTATTAATATATACGAGTGCTGTCGCGGGCAAATTGATTTTTAAAAAAATGTCACCCACATTAGAAATTCAAATTGTTGTATCTCGGGCATTTTTTAAGATAAAGACAAAGCAAAAAATACTCCGGAAATCATTATTAAGATAAATACTTTAGAAAGAACTTTTTTCAATTTTTAATTTTTTGTTTGTACATCATTATATATTTAAAAGGGTTTTTGATAAACTTAAATGGCCGCCATTTTGAAACAAGATGGCGGATGAAGTTGGCATGTGAACTCTGTCAAGACATAGATATGTACTATGTACACACGGAGTTATATCCAAATCAGTTTATAAATATGAGTAAATTATCGCGTGACAAATTTCAGACTGTTTCAAAATGTGAACCACACCAGAAATTGAAAGTGCTATAACTCAGTCATTTTTTAATGATACAGACGAAACAAAAAAATCTCTGAAATCTTTGTATCAATTAAATTGCATAAAAGAAAAATCTTTTTCAATTTCTCACTTTTTTGTACCTAATTTTAAATTTTATATAAAAAAATTAAATGACCGTCATTTTGCAACAAGATGGCGGATGGATCTGGCTAGCGAACTCGGTTCAGGCCTCATTACTTTATATGTACAAACCAAGTTACATTGAAATCGATTCATAAATACGCGTGTTACCACGTGACAAAAATCAGATCGTTTCAAAATGTCAGCCATAAGAAAAATTCAAAGTGCCATAACTCAATCATTTTTTTAGATATAGACAAAATAAAAAGTGTTCTGGAATCTTTGTTTTAAGTTCTAACACATAAAAGAAAAATATTTTTGAACTTTTAATTTTTTCGCATTGAATTTTATATTTTAAATTTTTTTTACAAAAATTTAAATGGTTGTCATTATGAAACAAGATGGCGGATGATGCTGGCTAACGAACTCGGTCGAAACATTTGTATGTACTATGTGTTTACAAAGTTTCATATAAATCGGTTCATAAATACGTAAGTTACACCTTGAAAAACATCATATATATATATATATATATATATGGTTATATATATATATATGTCAACATTTGAACGGAGGGTGATTTTGGGGTTTGGGGGTCATGACCGGTGAAAATATACCAAAATTTTCTCGAAGTTCTTTCCTCCGGACGGCTGCAATAAGTAGCTTTTTATTTTTTGTAATGAAAGCTACCTAAAATTCCAAATTGTGAAAACTTTTCGTAAACATTGGATTGAGTTTATTACATTGATATTCAATTTTATATTTAGTTGTACGTTACGTATTTTTTAAGACAAAGAAAAAACAACCGATTAAAACAACAATGAAATTTTTGCTTTTATTTGAAGATTAAATATAATATATTTATAATAAAAAAATATAATATTTTCCACCCCCAGTGAAATGTGAAACAAAAATTCAGCAATTGATAAACAACCTTTTTCAATGAAAAAAAATGGAATGTAAAATGGGCTCTCTTTGTACAAAAAATTTAGTCAAGTGTTAAAACTAACTTAATATATAAGTCACATACTCCTGGAATCTTCAAACGCATATATAATTAGTTTGATTTTTTTATATATTTAAATAAAAAAAACTATGAAAAGCACAATAGTTTTCAAAATATATGCCGATAACAATAAAATTAAAATTCATTCAAAATCTGTCATACTGTATGACTTTCTTATAAAAATTTCCTATACTTCATATATCCATTCGTCCACAAACTATCATATCAATTTCAGAAATTTTCCCCTAATCATCTTACGATTAATTTTTCACTTATACCTAAGCTTTAGCATAACTTATGTAAAGCTTTTGATAAAATAAATATTTAGCATAATCTAAATTTTCATATCAAGAATTAAGTACAAAAAGATTAAATTTAAGGTAATCATATGAAACAGGCATTTTTTATTCCTTAGTATAGTAACAACATCTATTTATATTGGGTTGGGAAAAAAGTAATTTCGCTTTTTTTCCGTATTTTTTAAACTTAATTTATTTATGTACATTAAAAAAAAACTAATCTATACATATAATAAAACAGTAGGACCCGGTGTGTCTGTACATTGAAGATAATTGACAAAAATGGAGTCAGGGCGATAAAAGAAAACCAATGAAACACAAAAAAAAATTTTTTGAATTTTTTGTCTGTCTGTCTGTCTGTCTGTCTGTTTGTTCGAGGTTATCTTCGTAACTACTGAATGGATTTTTATGCGGTTTTCACTAATGAAGAATGCACACTCCCGGGCAGTGTATAGGCTTTGTTTCATCAAAATCGGACAACAGACAAAAAAGTAACAAAAAGAAACAAAAGAAACTATTAGGTGCGCTGCTCACGTTTTTTAGTACATAACGTTTTTTAGTACATATAAAATCCAATAGATGTCACTGTGCGATTTTAAAACGCGCTATCGTTATGTTTTCGCCAGTCTACTTAAGTATGAGAAAGTTTCAAGCTGGCTGTCGTTCCATGTGGTTTAGTCGGTAGAACGTCAGTGCGCCATACTGATGGCCCGGGTTCGATTCCCAGCATGGAATTTTTTTTCACTATGTTGGCATTAACGCCTATAAGCAATTAAAAGAATTTGAAATATTGTATTCAAGGCGAATTTTCTCTCTGGGAAAATTTCCTTGCATTAATATGTCAGTGTAATTTTTTTTTCGATTTAATTTTTTTTTTCGAAACTTTGTTTTTCTTAAAAAATTACAGTAAATATTTGATATTTCCCAACGTTTTTTGAATGATCGACTTGCTTTTTTTTTTTTAATGTATGTCTGAACCTTATCTAACTACTTCTTCAAGATTTCTTTAGATAAACCGACCAGCGTAGCGGGCGAAGGCCGCTAGTCAATAATATATGTGCTGTTTTGTTCGATGACCTTTTGTCATTTTTCTGGTAAAACCATAATTCCGTCACTGTAAAACTTCGGGGAGTTCTGGGCAAAAAACTAAACAAGGTTATTTTCACAAGCCTTTTTTGAAGCCAGCTTAACCTGGATTTTGCAACTGGCTTTTGAAGCCAGCTTAACCAGCCTGATTAAGAGGGCTTCGCATAGAGCGGAACAAATGGTAATTGGTCGGACCCAGGTCCGGACTATACAATGGGTACATCAAAACTTCCCAGTCAAGCTCTCTCAGTTTTTGCCGAATGACTAAAGATGTGTGTGGTTTAGCGATGTCGTGATGGATGACAAAGCCTTTCCTGTTTATCAATTTCGGACAGGTTTTTTTAATCGCCTGCTTCAGTTGCATTATTTGTTCACAATAGATAGTTGAATTAATGGTTTAGGCAGGTTTGAGCAGCTCATGATGGACAATTCCTTTTCATTCGCACCAAACACTCAGCATCACTTTCTGTGGCTTCAATCTAGGCTTTACCATCGTTTATGAAGCTTCGACCACAATCTTTTTCACACATTTTTGTCGTAAGTGATTCACTTTTCATCACCTATTATCATTTGTCTTAAAAATGGCTTGATTTTGTTCCATATCAGTAACAATTCACAAATGCAAAACTGTCCATTAAATTTTTCACTGTAAGTTCATGGGGAACCCAAGTATCGAGTTTCTTTTCGTTTCCAAGTTTTTGTAAATGGTTCAAAAGTGTTTTATGGTCGATGTTTTGTTCCGTAGCAATGTCGCAGAAAGAAATATATGAATCTAACTCGATTTTTTTTTTTAATTTCATCGACTTTTTCAACGATAGGCCGGCCAGGGAAAAGTTCATCTTTAACATCGAAATTTCCGGAACCAAAACGAACAAACTAATTCTGATTTTGGCGTTTACTTAAGTACCGATCACCATAAACGCCACACAATTTTGATGAACCTGAGCCGCATTTTTCTCTTTTTAGATTTAAAAAACTAAAATGTGACGAAAATGATGTTCTGGAATTTCTATTTTTAAAACGCAATAATTTTTGACTGATTAAACAGATGATGCTAACTTTATATTTAAAATTTGCTAGAGACTGTTACCTTTCAAATGCTGTATAGTATGGTTTAATTGAGTGAGCAGTACTCGAGATATACGACTTTAAAGTCGTATGTTAAAATGTATTGGGAAAAAAAGAAATTACTTTTTCCCCAAACCAATATTTCTGTTAATTTGGTTTTACTAATTTAGTTTTCTAAACAATGCACTTGCTCAGAATTGTTGATATGTGTAGCATATTGTTTTAGACAACATGAAAGTAAAACGGATTTTGAGCTTATCTATTTGAATATAGAAATATAGAAATAGAGTACTAAAATATTTCCCATTTACATTTTGCGTATATTACTTACAAATAAGACAAAAAGAATTGGGATTTTTATAGTTAATACTACACAAGTTTCTTTAGTTTACAAAAATTAAATATAAATTAATTAATTAAGTGTAACATTAAAGTTATTAAAGTAAAAAATATGCAGAAATGAATAGATTGCTAGTGATATTCATTTACGTTTTACAGAAACTAGCAGTAAAATAACATTCGTTGACAAAAAAAAAATTTCTAAAAATTTAATTTTGAATAGAAGAAAATGTTGCTTTTAATGACATTGTTATTGTTACAACTGATAGATTTCTTAGCAAACTGTTAACAAAAAATAAATAAGTAAATAAATAAATAAATGAAATAATGTTGCTGTCAACAGTGTAATATTGAAAACGATACCATTATTTTTGATTTTGATTTTATTATTATTTTTATAATATTATTCAAATGTATTATTTTTTGACAAAGTTCTGTTTTTTATTCCAAAAAGAGGAAAATAGAAGACGGGTCGTCCTAAAGCATTTTGGCTATAGTCCAGAATTTTAGATTATTAATATTTTTCATGTTTTCACTGATTTTTTAAAGCTGTAAAAACAAGAAAGATTTATTTTTATTCATATAACATTGGAAATGAGAAATTTGTATTAGTATTTATCATTTATAATGTATAGGACCTCTTTTATGAGGTCGTAAACGCAATATTTTGGTTGGATGACGTGCAAACCAATAACGTAAAAAAGCTTTTTTTTTTCTTGGTACTACGAAATTTATTTTTATTAAATTTTCCATAAAATTTCGAAATGTGTCTATCTTCATGATAATTTAGTAAATTCACAATGAATAATTTTATTTTCGAACAATTAGCAGTGCTACTGCAAGAATTCATTTCAAAATCATCGTTAAAAACTTTTGCAAGTACACATATTTCATACAAGGTGTATCAAAAATGACCGGTATATTTGAAAAATCAATAAAAATTAAACGGACAGCAATAGAAATACACAATTAGTTGCAATATGCTTGGGACAAGAGTAAATTTTCAGGCAGTCAAACTTTCAAAATTAATTCATTTTCAAAACAGATGGCCCTGCAGGAGGTTTGAAAGGTATAGAAGAAAACGCAGTCCGTGAGTTCGCCATTCTGCAAATCGTCTTTCTGCTGTAAGCGTGTGCAGTTCACAGATTGCAAGTTTGCTGTGAAAAAATGGTTTATTCCTTAGAACAGAGGATATTTGGCTTGAAAGACAAGGCATACACCACAATCCAGAAACAATTGAACAACTGAAGCAGTACATCTCTACATATGAAGCCATCTCGCCTAACACGTTTACAATGGTTTCTGATATAATTTCGATCAGAGACTACGCCATATGATTGCTGCGCATGGTAGATATGTGGAAAATATTGTACTTTAGAATTTTCCAGACTGAAGCGCCATCTGACGCCATAACTAATCTAGAAAGCTTGTCTGCCTGAAAAAATACTGTTGTCACAAGCATATAGCAACAACAGGTGTATTTCTATCGTTGCCCGTTTAATTTTTATTGATTTTGTCAAATGTACCGGTCATTTTTGAAACACCCTGTATATATTATTAATATGATAAATTATGATTACATTATACCTTTAAACTGAATAAATTACCTTTGACAAATATCTCTGATTATTTTATAACTTTAAAATCACAGAAACATCTGTTGATGTTATAAATTCAAACGAACAAACGGATTTTTCCAATGTTATTTTTATTATTGTATCGTGCATAAATATCACTTAAAGTTCAATATTTGCTATGAAACGTAGTATTACAATGAATAGACTTCCTCTTTTTAATATTTAAATAAAAAAAATACACATTTTTTGATATTTGTAACAACAGATAAGTCTCTGAAAGATTATCTTACAATTGATATAAAAAAAAATATTGCAAAAAATATACTATTTTGCTTTAACATAACAAAGACTAAATTTTATGCAAAACATTTATGATATCTTAATTTTGTGCTCGCTAAAATTATCTTAGTTTTGAAATGTTTACTGTATGTAACATACGTAACACCAAGTTTTGGTAATCTATTTTAAGATTTTTAAAAGTACAAATTAGCTACATTATCAGTTCATAAATTATTCTTATGTGCTCAAGATAAATTATATAAAAATATATATACAATTAATAAATTAATGATTAATGATAAATATTAATTTTAATTAATAAATACTTATTTGGACCAATTGTTTGGAATATTTAGATTCTGAAAAACACATACAAAAAGTCATTAGACTTTCTTATTATATATATATATATATATATATATATATATATTTCTTTAATGAGAGACACACTTACGATGGACATTTTACACGGAAACTCTCAAATGACATGCGAATGTTATGACAGTTTTACACGATCTTCAAAGAAGCTCATTATAAAAAATAATTACTTTTTTCATTAAAAAAAGATAATGGACGAAAGATGAACATATATTATTATGAAATATGCTAAATTATAATTTTTGCCTTGTAGCATAACAAAAAGAATTAATGAAATTATGTTTAAATTTGCTAAGAAAAAAATTCTTCAATAGTTTCAGAAAAAAGAACATATCTTTAATTCAGTGCATAAAATATTAAAATAATAATAATAAATAATCATTTTTGAAAAACTTATCAACAAAAATTAAAACTCCCTGTCGGCATGACTTATAGGCGGAGGTAGATTTCGAAGTCAAGTGCTCATTTTAATAACAAAAAATAAAATATGTTTAGAGATAAACCCAGCCTAAATTTATTTAGCCGCTTTTGAAGAATTTTTAATTTCATCTTTACTGTAAGAGCTGCTTTTATCAGAAACATCATGCGAAATTCGGCTCAAATGCTCTATTTGACAGCATTTTTGAAATATTTTCTGACTTTATGGAAAAAACGACCAATACGGCACGTTATATAGTTCCTAAATAAGAGAAACGTTCAACCGAATGCGTTAGAGAGCAAATTTGAATTTAAAAATGCGTCATAAAATAAGCAATTTGTTATTTGAATGCATCTTCAATTCTTCAATCACCGTCACTTTGGGAAATTTTGTTTGAACTGCACACTTTGACAGCATTTTTTTATAAATATATTCCGCCTTTATCAAAAACTTGGCCACTACGGCACATTATACAGTTCCTGAATAAGAGAACCTGTCAATCGAAGCCGTTTGAGGACAAAAATGTATTTAATAATGACTTAAAAATAACCGCTTTACCAGCATTATATATATATATATATGTATTGGATAATTTTAAGAGCATTTATAAATAAATTAGTTTGATTCGATAACTTGAGAAATAATAAAGTTACGAATTTTTAACAACGAAAAACCATATTTTTTTTTCATTATTGATTTTTTCAAAATTCTGTCATGCATAAAATTTTGTTCCCTTTTTAGAAGCAATGTTAATTTTAAACTGATTTGATATCTATTTTAATTGAGAAGTTATAGTACTTTTTTTCCATTTTCAGAAACCCCTCCCAATTTTTATCCTCTTTGTCCAATTTTGCCTATCAACGAACATGATCGAGATTATATGCCCTTGATTTTATGTATCAGTTTGGAAGAGGTCTTAGCAGAATTAAAAAAGTTATTGTGTCCATAAAAAAGTAATATAGATAGATATATAGATAAACTTTTTTATTAGGGGTCTAGGTGTCATGATCGCTGCAGATCTATAAACATTTGTCAGAAATTCCGACAAAAGAGTGATTGCAAAAAGTAGTATTTCATACGAAATCTACCTAACTGTTTATTTATCTGAACAACATTGTGCGGGTTTTCTGTGAAAATGTTTTCATAAATCATCCATTAGGATATTAACTGATGCTTATTTATTTTTGTTGTCCGATTACCTACACTAGGATATAGGACCTGGGGGGAGTGCTAAGAGAAAATGTTACACGAAATCGTGAATGTAGCATTTTTTAGGTATGAAACAGTAATTTCGAAATTATTACAGCAATCCAATGCATTAATTATTTCTATACTTAATATTTTAGAAATTAATGTTCTTTTTTGTGTGTGTATGTGATTCATTTTATACTAACAGCAGCGGTGAAATATAACAAAAGTACGATTAAATCAGCTAGTTTTTTTTTCGATTTAATGCTGTTTGACATCTCTATTTCAAATTTCTTATGTAATCAGGTTCAAGCAATAAAACAAAGCACTGTGCGAAAATGCAAAGCAAATCCAATCACTTTAATGATGCTATGACGGTATACAAAAATAAATTTTAAGTATCCATGTATTACAATGCGTAATAGATGGTATGGCAGATCTCCTTACATTAAAAATCCCTTCACGCAAGTAAGCTTTTTAAATTTTAACTCTAATCAAGCCACTGGCGCATTTATGCGTCTTATATTAACTTCGTTAAGAAATTCCAATTTCTCCAAAAAAAACCACGGTTTACTTTGAAAAGGCGTACATAAACCATATGAATATTAAATAAATAAATATGTTTTTTATTTAGCATTAATATTTTATCTCCCATTATAATATTGTAAGTGTTTCTTATAACATTTTTTAAAATAAATTTTGAATTCGTGTTAAATTGTATGATTCAGAACTTAATGTAATTACGTTAATAAAATATAATTAATAATTTTAAATTGAAATCATTAATACATTTTCATAATATATTTAATGTTTTTACGCTTAAGTTTAAACAGCTTAAAATAGATAGCCTCAAACTTTTTGGATACAATCCAAAAATTTTGGTTATTCATGTTTCTCACTTTTCACTCAACTCCGTTTTTTGTCCTTTGAAAGCTGATTATAGTAATGTCTATATATTTTTAAACTTATGATATGATGTTTTTCAGTAGATGTATAATGCATATCATTTTCGCAAATGAATCTCAGACTATTTTTTTTTAAATCAGACATTTTGAAATAGGGATATTTGAATAAATATTCATATTGTTACTTTCTTATATCTTTACAAAAAAAATGTATGTGTGAAAATTTTGACAGATTTAGTATTTGACAGATTTAGATGTTTTAAAGGTCAGAGATTCCAAACACACGTTTTTATTAAATATCTGTCTCTGACTCTGCGTATCTGTGAGTTAGTGATTTTGTCAGTCTGTATATAACATAAATATTGTTGTCGCTCTATATCAAGACATATTTACCGGAATTTTTACAAAAATGTATATTCTAATAATCTCTGAAATAAATTGATGCTGATCAGTTTTTGTTGTAAATCGCTTAACAGATGGCGTAGCTTTGCTGTATTTTTATGACTTACACAACAATTACATCCTAATAACTAATGCATGGGATTCCTGTGAAACTTCAGATTCATTTAGTCTTTAGCATGGATTGATACTGCTTACATTTTTTGTGTAAATCTCTCATTAGGTGTCACTGCTAGGCTACATTTATCACTATTATTGTAATACATCTATCTCAAGAACTACTGCACGGAATTTAATAAAAATTTACATTCTGCTAGTCACTATATACTTTTAACTTCAGTAAATGCTTATCATAAAATTAATTACATAAAATACTCTAGATATCGGTATATAGATATTCAAAAATACAATAGACTTCTTTTTTTATAAAATTGTAGTCTTACACTATAAAACACTTTATAAATCGTCTTAGGCAACTAATAGTTAGTATTTTCAAAATTTGGAAATAAAAATTCAGCTATATTTTTTTGGATGTCTCGTTTGAAGAGTAGTACTAAAATTATATGAAAAAAGCGTATTTGCAATTAATGTGCAAATAAGTAAAATTAGGAACGGAATTTGATGTAAATTAAATATTAATCCTTTTTAATTATATGTACGTTTAAAAAATCATAATTTTAAGCACGCCCGAGGACTGGGAATTATTTTTGTACTCAATAGTACCATTTTTAATTAAAAAAAAAAATAATAAAATTCTTAAAATGTGTGCACTGAACAGATTGAAAATGTGTCCAAGGCGGAAATCGAACACGGATCTGCGGTACGAGACACCGACGTTATACCAAGTAAATAACTTGGAATAATACCCAGCCAACCATTTCTCTCTATCATACGTTGGCAACGCTAGAACTTCAGCACAAGGTATTACAGTTTTCGTAAGCCACTGAAATCCGAGCAAGCGCGAAACTAAACAGAATCCAGTTTAGTTGAAACTAAATAAACCTATGTATATCTTGAAATTTTTTCAGTCGAATTTTTCCTCACCTTACAGTAATTTTAGGCTTGGGAAACTTTCTACTAAAAAATCTCCAAAATACATATAATGCAATTTTTTAGAAAAAAAGTTTGCATGTAAAAGGCCAATCGTACAACAATGAATTAAAGCAAATGCTTTTGAAGTTTAATATATTATCCGTGTCATTATTATAGCAGTGTTTGATTTTACAAAGGATAATGCTTAATCCCATCCAATTCCTGTTAATATAGGAAGACTGGTGACGTAGTAGTTATTTTGAGAGGTGTTTTACGTATGTAAATTACGTCTGTTATCAAGTGATTTAAAATTTCGAATTAGAATAAAAGGAAAGAATATTATTACACTTTTTTATCACAAAGCTTATTCCTTGCCTCATATAAGTCATCCCTGCATTTAAATTTCTGAGTATAGCTATCTGATAAAATAGTGTTCAATATAAAAGATTTGTATTACATTAGTTAATTTGACATATGTTGTGGTTACTCTTAACCACTGCCATATTTTTATTTAATTTAATTTATCGTCTATTTTTCTTTTAATCTTTATTCATTTATTATATATTTCGCATTCTAAAAAATATCTTAATTCTCGCTTTTTTTACTCTCTCCTGTAAAGTTCTTTTTATTGATTTCAAAATGTTGAAATCAGTTAGAATTTTTGTTCCTTCCGGTTGTGGAATTTTCCTGTGTTTTCTCGAATGTTCGATGGGGTGTGCACTTCCATTTTATAGCTCCTCCTATTGTCCAATCAGATACTATTCTTCTGATACGTAATTTAAAAAAAGGTGCGTCCTGATATCCAGTTTTGGCTCCGCATCTTTCTGGTGATATAAAAGTTTATTCTTAAAATGCAGTTTCCCTATTCGTGGCGAAGCGCTTGGCTTTGCCCTGCGCTTGGCCACTTCCTTTTGCCCTGCCTGTTGGCGAATTTTTTATTTTATGGCAACCCCTGCCTTCTTTCCTTGACTGCCGCTGTCGTTTCGTCAGAGCAGAGCAGACGTCGGCAGAAGTACGGTAATGAACGCCTGCGGAAATGATGTGTGGGATCCAAATTAAAATGGTTTGTTCGGTTTTATGATTAAGGTTCAGCATTTTTAAATATGAAAGGTGTAATTCTTTAAAAGGCAAGGAAAAACATTTATCGCTTCTTGGAGACATATAAAGATTTGTTCGTCCATGAAAAATACTACTTATGATCTCCAAAGAAGAATTTGCGTATAATAATATATTTCGATTTGAGAGAATATTTTGTTTTCTTGAAAGAATGATTTTTCAAAATTATTGGAACATCGGTTCGTCCAGAATTTCCGTTCGTGATATGTTGTGTGTTACAGAAAAGAGCACTCCTTTGTTTTATGGCTTTTCAACATGTTCCCCCTTGTTCTCCAATTGAATGAAAGAAAGGTATAATCATTTGGAAATAAGTTCTTCTGTTATTTATAAATTTTTGTACAAGTCAAGTGTGTCTTCCATACCCGGCTCTAAAAATAAGAGAGCTATGCCTACTAACAGTTATAATATTCTCCAAGAATTAGAATTCATTTATCTTCATAAAAAAATAAAGAAATTTCTTTGCAAGAAAATTTTCTGCGCCTATTCTTTTGATTGTTTCTGCTCGCATGATAACTCAAGTTTATGCAGATAAGCTCTATTTTTATTATTCAATTATTTTTCCTGCAAATGATTAAAAAAATTGTTGATCTGTGTCGCTCAATGTCTAGTGGTCTTTTGCGGCCAAATCAATGCAGTGTACTCAAAACGATCACGTACTTATTTTGTTTCGGAACGACTCTCGTTTTCGTTCCCATCCCAAACACAACATACAATTGTTTTGTTTGAAATAAAAGGTCGCACTGTATAAAATAGATATTTTTACTAATGTAGGATTTTCTTTTGCGCGGAAAGGTTATTGATAATGTGTCATTTAAAGTTTCTATTCTATATAATTGAAAATATATTGTTATTCTATTTATAATAATAATTAAAACAAAAGGAACACATGGATGATGCTTAAATAAATAAATAAAAATAGAATTATATGTTGAAGCTTTATCAAAGTATGTGGTCGCATGTTAAAAAAATGGTGACCAAGTAGTAACAAGTGACAAAGTAGTGACAAGCCCTAAATAATTAGATAACCACATTCGTCATGTCAGGAGGATAATTATCAAAAAATTCTTTGAGTTAAAAAAAAAAAAAAAAAAAAAAAAAAAAAAAAAAAAAAAACTTTTTTTAAAACATTTGACAATCTATGACTTGTGTATTCTATATTGTTTTTAGTGGGTTGATATATTTTTAGTAAAATAAAATTAATCCTTTGAAATTTATTAATTTCAATTTGTGTTGAATTGTGTAACATTATTATCTAATATTAAAAACGAAAATACGTTTTTATTTAGTATAATGTAATTAATCATGTAATATCTCGAATTAATCTTGTATTAAAATATCTCATAAGCGCTTTATAACAAAAACTAATTTATAACAAAACAAAACGAATTGTTCATGACATAAAGAAATAGATCCTCTATGTTAATAATATCAACGCTGTTCTTTTAATTATACACGTGTATCATTTAATAAAATGCAATTTTTCTTATCCAAAACAACAATAATATTTATCCATCGAATATGAATAATTAACAACATTGATAAATTACAAATTTGTTTTCACAGCGAAGTAGGAAAACAAGTTGATGCACCTCAGAATACTTCCAAAAATTTATATGCTGCAGAAAAGAAAACTAGAGAAAAACTTATTATGTCAGAAAAGAAAAATCTCATTAAATTTTTAATCAGGGTTTTTGAACAAAAACTTTATATAAAAAAAAAAACTCATTAAATTTTTAATCAGTGTGTGTAACAAAAAACTTTATTTCGAAGATAATTTACCAAGTTACTATTTATTTTAAAATATAATAGACTCACATTCATAAATATCCGCTTTAGACGTGCATTACCTGTTGGACTACATCAGGAATGGTAGTCACCTATGACTTTTCTATTTTAATCAAAATTCGGTTAAAGATATTAAATTTTTCAGTGTGTCGCCGAATGAGAAAACGTTGCGGTAAAAATGTTCATTACTTCACTTTCTTAAAGGTATGTGGCATAATCATTTTTATTGTATAGATTTTTTTTTAGTTCGTTTGATAATTTATCTATTTTCTATTCATAATATTGCCATTAATGTGTAATGATGTTTAATGATATAATGAGGACCCCAGAAGCCAAGGGGTATAAGTGACAAAATTGAAAAAATTGAGTTAAGTGCACAGGGTATCTGGAAATATGCTTTTTTCATTTCAGGTAAAGAAATATAGGTCATTTTCTGATTATTTGGGGAGTTATAGAGATAAACCACTTTTTTCGAAAAACAAACAATATTGATTAATTATACATTTAAAGAAAATTGTACTCTATTTTTTTTAACAGTTATTGAAATGAGAGTTCAAAGCAGAATGCAACAAGCAGATGTTTCCTATTTCAATTTAGTCAATTGTTATTGATGTTCCATTTAACATCAATTATCTTTAAACTCAATTTACTCCAAATCGACATTTTGTCACTTGTACCCCTCGGCTTCTGGGTTCCTCATATAAAAAGAAATCATAAATTAAGTACTTTGAATTCTCAAAACTTCTGTTTGTAACAAAAAACTGTGCTGTTAAAAAAATTACATGAAACACTTCTTACCTAAAAAATATTAAAAAGCATCGTGCAGTAAAAGGAGAGATTTTTTTTTATAAAAAATTAAAAAAGCAACATAAAGAAAACAGAAAAAATAACACCATTTTAAAGAAGTCTTTCATGCTAAATAAATTTAACTAAGCATGAAACAATGCATAGAATTTATCTGCAACGAAAAAAAAAACAAAACAAATAAAAGCAAAAGTGCCATTAAAGCGCATTTTCAACTTTGTCACTTTTTTTTATAAGAGTTTTACTTTTATATGCTTAATGGTTTAAGAAATTTTTAGGAAAAAAATGGTTGCATAAATACTAAAGGGGACGTCTTTATTTTTTAAACTAAAACTAGAAATATATAAATTGTTACATATATATCTTAATGGGTTGCTTTCTAATGGATCTGTGAGGATACGATTTAAAAAAATTTTAAAGTTTTTTATACTTTTATTGTTGCTAATTGAAAATCTACAAAATAATTTGTCCGATACGTATGTACCGCAACACATCCTCTGTGTGTGTTCATTTTTAATTGTATGCTTACGAAACCTCTTATATTTTGTAGATGTGTTGTGTACCACTATTACTTTTAACGGAGCTAATTTTATAATTGAATTTAGTACAAAAAATAAAGTGTTTAGTTTTTAAAAAAGTATATATTTTTAACTTCAGTTTTATTAAATGTATTTTACTGTTCTAAATATTTTTAAATGCATTTTTTTAATTGTTATGACAAACTGCGTCTTAGATCGCATGAAATGAAGAGTCAAAGATTACTGCTTTTTGAAAACTCTTTGGTTCAAAATCCTATTCATAATTATAAAATTTACGATTTTTTTAATCAATTTTTAAAATAATACGTGATATAAGGTCATTCAAGATTTCAGAGAAAATAATCTCCATATAATACAACACAGTGTAACGCATTGCGTACCACATCAGTTTTTCCCACCAAAAATGTCATTGAATTTTGCATTCCGACTGAGACCGGTATATCATCTGTGCATCCGAAGCAGACACAGGAGAAACTATAAGAAACGGCAATCTTTCTTTTTTTCCGGGGGTGAGGGGAGAAACGAAAAAAATACAATTTCAAAATGACTGTATGTCACTGAAAAACTGTAATAATTATTAATTATTAGTATTGTTTCAATAGTTGCATCAAACAATATAATTGCGCTGTTGTATTTCATATTTTAGAACATCTTCTTTTCTTAAGAAATCTTAATTTTGCCCCAAAGCCAGGTTTACTCTGAAGTATTGTAAATGTTAATGGTGCATTTGTTAGAACATAACATAGATAAACGTTGCGTATCTAAACGCTTCCATATTGCCGTTATTATTTTTATTAGCTTTTTCAAGTTTAGGAGAGTAAACATATTTTTTACCCACTGCCCAAGGTCAGACATCTACACCAGTAATATATAAAGAAAGAAGATAGAGAAAAACATATATTTTTTAACTTGTAAATTTGTTCAACATTTCTAAATACATAAAAAGTATATGTATGTCATAAAACACATCATTTTGGAAATATTTTCATGCACCTTTGCTATTGAGTTAAATTTTAAATTATTCTATTAGCTAGTGTAAAAGTAAGCTGTAATTTTGGTTCAATTCATTTTTGTGGAAAAATTGCCATTTTTTTCATGCTGGTACGATTTGCAAGAGTAAGAATTTGTTATTCCAATCTAGACTTACAAACTTCATCTATTTTGACAAAATCCCTTTTTTTTACACATTTTTGATTAGAAAAACAGTGGAACAAGCAATGTGTGAAAATCAATTCATCCTATTGGAAATATTATAATTATTTTCACACTCATAAATTAAAATTAGTACTTTTTTTAAAAATTAGACATCATTTTATACCAAGTATTATTTGTTACCATGTCTATGAGAAAAAAATCTATGATTTGCGAAACACGAGTTTAACATTTACAAGAAAATACGAACGTCTTAAATTTAAAACCAGTAGAATAAACCTCAAAGAATATCATCATTATTTTGTAAAAATCATTGTAAACTATTTGAAATTTATAAATTAGATGACACCTTTTTTATAACAACTTTTATTACTTAGTATATTTGTCTGAGCGAAGCGAAGTCTTTATACTCAGAGATACGTAACGATATTAAAAGTCAAAAAAATTCTTTCGTCAAGCAAATCTCAAAAAGTACTTGTCGGATTTTGATTCTGTTTGTACCAATAGGTACCTATGAAGATAATCTAGTGAATGCACCACATACGAAAAATTAGTTCCAAATAGATTAAAAGTTATATTAAAAAAACTGATAAAAAAGAACAATTTATTTGCATACGTCACAGAAATTTGGTGTGCGTCATTTTTACAAGCTAGATGTTTTCATTAGATTTCCAAATTCAAGCACATGGAGCAAGGAAAATATGCAAATAATTTTCATGTAAGTGCTATAAAACATATTTAAACTTAAGAAACAAACTGGAAAAAAAATCTTTTTTTTTTCTTTTTTCGTTAATTGAAAAGAAAAAAGCCATAATTCTTAGTAACTTAGCATTTGATATTTTGCGATTTTTTTTATAATTGCGTTTTATAATCGCCATGTAACATCTTTTATATTTCGCGCGTGCAAATTGGAAACAATTCTTTCGTATTTAAATTAAATACGAATTTGACATGGCTGCTTTAGATGTCATTTTTATTAATAGATTATATATTGTTATTCTGTTTACATCGATCACTTTTTTTTGTAATATTTTTGGTTAATTTTTTCAACCAATTTCGCCAAATTATTCGAATCGCCAAACTAATAGCCAAATTACACATATTGATATATTTTTTAAATTTTAAATAACGAAAGAAGAAATAAATTACTAAAACATTTATAAAAATACAAATAAAAAGTGGGATTAAAAATCCCTTGATGACGTTTTAACCTCTTGAAGAGAGCCATTCGCAGTATGTAAACGGTTAATTTTAATGCATAAATTGCCAACTGGCACCAGTAAATTTATAGTACAATTTTGACCTCATAATATACGTGACGAAACGGTTTTGATTATTTCAGATTATTTTCAACTAAATTTGTTCGTAAATATAAATTGACCATTTTTGGAGCACAAATGCCTTGCCCCTGAAAGATTTAAACACATGTATCGTGTTTAATACGATTGAATGAAACATTCCCGATCATCCATTATTGGCATTTAATCTTATAGTTTGGCTTAATCTTATAGTTTGTCGACAGTTTAATCAAGTAGTACCAAAAAAGAAACAATAGTTGAAGCAATAAATAAAAATTATAAATAATAATCATCATAATAAATATAATAAAAAATATACATATCACAATAAATCGAAAATATTAACACTTACAGCAATATTCAAAATCAAAGTTTTCATCAATTTGGCGACAGATAAAATCGCACCAGCTTGGCGCGTATATGACATCTATGCCATATTTATGTGTAAAAAACAAGCATAAACGTTCATCAGATATGAAATTTGACTTTCTGAAGCCCAAAAAGGGCTAAGATTTATAAAAACGCCGAAGTGAAGTTATTAATGGAAAAGTACCATAAAAATAGGACAACAATATCATATACGTATTTCGGGTACTACTTGCTTATGACGTCGACCAAAAAAATATCGCCAAATTATAAGATTAAATTCCGACAACAGATGACCTTGAATGTCCCATTCAATGACATTAAACATGATACGCGTGCGTAAAACAACATAAAGTATTTTTTATCTCGACTTTTTACTAAAGTTTTACTAATTTAATTTTTCTTATATTAATTAAAATAAATATTTTGTCAACATGCATAAGTTGGCTATTACTTTGGCGATTTGTATCATTTGGCGAAATTGGTCGACCGGATAACTAAGTAGTACCGTATTTGGCTTGGCGAAAATTTGGCGAAATCACTTTTGAATTATTTTCTGTTATATTAAAAAGGAAGCAACAATAAATAAAAATGCGATTAAATACAGATTTAATTAATATAGAAAAAACAATTGCCTGGTTACCATGCTATGCAAAACAAGTTGGAAATTGCACGTGAAGTGTAGCAAATGAGATGTGTTCATACGATAACTAAGTTTTAAAAACATTCAGATCTTGCTGTTATAGTAGACAGTACTTCGGATACAGTATAGTGTCCGAAATCTTTTTTGTATTCCTGTAAATATACAGGAAGTAACTTTTATTACACCTCAGAAACGCATATCATATTCATAAAATGTGAAATAGTTTAATATAATTAAAACGCGTCCCAAACAAAGTTTTCCCGTATAACATTATGTAGTGGAATGCTTTTATGTGGCCCTGTAATTTAATAATAAATATTCTTTGCATCACAGATTGTAAAGAATGTACATTTTAGTATATATATGTATATATATATATATATATACTTCATAGGTTTATGTCAATTCTACTTTAAGCTATTTTTTCATTTTTACCGTAATGTAAGGAAGTACTTTTGATTGTTCCTGTAATTGATCTATGCATCCTATTTTCATAACATTTGAAATGACTCCACAAAATTGTGTAATGGTTATATATTTTAAATTTCAAACGATTAAAATGCATTTGATGATTTTTTCCCCATTGGCTGTAATGTAATGGTATACTTTTGATTGTCTCTGTAACTGATCTATGCATCCGAATTTCATAAAATTTGAAATGATTCGGCAAAATTATCTAATAATTATATATTTAAAATTTCAAACGATTAAAACTTATTTGAAACTTTTTCCCCCATTGACCGTAATGTAAAGGAATAATTTAGATTGCCCCTGTAGTTGATCTATGCATCCGATTTTCATAAAATTTGAAATGACTCGACAAAATTATGTAATAAATATATGTTTGAAATTTCAAATGATTCGGTTGGGTAGTTTTTGCGTTGTTATAGGCGGATAAACAGTCGGACGGACGGACAGACAGACGGCCGGACGAAGAGACGGACGGACTGAACGACAGCTATAGGTGCTACATATGTACATAGTTACGAACGCACCTAATAACGATATTTCGATGCCAATTATATGTAAAAGTACGAAATCCTGTTCTGGCCTTTTTGGTGAAATTTTATTTTATTTTTATTTATTTATTTATTTATTTATTTATTTGCATTAAATGAATCGGTTGCGCTTTTTTCATTTTCCAACAAAGTTGAAAAGTGTTTATGCATTCGGTTTGTCTGTCCGTCTGTCCACATTCTAACATCCGTAAATATACTTGGATTTTTATGCAATTGGTAAACCTTATTTAGGATCCACTAGGCATGTTTATAATTGTATATAAAGTATGTGAGATTAATAACTTACTTACAGGGTAACTGAAAAGCTTTCCATTACATTATGGTCTATAAGAAAAATCGTTAACAGATAATTTTAATGAAATTACACTATTTTAAAGTATTGAAACTTATATAAATCGATGAATTGCATTTCGATTACGTTTGAACAGGACATTCATATAATTTTTAATCAGTTTACAGGGACACACAAAAGAAATCGGTTACAATACTGTCCTTGATCAATAATTGCTTGTCATGTGTTTTCAATTTCGGCATGTGCTTTGAAATTTAACTGTTTTTTAGGTGCATTCGTAATTATATAAAAACTTAATACCAATAACCGTCGCCTGAACCGCCCGTCTCTCTATCCACATAGAACAGCACAAAAACTATCCAACCGAATCTTTTTAAATTTTAAATATATATTTGTTGCCGAATTTCGTTGAGTCATTTTAAATCTTGGTAAAATTGGATTAATAGTTCAAATACAGGGACAATAAAAAATATACCCTTACATTATAGCCGATGGGATGAAAAAATTCCAAGAACATTTTAATGATGTTACGCGCCAATCGAAACATAATGAAATTGATATGCATTTATGAGGAACACTAGAATTTATATTTTGTAGAGCATGCCGCACAAAGAATATTTACTATTCAATTACAGGGCACCACAAAAGAATTCCATAACAAAATGGTACGGAGGAGAGGTACATTAATTTTTCAGCTTTACTAATCTGGGGATTTTATCATTTTCTCAACTGTCATTAGTCTTTAAATAATAAATTTCTGGAATAAAACTGCATAATCGAGTTCATATTTACGTATTTGAGTCAGCATGTCTTGCGAAAAAATATGCGCAGATTTATAAGTCACTTGTGGTGACATTTTTACAGCTCAAGGCTTATGCAGACTAGATATTCAGATATCGTTCATACCCTATACTGCACGCATTGTATATTCCTTTTATTTAATGCATGCTACAATAAAATACTGCTCAACTTCATGAGAACAAGTTTGAAAAGAAAGAAAAGCAGTGTATGTAATGGCTAGCATGCACAATCCATTTAAATCTGATTGAGCATATCTGAGACACACTCGAACGATGCATTGCATTCCTTTGTTGGCGTTTTCAGGATTTTTATATATCATTTTTTAAAGAGAGAATTCCCTAAATTCTTATCGAGAGCCTCATCGTATCCATAGAAAACAGATATAGATATTATAATATTAACTATTCTATATTAACTATCTAAGGGGACCACACACCATGCAAAAAAACTCTTTCATTCTACTCAACCATCATGATTTGTGCAATTTTTTGTGCTGTTTATATATTTTACGTCATTTCAAAGAGTTCAAATTCCGATTCAAGATATTTTAATGTTTTATTATCTGCATTACTTTTAATGCATTTCGTACTTCCAATTTTATACCCATACAAGGCTGATTTGCATAGTTTGCGTTCCCATTTTTTAACCGTGTATAGAAATTTTTATATAAAATTTTGCATTTCTTCCATTTATTTTGCTCATTTTTGACATTTAAATTTATGGCACTATATAATCAAATAAAAATAACGTCTCATTTTTTATTAACTATTTGGAAAATAGTTGTTCTCGGTAGAGAATTGAGAAATCTGAAGTATATCTGAATGTGTTTGCCACGATGCCAAAAAAAAAATATTAAAAACAAACAAAAAATTAATAACTCAATAACAAACTGAGATACAGGTTTCAAACAAGTTGCATTTAAAAGTAAATTTTCTCTTTATACGATGGTGTAAAAATTGAAAATGTGCAATGCTTAGAAATTTAAAATATTACAGTACCAAAAATTGTTAAACTAAAATTTCATTTAATATTTGTTTATGATTGGCTCAGGAATAATAACGTGTCTCTAAATGTCTAAGCATTTTAATATAACTCTATTATTACATAAGCTAAGTTTTGACCATCCTAAAAATGATATTATTATTGTTTTTTAAAATATAGAAATCATTTAAAAACCTAAAATTATAGTCTTTGAAAATATTATTTTCCAAATAGTTGTAATTTGTTAAATTACATTTGTTTTTTAAATGTGGTATTTTTTTCTTAGTTTTTGGAAGTTATTATTAAATATATGTTCTCAGCAATATCGCTCAGACTAATCCCTCTGAGGGAAGTCCTAGTTTAAAAGTTTGAGTTAAAAATCTGGGATTTGATATAAAAATACACATACTAAATAAGTTATATGAAAGTAAATAATAGCAAGAAAGCAAAATCCTGATATGTAACGTAACATAAAACCTAATTAACACTATGATTCTTCAGTTTTGTGTATAAATAACAATTTATATTTATACTTGTAGTATGAGCGA
Organism: Maratus speculifer; assembly: GCA_964019185.1. Taxonomy (NCBI): domain Eukaryota; kingdom Metazoa; phylum Arthropoda; class Arachnida; order Araneae; family Salticidae; genus Maratus; species Maratus speculifer. The sequence continues at coordinate 41,939,639 of OZ025297.1, read as the reverse complement.
TAAGAAACACTTAAAAAATATTATAAAATCTCACTACATTTGTAAAGTGGGTTATAAATATACAAAGTTTTATGTTTTAAAAAAGTGGTTTCGTACTCAATGTTTCACATATGATATTTTTGCAGATAGAAGACAGATAATATTATTTAAATGTAAATTTTTCTTCCTATTTAAACATGGGAGTTTTTGAAATAACAATATAAGATTTCTTTAGAAATACGGCACAGGAAATAATTTTCTGTGTTATGCATTATCTTCCTAATGTAAACTTATTACTGGAAGAGAGAATTTCGTTAAAATGTTTAATCAAAAACTAATTTCCAATCTAAGTTTTTGCAAACATGAATGTGTTTTTAAAGTAGAACTTTATACGGTAATATAGTATACAGGGTGAGTCATAAATATCGAAACAATAGGCTATCTACCTTAAATATTGCCTCCAGACCCATACTTCCAATTGCAAAAATTCATAAAAAAGGTGAAATTTCTGATAAGATAAGTTGAAACTCCAAGGGAGGTCCATTTAAAAAAATACGAAAAATAAAATTTTATACGCCCCCCGTAGATCAAAATTCGCAGTTAGGAAATTATCCTTTATCTACTCCTAAATTGAACAAAAAAAAAATTCATCTCCGTATATGAAAATCTGATACAGATATTAAAATCCAAAATTCTCCAAAATCCGTGACTTACACCAATTTACCATGCCTATAAACGAAGCATTTTTAACTTGTTTTCAAAGTAAATACGGCATCGCCCACATATTATCCGTATTAAATGTCGATTAAAGACCGTGCCTCTTATTTGGACATAATAAAGCAGCGTATTGATTTTAATCAAAACTTGTTTTCAAAATTTGTTGATCGTTAGCACTGGAGGTCTGCATGGATCGAAATATTTAGATCCGGTCCCAAATTGACCCATAGGGAAAAAATGTCTGCCCGTCATGGAAAAATGTCTAAAATCATCCGGACCAGCCTGGAAAAAAAATTAAATCATAGCCCGGCTCAGCCGTGAATTTCTACATAATTTTTTACTTCAGTGTAGTTGAAAATTGTTTCGCTGAGAGGATTTCTGACCAAAATTACTTATTATAGCTTTTCGTTTTTTATATTTATACTTTTTATTATTAAAGAAGCGCCAAAGTCTGTGATATATTTATTTTATTGATGAATCTCTGTTTATATCTAAATGTTTCACTTTTATTTTAATATCGCTAATCCATATCCCGTGCCTTGGAGACTTTGAAAAATGCTATACAGTAAAATCTTTTAAGACGGAATCACTTAAGAAAGAAAAAATACGTAATAGACAAATGCCCCTCTAGGAGGGTTAAATGGAGTTTATTTTTTCTCAGGTATTATTCTATTCCTTTTGCATGGATCAACACATTTTTTGTTTAAGACAGAAATTCCGTCATATGCAGAATTTTTTTCTTTGTTTTATTGTGTTTAATTTTTTAGCATTCAAATATACTATTCTTAAAAAATAAATTTTAAAGTTTTTTTTTTTTCTTTTTTTTTTTTTTTTTTTTTTTTTTTTTTTTGTAAAATAAAAGCAATTTTAAAATCTATGCGGTTTTCATAAAAATTTTGATCAAACCAAAGTTTACTTATTTCATGCACGTATTAGGTCAGTCAGAGACAGTGATTTTAATACGGATTGTTCGAGACCGAGATTGAAAATTTCGAAAAGTACAGACCTTAATAAAAGCTAAGAATTGTTAAAGAAAAAAGTACATGAACTTGAAACATGTCATTATTAATTTTTTTTACATTAGGTTTGTTTCGGGCAAAATTGAAAAATTGTTTACTTTTAATATAAAATTTGTTTAGAGTTATATTATTTTTTCAATAAATATTTATAATAGTTCTAAAATTAATATTGAAAAACAAAAACCCCGAAAAAAAAACTAAAATCAGATTTTTATCTTTATTTAAATGAAAAGAAATTGAAATCTGATAAATAATGTTTGGAGTTATAACGATTTTTAATTATCCCATTTAAACCAGTGCTAATGATATGAAATTTTTATAAAATTTATGATAAATTTTAGGATGTGATTTTTTAGCAAATTACATTAGGTTTGTTTCGGGCAAAATTGAAAAATTGTTTACTTTTAATATAAGATTTTTTTAAAGTTATATTATTTTTTCAATAAATATTTATAATAGTTCTAAAATTAATATTGAAAAACAAAAACCCCGAAACAAAAATAAAATCAGATTTTTATTTTTAATTAAATGAAAAGAAATTGAAATCTGATAAATAATGTTTGGAGTTATAACGATTTTTAATTATCCCATTTAAACCAGTGCTTATGATATGAAATTTTTATAAATTTTATGATAAATTTTAGGATGTGATTTTTTTAGCAAATTATACGGCTAACCATCAAAAACAAAGAAAAAAAATCAAAACTCTAACTCAAAAAATAGATTTTTTACCCCTTTCCTAGAGCTGTTAAAGTAACAGCCTTTTGAATTCCGCGCATTTCAATTTGTGTCTAATCCCTTAAAACCGGAAGAATTATTCAAACGGCTATAACTCTCCGAATTTTGAAGATATGAAGGTGCAACTTTTTGTGTATTATTCAGTACTGGATAAGGAAAGTTTTCCTAATTGGAATTTTTATCCTACGGGGGCCGTATAAAATGTTAATTTTCGCATTTTTAAATAGACCCCCCGCGGAGTTGCGACTTATCTTATCAAAAAGTTTACCTTTTTTAATGAATTTTTGCATGTGAAAGTATGGGTCTAGGGGCAATATTTAAGGAGATAGCCTATTGTTTCGATATTTATGACTCACCCTGTATATATATATATATATATATATATATATATATATATTATATTTAAAGAAAAAAATTGGCACTAGACGTTGAAAATATATTCGACCATGAACATAATAAATAGATAAAGGAAATATTTATTATCTCAAATTATAAAAGCAATCCAAAAATATTTCGTGACATTTAATAGTGTTTTTAAAAACAATAATTTATATAAGATAAAAGTTTCGTAAAAGGGAAACATTTTATTTATTTTTTATTTTTATTATTTTTTTATTTTTTAAAAATGCAATATTTATACTTTAAGATAAATTCCCAAGTTAAAAATCTTTACTCGCATTCAAAATAATTGCTTTTCCTCATATATACATTAAAAAAATTATAATGTAAGTTCAATGTGTATATATTTTTGGTATTTTGAACATCTATACAGATATATTCATTCAAAAAGGGACGCTCTATTTACATCGGTATCTTCAATAAAAAATACATCTATTTCGCCGAAAGCGAAATGTGTTTTCTAAAGCTCTGAGGAATACGATAAATGTTCACATATAAAAGGCGTACTTTTACTCAATGTATTTGGAGAGGAAACTTTTATAGGAACTAAAATATGCGTAAGGAATATCTCAAAAAATATATATATAGAAATGAAATACATTTAAACATATTTAAAAGGATATTTTCAGTTATTTAAAACTATATAAACACATGGTATTGAAAAAGAACTAAATTATTTTAATAAATTATTCTTTTTTATTTAATAAAACATAAAAAAAACATAAAATGACCATTATAAAATATAAAATGCATAAAATATAGAAAAGAAATTTGTTGCTCTGATACGCTTAATATGAATATTTAATTCTTGATATTTCTTCCTTAGACTTTTTTTTTCAAAAAACTTACCAATAAATGTATTAATTATTAGTTTAATAAGCAGTGTGAATTGTTCATTGAGTTAATTATTTTTTAATTACAGACTGTTTGAAAATATTTAGTAATTTTTGCTACAATCTTGATTCATGTAATATATAATTAGTATTAAAATTTACGACATTACTGTAGAAAATTAAAAGCTTCAACAGATTATAACATTTAAAAATGAAAAGACATTGTTTTTTCACAATTTTATACATGACTAATTAAAAAAATAGTATTACATATTTGAAATTGCGCATATTATATGTAGGCAAAATATGTAATTTTATAATTATTTACCGAAATAGAATGTTAACCATATTGTTGTAGAGCTTTCATCTATTTTTGTTTCATATTGTGAAATATTTGGCACTTTTTCTCCTGAAACGGCATAGTTTGATCACACATATAAATTATTATTATTTTCATATTTTACTTCTCCATTTTTTCTTCTTTTTTATAAATGCAATATTTATATATTAAGATAGATTTAAAAAAAAAATAAATTTTTTATTCGCATACGAAATAATAACCTTTCCTCATATATACATAAAAAAAAAATAATGTAAATTCACTTTGTATATATTTTTGGTATTTTGAGCATCTATATAGATATATTCAACCAAAATGAAACGCCATATTTACACCAGTATCTTCAATGAAATATACACACCTCTTTTACCGAAAGCGAAATGTATTTTCTGAAGCTCTGGGGAATACCATAAATATACACATATAAAAGGCACACATTTACTGAATGTATTTTGAGAGAAAACTTTTATAGGAGCTTAAAATATCAGTAAGGAATATCTAAGAAAATATATATATATATGTATATAAACGAAATGTATTTAAACATATTTTTTTTTCTTTTTCATTTTTAAAATCTTAGATGCAAAATTTTATTTAAAAGAATTTTTTTCTCAAAATAATATGTTTTAAAAAAGCTATTTTACATAATTTTCAGCAATGATTTTACACGGGTCATTCCATGTCAATTCAACCAATATTTCCCCCATTTGTAACCCGACCGACAGGGATTTAGATGATACTTTGTGTGCACACTAAATCTATCATGAAATGATTCCATCAGAAATTTTTCCTTCCCAGACCTCATAGTTTGTGAGATATGGGGGGGTCCAATTCTTGGGTTTTTCTCAAATCGAACATTTCTGAGTCTGTATTTTGAGATTGCAGTTCCATCTTCAAAAAAATGTTTCTCTGGATATAAAGCATGAATCATCCTAAAAATATCACTGTAAGAAGATAAAAAGATGCAGATTTTAATAAAAAATATTTAAAAAATTTACTTGTAATATTTAGGATAAAAAAAATCAGCCAAAGTTGAGAGTTATGGTTATTTTTCCAAATTTTTGTGACTTCACGAAAAAGGCTGTACACAAAAAGGCAAATAAAATTTCCAAGTTCTTTTTGTTTTAAATGAAAGTTTACACTTTGGGCTTTCTATCTATGAAATAAAAATGATGTGTTTCGCATGGCTTATGCAAAAATTTTGGGTACCTTTCAATATAGCCGGATAAGTGCTTTATTTTTATATATTATATATGCACACAAAAAAGAAAAAGTAATTTCCAATTTCTTTTTGTTTTAAATAAAAGTTTACACTTTGGGCTTTCTATAAATTTAATAAAAATGATGTGTTTCGCATGGCTTATGCAAAAATTTTGGGTACTTTCCAATTAGCCGGATAAGTGCTTTATTTTTACATATTACATATGCACACAAAAAAGAAAATGAAATTTCCAATTTCTTTTTGTTTTAAATAAAAGTTTACACTTTGGGCTTTCTATCTATGAAATAAAAATGATGTCACATGGCTAATACAAAAATTTTGGGTACTTTCCAATTATCCGGATTCGTGTTTTATTTTTACACACACACACATATATATATATAGATCTATATAAATACAGATGTATTATACATGTACATACGTATGTATATATATAGTATATTGATATATATATGTATAACACTGGTGCCCGTCTAACTGAAAAGTACCAAATTTTGCCTTCTTTTGAAAATATGCACCAATTAAAAGAGAAAAAAATCTGACCAAGTTTAGCTGTGGTACTTAAATAATTACTGGAGTTTCTATGAGTAACTGAATTCAATCTTATTTGATACAAAAACAAATAGGAAATTTCATTTGCCTTTTTGTGTAGAGACTTTTTTCATAAAGTCACAAAATTTCGGAAAAATAATCATAACATTCAACTTTGGTTTACTTTTTCGACCGTATATAAATCTCTATTAACTGCTCTAATTGCTTTTTTCACTTGTTTTTTCTGTCGCTTAAATGGATCTGCACATTTATATTGATAAATTTCATATTTCTTTAAGAGCCAAATTCTGCGATTCTCACATATATTAATCAAACGGTTTTCCTTAATTTTTGTTTTATAAATGCAATAGTCCTAAGTAGTAAAGGTCCTTTTTCCGAATCACAGAGATTATCAATGTAGTCTATTTCTCTGTTATTTGTATAGCTAGTTTTGTGACATTCTAAACCAGTTAATATTACAATACTGCAAACCTGAAGACTAGTAGAAGGTTTAATACCAGGCTCCATATTAAAACAATAAAGCAAAAAAATATTTATACATATCACAAACTATAAAATATGTAACAATCAGAATATATTTTTAGTAGCACAGTAAAAGTTAGATCATTCTTCTATGATAAGAAACAACAGAATGACAATAATTTGATTAAATTGATTTCAAAACATCTGCTTTCATACTAACGAACATTACCCTACCTTTATCAGAAGGTGTTTATACAAGGCAGGTGCAATTAAATCTTTCAGACTATAGAAACAAATTTAAGTTCTGTTAAACATTTGTGTATTTAAAATTGCCAATATAAATATTTAAACTGATTAAAATTAACCAATAAAAGGAAATACAAGGATTTGAATATTTTTTAAACACAAATAATTAATATATAAGAATTCGAAAGAAAGAATGGAAATGTGAGGCGAAAAAAATATCTATTTTATACTGTACAAACAAAAATCTTTTTGAGTTTAATTATTGAAAATAAAAGTAAGAGATTCTTTAGATTAGCAAAAAATGACCATTATTAAATAACTAAAGGAAATATATATACCATTCACTAAATTTAATGGGGAAACATATTACAGTCAGATTTTTTTTAATCAGAAAAAACAAAGCCTAAAATTTACTTTGCAAATAAAAAAGCATGCTTCAAATAACATTAAATTCAATAACTTATAGAAATTCCAGTAATTATTTAAGTACCACAGCTGAACTTAGATTTTTTTTCCTCTTAATTGGTGCAGATTCTCAAAACAAGGCAAAATTTGGTATTTTTCGGTTAGACGGGCACCAGTGTTATACATATATATATCAATATATTGTATATATACATACATATGTACATGTATAATACATCTGAATTTATATAGATCTATACATATATACATACGTAAAAATAAAACACGTATCCGGCTAATTTGAAAGTACCCAAAATTTTTGCATAAGCCATGTGAAAGACATCATTTTTATTTCAAAGATAGAAAGCCCAAAGTGTAAACTTTTATTTAAAACAAAAATAAATTGGAAATTTAATTTGCCTTTTTGTGTACAGCCTTTTTGGTGAAGTCATAAAAATTTGGAAAAATAACCATAACTCTCAACTTTGGCTAATTTTTTTTATCCTAAATATTACAAGTAAATTTTTACATATTTTTTTTATTAAAATCTGTATCTTTTTAAAATTCTTACAGTGATATATTAAAGATGATTCATGTTTTAGATCCAGAGAAACAATTTTTCAAACATGGAACTGCAATCTCAAAATACAGAATCAGAAATGTGCGATTTGAGAAACCCCCCAAAATTGGACCCCCCATATCTCACAAACTATGAGGTCTAGGAAGGAAAAATTTCTGATGGAATCATTTCATGATAGAATTAGAGTGTACACAAAGTTTCATCAAAATCCCTGTGGGTCGGGTTACAAGGTCTGGTTGAATTGACATGGAATGACCCAACAAATATTATATGCATTCAAAAAATGCATGGTTTTCTAAATTGACAACTATTAAAAATAATATTATAATTAATAATGTATTATTAATTATAATTAACAATTACTATTTCCAAAATACTGAAAGCTATTAAAATGATATTTTTTCTGTATTATTCTTTATGGATATTCTTTATGTATGGCCGTTAAAAAATCAGTATCCAGGGTGTCCCAAAAGGTCGTTTAGAAACTTAACATGCTGGTCTGTCATATCATGGTGAACAATATTAAATAGGAAACTAAGGGTCCCAAACGTCTTCCAAAGGAGATATGCGCCAATAAAGTTTGGGGTCCAAAAATTCAAATGATTATAAAAAACAGAAAAATTGGTCGATTCGTTTGCGGTTTTCACTAAAACTATTCTTTATGTCAGTATTTCCTTGAAAATAAATTATAAAAATAAATTTCAAAAAATGTCGATAGAGGGTGCTTTAGACTTTGGAGTAACGATAAACTAGTTTTTACCATTATTTTTTGCATGTCATTAAATTTTTTTTTAGATGCTTAGACATAAACTTAAATTTTGAGCTCAAAATCTAAATCGTTGGAAGTGGTTAAGTAGCTCAAACTGAATTGCGTGGGGAGGTTCAAATTTCAAATGATTATAAAAAACGGAAAAATTGGTCAATTGATTTGCGATTTTCACTAAAATTATTCTTTATGTCAGTATTAGCTTGAAAATAATTTATAAAGATAAAATTCAAAAAATGCCGATAGAGGGCGCTTTAGACTTTGGAATAACGTACAACTATTTTTTTCCGTAATTCTTGCATCTCATAATTTTTTTTTTTTTTAGAAGCTTAGACATAAATTTAAATTTTGAGATAAAAATCTGAATCATTGGTAGTGGTTAAGTAGCGCACACTGAGCTGTGTTCAATGGGGGTGGGGAGGTTCAAATTTCAAATGATTATAAAAAACGGAAAAATTGGTCGGTTTTCGCCAAAACTATTCTTTATATCAATATTTTCTTGAAAATAAATTTTACAGATAGCTTTCAAAAAATCCCGTCAGAGGGCGCCTTCAACTTTATAGTACAACTATTTGTAACCGTTATTTTTTGTATCTAATAAAATGCTTGTAAAAGTTCAAACTTAAATTTTGTGCTCAAAATCTGCATCGTTGTGAGTAATTAAGCGGCCAAAAATTGAACTGCATTCGAGGGGTGGGGAAGGTAACTTTTCAACTCCTGAACACAGTTCAGTTTGCGCTTCTTAACCCCTTCTATCGATTTAGATTTTTAGCACAAAATTTAAGGGTAAACTTTTGCAAGCATTTAATTAGATTTGAAAAAAAAAAAAAAGGTTAACAAAATTGTTGGTTATTCTAAAGTTTAAGGCGCCCTCTAACGGATTTTTTTTAATTTATCTTTAAAATTTATTTTAAAAAAAATATTGACATAAAGAATAATTTTAGCGAAAACCGACCAATTTTTCCGTTTTTTATAATCGTTTGAAATTTGAACCTCTCCACCCCATTGAACACAGTTCAGTTTGCGCTACTTTACCACTCCTAACGATTCAAATTTTCATCTCAAAATTTAAGTTTGTCTAAGCTTCTAAAAAAAATTTATGAGATGCAAAAAATAACGAAAAAAAATAGTTGTGCGTTACTCCAAAGTCTAAAGCGCCCTCTATCGGCATTTTTTGAATTTTATCTTTATAATTTATTTTCAAGAAAATACTGACAGTTTTAGTGAAAACCGCAAACGAATCGACCAATTTTTCTGTTTTTTATAATCATTTGAATTTTTGGACCCTAAACGTTAATGGCGCATATCTCCTTTGGAAGACGTTTGGGACCCTTAGTTTCCAATTTAATATTGTTCATCATGAAAATGACAGATCAGCATGTTAAGTTTGTAAACGACCTTTTGGGACACCCTGTATATATATATATATATATATATATATATATATATAGGGTGTTTCGCTACCAGACCGACAAACTTCGAGGGATGATAGTAGACATGAAAACAAACATTATTAAACAGGGAACCATGGGGCGCAAACGTCTTCTATAGGAGCTAGAGGCCATTAAATTTTGAGGTCCAAAATTTCAAACGATGATAAAAAACGGAAAAAAGGATCGATTCGTTTGCGGTTTTCACTAAAACATTCTTTATATAACGTTTTTCTTAGAAAAAAATTTCAAAGGTTACGTTCAAAAATTGTCGATAGAGGGCGCTTTAGACTTTAGAGTAACGAACAGTTACTTTTTACCGCCTTTTTGTGTATGGGGTTGAAATTATTCTAAAGTTTAGACTTTAACTTAAATTTTAAGCCCAAAATCGGAAATATAAGGATTAGGTAACTAGTGAAAATTAAACTGTGAACAGAGGAGGAAATTTTAAACGTTCATAAATATTGGACAAACAGATCGATTTTGTTGCAGTTTGCGTGTAAGTCATTCCCTTGGTAATTATTTTATTCAAAATGACGTACAGCTTTGGTGCCCTCATATTTTGATAGAGAGCGCTTCCTACACATCTCTGATTTTTCAGTGTTATTACTTCTGTGTATTTTACTACCAGACCATCATACTTCCAGGAAGTGTTAGAGATACAAAGACGACTTGGAATCACATAGGAATGTAACGTTGGAAATGCATTTTTTGCAAGTTACGGCTAAAGGAAGCAGAGAAAAAAGTAACAGAAACAGCATAGAAAAAACGACACGTTCATGTGACATAAAACAGTTTTTTTAAAGGTTTTAAGAGAAAAGGTGTTCAAAATTACAACCAGAAGTATTCCGGTATGCTTGACAGTGGCGTCACGTGGAATTCCTCACGCTTTGAAAGCTTCCTGGCATCTCTGATAGTTTTCTGGCAGCTACAGGAATACCAGCTGCGAGGTCTTCAACTGATGGTACGAGAGTCTCATACACCCAATTTTCTATTTGATCCCAGCAAAAGAAGTCCATACATGATAGATCCGGCGATCTGGCAGGCCAATGAACCGGGCTATCACGATCTAGCCACCACTGTCCATATGTTACTTTGAACTGTCGGTAAACGTCATTGGTAAAATGTGGAGGAGCCCTAGCGTGCTGTTCATCGTTCAAATACTTCATTCTGCTATTTTTGGAACCGGTTCGCGAATAATCCCTTCACAGTGATCTTTGCGCAGGCGCATTACCGTTTAGCGCCATCTACCGTCGCTGTTAAACTTGCCGGACTACTACTCGTAATTTCAAACACCTTTTCTAGTAAAACCTTTAAAAAAACTGGTTTCTGTGGCATTAACGTGTCGCTCTTCTCGCACTAACATGTCTCTCTGTTTCTGTTACTTTTTTTCTCTGCTTCCTTTAACAGTAACTTGCAAAAAAATCATTTCCAACGTTACATTTCTATGTGATTCCAAGTCATCTTTGTATCCCTAACACTTCCTGGAAGTATGATGGTCTGGTAGTAAAACACCCAGGAGTAATTCCTTTGAAATGTCAGAGATGTGTCGGAAGCGCCCTCTATCAAAAAATGAGGGCACCAAAGCTGCACATCATTTTGAATAAAATAATTACCAAGTTAATGATTTACACGCAAACTGCAACAAAATCGATTTGTTTGTCCAATATTTATGAGCGTTTAAAATTTCCCCCTCTGTTCACAGTTTAATTTTCGCTAGTTACCCGATCCCAATATTTCCGATTTTGGGCTTAAAATTTAAGTTAAAGTCTAAACTTTAGAATAATTTCAACCCCATGCACAAAATAACTGTAAAAAGCAGTTGTTCGTTACTCTAAAGTCTAAAGCGCCCTCTATCGACAATTTTTGAACGTAATTTTTAAAAAAAATTTCTAAAAAAATCGTGATATAAAGAATGATTTTAGTAAAAAACGCAAAGGAATCGATCCTTTTTTCCGTTTTTTATCATAGTTTGAAATTTCGGACCTTAATTTTTAATGGCCCCTAACTCCTATAGAAGAAGTTTGCGCCCCATGGTTTCCTATTTAATAATGTTTGTCTTCGTGTCTACTATCATCCCTCAAAGTTTGTCGGTCTGGTAGCGAAACACCCTGTATATATATTTAAAGAAAACAAATCAGAGCAGGTTTAAGTAAGGAATTGTCAACTTAGAATTCACAACAATAGTTAAAAAAGTCATACAAAATATCAAATAAATGTCTCGTTTAAATATATTTTAAAATTTTAGCTATTTCGCAATTTTACTTGTTCATTTAAAAAGTGGCGTAATTTCTTTTAATTGGTGCTTTAAACACTTATTAATAAATTTAATATTTAAAAATTTGCGGTCTCTTTTTAAAATTAATATATTTATACTTTTGTAGCTAGAAAAGAAATACTTTTATTTCCGCTATTTTAGAATAGGCACCAATAGTTAAAAATATTATTTAGAAATGTGAACTATCTCACGCAAATATGTTTTAAATGTACGCTGTTTGCAATATTATTATGTGGCTACTTTAAATATGACGTATTTTTATTTCCTTTAACGTCGGTTAACCCATTTTAATGAAATTAAAATGGGTTTAATTAATTTAAGCCCATTTTCTTTCTCTTTTAATATTCACATGGAAATATAGTTTTATGACGTAGTTTTTAATGTTTTCCCGCTATTAAAACGGTATGATTTAAATCTCAAAACTAAGAAACGGTATAGGGGAACTGGGGCAAATTGATATATTGGGCACACAGAGGGTCATTATAGGAAGTTTCAAACCACCTCCAAAACGTGATACTAGTGCAACTCAACTACATACAGAAAGTCTTGGAATTATCCAGTAGTTTGGTCAAATGGTACGGGTGATTAATTGTTTTTGTAGGTCAAAAGTAAATTTGAGTTGTATATATGAAATGGTATAATACAACTGTTCCAGCTTTTTAAACCGAAAAGATTACTCTCCCTGGCAAGTAGATATACTCTTTATCAGTTCCTCATTCTTTATTGTTAGATAAATTTTGAAGTGTTGGATTTGAAACTCATTTTATTCAAAATGGTTGTATGGGGCACATTGATACAGTCTATGTCGGGGAGCATTGATACAACCTAAATCCTTTTCTAGTTCATGTTTTCATTACCTTTTATTATTTTTTTACCACACACTCCTTAATCCAACCATTTTCGTCAAAATTCTCTAATGTTAGTTTTTATTGAAGTGAAATAGCTATAATTTATTTTTTAATCTCAAAATTAAGAAAAAAAAAGTATACAGCTGATTATAAAAATGTATCAAACATCCATAGACTTAACATTATGGAGAGTAATTCCAAAAATGACTAACCAGCAGCCTTAAGGGTGTTCTTAACAGCTTCGCTCAACAAGCGCAAAACGTTTTGACACATTTACAAATTCATTTTTTAATAGAAAGTTATAAAATTGGAATACCTGACTATGGAAGCGATTTCGAATCGAACTTATTTTTCCATTTAATGATAATTAATTTAGCAATCCAGTTCTAAGCTATTTCGATGACGTAATCACCCATTTTTCTCCTGCTTTTCGACCGGTTTTTCTGCTTTTGTCGTGAATTTTGAATTTGTGACGTCAACTTTGAAGGCTTGTTATGAAAAATCTATTATGTTTAAAAAACAGAAATTTGAGTACAATTAGTCAGTTTCTGATTAATAACACCTGCGATTTTTATGCATTTCCGAACAAAAATAAATTAAAGCATGTGTCACAAAGTTGCCCTTTTTGATTTAAGAACACCCTTAAGTAAGTCATTGTCATCTTAAAATACACAGCAGTATTTGAAAAGATCATACCAAAATATGAAATACTTGACACGTTTTAATATAGTTTTAAATCTTAATTGTTTTGCAGTTTTACTTGATCATTTTAAATATGACGCAGTTTCTTTTACTTGCAGATTTAGATACACATTAATTAATTTAATATTTTAAAAAATTCTGTCTCTTTTTCATATTCATTGTATTTTTAGGGGTTTATAAATTTAAAAATTTGAGAGATTTTTAATTAATGCCTTTTTAACTGATAGTTATATCCTTAATTTATTCTATAGATAAAGATGAATATGCATACAAAAAATTAAATCATTCCATCAAATAGTTTTTTTTTAAATATTGGTGTTAGTCGTCAAAAATCAAGTTTTGAATAAACGCGACTTAAAGTTGAAATTATATGGGTGCGGCTATGAAAGTGTTGATGCATAAATGCTTATAACTCCATTAAAAATGCAAATATTTTTATGCAGTTTTTTGCATTCAGTTATAAATTAATTGAATAATCAAGCTAGATCATAAAAAAATCGATTTTTTGAAAAGTTTTCAACCCATGAGCCCCTTTAAGTAAGTCATTGCCGTCTTAAAAATCACAGCAGTATTTGAAAATATCATACCAAGATATGAAATACTTGTCTCATTTTTATATGGTTTTAAAGCTTAATTGTTTTGCAGTTTTACTTGGTCATTTTAAATATGACACAGTTTCTTTTACTTGCAGCTTTAGATGCACATTAATCAATTTAATATTTTAAAAAATTGTGTCTCTTTTCATATTCATATATAGCTAGAAAAGAAATACTTTTATTTCCGCTGTCTTAGAATTCGAAATAAAAGTTTCAAAGATTATTTAGAAATATTAAATGTTTCAAGTAAATAGATTTTTAAATATAAAATGTTCGCATGTTATTGTTAGGCTATTTTAGATAATGACTTTTTTTCATTTGCGGTGGTTAACGCATTTTAATGAAATCATCATTTTAATAATTTCTTCATCTTTTGATATTACATGTAAATATAGATTTATGACGGAATTTTCAATATTTTGTCGCTTTTAAAGGGTAATGATATAATTCTCATTTACATGGTTTTATTTTTCGGTGACAGTTTAAAATAATAACCTTTTAAAATAAAAATAGAAAAATGTCTTTGAAAATGCTGAAATTCGAATTTTAAAATTGAAATTAAGCCTTAAAAATGAGTAAAAAATTTAGTCAGGACATCGGAAAATTTTAATGTATAGTATGATCTAAAAATGTTTTAATTTCCTTTGTTCGATTTTGCTCCAACAGAACTTTTTTTAAGAGAACGATTTTTACAAGGTTTAACATTAAATATCACTTAAAATAATTATACGATCTATAAATTATATATTTTAGCATCTTTATTAATCATTTCTGAATAATACCACATATTTTTATATTTTTGAGTGCGGTAATTTTCTTAACATGTGCGAATAAATACGCTAGGTCATGAAATATTCATTGTCAATGGCGGTGATAACGTTAGTTTCCATTATTATCATTATTATTACAATAACGAAATTATCATACATTTCTTCAAATAAGAATGTCATCAAAGCGTAATATGTAGGAATTAAAATGAATATTTTTGCAAAAAAACACATATTTTTATATTTTTGAGTGCAGTAATTTTCTTAAAACTAGTGAATAAATACGCTAGGTTACGAAATATTCATTTTCAATGGCGGTGATAACATTAGTTTCCATTATTATTATTATTATTATTATTATTACAATAACGAAATTATCATACATTTCATCAAATAAGAATATCATCAAAGCGTATTATGTAGGATTTAAAATGAATTTATTGTTATGCAACAACTCGATATAGCGTTGATGGAGAACATGATTGAAAGCTCCAGTTTAGTTTTTCAAATGCAATGATGCACAGTACACAGTCAAAGACAGATTTTTAGGTGCATTCGTAATAATGTAAAAACGTAGCACCTATTGTTGCCGTTCCGTCCGTTCGTCTGTCCGTCCGTCTGTCTGTCCGTCCGCATATAACAACGTAAAAACTACCCAACCGAATCGTTTGAAATTTAAAATATGTAATTATTACATAATTTTGTCGAGTCATTTCAAATTTTATGAAAATCGGATGGATACATCAATTACAGGGACAATCAAAAGGATTCCGTTACATGAGGGTCAATGGGGGAAAAGTTTCAAATGCATTTTAATCGTTTGAAATTTTAAATACATAATTATTACATAATTTTGTCGAGTTATTTAAAATTTTATCAAAATCTGATGCATAGTTCAATTACAGGGATAATCAAAAGTATTCCGTTACATTATGGTTAATGGGGAAAAATGTTTCAAATGCGTTTTAATGGTGTTACATTTATTCGAACGTAATAAAATTCATATGCATCTATAAAGTACATATTATAATATACATTTTGCATAATCTGTGGTGCAAAGAATATTTGTTATTGATTTACAAGGCCACACAAAAGTATTCCATTGCATAATGGTATAGGGATAACATAGTTTGGTGCGCATTTTAATTGTAAATATTTACAATTTTATAGATTAATATATAGGAGTCATATATTTTTAAAACTTCGCTATGGTACGAACGTTTGCTACGCTTCACGTGCAATTTCCAACTGGTTTCTTTTGCAGCAAATCGGTGTTTTTTAAAGTTTATAAACAGTGTCGATAAAGAAAAAAAAATAAACAAAAGCTTATCAAAATAAACAAAATTGTAATTTAACTAATTGACGACTATTTGAACATCTGAACCCCTCATATTAAACATTAAACATGGATTAAACGTTAATATTCATGGATGCATCATAAACAAATTTTTAACGTAATTTCAGTTATACAATTTTCGGAATTGCAAATTTTTAAACTTCTAAACAACGCAAATGTTAAATTTTTAACAACGTTGCTTAGAGACAATATAAATGCAATTTTAAATGAAATTTGTTTAAAATCTTTATCACAGTTTGTTTTTAATTTATTATTATAATTTAAAGTTTTTATTCCTTTTTTGCCATGGCGGCAACAAAAGTATTCCCTTTTTGGACATTAAAATTAAAGTATTTGGAAAACGAATGAAATTTAATAAGTTGCGGAATTCAATGGACATCAAACATGGGCCAATAGAAAACGAATAAAATAACATAAGTTTCGGAATTCAACCAGTAAAAAGATAGAGATATACTTCAGATCTACTGATGACAACAACTAGTTTCCAAATAGATAAAAATAAAATAAATTCTAACCATCATGCAAAGAAAAATACAACTTTTTTTTTCAAACCGGAAATAAACAAGATAGCAAAATAATGCGTGAAGCATAGACTGTGAAACACTTTACAACACTTCTTGAAATCTTTAACAAAGCTTTTTTATTTAGCGGAATAATGTAAATATGATAACAAAATAAACATTTTAGAAAACACTAAATTACATTAAAAATATATTTCAGCGGTTAGTATTTCTTCTTCAAATAAATATTCAAGTTTATTTGGACAACCCTGTATTTGATATATATACTATATAATGGAAAATTTTAGTTTTCCAAGACGAAACATTACAGGTTGAAAAATCTTTTCAGCAATTTATCCTAAGAGATACACTGTTAAAACTAATGGTGACACATTGCACCTTTTAAAGGTGAAAGGCTTGTCTCACTGGTGACACCCCTAGAGGAGCTAAAATGGCACCCTTAACTAGGGTGAAAGGATGGCACCCCTTATCCAGGGTGCCCCAGGAGGTGAAAGGATGGCATCTCAGGGGAGAGTAATGGCACCCCTTAACCAGGGTGCCCCAGGGGGTGAAAAGATGGCGCCTCAGGGGAGAGTAATGGCACCCCTTATCCAGGATACCTTAAGGGGTGAAAGAATGGCATCTCAGGGGAGAATAATGATACCACTTATCCAGGGTTCCGCAGAGGGTGAACGGATGACCCCCATAATCCAGTGTGCCCTGTGGCATCCTACAAAAAATAGCACTCACAATCTATGGCCCACAGTTGCAACCCCCTCCCTCCACCCCGCTTTTCAAGAAATTGTATAGGTTTGAATCATGAAATACAAAGTGTTAACCCATTTTTAAATTGAATTCTGCAAAGAAAATTATCATGATCAGTCAATATTTTGAGTCTTTTTTTTTCTTTTAGATTGATGGAATATTATATTTTTAAACTCATTGTCAGGTGTCCAAAGAAAAATTGTAGCATATTTTTATAACTCAGAGAGGGATAATATGAACTACAAAAATAATCATAGAAAGATAGAGAATTTAAATTGTACTTTCATTTACATGGAGAGTATTTTAAGAAAAATTCCAAATTTTTAACTTTTATACAGTCTTTGCATTTCAAAATCACCAATCATAAGTCATCACTATTGCATTGTTAGTCATACCCAAAAGGTTTTGTTAGAATAAATCGTAAAGTTTACACAACCTCTACACCTATTTTCTACCTCTAAAAATCACTGAGTTAGAGTCAAATATTGTGACTTTGTCATGCAATTTGAAGCCTGATTTTCAATTTTATGTTTTGAATTTCTTGTAAAATGAAATAAATCATGATTTTTGACTGTCTCTAACTCGGATGTTTGGATCAAACTTTTTGGGTATGTTTAAGAAAGGGCCAGTAACTATTTTTGTGATTGGGCGTTTTTAGATGCAGGAACATTATAAAAATTTGATGCTTTTTGACTCTAAAATAAGAGAAAGTACAAATTTAATTATCTATCTTCATATGAATATATTTATAATTTTCTTATAGTTTCAGAAGTAATCCGTAACCATCTTTTTTGACACATAGTATATTGCTTGACATGTATTTTCATTATTTTATATACAGGGCAACTGAAAAGTATGGGGACACGGAAAAATGCTATATCCTGTAAAATATATGCCATATTTTAATAAAAAAAAAAAGAAAAGAAATGACAATATTTTAACAAATTGTTCACTGGCTTGATATTTATTTTTTACACAAGTTTGAAAACGAAAGATCATAGAATTGACAGTCCGCTGCAGATAATTCTAATTTAAATCATTCTATGCCTTGATAATTTCGCATCACATACAATACAAACTGGGGGATTTTCTATTTCTAACTTTGCTACAGAAGTCAAGTGAGTTAAGGTCTGATTGTTCGAAGGCAATACACCTGTTATTAAATATCCACGCAGATGGGCGATGAAGGTCAATGTTGTTTTTGCTCCATGTGAAGGCCCCATTGCTGGTGGATGTTCCATTAAAATTATTTTGCTTCCATGAGGCCAACACTTCGTTGAACATATTAGTTGCTGATCATTTTGACGGTTGTGAACTTTTCGGAGGATTAAGAATTTCATATAATAGAAGAAATGCTACAAAATTTTTAAATAAGCATGTCTCAGATTTTAGTCGTGAAATGTCAAACAACGCACCAATATTTTTTTCAGAAACCCTGCTGTATCTAATAAAAAAATGTAAAACACAAATTAGAAAAGAATATGTAATAAATGCTGTGTAACTTTTAAATTAGTAAGAATATTTCATATTCTTTAAAATTCTTCCAGAAAGTCAGCCATCAAGCTATGAAATGAATTATAGAAAATAAGTTCATTTTATAGTTTTGGTAAAATCACAGATGAAATTGAGTAAAAAAAAAAAAAAACATTTTTATAATATATGTAGTACTTACCTTTATAGTGAACTTACGCAAATTCATATTCTATAGCATATATCCACACAGGATTAGAAATTAAGAACTGTATGTAAGGTGTCAAAATAATGCCTACAATTTTTTTTCGATGTGCCAACTGCATTTCATATTTTCTTATTTCTTTTCACTACCATGTTAGTTAATAGTAATAATATTGCATTGCATATTTAATTTTAATGTATTGAAGGGAAGTGGAGAGGAAACTTTATATATTAAACACCTTTTCTTACTAAACAAAATAAAAACTGACTTTGCATAAGTATGAAACCTGATTAAACTACAATATTTGGATTCTGGAAAAACTTATTCTTTTTATTAAGCTAATATGCATACAAAACAGATAATCAAGCAAATATGTAAACAGAAAGAAAATATGAGCTTTAGATATAACTAGGGATAAGCTAATTTTTAAAAAATCTGAGACTAACAGTACATCAGAAAATAAAAAGTTAGCAAATAAATGAATTTTTGATTGTCAGTTATGGTGTGGCATTTAAAACATTTCCAATTCACACATATTTTTTTTTGTTTGTTTGAGGAAGGGAGTACAAAAATTTTAAAACAATTTTAATACAGTTTCTTATTTTAGGAACATATAAGGATGCAGAAATATCTCATAATAAAAGAAAATCTTGTTTACAGGGGTGTAATATCCAAGGACCAGTTTTATCAGTCATTGGTTAAAGTGAAGTTAACTTAGAGGTTATTGACAGGTTCAAAATTCTTAAGACACGTGCTGATGTCCTGGTGCAGAGGGGGGAAAGTGTATGCTAAAATACAAATGAAAGCATTTGCTAAACAAAAATTAAAGTTAAAGAAAGCTAGCTATCAAGATTTGACGACTAGGAATAATTTTTCTATAATTTAGTTTCATTTGACGACTAACGACTGGTGATTTCTAGTCCTGTATCCACATCAAAACACTTTCTGCCAAATTGTTTTTGTGTTTTGACTTATTGCATCTGAAATTTTAATCCAAAGAGTAATTATAATGAAAGGAATAAAACACTGAATTAAAAAAACAACCTTTTAGTTCAAATAATCTTTTTATTGTAAACACCAAGAATGTAATAATTATTATTAAACAAAGACGTGACACTATGTGGAACTGATGCTACTAAAAAAGTTTTGAAGACATAAGTATCTAATAAAAATGATAAAAATTTAAATTGGCTTTTGCTATAGTTAACGTCAAACAACCAAAATAATGCATACCACAAAGTAACTAAGCTCATAAAATTATCAGTTTTTGTAATTAACTGTTTATATAAAATTAATACATAGCATGAGTAATTTAACAAGTTGCTTGAGTTGTGGAGCACAATAACAGGTTGAAACACAGAAATTTCTGCATCTTCTTCATGATAAAGAGTCGGAAACTTTTCTTATATCAAACATGGTAATGTAAGTACTGTAAATGTAAGTTCACTATCTGAAATAATAATAACACATTAAGGAAAACACACAACAAGACAGTCCAATTAAAATGCATCATCAAAGTACAGCAAAAATGGTAGATGAACAAAAAAAGAATGAATAAAATTTAAATAAAATTTAAATTATAGCTCACAAGGCTATCAAAGCCTGGCAGCTAATGTGCTCGCAGGTTCTGTATGTAACGTGATAACTCTTTATATAAATATCAGATTTGGTTCAAATTTTATTTGTAGGTTCATTTTGATAAGGTTCTTCACTGATTAGCATTGGAGGTTCATTGATTAAATATGAAGGTGGGAGAAGAGAGTGCTACCCCCCTTAATTTATATAAATATGCAGAAATCATGCAGAATTATCAAATTTTCTTCAATTTAAATGTTTTTGTTAAAATTTTGTTTTTCTTCAATTTAGATGTTTTTTCTTATTTTAAATGTTTTTGTTATTATACAACGTCTTAGAAGCAAAATGTTTTTATAATATAAATTCTTATATTTTTATGTAGAATATATATTATAAGTATTACGATTTAGTTATTAGTGGACGTAATCAAGACTTATTTAGTGTTATTTTTCACATTCAATGCCATCAGTTTAACTGGGCACTTTCATCTTTATTGCCTATTTTCGGACAGCACGAGAAAATTACATGAGTAATTCATACTTATCATTCAGATATTCTTTTCCTGTGTTATCATTAAGAATTACAAACTATTTACATTATTAACCATATTTACAAAACATATTTTGCAACAAAGTGTCTATTCCAGATTAGCAACGAATTTCCCTAACATGTCCAGGTATTCCATACCAGTAATAATAATAAAAAAATAAGGAATTTTATTCAAAGTTATTAGTACGCCCCTATTATGTATCCTATATTGCCACTAATCAACGAATATATGGACACAACCCCTCGTGTTTTTCCTTCCTTTTGGGAATAACTAATTTTCAACGTATTCTATTGACAATTATTTTCAAAATTTTCAAGATGTGATTTTGCGACTTTCACAAAAGTTGCTCTATACATTTGGCTAACATAATATGCAAATGAAATTTTGATATCTTTGACGCATGCGCAGTGAAAAATTATTTAGTAAACCTACTCAATATTCGAACAATTTTTATTATTTTTAAATTCTGATTACAGGGTATTATGTGCAATGTTGTTTGTCGCATTTTCTGAAAAGAATGTTACTTTATATTAAGAACTCTTCAAATTATAAGCAAAAATCTTGGGTAAATTTGAGACTGTTTTTCGGATTAGTTGAAAACCTTAATTTTTCTACGACTGTACATGCTATCGACATAAAAATGAACACAGTTTATTACAATAAGCCACTTAATCATAATCTACAGTTTGAGCGCTTTTGCTACATTAGTTTTGACAGGGTTATCCAAAAGATATCCAAAAGGCATTCATTCTTTTTTAATTTGTTGACTCTCCCCTATTGGACTTTCGGAATAAAACCTCCAGGAAAATATGTGACTTGTACTACACTACCTGACCATTGAGTATCGTCCACTTGCGATTTTAGACATTTTGTTGAATATCTAGAAAAATACATGAGGAATTATCCTGAAACTCTCAGTGTATAAACATAATAGGACAGGTCATATATATCCTTGAAGATTTTTTCCAGAAACCTTACAGGAGACCGTCAACAAATTAAAAAAGAATGAATATCTTTCGGATAACCCTGTCAAAAGAAATGCAGCAGAAGCGCTCAAACTGTAGATTGTGATTAAGTGGCTTATTGTTATAAACTGTCTTCATTTTTATGTCGATAGCATGTATACTCGTAGAGAAATTAAGGTTTTTATAAAAATAGTCCCAAAATTTTCCAAGATTTTTGCTTATAATTTGCAGAGTTCCTAATATAAAATAATAATATTTTCTGAAAATCTGACAAACAACATTGCACATAATACCCTGTAATCAGAATTAAAAAAATAATAAAAATTGTATGAAAGATGAGTAGGTTTACTAAATAATTTTTCACTACGCATGCGTCAACGATATCAAAATTTCATTTGCATATTATGTTGGCCCAGTGGCCAAGAGGTTCTGACCTCAAACTGGTAGACGGTAGGTGCTGGGTTCGAACCCAATCGCGACCGTCGGCCTAACTGTTCGGAGTTTTCCGTGGTTTTCTTCGAACCTTGCGTAAATACGGGTTAGGTTCCCTTAGAAAGACCCCAACGGAGGGCACCCCACCCCTTAGGGCCTATATCCCACAGTGTAGATAATTGGCCGACATACATACACACATATTATGTTGGCTAAATGTATAGAGCAACTTTTGTGAAAGTCGCAAAACCATAGCTTGAAAATTCTAAAAATAATGGTCAACATAATAAGTTGAAAATCCGTTGTTCCCAAAATGAAGCAAAAAAAAAAAAAAAAAAAAAAAAAAAAAAAAAATAATAATGAAGGATTTTATCCAAATGTAGTAGTAAGTTCTGTATTGTGCATTCTATATTGGCACTAATCAATGAATATATGGATACAACCGCACTTGTTTTTGCTTCATTTTGGAAATAACGGATTTTTAAGTGATTCTATTGACGATTATTTTCAGAATTTTCAAGCTATGATTTTGCAACTTTCACAAAAGTTGCTCTATATATTTAACTAACATAATATTCAAATGAAATTTTGATATCGTTGACGCATGCGCAGCGAAAAATTATTTAGTAAACCTAATCATTTTTCATACAATTTTTATTATTTTTTAATTCTGATTACAGGATTTTATGTACAATGTTGTTTGTCACATTTTCAGAAAATATTATTATTTTATATTAAGAAGCAAAAATCTTGGAAATTATATTATAAGCAAAAATCTTGGAAAAATTGGGGAGTATTTTTATAAAAACCTTAATTTCTCTACGAGTATACATGTTATCCACATAAAAATGGACACAGTTTATAACAATAAGCCACTTAATCACAATCTATAGTTTGAGCGCTTTTGATGCATCAGTTTTGACAGAGTTACATTCATACTTTGTTTAATTTGTTGGCGGTCCCCTATAAAGTTTCTGGAAAAAATCTTCACGGAAATATATGACCTGTACTATATTGTTTATACACTGATAGTTCCAGGATAATTCCTCATGTATTTTTCTAGATATTTTGCAAAATGTCTAAAATCGCAAGTGGACGATAATCAATGACCAGGTAGTGTATTATATTTATACACTAAGATTTTCAGGATAATTCCTCATACATTTTTCTAGATATTTAACAAAATGTCTAAAATCGCAAGTGGACGGTCATCTCTGGCCATATAATGTATATCAGGAGCTTTAGGGAACTGGCTAAATTCTTTATTTCCCCTTTTGCTATATGGGGGAAAGTCGGGTGGAATGGGACAGTAGGTTTTTCTTTTTGTGCATTATTCTAAATATTTCATCGATCGCACACAAGATGAAGCAATGGTTATCCATTCTTCAATTTACAAAAAATATTGTTATGCGTAGACTTGCAAATGTATAAAAGAAAAAATTATTTCAAAAATCCAATTTAAATTTGATTTATTTGCTTTCAATATATTAAAGGCTTGTTTATGTATAAATGTAATAGTTTTCCTATTTATGGAACATTATACTGTATATTATCCATAATTTAAACTAAGCCTAAAGCAGCATTTTGTTTGAACAAGAAGTTTAACACAAATAAGGAAGTGGCGAGGAATGGGACGCGCCCAGTTCCTTTTTAAAATTAATAATAATGCGAATTGCTAACATGCAAATATTTTTAGAGGATAATATATTAATTATAACATTGATAATATACATATTCATTCTTCAAAATGTAAATAAATTGTTGATTATTTAAGGCGCAACGCTAGGCACAGAAAAAGACCCGGATGATAATGCAAAGTCTATGAGGGCGTTCTTTTCAAATATTTCGCCCAAATTTTAATATTTTTACGTGATTGTTTTGCACAAGATTGCTGAGGGCAATCCGCAACCGGCGTTGTTTTTGTTTTTTCAGTTTTGGTTTCAGATTTTTTTTAAAAAATTACTTTAACTTACGAAATCGGTTTAAACTGGTTCTGAAATTGAAACTATCGTTATCCAAAAAATATAAAAGCAAAATCGAAAAAAAATAAAAACTAGGCCGGTTATGGATCATCCTCAGCTGTCTTGTTAAAAAAAATCATGTAAAAATATTAAAATTTGAGTTAGGTATTTGAAAATAACGCTCCTATAGACTTTTACATTATCATCCGGGTATCTTTCTGTGCGTAATTGTGGGGCCTTAATGACACCTATGACAGAGAATCCTGAATTTTCATTCCAGTCATGAAGATACTGGAATTTTATATTGTGGCATATACATTATCAACTTGCAACCTTTGATTGTTTATCTTACCGACACTATAGGTTATTTTGTGCCTTATAGCTTTTTTTATTATTGCTGTCCCATAACTCTTAATGAGGAGGTGTGAGACATATTTTGAAACTTACGTTCTCTTTAAAATAAAATAGTATTTGCACGTTATGTTTCTATATTGTTCAGGGGGATTAAAAAGTGTTCTACCTTGCATCCTATAAATTGAAATTTTTCTTTTTGTATATAAAAAAAAAATCTTACTTTTGTAAAAAAAAGTCCCACACCACCCCACTCTCCCCTATATAGATATTATATATTAATACACCATTTACATGAAAATAGAATTTTTATCATTAGTATTAAAATACAATTTAAGGGCTAACAGTTTATTGTATATACTTAGGTTTTTACCACCTTCTCCTCAGGTTTTTACCCGTAAAAAGCCAACCCTGTTTATTGGTCTTGTTTCAGAACGCGTGGAATGAAAGATTTTTAAAAATTATATCATTAGAAAAATGTTTAAGATTTATAAATGACAGTGCAAAAATCGCCTTTAAAATACGAGATCTTCATCACCTGCGGAAAAATTTCACATTTGTGTAAAATTACGATATAAGTTTTTATTCATTGTTATATTTTTTGAACACACACTATTTCTGTAAACTATTCTGAAAGTTCAGTGGAGTAAATACAGATTGTTTTCCTTTTATAATTTTAATGTTCATGACTAAAAATTTGTCATATCGGATGATGTTGATGATTGAGAAAGGGGGGGGGGGTACTGATTACGGTCTAATCAAACTTAAATTACTATTATTGAAAAAAATATATATTTTATTTTATTTAACCATAAAATTCTGCTACTAAATATGGTTTAATGCGAAAGAATACTTTCGAAAAAAAAATGAGTGTAAATCTGCATAGCCGATAATCAGATCATAAGGTATATTCATTTCAATTCCCTAACATTTTCTCACCTTTTTGAAAGAAAATGAAACCAAAAGTATGAAAATATGAAGAATTGGGAGTAAGAAAACATAATGGCAAACCGAAGATACCGCTAAATTCGGGTTTTTAGGCATTTCCCACCAATGTATGACTTGGCTGACTAATAACGTTTTAATATGCAAATCGAGGTTTTATCCGTGATTTTTATTTTTAAATGAGACTAAATGATTGTCCGTGCTACCACCCCCCACCGATCTAATCTTATTATGAAGATTATTTTGGAAATAATGGTGGTTAATAACGAAAATATTAATAATGAAAACCCTGTAAATAAGCTTTGATTACTTTAAGATTTGCAAGTATTCAATTGTCTTAAATGAAAAAGTTCCCCCCCCCCTCTCAAATAAAGACAAATCAGGTATACTGAAACAATATTAGAGAAGTTACGCGAGGCTGCAATATGGTGTGAATTAGCCTTTACTGGAGGGGTTCGGATAGCATCTATCCGACAATATATGCAAAGCCGGCCAGATGCTGTCCGAGATCCCGTGTAAAGGTTAAAATTAAAACTTCGCGAATAAAATTAATTGCTTTTAACTGTATATAGACGCAAAAACATATTTTAACCTTAACTGCTCTGACAAAAATTGTTACATAACTACTGTGACCTGTCTGTCAGACCATTTAATCTGAAGATGAATAAAATGTTTCATTAATTCTCAGAATACTATTTATGTATTAAACTTTATGTACAAGAATATTATAAATCAAATTCAGCTATTCAAAAGTATTTAGAGGTAGTAATAAGACTCCAAACTAAAAAAATTTGACCAGTATTTATTGTTAAACTAAAAATTACAAGTTAAACTGTGAAACTTGAAAAACTCACGGTGTCTGAGACCACTAACAGCAGTTAAGGGTTAAATCTAAACAGTTGAGTTTAAACGCAAGGTAAAATGGTCATAGAATATTCCGATTGCAACAAGATTCGTCTATAATAACTGATTTGTAATGAAAAAATATGTAAATATTTTTACAATCTTTCATTTCGCTCTTTTTAATTGTGCATCCTTAGGATTCCCGTGCCTAGAGCAGTTTGCTTCAATTGCTCCTAAGGCCTCGATAAATAGTTAAGGCCCTAGCTAAGGCTTCGATAAATCATTTAAAAATATTGACATGTAAACGAGAAATTGTAAAATAACTGCCTCATAAGTTTAATATTAGCAAGCGAGTATTTTGGTGAGAGTGTAGCTTGTAGCTTCACATAATAAACTTATCAATCAATCATACTAACAAAAAAATCTAATTTACTGTTTTCTTATGACATTACATATAGGGATGTACGATAAATTAACGTAACAATAAAATACAATTAAATAAAATTAAATCTTACCTTTAATCAGACTTTGTCCGGTTCACTGGTCGCGCAAATCGCATCATTAAGTCCTCGTTGTTGTTTTATTGTAGCTCAGTGGTTAGTCCTCAATTAATATAGCCAATTTACACACCGCCATGTTTTGCTTTGCTCACACCCGTAAACTTTACTTGCCGACACCGAAAGCAGGAAGACACACGTCATAGCGCATGCGCAAGTTGCCAGTCACCCGATGAGGTGGTACATTGCTACCAATACGAAGTGCATGGCACCTTATTTAGCTCCCATCATCTAGGAACAAATCTGTCGTCACCCCAACACATATTCAAGCTCTTATGACACCCTAGGGTTCCAAATGGCACCGCCTTTTCACCTCCGGGTCCCAAATGGCACCGGTTTGTCACCTTTATTTTTAACAGTGTAGAAACATACTTGAATACTTTTCTTCATCCCTGTAGTTTACTCAGTACTTATATTACACGACATTATTTAATTAAAATGTAATAAAACTAAAACACTCTTAGAACTATTAAAATACCATTTCCGAAATTTACCGCCCATAGATTTCCCTGTATCAATATATATTATTTTATCTATATTCTAAAAGCATTTCTTAGTAAACCTAATAAAATATAATTCACCGTAAAAATACATAGCACATTTTAAAAACATCATTAAGCATTTTATCCTTACACTCAATAATTCTAAACAACTCATTGTGTAATAATTAATAATAGCAAATTACAAAAACTAAAAATATATAAATTAATAGGTACGCCAAACTCATAAATACATTTCAACTCGATTGTGAGTGTATAAAAAAAAGGGAGACCACTAAATTGTATCAAGCTGTTAGGCCTCCTATCATGGCCAAAATTATTGGAGGCTTAGAAAGTTCTGGGTTCTTAGAAAGCAGTTTATGACATCATATCGCGTAATTTAACGCCGATCCAATAGGAAAAGACTTCTCTAAGGCTGCAAACACACACAAAGAGTTTTTGCGGTTAGTGGGCGGTGCCTTTTATGTCCGCAGGCGGTGCGTTTGATGTTAATGACTTTTGTGATTCAGCTTCAATCCAAGTGTAAGGCAGGAATCTTTCCCTTAAGTGGGGTTTAGAGAGTTATCTTCCTGACCATTGTATCTCCCCCGTTTTCTATTGTCAGTAAACTGCTGATGGGGAGAAAAGAAGGGCGTTCCAAGAATTATGTTGAACTTCAGCAAAATGCACGTCTGAACGCTGCTTAAGACAACACTTTTTTGTAACACCCCTTGCTAGGATAAATTTCTAGCGAGATTGGGTCGACGGATAACGATTATCTGATCCCTAGAATACCGTCTAAACCAAGCCTTAACAAGAAAAAAACTTCTTTGGTCTCTAATGAAGTTGGACGCGCGCCAGTCCTCTTGATCAACACGCGATAGAAACTTTCGCCAGCCTATTCTAATTCTCTACTAATTAAAGCAAAAAAATAAAATAAAATAAAATAAAATAAAACATATAAGCATTATGATTGTGGCTTGAGAGACAAGACTCATTTTGCTGATACTTTATAAAGAGATAATTTTAATATACAGCAATTCAGATGGATATAATCTTTCTACGATTTGCATGTATAACAAATAATAAAAAAATATCCTATGTTATTGAAATTTTATGAAATAAATGAATATTTACTTTACTTGATTTATGATTTTATTCTGCATTTAATCAGTAACAAAACTTATTTTATTTATTCTAAAAATTATAATTCTATCTCGAATTTGTGTATATAAATACATATAATGCACGAAAACATATAAAAATACCATGATATTTAAAAATAATTTTTATAATTGTGTCTCAAATGTTTCACGCAATCTCTGAATAATCCCGTTTCTTTTCCTCTAGCTAATGTTTGATTGACGTGCCAAAGTTTTTGCTGTGGTCGGTGAACTTTAGAAAAATGCCCAAGAAAAAGAAATTACATTTCTTCATTAAGATCACACAATATTAGTACATGTTCTTAAATGGAAGATGGATAACACATTACTTTATCTTATATAAAAATTTAATATTTCTAATTTAGAAAAAAAATAAGTATATATTCAAATTTTTTTTAAATAAATCATAGTTCATTTTATAACTTATTTTATTACGTAAATATAAATATTTTTATATATACACATTTCAGGATTAATTTAAAAAGTCAAATTAGTTAAAATAATAAAGAATATATCTGTATTGTATATTTGATACGCAAAGAGATATATTAAAAAAGATTAATTTATGTATATATATATATATATATATATATATATATATAAACAACTATTCCTTTCCATTACCTTAATAAATAATTTGTTTGATTTTTTTATTAAAAATATATTTTTAAAACTATCTATGTAAAATATTTCATAACATTTTGAACTAATTCATCTGTGTAGGAATGTTAATGTAATGGTATATATCCTGATTTTTATGCGATTTTTACGTGTATTATTTACCCTCTACAATGTGCAGGGTGTACAGTAAATAGCTGACCCATTTTGAATGTTAAAAAAACTGTTTGAGAAAAAAATACGCGGTGTACTCTATTGTTATGAATAATCTTGCAAAAATGCATTTCTTTAAATAGTTTGAATCCCGGCTAACAGATGGCACTGGCGGCCGAAATTCCGACATTATTCTAGTTTTAATACGGATGAGATTTTTCGCTCATTTTGCAGAGTCAAAGCTCAGTCGACATGTTGAATCGACTCTCGACCAAAGTGCAGAAATTTATTGGAGATTTATTGCAGAGTTTATTGGATGGAAAGAGATTTAAATAATGTTTGCTTTAATAATGTCTATTGTACTTACCAAGAAAATCTGATTCAAGTGCGATGAAAGAGCTTGAGAACTGATGAAATTTACAAATTATTTCTATTTTAAAATACAATGACTTTGAGTGTATTTGATTATGTGCTTCCCACAATACGTTTCTCCACACGTTAAACCATCTTCAGATAAATTAAAATCTGACGAAAACGTTTGGCAGGACCTCACTCGATGACGAGCAGGGAAAATCTAACTGTGTGGAACACAGAAGAAAATTCAAGCATAAACATTATACTGTCTGCATTTTTTTTTCTTTTTTGCGCGCGTGAGTTATTTATGTCGTATCATTAACATACGGACCACATATGTTAAATTGAAATAATTAGGGATACTTAGTTATTATTTTTGGATTTAAAGTCATAATTATTGCGATTTTTTAATACTGATTTAAACTTAATATTACTTAATATATATCATAAAAACAGCACAAAAACATATATAGTAATTTCTTAAAAGTACTCGAGGAAACAAATGCCATCAAACTTACAGAACAATTTATCAGTGACAAAAAGTGCAATTGTTTTATTTTTAAAATACCGCTTAAAATAAAAAATAAAATATTTGTCGTTGTATGAATTCTAATATCCATTATATCTTATTCTTTAATGTATGGACCCTTAATCAGTTAATTTTATTTTTTAAATATTTTTTCATTAGTTTAAGATTTAAAGTGGTACCTATCTGATGAAGGAAGTTTTTATAATACAATACTGCCAAATATATTGTAAGAGTTTAAAGCAATTCAGAAAAAAATGAATTTATTATTTAATAATCCCTTTTTTTCAGCCATGAAAAGGGATATGTTTCAAAAGAAAACTGTCATGTGGATTATAATATCTGCATATTTTACTTAATCAATGCCAAGAGCTTAGAGAAATTCTTTATCAAAATGACATCTTCTAGAAAGATTATGGATGGAATAACAGAAAGATTTTATCATATCCCTAAATACTTTAGGCGTCAAATAACACATTTTTAGACAGTAATGAAGACAAGAAATACTTTCTAGTGCTTATAATTTTACAAAAATATTTTTAAAAAGTTAAAATTGTGAAATTCAATGACAGTACTTCAATAGGATACATACAATATGTTTTTAAACTGATTTTTTAATCATTAAATTATATATAGAAAGATTTTTAAACTAACTTGAAAAACAGTGCGTTATATCACGTTAAAATGATTTCAAATAGTATATGAATTTAATCTTATTTTTAGAAATTATAAAATTTTATGATGGATACTATTAAGCAAATAACATTTTAATGTATTATTTCCCCCCAAAACAATGTATTTGAATTTCTAAAATTTATTTATATTATTAATTTTTCTTCATATATATGAATGTAAGGATTTGGAAAAGGGCAAAACGATTTGGAAATGGATCAATGAAATTTTGCGTATATGCTGATGGACCAATGAAAATTTGCGTTTATACCGAGAAACTGCAAGGGGGTACCATATAAGGGTATCCAATTCTGCCTCTAAGTGTATCGCCAAATCTGGCGACCTAAATTACTCGCAAAACCATCGAGGCACCGATTTGACATTATTTCCGGTATTCCGCTCTATTCAGATTTCCTATGCACTCCCATTCCTATGGATCCCATTTTGTTTTCGTTTTTGTTTTATTTGTTTTTTATTTTTGCAGTAATAATTGGTTATAATAAAAACATCAGTCTTTGATAATTTAATAGATAGTATTTCTTTCGACATCTATATAAAATGTCAACCGTTTAGTTACTACTATCTTTGTACATTAATTTCATCAAATATGTTAAATATTTGCTTAATTACCATCTCTAGTAATATATCTACTGATAGGTTGTTTAGCGGAGTTTCGTTCAGATAAAGTTTTGTTAAGAATAGAGCTTAAAATTTAAGATAAGACATGATAAAAAATCATGAAAAAATTAGCAAGTTACTTTTCGGTATAGCGATGAACAAAATTTGGAAATGTATGAAGGTGTCTGAAACTATGGGACAGATTATAATGCTTAATAAAAAATTTAAAAATATGGTTACGTCAAAAATTTATGGAAGGCGAGAAGTTCATTTTTAGCTACACTGGAAAAAAGCTGCAGCAGAAATTTACTGCGGCAGAGATTCTAGATAATGTCCGTAAAAAACGGACTTTATCCTTATATCAACGGACATTGCCATTACATTTACGGATTTTGCCGTAAAATGCAAAAAATTACGGACGTTGACCTTTAATCTGAAAAAAAGGGACATTTCCCGTAAATTTACTGGCGCATTCACGGTAAAGTATTGTAAATTTACATTTTTTTTACAGTGTAGTGAAATCTAAAAATTGGGATTTGGCAACTACATTTGAAGAATACTTTACAAACACTGAAATATGTAGAAAAAACAGCAGACGTAAACTGAGAACTTCAATAAACACTTTGAATAATTGCTGGGTTCACGTAAAATAAACAAATAAATAAATGAATAAAATAAAATGATAATCAGATGATTGAAGATAAAGATCTTTTACCATTCTTTAAAATACTGTGGACTTTAAATTACTGAATACCTCATAGATAATTGAATTGATAAATGCTGCATTTGAGAATAAAAATAAAGATTTTGATTTTAACAGCACATTTTCACAAAATGGTGATTGTATCAATTACTACAGTTATAACCTGAGACCTTCACTTAACAGTTTTTATGCGGTATATGTCTACACTGTAAAAAAAAATGGTCGATCTACTAAAAAAAAATTTGTGATCCTTGTAATTACTAAAAAATTTTTAGTAATCTTACTTAGTTACAAGGAATCTGTAAGAATTACTAGAAAAAAGTAGCAACGAATAGAGTTAATAGTTTTACATTTTTAATAGCTATTACTAAAATTCACTTGGTGTGGCTGAGATAGCCTAGTGGTCATAGCACCGAATTCCAGGCTGAAAGTACCTGGGTTCGATGCTGGACGCCACCAAATATGCAACCGAATGAATGCAATGTAAGTACTTGTTAAATAAAGGGATTATGAAAATTATGTCATATCAGTTATCATGGGTAATGATCTCTGAACTTTCCTTCCCCTTTAGAAACATGTCAAAATAGAGCAGGTAGCAATGTTTGGTGCTGCCATGTATTGCGGTTTTACCGAAAATCTTCCGTTTTAGAAGTCTGTCTTTTTACCCACTGGATGCAGCTGTAAGGAAGCCCCTGCCCTTCGGGCACACGTAATGATTACTAAAAATATTTTTGGAGCTATTGCTAAAATTTGCTTGGTGGCTCATATTAAAAAGTTTTAAGTTACTTATACAAAAAATTCTTTCGTTCAGTTTACAAAAGATATGTTTATTTCAATTGTAATAAAAAAATGTTTGTAATGGTTACTAAAAATTATGTGAAGCACAAATTTACTAAAAAAATTTTAGTAACCTCTTGATTTTTTTTACAGTGTATATTATAAAGACCAAACGTATCTGTGCGTAACGCATACGTCATTTTGCGAATGGCAACACTCTCAAATTTTAAATACGATTTCGGTTTTGCATTTTTTGTTTCTGCATTTTTTTTTTTTTTTTTTCAATTTCTGAACATCGCACATATTTAATTTTTACACCGTCATATTGGGAAAAAATTGCACTTTTAAATGCGATTTGTTTAAAAACTTTATCTTAATTTATTTTTGAAATATTAATTTGTTTGTTGTTTTCAATACCTTTTTTCTAATTGTGGCAAAAGGCGTACTTCATTTTTATTAAAATAAAAGGAAATAATTGATTACTGTACCTTTATGTTGCAATTTTCTAATATTAAGTTGAAAATATTGAAATTTAAACATCGTCTGTTACAAAACCTGGTGAATTTGGATTTTATTTAAAAATTTAATTTGCACATAAAAGAATATCAACAGTTTAATATCTGTTTCAGCTAATAACCATTGAAACTTCAAGTTTTGAATCAAAATGATAAAATTAAAATACCATTTTTTTGTTTTTGAAAAGTTAAATACAAAAATATGCATTAAAATATATAATTGCTATAAAGGACGTTAAATACTAATAAAAACTTTAAAAGATCTTAATAATTTTTACATGTTTTGATTGAAATTACTCAATCATCATCAGAAAAAGAAAATACAAATAAACACAAAGATGGAAAATGACAAAAAACTATTACAAATGAAATTTAAAAATTTTAAAAATAAAAATCACGCGCGTTATTTTTAATTATGTATCACGTTGCTTAATTTTTAAATTATTTAACAATTCAATCCAAATGTTTGGGATTTGAAATGACAAGGAATCATTGCAGACCATTGAGCTTCTGACGTAAATTTCAATACTCTCTCTAATAAAAAGTTGCAAATAAAAATCTGACCTATAAATTAATCGACTTTCATTAAACAAAATATCTATGTTTTCTATTTGATTTAGCCTAGATAATGCGGTTTTACCTCTATTAAATTTTATGTCTGCAAAGTGTTCTTTACATCTTATTTTGAATTTTCTTTGAGTCATGCCAATATAATAATTTTTATAACCACCATCTTTAAGAAATGGAATAATATAAACACCTGATAGGTCAAATTTATCAATGGGGTCAATTCTAGTTGTTAAAATTGATTTTAATTTTGGAGGGGGTCTAGCTATTAAATTTAATAGTAGAGATCTTCAGAGAAACTCATTATAAAAAATAATTACTTTTTATCATTAAAAAAAGATAATGGACGAAAGATGAACATACATTATTATGAAATATGCTAAATTAAATTTTTTGCCTTGTAGCATAACAAAAAGAATTAATGAAATTATGTTTAAATTTGCTAAGAAAAAAATTATCCAATAGTTTCAGAAAAAAGAACATATTTTTAATTCAGTGCATAAGATATTTTTTTTTAAAATAATCATTTTTGAAAAACGTATCTACAAAATTAAAAATCCCTGTCGGCATGACTTATAGGCAGAGGTATATTTCGAAGTCAAGTGCTCATTTTAACAACAAAGGATAAAATATGTTTAGAAATAAGCCCAGCCTAAATTTATTTAGCCGCTTTTGAAGAATTTTTTATTTCATCTTTTCTCTAAGAACTGCTTTTATCATAATCATGAAGCGAAATTCGGCTCAAATGCTCAATTTTACAGCATTTTTAAATATATTCTGACTTTATGAAAAAAAGACCATTACGGCACATTATGTAATTCCTAAATAAGAGAAACGTTCAATCGCATGCGTTAGAGAGCAAAATTGAATTTAAAAATGCGTCATAAAATAAGCAATTTGTTATTTGAATGTATCCTCAATTCTTCGGGAAATTTTGTTTGAATTTCCCACTTTGACAGCTTTTTTTATAAATATATTCCGCCTTTATCAATAAACTGGCCACTACTGCACATTATACAGTTCCTGAATAAGAGAACCTCTCAATCGAAGCAGCTTGAGGGCAAAAATGTATTTAATAATGACTTAAAAATAACCTCTTTAACAGAATTTTTAATATATATATATATATATATATATATATATATATATATATATTTATATTTATACAGGATGTCCACTCTCAACGGTGGCCAATGGCTAATTTCTAAACAATTACTTATAGACATATAGTTCCAATCGCAAAAATGCTTTTAAAAAGGTAAAAAAATTGTATTTCAAGCGATTTAGGTCGAGAAAAAATTTATTAAAAAATTACGAAAATTAAAATTTTTATACGGTTTCCCGGTCTTACTAGTAATATTTAGTAAAAATTTTCCATTACCCTATCAAGCAATACAAAAAAGGTCCCATTTAGCTAACATTAAAATTGACCGAGTTATGAAACTTTAAATTTCATGACTTAAACCACTTTTCTGTAGCTGAAAACGAATGAGTTGGGCTAAGTTTTCAGGGAACGTATACTAAGTGCTTAAATT
Organism: Maratus speculifer; assembly: GCA_964019185.1. Taxonomy (NCBI): domain Eukaryota; kingdom Metazoa; phylum Arthropoda; class Arachnida; order Araneae; family Salticidae; genus Maratus; species Maratus speculifer. The sequence continues at coordinate 41,903,604 of OZ025297.1, read as the reverse complement.
ATTATAAAGGGCGTTCATTTCTAACGCTGTCCAATAGCCAATTCCTAAACTATTTATAACAGACATATAGTTCCAATTACAAAATTGTTTTAAATGAGATAAAGAAATATTTTTAAAGCAATTTAGCTGAAGGTAAAACCACCGTATAAGTTTTGCGGTAGTGTTGATTTCTATTGATTAACTTCTTGATTGGTTAAAGTAGTTGAAGACGCGAGTTTTAAAATTTTCTTTATCGAGAAAATCAAGTTTTGGGAAATTTTTATTTCTAAAAGGTGTGTTATTTTGATGAAATTTTATTTTGCTTAAAATGTTCATATGTATGTTTCCCTAGTTCAAAATTTCTATTCAAATTTTGACTCACTTCCAAATAACCGATCGAGGTTCAATTTGCACACTTATTTATATCCAATGACAATGTAATATTAATACATTTTATGTACGTACCATTTATTTATTTTATAGGACTACATCAAATTCTGTTAGGTTAAGTAATCTAATAGAATTTTAAATATATGTCATAATTTTTTTCTTGTTAAATCATGAAAATAATCGATTTAAAACTTTCGCGACGGGTGGCTCTTACAAAATTTTTAATCTTATGCCACCTTTTTTAAAAACAGAAATTTGTGCTTTGTAGAATCTAGAAAAGGTTCTGATTAAATACGGCAAATTTTACTGTGAAACTTTATTGGTGAGGCTAAACAAGGATTCTGGGTGCTTCATGTGATATGTATACCGTTCGTCGCTCCGGTTGTAGCCCAAGAGTTTAATTATTGTTTGAAACTACCTAAAATAGACTAAACTAAAATTGAAGTTTCTGATGATGATGATGATGATATCACAATATTCTGAACCATAATCGCGCGAAGTTATTTTTAACTGGTGAGATGTTGCAATCTTAAACTTTCTTCTATCACATACATATTAGTACTTCCTGATAAATATAGCATGTCCTGACCACCCGTTGAGGAAAAAAGTTCTAGGAAATTTGTAATTGGTGCGTTGTTATGCGCAAATTAACAACAAAAGCAACAAGGACTACTCTTTAAAGTAGAGGCCATCATAGTTCCTCAACTTTCTGTGAAAATCCTGCCCGATTCAGGAGTTGTTCGAAGTACAGGTGGCTCCTTGGATTTCAAAAGCTATTGGCTTCATTATTTGCTTCTTCATCTTCATTCTTTCAAAATCGTGAAATGCCGGATCAATGCACGCAAATCATATTGTTCAATAAGCATTTTTCAGCCGAAAATCTTGAACCGCTATAGATATACCAATGGTAATCCTGTATATGTTAATAATTCTTGTACAGTTAGATCAAAATTTTTCCAGAGCTAGTATCTTTTTTAATCAATTATTTGAAACTAGTATGGGATCTACATCAAAAATTAATCAGCAACAATTTATCACAAATAATACAGACTAAAACTAATATAATCCAAACATGGTTCAACATAAAAAAGTTAGATTTATTTGTTTGTTGCTTTTTTACAATTCCATATATTATTAATCGAAATGGTGCATTATTTATAATATATGTTATTGAATTTGGAGTACACAAAGTTTTTCCAAATTCAATTCGTTTATAAATTTATCCAATATTTCCATTTTGGAATCAATAAGAGCAGAAATATTCTTAATACATATTTCAAACACTTTGTTATTTCCGTTAATACCGTGTTTCATACGAAATAGACTCCCAAGTGAGGTAGGATTTAATTTTTTGGATGAAAAGTCATATTCTTGCACTAATTAAAGACAAAGTTTGTGCAATTCCATTTTAATTTATGGTTATTTTTCTGTAAATGTACAGATCGTCTATACTTTTGCAACAATTTTAATTTTGTTTTTTGTCAGTAAATATTATATAAAGTGAATAATATATAATTTATTGTTTGTGAATGAAGGATAAGACACAAGTAATCTATGACAGACAAGTTACAAAAATTCGTTTCATACTTCTCAGTCCAGAAGCGTAATCAATCATTGTCTAAACTTTTGCTCAGCACTGTAGCTATGTGAAAATACAGGTATATGCAGTCTTTTACACACGAGGTAAGCGACGGCTTAACTTCATTCCACGATGCATGCATGCATGATGCGATATGCGCAGCGAACGTTTTGAACGTTAGCATCTGGAAAATTATTCAAATAATGCTCTTGATGGGAGCAATACAGTGTTTTTTTCCTTGCACCATCCATGACATCGCACTTTGTTGCTCGTATTTTTCTCGTAAACTATGTATCGTGCAGGTAATTTAAGCATTTTTTATGTACTCCGATGAAAAATCTGGCCGTACTGAATTTGTGCTGTTTTGGGGGGACATCCTGCATACATATATGTATGTTTACATTTAAATTTCAATAACGTGTAATAAATTTTCAAGCAATTATCACATGTGAATTTAAATTAGTAAAAACTAATATGATATTAATCACTTGGCAAACCAAGGAAAATTCTTTAAAAATAAGTTAACAAAAAGAGAAATCTAAAGACGATTTTCCAAAAGAAGTATTTATTGATTATGTAACTGCGTTATCAAGTACAATACTTTCAAACAACTAAGGAAACTCACATTTCTATTAAAAAGTAAAAATGTTTCTTAAACAAACAAACAAACAAAAAAAAAGGTTTTTTATTTTACGTGTAACAATGCAGCTAAATTATAGTATATTCTCTGAAAGGATTTTTCTGTTCATAGGAATCAAAATCTTACAAGATTTTCTTTAAATAAAGTATCTACCATATTGTTTTAAAAAACAAAGTTAGCTCTGCTGTAACACGTGTATACTTTTTTTTTCTTAGTATCATGATTATTCGAAATATTTAATTTCGAATATTTAATTTTTGTGTTTAAAGATAGATTTTCGCATGATGTGTTATTGATTTCGATACTAGTATCAAACTGTTTTATATTTAAGTAATAATGTTTTTGAGTGTCTTAAATATAAGGAATTTAGAAAATGCATTATTGAAAACATATAAGCGCAAATTTCTATTATTTAGGCTGAAAGAAGACGTGAACTAAATACAGCTATATTTCGGTGTCTACTTATAGTAAAATAGAGGTTTGTTAACCTCCTGCTCAACTGTACAGTTATGATACCTCAAAAGTTGTAAGTACTTAATTTAAAATTGAATATTAATTCAGATTGTGTATAACTACATTTAAACATATATAAATATGAAACTCTAAGTATTTAGCCAGAAAAAAAGTGAATCAACTACAGGCATGGTTTTGTGGTTTGATATAGTAAAATAATGCTTTCATAACCTTTCGTTAAAGCGTACAGTTATGATTAGTAGATTAAAAGGTATAAGTATTTAATTAAAAATTAAAATAAGAATATCTGTATTACTACAATTAAGGATGTATAAATGTGAAATTCCAAGTATTCAGATAGAAAGAAAATGTGAATTAATGACAGATATGTTTCTTTTTCTAGCTTTTTAAAATGACGATTTTGTGACTTTTTGTTAAATTAAAATTTGTTTTTTGCACAATTATGATTTTTCACCCAAAAGATATATAAAATAATTAACTCACAGTTTAATTTAGGAATAGAATATGAACGATTTGTTAACAGTAAAATTGTAGAGTTATGATTCGTAACCCAAACTGTGTAAAAAATAATTAATTTAAAGTTGAATTCATGTAATGCATCATTAATGATAAGCATATATGAAAATGGAAAATTCTAAGTATTTATGCTGGAAGAAGACGTGACTGAAGTACAGGATTGTCTATGTCTCTAAGTATTGTAAAATAACGATTGGTGACATCCTGTGAAATTGCACAGTTTCGATTCGTCATACATAAGGTGTGAGAAATAATTAATTAAAAGTCCAATTAAAATAGTGTATTAGTAGTGGTAAGAATACATAAATACGAAATTCCAAGTACGAATGAAAGGGTGGGTAATAACGCCAAGTCATAATATTAGAAGTATTTTTAAAGAAATACGGTACATGACATTACGTGTTGTTCCATTAATTATATCTACCATAAACAACATGAACTAATCACCTGACTTCAATGGAAACTGATTATAAAATACAGTTAAGAAAACAGGAATTTAAACACGGAATTCCAAAGAAATGTATTTATTGATTATATAACTGCGTTAAAAAATACAACATTTTTAAACAACCAAGAAATCTGAACTTTCTGTCAAGAAGTAAATCTGTTGTTTCGTATGCAGCTACATTCAAGTGTATTCTGTGAAAGGATTTTTCTGTTCAAAATAATAATAAGAGAAAAAAATTTCCAGCTCACAAGAGTTTCTTTAGATAAAGTACCTAAATCGATATTGTTTTGAAAAATAAAGTTCACTCTGGTGTAACACAAGTCTAAAAAATTTTAACTTGGTGTTTTGATAGTTTAAAGAGAAAAAAAAATTATGTCTAAAAATAGATTTTCGCATAATGTGCTATTGATTTCTGTACAAGTATCAAATTTTATTATACATACTTAGTGTTTTTTAAGTGTATTAAAGTTCAAGAATTCTGGAAATATGTTATTAAACAGACATAAAATGGAATTCTAAATATTAAGGCTGAAAGAAATGTGAATCATGTACATGCATTTTTATGTATCGAGATATAGTAAAATACTGGCTTGCTAACGTTGTTTAAACTGTATAGTTGTTTTATTGATCAGAAATATCATAGAGAATTGAAATATTCGTTTACCCTGTCATAATTATCAGTTATTAACTTGATGTAGAATATGGAATGTTTTTTATATTAATTCTTTACAAAATAGAATAAATTAAAGAATATAAACAGAAATACTTGAGCTCCTTCTTAACTAAGCAAAATTTCTATTATACATTCATGTACGGACGGTTTAGTTCGTGTGGTTAATATTAATAATGCTGCTCCCTTTTTACTTATTATCATCTATATTTTCTATGTTTATCATTTAGAGAATTTTTTTTCTTCTTATATCAAGTTTACTTATCTTTTAAATCAAAAATGAATTATCTGCCTTGTGTTTATTTGAATTTTTATTTATTTCGTCTTTTAGTTAGCAGATATTGCAACTGCTAAATCTCTTAAAAAATTGACACCATGTTACTTATTTTCATTTATTTTTGATAATTTTCAGGTCTTAATTAACAATCTTAATTCTGTATTGTCATTATTTAATATTTTTATCTAGAAGCTTCAGAAGATATGTTTTTCATCATATATCTTAGGCTTTTATTTAAGTAAGGTAAAAATATTTTCCCGAACTCTCAGAAATTTCATTTCTTATAATATTTTGTGTCTTTGTACTGTATATAAATTAATCGAAACGATAATTTTTATTTTTCATCTTTGTATTTATTTACTCTGTGTGTGTGTTGCGACTGTAAAGAGTTAAACTGTGAATATGTAAAATAAATGATAAATAAGCAAGATATTACTTGTTATTTATAACATTTTCGGTACTACTCTGTTATTCCGTCGACCAAAATACTATCGCAAATTATAAGATTAAATGCCAAAAATGGATGATCGTTAAAGTCGATTCAATGACATTAAATACGATACACGTGCTTAAAAAATTATTAAGTGATTTTTATTTCGACTTTTTATTTGTATTTTTATTAATATTTGACTAATTATTTGCTTTTTTATTATTTAAAATAAAAATTACGGCAATATGTATAATTTGGCTATTAGTTTCGCGATATGTATAATTTGGCAAAATCGGTCGACGGGATAACAGAGTAGTACCACATTTTCTTTGTAATTTTATGTACTTTAACGTAATGAAAGAGTATATATTAAACAAAATTATTGTTAGACATTTTAATTTCTTTGGGTAGAAAAATGATTTGAACTATATAAACGTATAACATTAAAATTTCAGGTACTTGCAACATAATTTCATGGAGTAAACATATATTAATTAAAGTTAGTAAAAACTGATAAGTGGTTAATTATTTGTCATTTCGAGGAACATTTCTTAAAAAATACTGTTATGAAAAACTGAAATCTTAACACGAAATTTTAAAGAAATGCCTTTGATTATTATATAGATGAGTTATCAAATACAGCACTTTCAAATAACCTAGAAAACTAACCTTTCTGTCAAGAAGTATAAAAGTTGTTTCGTAAACAAAAAAAAGTGTTTCTCACTTTACGTACAGCCAGTGATGTGGGGAGGGTAAATACCCAGTGGGTAGGTAAATATTTTTTGGGTATTTACCTGGGTATTTACCCAAGCCTCGGGTAAATACCCAAAAACTGGGTATTTTCATATTTCAGCTTGAAAAAGCATATTTAAAGTAAAATTTATTTTTATTTGAAACTTAAATATTTATGAAGTCCAAAATCATAGAATGAGATATTCAAATTATGAAAGTTGTATGGCTTCAGCCACAATTAAAGAGAAATCGAAACTTACATCGCAAAATTGCTTAATTTTACTGCTAGTGTGCTTCAGCTGCAAAGTAAGTGAATTGAATTTGTAGGAAATTTTCAAAGTAAATAATGTGAAGCTCTATTACATTTTTAAAAAGAAAATATAAGACTACTTATCTGCACAGTTTATTGCAGAGCATTATACAGATTACATGTCACATCTATTTATTAAGAAAATAATAATAATAATCCATACTTAAGAAAAATTTAGATTGCTAATAATTAAAAAAAAGATAAATTACACAATCAAGCATTTAAATAAATAATTTAACAAACAATTTATTGATTTATGTTTATTAAACAATTTTTATTATTTTACAGTCTATAAATATTCACAATTGTCAGCTGAACTACAAAATTTTGGTTTTAGAAATTTAATTATCTTTTCCTAATATTGCAGACATGTACAGGGTGATTCAGCTCGTCGGTGACAAACTTTAAGGATCGATAGAGCACACCTAGACGAACATTTTTGAATAGGGAATGTAGGGTCCCTGACGCGATGGTAAGGCGCTAGGCGCTTTCGAAAATTTGGGTGCCGAAATTCGAAAAGTCATAAAAACTAGGGAAATGGTTAGATTTTCTTGCTTGTTGCGTCGAAATGATTCTGTTTGTTTAGACTTTCTTCAGTACCAATTTGATAAGCGTATCTCTTAAAACATGGATAGGGGGCGCTGCAGACTTTGGAGAGCTAGACAACAACTTTAAGCCCGTTATTTTGATAATTTAACACATGCTCGCCAAAGTTTATACTCTAACTTAAAGTTTGAACCCAAAAGTAGAGCCCTGCAAAAAGCGTAAGAGCCGGAATAAAATGTCAAAGTACAGGGTGGTCGAAACTCGAAGGCTCCTAAGAGATAAACAGATTTCTTGACTTATGGCATGCATTTTCATGATTCTGTTTGCTGGGGCTCTCTGAAACTCAGTTGAACGGTACAAAAAGAAACATCGATAGGGGGCGCTTTGGGCAAAAAACATAATTCGTTGACATTTCGGACGCTAACTGGAAACGGGGCGCTACGATCAGTTAGTAATAATGAAAACACATTTTCTACCTCTGCTCAACAATTCTGAATAAATTTAGACCAAAAACATCAATGATACTGGAAATTTATTTACAAAAAATAACACTACAGAAGATGCTCGAAATTTCGACTTTGGGCCATGATGCAGGCTTCGCACCTCCGTCGCATTGAGGAGTGTGTGTTTCCAACAATGCCAGGAGTATCTCTGATCTGCCCTGCAGCTGCCACAATGCGCGCCACAAGTTCTTCAGCACTGCTGACAGGTGTATGGTATACCTCGGCCTTCAGGTAACCCCAAAGGAAGAAATCCAAGCAGGTGAGGTCTGGTGATCGGGCAGGCCAGTGAACTGGACCCCCACGCCCGATCCACCGCTGGCCATACCTTGCGTTTAGATGGAGACGCACGTCGTTCGTGTAATGGGCCGGAGCTCCATCGTGCTGGAACCACATCTGGCGACGCGAACCTTCGGGTACGTGCGCCTCCTCCAGAAGCTGCGGCAGCACTTGATCCAGGAAAATCAGGTAATTTCCACCTGTCAGCCGTTCAGGTAACAAATAAGGGCCAATGAGGCAATCCCCCAGAATGCCGGCCCACACATTTACTGAGAAACGCTCCTGGGCTGCTCGGCTTCTGGTTTCATGTGGATTTTCATCACACCACACATGACTGTTGTGGGCGTTCCACATTCCCTCCCGGCTGAAGGGGAACTCGTCCGTAAACAAAATGCTGTTTACAAAACGGGGATCCCTGGATCTCATCGCCAAGTACCATCTTGAGAATTCCACTCGAGGGCCAAAATCCTGCTCTCTGAGCAACTGCACCCGCTGGATGTGGTAGGGGTGCAGATTCCGGGAACGTAAGATGCGCCACGCAGTTGCTTGCGAAATGCCAACATGTCTGGCGATATCTCTCGTGCTAAGACCTGGGTTGTCTTCAACCAGGTTAAGCACAGCCTCTTCGTTGTCGGGGGTGCTCACTGATCGCTCCCGTTCAGGCCTGCCTCCGTCGAAAGATCCCGTTGTGGACAACCTCTGGTGTACTCGAGCGAAGAAGGCATGGCAGGGGATTTGCCTGTTGGGGTAACGCTCGGCGTACAACCGCTGAGCGGCTCGTCCATTACAACCAGCAGCGCCATACGCCAAATGCATGTCAGCCAATTCAGAGTTTGTGTACCGTTCCATCCTACTACCGATCTGCAGACAAGTAACCCGAAGCTTAAGTAGGTACCGCACGTTCAAAAGACGTGTCTGCGCATACAACTACGTCATCTCGCGTTGTCGTCTACGCATTACGTATCTTTTGCATATCGATATGGTACGATATCTTTTGCATAAATCAGCAAAAAGCACCTTATGTAAATTTTATTGCGCGCATTGTGCATGATTGAAACCAGCTATGTTTGTTAAAAAAAACAAACAAACTGCAGTTTTAATAGCTTCTTATAAGTAAATTACTCTCTTGTTTTGTTTCTAACTGATCGTAGCGCCCCGTTTCCAGTTAGCGTCCGAAATGTCAACGAATTATGTTTTTTGCCCAAAGCGCCCCCTATCGATGTTTCTTTTTGTACCGTTCAACTGAGTTTCAGAGAGCCCCAGCAAACAGAATCATGAAAATGCATGCCATAAGTCAAGAAATCTGTTTGTTTATCTCTTAGGAGCCTTCGAGTTTCGACCACCCTGTACTTTGACATTTTATTCCGGCTCTTACGCTTTTTGCAGGGCTCTACTTTTGGGTTCAAACTTTAAGTTAGAGTATAAACTTTGGCGAGCATGTGTTAAATTATCAAAATAACGGGCTTAAAGTTGTTGTCTAGCTCTCCAAAGTCTGCAGCGCCCCCTATCCATGTTTTAAGAGATACGCTTATCAAATTGGTACTGAAGAAAGTCTAAACAAACAGAATCATTTCGACGCAACAAGCAAGAAAATCTAACCATTTCCCTAGTTTTTATGACGTTTCGAATTTCGGCACCCAAATTTTCGAAAGCGCCTAGCGCCTTACCATCGCGTCAGGGACCCTACATTCCCTGTTCAAAAATGTTCGTCTAGGTGTGCTCTATCGATCCTTAAAGTTTGTCACCGACGAGCTGAATCACCCTGTATAAAGATTAAATAGGAATTTACTGTAGTTTAAAGGAATTGCAATTTCAAAGTATTCACTTTCTAAATAAATATTTCCATTTCCAATTTTATGAGTTGTGATTATTTCTTGCTGAATTAAAAAGCTGCCCAAAAATTTAAAATATTTTGCCTCAATACAAAACACTATTCAAATATTATGTGTTTGATCATCAACATAATTATAAACCTCTATGAATCATCTTTTAAGTTTTAAAATATCATTCCCATTTTCTAAAAATTTAGTAATACACACTCTTTTCTTGCTTTGTTTATAATCTGCCATTCCTTTAAATTTCAATTAGAAATTTCCACCAGAAGCAATAGATGGCGCCCAATCATTGCATAAGTATGAACCAAAACTAAACTAGATTTTACAAAGTAAAACTATGCTAGATTTTACAAACCAAAACCATGCTAGTTTTGGTTTGGATTTTGATTCTATAAACTGTTCTTCACTTGCTTTTAGATGTCTATGGCGTGCGTTTGAAAGAGTTAGAAGTAAAAATGGGAGGAAAAAAAGGACTTGCATGGAATTTTTTTAATGTGAAAGGAAAAAGTGTGCAGTGCAAATATTGTAATAAGGATTACAATCATGCTAATGTAAACAAAATGGAAAATCATATTAAGAAATGTTTCAAATGTCCTGCAGGTTTGAAAAAGGTTTTTGACAGTGATTCTAAATGCAAAAAATATCATAAGGAATCTATTTCTACTATGCCTTCAACTTCAAATGTAGAAGAAAATATAACAATTAGTGATACAAATGAACTTAATACTGGTCAAATGTCCAGTACATCTTCTAACACTTCATCGATACCGATAACAAGTGTACCTTCACTTCTAAAAAATGCTGGAGATGGAACATCTAGTTTTTTGACAAATAAAAAAATTTCGAAGTCACAGATATCTATGACAGCATTTTTGGATCAGATGGATGAAATAACAAATGTAAGTACATTTACATATTAATAAACAAAAATAAATACAATTTTGTTCTTTTAAAAGTAAATACTTAAATTAGAACTGATATTAATTGAAATAAATTATTTGAAGCTTTTCTCTAGTATATGTCTCTGATTTTTAATATTACATAATAAATAAATTAATAAATTGTTTATTTTAAAATTTAAAAGATTCATTGAAATAAGCCTTTGCATTTTAATATATTTTTTCTTTTAATAAAAAAAAATCGTTTAATTTGTTTTGAAGTGTAGATAAAAAAAACACTGTTAAACACTGATGTGAAAAATATATAATTTAAAAGCAAGAATTCACTTTGTGATTGAAATAATACAGAGCTATAAGCAGTGGCATGGAATGAGTGTATGTGTTCAGAGGGGGGGGAGGGCAGTTGGGGAAAATCTTCATATCCCCAAGGAACCCATTCCCTTGCCATTATACAATTTTATCAGACAAATATTTTTTGGCAGTTTCAATGTAATCCTATTTTTATATAGAATAGCAAAGCAAAAATAGATTGCTTAAAGCCACAAGTTTATAAATTTATTTGTAATGAAAACAGTCTGCTTTCAAGATTCATAGTTTCTATAGGCTTTCAAAAACATTCCATATAAAAAATAACGTTACAGGATATATGCATTTATTATTTAAAGAAAATTTTGGATAAAAGTCAAATACTACATTTTAATTAAATGTAAATTTGACTTAAAAAGGAAATTAATTGAAAATATTGTTTATTCTAAAAGATAGTTATAGACACATAAATTTCTGATAAATTAATTTAACTTACAAATAATAAGTATAATAAATATTGTTAATACCTTCTAAAATCCCCTTCCCTTATGTAAATCCATATAAGGGTCTCCCCCACTTTTTAACTTTATCCTTAGCTGCCGAAGTTTTTAAAGTATAAATCGGTTGGTTTGCAGTATTGCAATTCAAAACAATTAAATAATGTAATTAAATATCATATACCTGACAAAATATCATATGCTGAATCCTATATCTTTAATCCGGAATCATTTGAACCACGGCAATAGCGAATTAGAGAAAATTTGAAACTAGAATGCATTTAGGTAAATGATAATAACATCAGGCATTATTATGATAATACAAAACACTAAGGCAATTTATAAATAAATAATACTAAGGAGTTCCACTTAAAAATATCTCAAAATTCAAAAATATGTATATTTTGTATGGTGTCGCCATCTGTTGTTAGTTGTGGGAAACAATAAGATTTTTTTCTTTTTAACTTGTAATTTTATATTATTGAATAATAAATAACACAAATCACAAAACTGATAAATATAAATTTAAAAAATAAAACAATATAAAACATTTAAATAATTAAAATAGGACTTGCCATTAATAAATAAAAAAAAAGTTATTATTACTTTATTATACTGAACAATGGTTAAACACGCAAGGCGGAAGGAATTAGGAGAAACTAAGTAATTAATACTTAAAAATATCAATTTCAAGCATAAATTCAAAATTTTGAAAAAGGAAAATATATATAGCTGCATAAAATAGTGTTTTCTGAAATGTATTCTTGTATGCTAGTGGTGGCATCTATTATCATTTCATGAAAGAAAAGAAAAAATAAAATAATAATAAAAGGTTTTGGAATATCTGAATTGCAAGATTACAGATGCTATAGAAGTCTGGATTAAAAATGTAAAAATTCTATGCCTTGTATATTTTTATTTTGGAAAAATAAAACTACAAATGCTTCTTTTTTGTTTTAGGAAACACTCAATCAACATTTGGCTAAGGCCATTTTCAACAATGGAAGTCCATTGTCATTGGTTGAACATCCTTTGTGGATTGAATTTTTTAAGAAAGTTCGACCTTCTTACAATTTACTTTCACGTTTTCGTCTTGCCTCAACTTACTTAGATTCTCAATATTCTGAAATGCAATGTGAAGTTAAGAGACAACTAAGTGAATCAATACACCTCCATTTGCAATGTGATTGTTGGAGTAACATAAGAAATGAGTCAATAATAAATTTTGTGATTTCAAAACCACAACCTCTATTTGTTGATTTTATCATGTCAAAGGAAAACAAGCATGATGCTTGTTATTTGGCTGAGCAAATTGAAAAAGTTATGAAAGATCATGTTCATGATCCTGAAAAAATTTTTGTGATTATAGGTGACAATGCTAAAAATATGATAGCAGCGTTTAGATTAGTAAAAGAAAAATATCCGCATGTTGTTCCATTAGGTTGCCTTGCCCATCTGTTACACTTATTGTGTTCTGATATTTCAGGATGCAAGTCAGTTAAACAATTTCTTACAAATGTAATTGATATAGTGAAAACTATCAAACGTAGCAACCGTTTAAGTGCATTGTTTAACCGGATTCAAGATCAAGAAAGCAAGAAAAATATTTCCTTGAAATTGCCAGGTAAAACTAGGTGGGGAAGCTACTTACACAGTCTTAAAAGCTTAAAAGATAACAAGTTTACGCTGCAAACTATGGCAGTTTGTGAAGAAGCTCAATTGTCTTCTCAGTTAAAAAAAAAAAAACTTTTAGATGATACTTTTTGGATTCGTATTGAAAATATGATTGATATCTTTACTCCGATTGTAGAACTTATAGAATCTTTTGAATCAAATGAACCTCAGATTCATTTGGTGTATAACAAAATAAACAACTTAGAAAAAGTGTTGCTAGAATTACTTCCTGTATATTTATTGGAAAAAAATGAAGAAAAGCATATTATGGAGCAATTTAGAAAAAGAAAAGAATGTGGTGTTGGTCCTCTCCATCTTGCAGCAGACATTTTAAATCCTATAATGCAAGGAAGTACCTTAGAACCTTCAGATTTGCTTGATGGTTTAACATTCATTTATGATGTTGGCCATCACATGAAATTAAAGAGCACACAACTTAAAATGGATCATGTTCATTACAGAGAAAAAGAAGGTCTCTGGGAAAGAAAAATCTTGTGGGAAGGGCTAGAGAATATGCCTCCTCTACTATGGTGGAAAAGCTTACGGGGCACTAATATATTAGCTGAAGTTGCTTTGCGCATATTAAGTGCACCTATTACGTCTGCCGCGACGGAAAGAACCTTTAGCACCTTTAGCTGGATTCACAGTAAAAAAAGAAACCGCTTGACATCAGAAAGAGCAGCTAAGCTAACCTACCTATCGTATAATTGGAAGCTGCTACACAATGAAGTAAATAAACAGAATACACCCAAAATAAAGAAACAGGAAACAAATGAAAATGTTTCAGAAACAATAAATCGTATAGAAGAATTACTTTCAAGTGACGACAGCTTAGAAATTGAGGACTTTGAAAATTCAGATTCCGAAGTTGTTGTGTCTGAAGTCTGACTGATTTTAAACTGAGAGAAACATTGTGTCGATATGATAAAATTATGTTTTTCATTTTCTATTTTATTATCTATATCTATAGTTTTCCATATTATTTATATATAAATGTTAAATTGTGTTTAATATTAGGCTGCTTTCTCAATCCAAAATTACTGAGTTTTATTTCCTTAAAGTCAAGCTATTGCTGATGCTAAATGGTTCTCTTCAACATACGAATATTGAATTAAGAAAATTATATTTTTCACTTTTATATTATATCTTTGCATAATTTGTATATTTTTTATTTATATTTTTCACTTTTATATTTAATATGTGCTTAATTTGTGTATTATATATTTGTATATTATTTTTATATCAATATTATCCCTTAAATTTATTGAAAAAAGAATTCTCTATAAACACATTAACTTTTTTATATGCTTTATTTTTAAAAATTACATTTAAATTCAATACTTAAGTGTAAAAAGTTGATTTTTTTTAATTAAAGGATTGTAAGAAGTCTAAAGTTCTATAATTTTCTTTCTTTTATACTCTTTTATCATAACTAAAAGTAAAATTAACGTAATTTCCCAAATATATATAATTGAAAATAAATACCCAGGTAAATACCCAAATTGGGTATTTACCCTGGGTATTTACCCTTAAAAATAAATACCCGGGTATTTTACATCACTGCGTACAGCAAAGCAACAACATTCCAGTATATTCTCTGAAAGGATTTTTCTGTTCAGAGGAATAAGAAGAGAAAAAAATAATTCCATCTTACAGGAATTCCTTTAGATAAAGTATCTAAGATGTTGTTTCGAAAAATAAAGTTCGTTCTCCTGTAAAACAAATATAACAAATTTTAACTTAGTGTTTTGATTGTTTGTAGAGAAATATTTTTTACAGTTAAAAATAGATTTTCGCGCGATGTGTTATTCATTTTTGTTCTACTATCTAATTATATTATATTTAAGTAACATAGATTTTTATTTCTTAAATACTACATCTGACAATAAAGTTCGGGGAAAAATTCAGAACGACCGATCTGCAACACTGGGGAAACAAAACGCTGCACCTGCATAGAGGCAAGTGTTGACCATCTCTCCCCTCCCCACCGTTGCTCAGTTGAGCGACGTTTATGTTCTGTGTAAGATGCGCATTACTAAGTCCTTGTTCAGTGTGCTTGTTCTTAACTAACAACTGGAAAATGAATGAACAAAAGATGAGTTTAAAGTTTTGTTTTAAGCTTTGCAAGACACCGAAAGAAATTCATGAGGGGTGGTGGAAATTGTAACTCCACCATACTCACCAGATCTCAATCCTCCACACTTCTTCCTATTTTCACCACTCAAACTCTCTTTGAAAGATATTTGACCATATTGCTGAAATCGAACGAAATGTGACGAAGCTTTTGAACTCCACTTCAAAAGAAGATTTCTTGCGAATTTCCCAGGACAAGTACAACATATCTCAGCGATGCATAGTCATTGGAGGTGACTATTTCGAAAGATGGTACTGTAACGTTCGTTAATATTTCATCTACATTAAGGTTACAGGACTATTCACCAATCTTTATTGTCAGAGGTAGTATAATGAATTTAGACAATGTATTATTGAACATTTTAAGAATAGGGGGTAGAAGAAGACGTGAATCATGTACATGCATGTTTCTTTGTCTAGATGTAGTAAAATAATGGTATGTTAATCTTCCATTAAACCGTACAGTTATAATTAGTTGGTCAAAAAAGTGTAAGTATTTAATTCAAAATTGAACTCAGAATTTGTATTACTACAGTTCATCTTTTATAAATATGTGATTCTAAGTATTTAGGCTGAAAGAAGAATTGAAGTAAGTTAAGATATGTTTCGTTGTCTAGGTATATAAAATGACGATTTGGTGACATTCTGTAAAATTGTAATTAAGGATTGTTCGCGAATCAGGTGTAAGATGTAATTAATTAAAAGTCGAATTCAGGTATAGTAAAACAACGATTTGGTAACCATCTGCAAAATTGTACAATTATGATTCGTAGACCAGAATGTGAAAGAAATAATAATTTCAATGTTAAATTTAGGAAAAGTAAAAAACAATGAATTCGAAATCTTCTGTTAAAATGTGCAATTGTGTTTTTTAACCCAAAACGTGTAAGAAATAATTAATTGAAAATTGAATTTGGGCACTGATTATTAACGATTATCACAGATAAATGTGAAATTCAAATTATTCTGGCTAAACGAAGGTATGAATAAAGTGTGTACATGTTTATGTGTCTAGATAACGTAAAGTAATGGTTTGGTAACCTTCTATTGAATTGTGAGTGCCAACGAAGACGGCACGTAAACCGGTCTCTCGTCCCAAAGGGGTTAGTGTGAAATAGTATTGTTTTATCGTATGAAATTTGTTTAAATAGTAATTTGAATTTAGCAATTTGCAATTTTCATAAGACTGAATGTTAGTAAACTTGTCAATGGGGCACGGTATATTATGGATCTCCTTGGAAACCATGGCAACACGCCAGTGTTGATTTGTTCACTTTCACAACTTTGTTTTATCGTTTGACAACAGTCTACTCTCGTTTGCTTTGTTGATAACAGAACTTCTTAAATTAAATCTCTTTTAGTTAGCTATTTCTTTATCTAAAATTATTATGGCATTATTATTGTTAGTATTAAGGTTTTTCACTTTATATATGTCATACATTCAATCATACATATTATGGTATTAATTTGAGCGGTATTTGTCGACAATTTAATTACAAAATTTATAATAACTGACTACGGTGCCAGTCCTAATTCAAGATTGTATATATGTATATAAAGAAACTGTTTTTTATTAGAGACTCTTCGTATCATTTGACTATTTTTGCATTTATATTTGAATTAGTTAAACATTACAGTCTATATATAAAACAACTTCTACAATTCTGAAGCTAAAGTAATGATGCAAAATAGCCATTCATAGACTTTAAACATATAAAATGATATCGTGAGAGAAATGAAAAAACTGTAAATTTAATAATTTAAAGACGAGTAATTTTGTTTTACAAATACAGTGCATTTAAAAACTACAAGGACAGCGAAAACTAATATTTTTTTTTTATAAATTTAAAAACAAATGATTTTTCTCTTATAATATGTATCATAAGCTGAAGAACTAGTATAAAAGTAAACAAATTTCCTCTGTGAATATTTCACTATGAAAAAAAAGTAATTGTACAAAAAATACTAGTTTTGCCTGTCTAAAAACTTTGAGGACACCAATTTTATCTATTTTTACAATAGAAATATTTAATTTTATACCAACATGGATAGGTATAAAAACATTTAAAATACATTTATAAACAATATATCAACAATATAAATAATCAAGATCTATACACATAAAAAAACATTCAAACCTTGCAATAATATAGAAAATCATTTGCTAATATACATTATTTACTCCAATAAGCAATATAAATTAGTACGTGAAACATTTCAATTACGTTTTACCCAAGCTAAATTTATTGCAAGTATTTGAAAATAGATAGTAAAAAAGTTAAGCTAAAATTATTAAGTTAAAATGTTAATTATTAAGTTAAATTATTAAGTTAAAAAGTTAAGTTAAAATATTTTATCTATATTGCCTTTCATTGAAACATACACTAAATGTCTTTCTATTTAATTTTTATAATTTTTTATAATTTTTTATCATTTTTTAAAATTAAATGATATTTTAAATTCCCTTCTATTTATTTCTTACTAATGCGATAAAACTGTATTTCGCAACTATTTTTACTGCCACTTTCTTAATAAAATTTTTCGAGACTTAGAAAAAAATAAGAAAATCATTTGCATTATTTTGATTTATTCTATACAAATAAATATCTCTTTAACTTCCGTTTCATTTACAAGAATCTGTTAACATGTTATTCCTTACGCTACAATGAATAAGAAGCCTTTCGTTAAGACATGCAGAAAATAATTCGAAGTATATTATATTCGGGAGATAAACATATTACTTGGAGGATAAAGTAACGCTTGTAGCTTCCCTCCCCAAAAAAATAAATATATTTTTTTTTCTATCTATAATATATAAATGCCAATAAAAATAAAGAAGCAGTAAATTTCAGAAAAAAAATATTAAATTGACTTTATTTATTTATTTATTTATTTATTTATTTATTTGTAATTGCATGTTAAAAATTTATTCTTAAATAACCATTATTTTTTATTATATTTATAAGATTTCTAAAATAAACTGTTTTTTTATATAAAAACATTGATGGATATACATTTATGTAAACTATTTTAGTTATATTCCTATCTATACTTCAACTCCCCCTCATTTTTATTTCGTTACGTTTTTCTTCAAATAACATTAAATTATTAGTTTTTTAAAAAGCTGCTCATATTTATTTTTAATTCCTGCGTTGCATCTACAAACCTATCCTTTTTAAATCCCCTTTCAAATTTCTGCCCATTTAAATCTCTTGAAACATTTTGCTAACTTTTTTTTTTTTTGAGTCACCTTTTTTTGGCAAAAATGCATTCTTCTAAATTCGTGTTTTTTGTTTTTGCAATCGATTGGTTGTCTTGTCATAATGCATATTTTTCTATTCATACGCACTCACTGTAAACCTTTTGTGTTTGGTTTATAAAAAAAAAAATTTCAGTGTTTCTGACTTCAAATAAGTAACTATGGTATCGAACGTCGAATGTCTATTCTACAAATATTGGTTTGCAATTGAGTGGTATTATTTGTCAGGGAAAACACCAAGCTTCTGCATTTGCGGTGGTTATTTATTTATTTATTGGTAGAAAACTGCAATGATTATGTTAGTTTTAAATATATTTTTTTAACTACGACATGTTGTTTTTGAATCATGTAAAATATCTTATTTTACAGATCCACTCATTAATCCGTGAATATCTGATTGATAATATGAGCAAGTACTGGTTCAGTTAAAGTGTCAATACCTTTATTTTAATAATAACCTTTTATTTTATTAGAATTTTTTCATCGTCGATTGTCACAAGAATCTTAAATATATATTATATAAGTATTTAATTTCTTTTCACATTATCTCTGTACATGTACTGTACATGTTGGATGTACTGTTCATGTTCTCTACATGCGAAGACTATGAACATGTTCGTATTTATTAATATCATTGTAATAAAAATAAACTAGTGAAATTTGGCAACTTCAAAAATTTCTTCTATGTTATGCATGTTAATTCTTCCTGAAAAATGCAGCATAGATGCACCATCGGTTAGAGTTTTTTACACGAAAATATATTCAGCAACAACTTATGTCAACTTTTAACTTAATCTGAAATTAGATAAGCAACCGTGTATTAGTTTTTGAGATAGAGCTATTGCAAAATCTTAAAAAATATGCGCATAACAGCGCCCCACATTGGCTGACGTAGACCGAAAATTAATCAGGATCGATTTTTTAACAGGTCATAACTGAATCTGAAGATTGATAAGAATCTTTGCATTATCAAGAATAGTGCCATCTTTCGAGCTATTTTCACCAAAACGTAATCAGCACCATGCTATATCAAGTACGAACTAAATCTAAAGTTGAAAATCTATGTATTCGTTCTTGGCTGTAGTGTAAATTGCAAATAATGCAGCATAGTTGCCTTGCGCTACTATGCTGCAGTAAGAAATACAGTAACAACTTTTGCTGTTGAACGAAATACTCTAACAACTAATCAGATACATATTATATCAAGATCTGACAGAATCTAAAGTTTTGTGAAGCTCTAATATTAGTTCTTGAGACAGTGCCAAAAAAATTTTTGTTACATACAGACAGACTTAATGAATAACAAACAGACAGTCTCACAGACGAACATTTTGTAAAAAATATGTTTTTCCGGTTACCTGATATTCGTGGAAAACCGGATTTTGAAAATTTTCATGAATACAATACTATTTTCTTGTAAAGGCAGACAAAATGTAAACATGTGAAAAAATATTGAATTTCCGAGATGTAATTTTCTACTGTTGGATCACAAATAACATAATGTTTTATCACAAATAAAGATTGTTTTTTGTGATAAAAATAATTTTTCACAATATCCCATTTCTTGAGCCATAGCAATGATAATAAAGGAAAGAATTAGACTGTTTCTTAGCAAATATCTCTTAGTGCGATAATCCAAACATTTAGATATTCCCTTATGAGCGGACATGCAAATATGTATATTTTTTAACTATTTTCTTAAAATCCAGATTTGCTTTACACTAATTTAAATATTTATCTAAATTTAGAATAAGGGTAGTTTTCTGTATCCGAAAAAGCAAATAATAATTATTATTATTATTATTATTATTATTACACAGTAGACACCCTCAAATCCGCAACACTAAAATCCACAACTCTCTAAAATCCGCACATTATTTTCGGATATAAACGATGAAGCATTCAGTTTAGATATTGGAAAAAAAAATTCATTTTTTTTAGTTTTATTTATGTGTTATTTATGTATTTATGTATTTTAATTTGTAATTTTTTAGTAATAATTAGACTATTTCTATGGAAGTATCTCTATAGTGCTATAATCTAAACTTTCGGATATTCCCTTATGAGCGGACATGCAATGTTTTTCATAATATGTATATTTTTTATTTATTTCCTTAAAAAAACAGATTTGCTTTTAACTAATTTAAATATTTATCTAAACATAGAATAGAAGTAGTTTCTATATCCAAAGAGCTACTACAACAACAATAATAATAATAATAATAATAATGCTAAAATACTTTTTTTATAAAACAAGATAACGGAACTTTTTTCTCACAAATTATAAATAATGACAATGTTGTGGATTTAGAAACATATGCATAATGTAAATTAAAAGTAGAATCAAACGATTCGTTTCCGCCTTGTTTTTTACCTGAATTACGGGTAAAAGCATATAAATGATGATTATTAAACAGATTACATTTATTCATAAAATAAATAATATGAGATATGTTTCTAATATACAAGAAAAATAAACATAGGATATTTTCTTGTATAAATATTTCATATATTTTTTAAATTAGTATTCGATTAGTCTGCCTGATGAAAACAAATCATAATGATAGTCATTAAAATGTATGCATAAATCATTCTCGAAGACGTTCTTTTTAAAAGAATATACAATTAGTTTCTTTCAATATCTTCCTTACTAATTTGAAATGCATTATTATTTTTATGTTTTTGTTTTGTTTAGTTTTTAATTTATATTACAAAGCTTTTGTGTTTCATAAAGTTCTCTAAATTAAAAAAAAATTATTTTAGTTAAACCCAGGCTAAGCTTGGACGGTAAATAAACATTATGTTGCTTAAAAATATATAATAAGACAAGACATACTATTCAAAACTCTGACGCACTTGCAAAATTGTAATTCTGTCTTATATTTATTTTATTTAAATGCTAAAAAATATGATATTTTCAGCATTGCGTAAAAATTCGCAATTAAAAATATGAATATTATCCTTGATATCAAAAACAATTGTTTAAAAATGCATTAAATCAATAAAATTGTTTTTTTTCTTTAAACAATGCTTAAGGCACTAGAACCTGGAGCTTAGTGTACGTATTAAAACGGCCTTGTTTGTGGGATGGTTGAATACAACTCACCTAATGAAGACATACTATCTCAGGGATATGATAGACACATTACTAAATTTGTAAATAAATCACATTGTTAGCCGGAATCAATCAACATTTGTGTTCACAAATACTATAGATTCGGCACAGTGAAATCTGTGTTTTAATGTTTCAGCTAATTACAATATAAGAATAATACAGATAATATGTATAAGAGTTAATGAAAAAGCATTAGTATTATAAAGACCCAGAGCTAGAGGGGAATGAAAAGCATATTAGAGCTGTATTATTCGTATGCAACGTTTTCTGCCGTTCCATAATAGATCTTCGAGTTATTCTATTGATCTGCTCCAATGTAGCAATCCAGAATGCATAACACTTTGGGTCATTTGGGTAAATTATTCCTCCTGTAATATCCGGGATGGCTCACTTGGAACAGTATTTGCGGCTTTAAACAATACATCCCTGGTTAGAATCCTGGCACAGACTTTTTTTCCCACTTGGAAAATTTACATCTGAAAGGAAAAGTATTATTTTCCGATCTAAAGTGCATTAGAAAAGTAAGACATAAAACCAAATAACTTCCTATTGATCGAAGGATTTTAGACAATTACTTTACTTAGTGCCTTAGTAGTGCTTTTTTTCATTTAAATATGTATTTATTGAAGCAATTCTTGAAAATAGCTTAAATTTTAATACAATTGGTATATATATGTTTATAAATACACGTATAAATATATATATAACATATAACGGCAATTGCAAAAGAAGGATATGAAAATGTGTAACAAAAAATCAAAAGAAAACTATAATTCTTTGGAAACACTCTGTAAAATAAAATGTACGAAAGGCTCTATGGCTGTGGCTTATGACTATTTGGATTAAAATAAAAGTGCTCTTTGTCGAAGGATAGCATATATATTCATTCTCGGAGATATGAGACATATCAAATTTTTAAAAAGTAAAAATAAATCTAAAAAGGTTATTTATATATATAATTTTACAAATTAGTGGGAATTCTTTAGAAAAAATAATTGAAAACTGATGAACTCCTTACAATTAGATTTAGCACTATTAAAAAAATTTGCTATCATGGCCATTTGAATTCGACTGAAAAGACAGATCGGATAAATTTGAGATTGTCAACCGGATACAGCGATGCTATATGCATTCGTTATAAATCTTGCTGTTGTTTTTTGGATTATTTTAATGCGAAGTCAATAATTATATAGCAACATTTAAAATGTATCTCTTTAAAAGAAAACTTAAGAACGACAAAACCTAAAAACTAGTTCTACTTTTTCTAGCTCGCTGAGTTTTGAACTGATGAAAAATCTCGATAGTAGATTCGAAACAGCTGTTTGCTACCTTTCCATACATTATTTGTGTCGTTAAAATCGTTCGTTTTCTATCATTAAGCATTTTTTCTCAAAGGCTTTATTTGCTATTTTAACCTAAGAACACTACAAAGACAACCTTATTAGATATGTATAGCTAGATATTTCTCTTCAACACAGCATTATTTTTTGTAATAATTGCTCATCATTTTCGCAATTCAAGACAGATATTCTAGAAAAGGAAAAAGAAAATAAAATTGAACAAAAAAATAATGAATTTTTAATTCTAATTTTGTACAATTTGCTAGCCAAGTACAATAAAACTTTTGTTTCGTTTTTCTTTATTATGTATACTGCATTTTCAATAAAAAAGTTGTTTGCTGAATAAAAAAACTATGCAAATGAAGTACATAATCACATGAAAACGGTAATCGTATGTTAATCGTATGAAAATGAAATAACAAAGTAACACAACAAAATGTAGCATATACTTTCACATATCTTTTTACTATCATAAAGCTTATTTCTAGTGTTTATAGATCCGCATTCATCATTGTAATAAAGTATTATTTAAGTTTATATAATAATTCTTCGAAAAAAAAATAATTATGTATTTCGAATCAAATTAAGTTACGGTTTTCAATATCTATCGCAAAAAATTCTCTTTATAACAACTGATAAATAATTATATTCATTAATGTTAAATAATAATAATAATTTTGTATAATTTTGTGAAGTATAATTTTATTTCATATAATTAATTTCTTAAAGGAATAATAATTAGTAATCCTGAAATCCATTTACTTCTGTACTGCGAATAAATCTCAAATCATTAATCTGTAATTTGTTTTTCCGCTATCCCAGTAATATACCTTCCTTTTCCCATAGTAAATTAAACTCAATTTGATTTTTTTTATTAATACCATACAAAATTCTCATTATTATTTAATCCATATCAGTATTGTCGCCTTTGATATATAAATATTCATAAATCATTTTCGATTATTGAATTAAGAAATTATAATCACATTTAATGTAAACATGTGTTGAAAATGATAGGTATCTTAGATGATTTATTTCTGCGCAAATATTTGATAAATACTATATACACAATAAATATATAATTAGATTTATTCACATAAGGCTATTTAAAAAAGAGTGACAGTTTTTAAAATGTCAATTAAGAAATTTCTTCATGAAATAGATCAGAGAATATTTTAGTTCAACTTGCTTAAAGTAAATGTTCTATTTTCTCTTGTTGTTTATGATCATTTCGAATACCATTGTTTTATTATATGAAGCTGTCACTTATTTACTACAATGGTCTAATTAAAAGGTACTGATACAAAGTCAATCATAAATATTCCGTTACATTAAGGTCAATCGGAAATAATAGTTTCAGATGCATTTTTATAACGTTACATTTTTTCGAACGTAATAAAATTTATATGCATCTAAGTCACATTTACTCAAATATACGTTCTTTACAATATGTGGTGCAAAGAATATGTGTTATGAATTTACAGAGCCACACAAATGTATTCCATTACATACTGGAACATGGGAAAAAATTGTTTGGAGCCATTTTAAATATATTTAACTATTTCACATTTTATGAAATTGATATATGTTGCTGAGGTTTACAAATTACTTCCTGTATAAACAGCTTGAATGCTTGCATAATAGTCACTTTTTTAAATAAAAATTTCATTGATGTCCTGTTATACTTATGTAAACATTTAAATAACTACAATTTCTTTTGTTTGAAAGTAATAGACCGGGCGGCTGCGACACGAATGACTACGTCATCGAGTTACGGGATGAAATCATGATGTAGGACAAGATTATTACGTGTAGATTAAGGAATGACTGGTCTGCCTCGTCATTTCTTGGTACGATATGAGTAACAGCGGACGCCAACTCGCCATTTTGGCGTCACTTTCACGTCATTGAGCTACTGGATGAAATTGGTGCCAAATTAAAACTAAAATAAAGAATTTTAAGAATATTTTGGTCTGCCTGTGCATATCCTGGTACAAACCCTCGGCAGACTGAAATTTATAAAAAAAAATGACGTTATAATGTAAAATTCAATATGACTACGTCATCGAGTTACGGGATGAATTCATGATGCAGTATAAGATTATTGGGTGTAGATTAAGGAATGACTGGTCTGCCTCGTCATTTCTTGGTACGATATGAGTAACAGCGGGCGCCATATCGCCATTTTGGCGTCTTTTTCACGTCATCGAGTTACGGGATGAAATTGGCGCCCGATGTTATTCATATCGTGCCAAGAAATGACGAGGCAGACCAGTCATTCCTTAATCTACACCCAATAATATTGTCCTACATCATGATTTCATCCCGTAACTCGATGACGTAGTCATATTGAATTTTACATTATAACGTCATTTTTGGTTATAAATTTCAGTCTGCCGAGGGTTTGTACCAGGATATGCGCAAGCAGACCGAAATAGTCTTAAAATACTTTATTTTAGCTTTAATTTGGCACCAATTTCATCCCGTAACTCGATGACGTGAAAGTGACGCCAAAATGACGATTTGGCACCCGCTGTTACTCAGATCCTACCAAGAAATGACGAGGCAGACCAGTCATTCCTTAATCTACACCCAATAATCTTGTACTACATCATGAATTTATTCCGTAACTCGATAACGTAGTCATTTTGAATTTTACACTATAACGCCATTTTTTATTATAAATTTCAGTCTGCCGAGGGTTTGTACCAGGATATGCACAGGCAGACCGAAATATTCTTAAAATACTTTATTTTAGCTTTAATTTGGCACCAATTTCACCCCGTAACTCGGTGACGTGAATGTGACGCCAAAATGGCAATTTGACGCCCGCTGTTACTCATATTGTACCAAGAAATGACGAGGCAGACCAGTTATTCCTTAATCTACACCCAATACTCTTGTCCTACATCATGATTTCATCCCGTAACTCGATGAAGTAGTCATATTGAATTTTTCACTATACCGTCATTTTTTTGTTATAAATTTCAGTCTGCGGAGGGTTTGTAACCAGGATATGCGCAGGCAGACCGAAATATTCTTAAAATACTTTATTTTAGCTTTAATTTGGCACCAATATCATCCCGTAACTCGATGACGTGAAAGTGACGCCAAAATGGCGAGTTGGCGCCCGCTGTTACTCACATCGTACCAAGAAATTTGTGTCGCCGCCGCCCGCTCTATATTATCATGATTTTGAAATGATATCGTTTATAAATTTTATATTTTTAAAACTGTTTTCTGACGAAAGTCAAAAGAGAAAAAACAATCGAACTACTTATAATTTATTTAGTCCAAGAACAGTGTTATAAAATGGACTACAATAAAGGACGCAATATATACAAGATACTTACTAAATATTAGTATTTTTTAAGTTTCCATTTACAAGACACTAGAGGTTTGAACTTAGTATTTATAATACATTTAACGTTCTTAATATGAACTCACAGTAAATGTTAAAGATTCCATTTAAGCGTTCTACCTAGAGAAATGTTGTATTTAAATTGTATCAAATAGTTATTTTTATAATAAACGTATTAACAAAATAAATTATATTAAAAAGTATTAGTAATGATTTACATTCTTATAACATTATACATAAAAAACAGGATAAAAATTTACCGCATAAGTAATTTCCTTGTTTTATTTCATTGTATATATATTTCTTATTCTTTCTGTGTTTTTTTGCGCATGACGCGATAAAGAAATTAGTTTTTTTCGCAAGAAAATATACAAATTGATTACAATATTTATAATAGTACTGAAAAAATATTCAATATTATTTAATGAAGTACTGTCATAAAAAATATAATGTTACAAAAACCAGAATTTAAGGATTTCTTGCATTTTTATAAACATAAAATTTCACCGAATACATAATATAATAAGCAATTCTTCAGCACTATGTAACATACTCTAAAAATACTTTCATGATTAAAGTTATAAAATATTTATATTTGCGGTTCTTTTTTAAACAGTTGCGTCCTTTTCTATTACTAAGAATAATATTACATATTTATATTTTTTCTCTAAAGTTTTTCGTCAAATATTTTTTGTCAGTACCAGGTGTGAAGGATATTTCCTACCTATTTTCTTTTTCAATGTCTTTCTCTAATTCACCCCTTTAAAATAATGTTATTTTACTAAATTCTTATATGTTAAACTTTCAAAACTTAAATTATTAAATTACATTAAAAATTATTAATTACATTAAAGTCTTAAAATTTAAATTGCATTTGAGGATCCGGGATGCCAAGGGTTATAAGTGACAAAAAAAAAAAAAAAAAAAAAAAAAGTGAACTTTATGCACAGACGACCTGGGAATATGATTTCTTTTCAGGTAAAGAAATGTAACTGGATTTAGAATTATCTGTTGCGTTCTAAAGATAAACCAATTTTGCGAATAATGACCAATATTGATTAATTATAAATTTTAAGAAAATTTGTGCTCTACTTTTTTTACAGTTATTGAAATAAGTGTTCAAAGCCCACAATGAATCAAGAATTTTCCTATTTAAATCCAGTCAATTATTATTGTTTTTCAAATTTAACGTCAATTATCTTTAAACTTAATTTACTCCAAATCGAATTTTTCTCTTTTGGATCCATTTGTATCCGAGGTCGTCATTAATTTCACAGAGTTTTTTATTTCTTTATAAATATATTCTCTTTTCTATATTTATTAGATTAAATGAGGCATGCTATTTTTATCTCGCAAAGTAACAATATACCGGCTACATTAGCATTCTTACTTTGGCCACTAGTTGGGATCTATCTCATGAGTTCTTCTATGTTTGTTGAATGTTTTTTTACATCTGCTTTATATCTTCTTCAACGTATAAATTCCTATTATATATTTTGTCTGCAATATTTTTTTTTGTTGTTGTTCTTTCAAAATGCCTGGAATCAGAGCGGTTGTAGGTATTTTTCATGATTTGGCAACTCCCTGTAAAATGCGATCTTGAGGTTTTCTGTAGTCTAGATTTTCCGGTTATTTAAATGACGTTGAAATTCATGTTTTAGCTTTCCATTGTCTCCACTGACATTTCGTTAATGGAATTTAACACGTGTCTCATATCAATTTAATTCTCGCCAAATATCTACTGATTTCATGTTTTTCTAAGTTGACCTGGCCCAATAAAACGGCTCACTCAAAATTACAATGTGATCACTTCTCTCTGCATCTCAAATGTATCTATCTATCTATCTATCTATCTATCTATCTATATATATATATATATATATATATATATAATTCGACGAAATAACTATATTGCATAAACTCCAGGAATCCGCAGCAGTACGAGCAGAGTAGTCGATCCTACAGTTGGCTAGCAGTGGAAGAATTTCATTGGGGTATTTCCCCATTACAAAAACAAACACCATCAGGCTTCAAGTTCTTTATTTATAAATTCATAAAATGGGTAAGCTCTTCCCCGCAATCACCTTAGCACACATCGACACTACAACTTTCGTTATCCAGTCCACATCATCAGATATTCTAATTCAGCGGGAAAATGAAAAGGGCGTCTTGATAGTTTAAAAGGCAATTGCATTCTCACGCTCCTCAAAAACCAAATGAAAAAAAAAAACATTTTTACGACAAAACTAGCTCCCTCCTACTCCGCGTCAATCATTTTAAAATCCAATTAGGATTAACTCGAGTCTCAAAGAAAAAAAATGATCAGACCAGCTCAGTCAGTACAATACCGGCTACATTAGCATTCTCACTTTGGCCACTAGTTGGGATCTATATCTGACGAGTTCTTCTATGTTTGTTGAATGTTTTTTTTTACATCTGCTTTATATCTTCTTCAACGTATAAATTCCTATTATATATTTTGTCTGCAATATTTTTTTTGTTGTTGTTCTTTCAAAATGCCTGGAATCAGAGCGGTTGTAGGTATTTTTCATGACTTGGCAACTCCCTGTAAAATGCGATCTTGAGGTTTTCTGTAGTCTAGATTTTCCGGTTATTTAAATGACGTTGAAATTCATGTTTTAGCTTTCCATTGTCTCCACTGACATTTCGTTAATGGAATTTAACACGTGTCTCATATCAATTTAATTCTTGCCAAATATCTACTGATTTCATGTTTTTCTAAGTTGACCTGGCCAATAAAACGGCTCACTCAAAATTACAATGTGATCACTTCTCTCTGCATCTCAAATGTATCTATCTATCTATCTATCTATCTATCTATCTATCTATCTATATATATATATATATATATATATATATATATATATATATATATATATATATATATATATATATATATATATATATATATATATATATATATATATATATATATATATATATATATATATATATAATTCGACGAAATAACTATGTTGCATAAACTCCAGGAATCCGCAGCAGTACGAGCAGAGTAGTCGCTCCGACAGTTGGCTAGCAGTGGAAGAATTTCATTGGGGTATTTCCCCATTACAAAAACAAACACCATCAGGCTTCAAGTTTTTTATTTATAAATTCATAAAATAGGTAAGCTCTTCCCCGCAATCACCTTAGCTCACATCGACACTACAACTTTCGTTATCCAGTCCACATCATCAGATATTCTAATTCAGCGGGAAAATGAAAAGGGCGTCTTGATAGTTTAAAAGGCAATTGCATTCTCACGCTCCTCAAAAACCAAATGAAAAAAAAAAACATTTTTACGACAAAACTAGCTCCCTCCTACTCCGCGTCAATCATTTTAAAATCCAATTAGGATTAACTCGAGTCTCAAAGAAAAAAAATGATCAGACCAGCTCAGTCAGTACAATACCGGCTACATTAGCATTCTCACTTTGGCCACTAGTTGGGATCTATATCTGACGAGTTCTTCTATGTTTGTTGAATGTTTTTTTTTACATCTGCTTTATATCTTCTTCAACGTATAAATTCCTATTATATATTTTGTCTGCAATATTTTTTTTGTTGTTGTTCTTTCAAAATGCCTGGAATCAGAGCGGTTGTAGGTATTTTTCATGACTTGGCAACTCCCTGTAAAATGCGATCTTGAGGTTTTCTGTAGTCTAGATTTTCCGGTTATTTAAATGACGTTGAAATTCATGTTTTAGCTTTCCATTGTCTCCACTGACATTTCGTTAATGGAATTTAACACGTGTCTCATATCAATTTAATTCTTGCCAAATATCTACTGATTTCATGTTTTTCTAAGTTGACCTGGCCAATAAAACGGCTCACTCAAAATTACAATGTGATCACTTCTCTCTGCATCTCAAATGTATCTATCTATCTATCTATCTATCTATCTATCTATCTATCTATCTATATATATATATATATATATATATATATATATATATATATATATATATATATATATATATATATATATATATATAATTCGACGAAATAACTATGTTGCATAAACTCCAGGAATCCGCAGCAGTACGAGCAGAGTAGTCGCTCCGACAGTTGGCTAGCAGTGGAAGAATTTCATTGGGGTATTTCCCCATTACAAAAACAAACACCATCAGGCTTCAAGTTTTTTATTTATAAATTCATAAAATAGGTAAGCTCTTCCCCGCAATCACCTTAGCTCACATCGACACTACAACTTTCGTTATCCAGTCCACATCATCAGATATTCTAATTCAGCGGGGAAATGAAAAGGGCGTCTTGATAGTTTAAAAGGCAATTGCATTCTCACGCTCCTCAAAAACCAAATGAAAAAAAAAAAACATTTTTACGACAAAACTAGCTCCCTCCTACTCCGCGTCAATCATTTTAAAATCCAATTAGGATTAACTCGAGTCTCAAAGAAAAAAAATGATCAGTTCTGATTGGTCTTAGCAGGCGTGTCCTCGGCAGGATCTACATTTTTCCTCGCAAATAACAAGCCCTTTAACAACGCGCATTAACACCGGTCAAGCGATGTTAAATAAAAACTAAAATTAAAATCCCGGGAATATTCCAGAAAGTAAAAAGGTTACGAAATATGCCACCTTTTTTGAAAACCAAGCAACTATTTATTAATAAATAAAATAAGAAAAAGAATTTTAGCTGTTACAAGTTAATACATTACGAAACTAAGATAGAAATATGTTCCACAAATTTAGAATTGAAGCTAAGAGAGAACAAAATGGCGCATTTTTTTTTTTTATTACATATATATTTATATATATATGTGTATATCCTTATATATATTATAAATGTGAAAGTGTGTCCGAAAATTGGAATGAACTTGGCTTCAAAACGGATGGATTAATGTCTTTGAATTTTTGTATATAGGTAAATTATTGGCCTGAAATGAACATAGGCTAATTTTTATTTATTTTATTCAAATATTTTTCTTAATAATTCAATATTTCACTATTTTTCATACAGAATAAATTGAAAAATTTTCCATAATATTTAATTATTTTCTTTTTTCGTTGCCAAAAAATAAAAAAACCGGAATAATTATTTCTCTTCTGTAATTAATTTTTAACTGAAAGATTTTCACATGATAAAATAAAATGAAATAAATAAATGGACCCTATTCTGTTTTTCGGTTCGAGATTAAAAACCGCAATTTCACCAATTGTGACATCAGAGGAATACTGTTTTTCTTCTTATATCACGCAAACGATTATATAAAATTTCTTTTACACGTAGAAGACTTTACAAGAATATAACTTCACACTTTACAAGAATATAAATATTTTAGTAGTTTTTCCAGATATTAATCCATAATAAAAATTAACCTTTTTCTTTCTTTCGGTTCGAGGCTATAAAATTCAACTTTTTACCAATTATGACGTCAGAGGAATACTTTCCATTAAGAATTTTAAAAATATCAATGTAACGTCATATATGAAACAAAGTATAAGTTTTCAAGTTTTCATTTTTAATAACACAATGTAATTTTGAGTAAGTGCTAAAAAGAGACGACTGTGACGTCACATATTGAAAATAAAATAAATATCTCTGATGTTGCAATGAAATGAAATTGAATTATGATATCAAAAGTTATTATTTAAAGAAAATTAAGTTTAACGTCTGACCGTGGTTAATATTTAATTTTAAAATGAAATAAGTTTTTTTAAAGGTTAAATATTAAACGACTAGAAAATATTAATAATTTATACATATCGTAAATGACTTAATAATCAATGAAAAAACTTTTTATCATTTTTATAAAGTAAAGAAAGCTCAACTAATCAAAAAAAATATTTTTGTGTGTTAATTCTGAAAATTGTTCAATTCTGAAAATATAAATAAATATCACTTTAAAAATGCACTTTCGGGCTTAAAATCTAAAGATTTAATGTAATTGTGAGAAAATACATTCCCTCAGTCAATATCTCAATTTGGCATAATGTGCTCAAAGTGTACTGGAAACAGGTTTGTAAATGGATATTAATTGCACATTTTTTAGCTCTTAAAAAGTAAAAATATGTTGTCACTTTTAAGAATGTTTTTTATAATAAATTTCTATAAATGTTTATGGTATGCAGAGCATATATGTACAAATTATACAAAAATGCCACCTAAAACACAGTTTTGTAGTACATTTTTCCTAACACTGTTTTTTTTTTTTTCGCTTTACGGAAACTACCCGCTTTTTGACACTTTCTAACATGGTCTAAAAGTGTTTACGACTTCAACCTGTCTGTATACCGGATGCCGAGTGCCTGGGGTCTGCCGTCTGTCTGTCCGTTTTTCAACTTCGGTAAATATAGTGGAATTCATACGAAAATAACATACCTTATTGAGATTTACCATAGCATATGCGGCATTGAAAATGGAACAGGTAGCAATAATAGCTGAATCACAGGAGCACTCAAAAGGAAACTTTACATTATGGTCTAAGGCGAAAAAATCATTTGTGGTGTATTTTGATAATGCTACATAATTTTAAATGTAATGAAATTTACATGCATTTTTAAGGTTCAGAAAAACATGGTTACTATCGAATATGTTAAATGTAGTACTTATAGTGTGCGTACAGGGAGCTCAAAAGTATTTCAATATATTATGGTCTGTGAAGAAAATCCATTTGCAACGTATTTTAATAATGTTATTTTATTAAGGTTATTTTAAAAATATTGAAATTGATATCAGGTTCTGAAGTGCACTAAAATAGGATTTCTGTAGAAAATGGGGTGAAAAGATTTAACATTCACTTACAAGATTGCAGGAAAATGTTCGGTAATATAATAGTCTACGGAGAAAAAAAAATATTCCCAGCGTATTTTAATTGCGTTGCGCTATTTCAAACATGATGAAATTAATATACTGAGATAATCAATACAATGATAAATACTGAAATTTACTACAATAAGCTTGCAGTTAAGTATCATTTGCATCACATTTGTTGTTCATTTACATAGACGCATAAAAGATTTTGGACCTGTGTCCAGATCTCAGATATTGTATCCAAAGTATGGTCTATTAGAAAAGATTGCTGAAGAGCTTTTTCAATTATCGTATGTATTTGGAAAACTAATGCATCCTGAAGTTCAGCTACATTTGATATAATAAGAGATGTTTGTAGAATTTAAATAAATCATGTATCGGACTATACAATAAACTGGATTGGTCACCAGTGCAATAGCGATTCCCGAAAATATGAATTCAATAATTTGAATCGGGTTTTTTGCTTGAATAATTTAAGCTAAATATGCGATCGTATATATATTTGTACGTAATATACAAGACTGTAAAAAAGAATTCAAGTAAGTTTCTGTTTATAATTAGAAATTGCTAAAAGTGAATTTTAATATTCGTTATACTTTTTCTCACTAAGCAAAATTTTAACATTGTATTTAGAATATTTACAAGCACATAGATCATATACACAGCTGCAGAAAAGAATGTCCCGGTGAAGTTATGCATTATGGAAATGTTGGATATTTTTTTTATTACCTAGGTTTAACACATGATTTTTCTTTCTTTGATATGGAATTCTGAAATGCACTACAACATGATTTCTGTACAATTGGGGTGCGTTACAGTTGTTCTACAATATAAGTGGTTACAATTTCATTTTCGCGATGGTTCATATTATCTAACACATTTTCCTTGTATTTGACTGAGTTCTTTAAGTCTCCTATAAAAAAACTACTGCATAGCCTTCTATAAGATAAATGTTATATATATTTTAAATTATTGTTAATGAACCGTTTTGTTTAATTAAAGCGTTTGTCTTTTTTTTTTTAATGCTACGTGAACGACGTCACGGGTAACAGCTAGTATATGTATATATATATATATATTACAACTACTTGATTATATGATTCACAACTGAAATCTCGCTAAACAATCTTTCAACAAAATAGAAATTTTGTTTTATGATGCTTCAAGAACTACCGTAATAAATAAATAAATATACTCGATTTTAGGCAGGAATAAATCGTTATGTGAAAAAGGTTATCGATATAAAGTTTCAGCGTCAAACGTGCGATAAGCATAGTGGAAGTGAATTAATATTCTAACTTAATACTCTTGCTAACACATTTATACATTTTAGAATGTCATTAATACCATTTGTCTAGTTTAAATAATAATAGTCTGTCATCTAACAACCTAGATCATAAGATTTCTCATAAAGATCTATCCAAATAAAAATTGTTGCTTTCTACGTTTTAAAAAATTTTCATGTTAGAGGATTTTGCAAATATATCCCGCACATCCTATAACTTGTATATTCATTGAACATTGTAACGAAAGTAATTCTTAGAAATTAATTATCGCTAGTAATTATTTACATGCAATATCTCTTATAAAATTATCATATTATAATAATATACAAAAAATGGGATAGCTGCATCATAATAACTTTTTAAATAAATGCTTTTAAACGCTAAAATTTGAAATAATTTCGGAATCTGTTTATTCTTATTCTTATTAAATAATTTTTATATCAGAATACGTAGTTCATGTGCATTTTGTGTTACATAGTTAGATGCATTTATTACAAAATTATTTGAATATACATTGGAAAAATGTCAGATGTTTCTTAATCTAAAAAAATATACTAAAGTAAGAAAGTTTACAATAACTTCTTCCAATTCACCGAAATTCCGAAAGCGTCTCTTTACCTTTAAAATTTTAGAAAACTCTTTATTTTCAAAATATAAAGAAGTATTTATAAAAATAAACTTTTATTTGCAGCTTGTCATTTCCGAAGACGTTTTTGAGTAGTTTTTACAGTGAAATAATCAGTTTTCACATAACATTTTCGATCAGAAATCCCAGGAAAACATTTTGATACTCAGAAAGCATGTTTAAGAGACAAACATACAATATTAACAGCATAAACTTTAATATGAAAATTTCAATTATTTTGTTATAAGTGTATGAAGAATTCCGTTATGCTCTGAACATGTTTTATTCAGAATTGATAGAATAGAAAATAATTTATTTCCCAGGTACACAGAACTGATTAATGCTGTGTAAATGTACTATGTCATGTTTTAAAAAATACAGGCAGCTAACGAAAATTTATTTTTAACTATTTTTAAAATTGTGATATATTTTTGATGAGAATAAACATTGTAATGTCAGCATTTTATTTTTACCATTTTGAACTTCCGTGATTGTTTAGCTTTTTTTTTTCACTTATTGCGATTTTCTAGCGGAAGCCAAGTTTAAGTGTCCCCTATACACGTCCAGAGAAGCCGAGTTCTTATGGGAAGTCAAGTTGGGGGAAACATAAAAAAGTGAAAGCGGACAAATTAAAAAGAAAATTTATTTAAATTAAAGACAATGAAGAACAAGAAGAGTGGGTTCGGGTGTCTGATTTCGCAGCTATATCGTGGTTATTATTATTAAACAATTAGCTGACTATCTGCAATGAATAAACTTAAAACTGAATACAATAAACTTAAATGAGGTAAACTTTCGCCACATCATCTAACATCTAAAATTGATTAACATTTCATTTTACAAATGTCTGTTATAGTGTCTGTATTTTTACTTATTTATTTATCTATCTCTTTTTTTAATTGCAAAAATCATTTTTTTCTGGGGATTCTAATTATATATAAAAAAATTCCTTTTGGAAACTCGAATGACTCTGAACAGGTTATTCTACATTTGTGTTTATGATTATCCTTTATCTAAAAAAAATTAAGAAATAACTGGTTTTTTTTTTTTTTTTTTTTTTTTTTTTTTTTTTTTTTACATTGTATGTACAGGGTGTCCAGCAAATAACACCCTGATTTCAAAATTAAATTTCTCGAAAACTAATATTAGTAGAATTATGCGATAAACGATTTGTTTATTAGGTAAGCTGTAAAAATGTTATACAAAAGTTTCGAGCAGTGAATATTTATAAAAGATTGTGTTTTGATTGCAAAGAATACAGGAGCTGACATTTTTGTTTTAGATTTTTTTGTAAAGAATAAGTTTTTCAGTGTACAGTGCCATATTTAACGATTTTTCGAACTTAATTTTTGAAATTTCGAAACTTGTTTTCCAAAAATCGTTAAAATATAGCACTGTGCGCCGAAAATTTTGCTCTCTGTAAAAAAAAAAAAAAAAAAAAAAAAAAAAAAAAAAAAAAAACAAGAAAATTGTCAAATTAGGCATTCTTTTAATTAGAACACAATCTTTTCAAAATATTCACCGTTCGAAATTTCTATATAAGATTTTTATAACTTATCTAATAAACAAACCGTTTACCGCATTATTTTCTAGATCTTCGTTTTTGAGAAATGTAATTGTGAAATCAGGGTGTTATTTGCTGGACACCCTGTACATAGAATTAAGTTAAATAATTAGATGATACTGTAATTAGTTAGATAAGTAAATCCCCTTCCACTTAAAACTCTATTTAATTTTATTCTGGTGAATAACTCAGTAGCTCGTTATTCCAAATTCTAGTGGGAAATAACAATCACAAATTATTATTATTATTTAATACTTTTAATCATAAATGCATTTAAATATATGATACTGACTCGTACATTTAAAAAAATATTTACCAGGAACGAACAAAAAAAATATATTCTGTTTCTGTTGAGAAATGTGAGAATTTCGTTTCTTTCCATAATAAATAAAAATCTCAAATGAGTATTATTCTATTTCTTCTTGCAAAGACATAGAAACTATTAGGTGTAATGCTTTACATTAACAAGATAAACTCCTTGCTCTAAGCTTTCACCTAATGTGAAAGAATTGAACAAAAGGCAAATTAAGAATAAAAAACTTGATAGCGCTTTCACACACATACAGATATATATATGGTGTGGCGGTCAAATGTTTCCGGCCAGTAAATTTTTTTCATTTAATTTGTAAGTATACCCATATAAAGAGAAATCTCAAAGTGATACTTATACATTTTATTGACTTGATAGTTAGGAACTTACTTATGGGAAAAATGTAAATATCAATAAATTTAGTTGACAAATTTAAGTACAAAGGAAAACATACGTTCTCAAAAGTTTCCGTCCACGCAAGTTTTTAAAAAAGGGGTATTTATCCCTTTGCATGAAGCATTTTCAGTATCCAATCAAAATGATCACGTGGTCAGAGGTTATTCATATATTCATAACTTTTGAAGCAATTGAGCTTCTTTGCAGAAACCTTCTGTTAAATAAATCGAAGAACTTAACTGGCCGGAAATTTTTGACCGCCACTGTATATATGTAGGCAGATAGATGTATAAATATATGTATATATATATAAATACATATATTTATGTTTATTAATGTGCGCTTGTGTATTCTTTCTGGGCAATTAAAGACATCACATTTACTAAGTATTATACAGTCACCATTACAAACAAAACATACACAATAATAATTAAACTATGTTGTACTATGAAATGACTGGTGAAAATAAAAAAAACAGCAACAAGAGGATGGATACCAAATAAAGTTTATACTAGAAATCGTAGTAAGATTCATATATGAAAGTAAAAATATTTTATTACTTTTAAAAAATATTTTTTTCTCAACGCAATCGATTGTAGAAAAAAAGGAATGGAAGTATACAAATCGCATTAAATAACAAGTAAACTTATACAATCAAAGATAAAATATTGTATAGCATATAAAATATTTATACTAAATTAAACTCAACCTATAAATATTGCAAAAGTGTTTAACACTGTTTGAAATAGCAGGTGTACAGATTTTGTATCAAATGGTAAAACTTGATTTTCCATTAATGAGTGAGGCAAAATTAAGGTAATGAATCATTAAGGTTGTTCATCATTATATGTTTGTGTGTGTGTGTATGTGTGACATTAGGAGATGAAGGAAAATTGTTATACGTTGCATTTTCAATTTAGGTTTTCAGCTGATTTATTTTCCCCAATCTGCGTCACTTACAGAACGATGCTTATACTAACTCCAGTGTATTAAATTTGAAGTGCGTCAATTAATTAATTAGTTTTGATGTATTTATTTAACGTACATAATGTTTTAATGTATTAATTTCGAAGTGCATGGCGCCACAATTTTTTTTTCGAAACTTCTAACAAATTAATTTTAAAACATAATTTGCGCACAATAGATAATCTATGAGAATAAGATTGCAGCTAAAAATAGAATTTATCTACCAAACGTATTTTTATAAAAAGAAAAAATATATTCATTGAAATGGAACATATTTTAAAACGTTGAGTATTACACACATTTCATTAAAAGAATGATTTAAAATAAATATGTTACTTAGAACGAAGTATTTTATGAATTAAAGTCTGTTGGAATAAAATAAAGGATTTTGAAAAGGTTTGATAACAGATAATCACTGAAAATCATAGTAATTGTTACTAGGGATTTAAATAATAAATTTATGTAATTACTATATTTAATAAGCGCTATTTTTTAGAGGTAAACAAAATCGACTTGTGATTAATTCGCTTTTATAATTACAAAAAAGAGCAAAATATTGAAGTTTATTTATGTTTATTCACGTCATTTTCTTATAAAAATTTAAAATAAATAAGTTTGCATAGTTTAAGATTTATTACATAGGGATTAGTGGCCCCTTAATACCCATTAGGGTTATGCTGTATCAAAATGTGCAAATCAGAAAAATGACGTGATGTTTTTAAATACATGCAATCTCCACATAAATGTTCCACATTTTTCTGTCCATCTGCATGTGCATTGACAAGAGGCGAAGTATTTAAGTAAGTATAAATGTAATAAATATAATTCGACGAAATATCTATGTTGCATAAACTCTAGGAATCCGCAGCAGCACGAGTAGAGTAGTCGCTCTGACAGTTGGCGAGCAGTGGAAGAATTTCATTGGGGTATTTCCCCATTATAAAAACAAACACCATCAGTCTTCTAGTTCTTTATTTATGAACTCATAAAATAGGTAAGCTCTTCCCCGTAATCACCTTAGCACACATCGACACTACAACTTTAGTTATCCAGTCCACATCATCAGATATTCTAATTCAGCGGGGAAATGAAACGGGCGTCTTGATAGTTTAAAAGGCAATTGCATTCTCACGCTCCTCAAAAACCAAATGCAAAAAAACATTTTCACGACAAAACTAGCTCCCTCCTACTCCGCGTCTATCATTTTAAAAATCCAATTAGGATTAACACGAGTCTAACGTAAAAAAATGATCAGTTCTGATTGGTCTTAGCAGGCGTGTCCTCTGCAGGATCTATATTTTTCCTCGCAAATAACAAGCCTTTAACAACGCGCATTATAACTGTCACGCGATGTTAAATAAAAAATAAAATTAAAATCCCGGGAATATTCCAGAAAGTAAAAATGTTACGACATACTTCCCGCCTTTTTTGAGAAGCAAGCAATAATTTTTTAAAAAAATAAAATAAGAAAAAGAATTTTAGCTGTTACAAGTTAATACATTACGAAACTAAGATTAAAATATGTTCCACAAATTTAGAATTGAAGCTAAGAGAGAACAAAATGGCGCTTTTTTTTATTACATAAATGTCTTCATATTTGAAAGAAAACTCTGATTTTCTTAGATAAGACTAAACATTTTAACATAAATTTGACAACATAAATTACAACAATGTTTAGTATTAAAATCTGGAGTTAACTGCGCAACAGTTCACATAAAAAAGAAGTTGCCTACAATCGTAATTTCAAATTTTGACCTAGAAAGATTGTTAAATGATTCAAAGAAAAATGCCCTTTTTTATAGAAATATTGAATATGGGTATGAGGAATGTATCTACAATTTTTACAAGGTAAAAGCGTTTAGATTTCCACGGGTTTATGACTATGATCCTATGAAAGTGAAGCAAATTTTGTACTATTCATTCTAAAATACTAAGCCTGTGAGTTTCAATTAATAACTAATGTTTATGACATTTTACTGATTACCTATACGATTTATGTGTAATTTTAATTATTTGGATGTTTTAGTTTTTTTACAGACCGTACTTTCTTTATTTTAGGCTAAAACAATATTTAAATAAATAAATAAACAACGTTAAAGAGCATAAATATTATAAAATAATAGATGTTAAAAAGCATACAGCTGTTTCGGGACTTCTAAAGTCCCATCATCAGAAGTCCCGAAGTAGGCGAAGGAAAACGCTCTGCTATCACCAACCAATGCTGGTCCAATAGTCACAATTTTAATTTTCCGAAGCCTCATTAATACAATATTGTTCATTAATTTATGATTTAGACTTTTTGGAAGCTTTTCATTTATGGAAAAAACGCTAGTAATTTGGTTAATGACATGTCCAGTACACCAAGTTTTTCTGAAGTCTGATTTCCATTCCTGTAATATCACTCCCCTCTCCCCTCTTTTTCTCCTTGATTTGGACTCTTCTAGTGGGAAGAGACATCTGATTGGTCTCCTTCTGTGTGCGCCTGTCAGACCTTTTCTGTGTGCGCCTGTCAGTCACTCTTGCTTTGCAACGTTTCATGGCCAGTTCGCCTTAGCGGCGAGCAGTGATGCACAGTTTTATTTTTATTTAACGATGTGGCTTGTCTTTTACATTTTACACTTTTTTAGCACTGATGATGGGACTTTAGAAGTCCCGAGACAGCTGTATGCTTTTTAACATCTATTATTTTATAATATTTGTGCTCTTTAACGTTGTTTATTTATTTATTTATTTATAAGCACAAAGTGCTATCCTCCCTTCTTCTTAAAACAATATTTGTTTGAGATTTAGACTAAGAAATATAAGATACATTTTTTTAATTGAAATTAATTATGTACGTTTATTACACTTCAGGGAAAAATTCCCTTTTAAACATTTCCTGTCCTCCGTATTTGACGGGTCTCCTTTCGTCTTATGCAAACTATTTTAAATTTTGAAA
Organism: Maratus speculifer; assembly: GCA_964019185.1. Classification (NCBI taxonomy): domain Eukaryota; kingdom Metazoa; phylum Arthropoda; class Arachnida; order Araneae; family Salticidae; genus Maratus; species Maratus speculifer. Next base: position 41,862,535 of record OZ025297.1, on the reverse strand, counting down.
TATATTTATTATTTTTTCTAAGTGCGATTCATATATTTAGTCCTTATTGATACATATTACACATCAGATATAAATGTATATTTAATCTAATGTACCAGTAACATAACATACATAATGTGCCCTGCAGTAATAACAGCATTATGGTTTGTAGCGCCAAATTCTAATCCACGCATAATAATGAATGAATCCTTCAGATGGTACTACGTGTTCTCCATAAAAGCGCTCTCAGTTAATTCAATCCTAACCAACGACTAAAAATTATTTTTTTCAATTTATAGACCCTAATTCTGAAATACACACTTAAGTATCAATGGTTAATCTAATATTTGCAATGGTCGTTCGGTGGTATGAAATATATATAAAAAAAGAATAAAAAATGAAAACTATAACTATAAAGTGAAAATTATAAATATATATACTAGGCAATACTTTGTTCGTTACATAAATTTGTAGTGTGTTCCACGTACTTTAAAACGTTGTATAAAATGTTGGATGTGTTCTGAAGGTAGTTTATATTTAAAATATATTTTTCGTTATTACTCCGGTTGATTCTTTTCAGTAGCTGAACTACATCTGAATAGGTATTGGTTTTTAGATCACATACTATCAAAGCCTGAGAGCCTATGTGCTCGTCCGATCTGTATGTATGTACATGCGTACGTACGTGCCTAACGGGAAAACCCATGATCAAAATATCTGATTCACTTGAAATTTTAAATATATGTATATCCTGAGAAGGCGCTTCCTAATTAGTATTAGGTGTTCATTAAATAAGTATAAAGAGGGGAAAAGAGGGCTCATGTCCCTCCCCTTAATGATATAAATGTGTTTTTCATGCAGATTTATCAGGTTTTGTTCAAAATTTAGCTATAGGATCATTCTGATAAGGCGCTTCCGCGATTAGTATTAGGTATTAATCGGATAAGTATAAAAGAGGGAACGGGGGCTCATACCTCTCCTTTTATATAATATAAATGAGTTTTTCATGCAGATTTATCAGTTTCTGTTCAATATTTAGTTATAGCATCATTCTGATGAGGACAGAGCCATGATTAATTCTGGGTGTTCATTGGAAAAGTATAAAGAGGGAGACGGGGACTAATCCCCCACCATTTATTTCGATATATGTGTTTTTCATGATGATTTATCAGATTTCATTGAAATTATAGGCATAGGATCATTCTGCTGAGGGCACCTTCATGATTTTTTCTTTGCGAGTTGGATGGATAAGCCTTTGGGGGGGGGGGGATGGAAAGTAATCTTCCTTAATTTAGGTTAACGCAGAATTTACAGATTTGCTTCAAATTTTGGATATAGATTCATTTTGATAAGGCGCTTCCCTGATTGGTTTTGGGAATTCATTGGGTAAATATAAATAAGGGATCTGTGAGATTACCCCTCCTAATTTAGGTAAATGTTTTTTCTTGCAGAATTAAGCTATTTACTTTAATTTTTGGTTACAGGTTTATAGTGATAAGATGCTTCCCTAAATAGCTGCGGAGTTCTTTTTTTATGGATACAGTGGGTACTTGCAATTATCCCCTCCTTAAGTTTGATATATGGGTTTTTTCTGCAGAATTATGCGATTTGCTTTTAATTTTAGATGTAGGTCCTTTCCGATAAAGTGAATCTCTGAATAGTTTTGGTTAAGTTTAATGGTTAAGTATAAAAGAGGGAATAACTGCTCTTAAATTATATAAATGTGCTTTTATTAAGAATATTTCGATTTGCTCTGAATTTTGGATATAGTCTTTTTTATATGGTAAAGCATATACATGATTAGTTTACAGGAGTTCAATGGTTATGTACAAGACGGGAAAATGGAGGGCTGCCCCCCTCCCTTTAATTTATTTATCGAACGGAATTAACTCTTGAAAATATAAGGCTGAAATGTACAATTAGTATGCATAGCCTGTGAGCTTAATGAGATCAGTTTAATTGGGGAATATTCTTTTTATATATCATTTCCTTATTTAATACACGAGAAAGCATTATTGTCATTATTGATAATCAAAAATAAAGAAATATGTTTGTTCCGAATGCCGTTAATTTTTTCAGGCCAGAGGATAACATATCAAATGATTATTACCGCATCATGTTATCGCAATTAATGATAAGTAAAGGCAATTTGTCAATATATAGGACTGTAAAGATTGTACCTTTAGAATTGTGCAACTTACATGCCTTTTTTTTTTTTTTTTTACCCTTAAATCTGTTTTATGTCGTTTCAGGGAAATTCGTGTAAATATCAGTGAAAGTAAAATAAATAAACAGATAAATATTAATCAACAGGTACATATAAATGATAATACTAAATACAAAATAATGTTATACACTTATATATATAAATGTGCAATCATATTTTTAACTATTTGGACAAAATATTTGATGTTCTCGGTAGACTTGGGAAATTTAAACCATATCTGAATCTTTTTATTGGTTGAATTCTGCAATAAAGTTGGTTTATTTTAATTCGTTTCCTGATTGGTCCAAAAAGGGAACACTTCTATTTCCGCGATGACAAAAAGTGTAATTAAAACTTAAAAAAGAATAATAATTTAACAACAAATTGTGATAAGATTTCAAAAAAATTTCATAAAAAAGTGCAATTTTTTCTGTATGCAGCGATGTAAAAATTTAATATGTGCGTATTTTGAAGGTGAAAATTTTGCAGTTCTGAAAATTGTAAAACTGAAATTTCATTTCAAATTTGTTTGTGATGGGTCCAGGAATAGTAATGTTTAAACCATGTCGTACGTAATATGAAGCGTTCAGCAGTCACTCTGATGAACTTACTCAAATAAAAAAATCACATTTTAAACAGTTAAAATTGTCTATCTTTAATGTACTGTTTTTTATCGTTGATCTAAGAATGTTAATGTTTAATGCAAGGCGTACGAAATATATTATTCGTTATAATTGTCCTAAAATGGATGTTTATTATTATTATTAATTTAAATATTGATTTCATTTATAAGTCTTTAAAATTTGAGTCTTTGAAAATATAATTTTCCAAATAGTCTTTGCAATTTCTTGTATTAGTTTAAAAAAAAAAAATCAATGCACATCTTCTTTTAATTTTTTAAGAAACATTTTCCAATTCGTTAGAAGTAAGCAATGAGCAAAAAACAACGTATTTTATTTTTAAAAAAAATTAGATGCGTTCGTAATTATGTAAATATGTAGCACCTATACTTGTCGTTCAGTCCGTCCGTCTGTCCGTCTGTTTGTCTGTCTGTCTGTCTGTAGATAACAACGCAAAAACTACCCAACCCAATCTTTTGAAATTTAAAATATGTAATTATTACATAATTTTGTCGAGCCATTTCAAATTTTATGAGAATCGGATGGATAGATCGATTACAGGGACGATCAAAATTATTCCGTTACATTACGGTCGATGGGGAAAATGTTGCAAATGCATTTTAATCGTTTGAAATTTAAATTACGTACTTATTGCATAATTTTTCAAGTCATTTCATTTTTTTAAATAGGATGCATAGATGAAATACAGGGACAATCGAAAGTACTCCGTTACATTACAGTCAATGGAAAAAAGTTTCAAATGCATTTTAATAATATTACACTCATTCGAACATAAAAATATTGATATGCATCATGAAGTACATATTATAATATAAATTTTACATAATCTGTTGTTCAAAGAACTTTTGTTATTGATTTACAAGGCCACAAAAAAGTATTCCATAACATAATGAGTATAGTGAGAACATTGTTTGTTGCGCATTTTAATTGCAATTAAATATTTACAATTTCATGAGATTGGTATATGAGAGTGATATTTTTAAAACTTCATTATCGTGTGAACGCACCTCATTTGCTACGCTTCACGTGCAGTTTCCAACTTGTTATTATTATTATCTTTATAGATACAAGCAATCTGTGCAGAGATGTTAACTTATGACATTTTGCGTGACAGAGCTGATATTGATGTGAAGTTTGATCAAGAAATAAGTCGCCCCCCTTCAGAGGACTCTAGAATGCATTCCATTGGGCTAAATGATATCAAATCTCAAATACAGATAAGTTTAAGTGATGCGTTTTACATAAGTTAAAAAATATAAATTTCGCTGCTAGGGGCACTATAATACAATTAAAACATTGAATCCGTTTTATAAAGAATAAATAATATTAAAAGAATGAAACAGGTGAATAAAAATGCAAAATCCACCGTAAACCTCTTCGTCTCGTGGAATGCAACATATCAAATACTCGTGAAATAGCTGACACACTCACACGACAATGCGGGGACGGATTACTGAAATGTATCGTGTCATCTGAAGCGGGAAATGTATTTCTAGCAGTCCCCGAATCGTAGTGGAAGTAAACATTGTACGAAAAATCTTACTGTAGATTTTGAATTTTTATTGAACTGTATCACTCTTTTAATTTTTTTTTAATTATTTATAAAGAAAATTAAACATTTTATGTGTATTACAGCACTTTCTAGTGGCGAAATGTGATTTTTTATTATTTCTCTGTATACAGTAAAACCCCGATAATTCGGTATAATTCGGACCGGACCCAATTCGGATTATAGAAAATCCGGATTATCCGGAGAATTAGAAAAAATGAAATAAAACAAAACATACTTACAGAAAACCACCTTTATGTTAAACTTGTTGAATATTTACAGACACTAGAAATTTTCATTTTGCTTAAGTCTTCCGAAAAGATTTCAGAAAAAGTTTTTTTTATTCAGAATACAAGTTAATGATATGGAAATTAGCCAATCACTTCTCAAACTTGAAAAAAAAAATGATTAAACCGATTTAAATTATCCGGAGATCCGGATTATCGGGGTCCGAATTAACGGGGTTCTACTGTATATATATATATATAATGTCAAGCGTATTTTTTGATTTAGCTGTAGTTCAAATTTGTCGCATTTGGGCAAATAGAGATCTTTAATAGCTTATTTCTTGCCCATTCTGTACATCTTTGAAACGGGTGATAAAATACACTGTTACTTGAATTTATTTTTAGGTAGCTTTCATTACAAAAAGTAAAAAGCTACCTATTGCAGCCGTCCGGGGGAAAGCGCTTCCGGAAAATTTTGGTATATTTTCACCGATCATGACCCCCAGACCCCAAAACCACCCTCCGTTTATATGTTGACATATATATATATATATATATATAACCATATATATATATATATATATATATATCTGATTTTTGTCATGCGATAACTAACGTATTTATGAACCGATTTGAATGAAACTTGGTATGTATATAGTACATACAAATGTCTCGACCGAGTTCGTTGGTCAGCATCATCCGCCATTTTGTTTCAAAATGGCGGCCATTTTAAATTTTTTAAAAAATTTAAAATTTAAAATTAAATGCGAAAAAATTAAAAGTTGAAAAATATTTTCCTTTTACGTGTTAGAACTTAAAACAAAGATTCCAGAACACTTTTTATTTTGTCTATATCTTAAAAAATGACTGAGTTATAGCACTTTGAATTTTTCTTATGGCTGACATTTTGAAACGATCTGATTTTTGTCACGTGATAACACGCGTATTTATGAACCGATTTCAATGAAACTTGGTATGTACATAGTACATACAAATGTCTCGACCGAGTTTGTTGGCCAGCATCATCCGCCATTTTGTTTCAAAATGGTGGCCATTTTAAAATTTTTAAAAATTTTTAAATTTAAAGTTAAATGCAAAAAAAATCAAAATTTGAAAAATATTTTTCTTTTACGTGTTAGAACTTAAAACAACGATTCCAGAACACTTTTTATTTTGTCTATATCTTACAAAATGATTGAATTATAGCACTTTGAATTTTTCTTATGTCTGACATTTTGAAACGATCTGATTTTTGTCACGTGATAACAAGCGTATTTATGAACCGATTTCAATGAAACTTGGTATGTACATAGTACATACAAATGTCTCGACCGAGTTTGTTGGCCAGCATCATCCACCATTTTGTTTCAAAATGGTGGTCATTTTAAATTTTAAAAAAAATTTAAAATTTAAAATTAAATGCGAAAAAATTAAAAATTGAAAAATATTTTTCTTTTACGTGTTAGAACTTAAAACAACGATTCCAGAACATTTTTATTTTGTTTATATCTTAAAAAATGACTGAGTTATAGCACTTTGAATTTTGCTTATGGCTGACATTTTGAAACGGTCTGATCTGAACGATCCACAATGTTGCTTTAAAATGGCATACACTTTATGATATCATGGAATTTGGTGACTCTCTAAATCGCTTAAAATAAAACCAGGTTGAATAAAAGATGACTATTTTCTAAAAATTCCTATTAATATTCAGTCTTGACAAAAACTAGTTTCAATCTTATAAAATCACTAATTTTATAAGATTATTTCCGCTAATTTGAGCTTAGTATTTTTGAACAATGTAACTTACCTTAAAATAAATAAATAAATTTATAAGTATATGAAAGCTACCTCTTCCTCCCGGCATTGCCGGAAGGACTTTTATTGCTTTAAGTGATCTATTAAAAATAACACCAATACCTTATAGCTTTACAAGTTTCATTGCTTTTACGGCAACTTTTTCAAAAGCAAGAGCATAAAATTTATTAAGTAAGAGCAATGAAACTTGTAAAGCTATAAGGTATCTGTATTATTTTTAATAGATCACTTAAAGCAATAAAAATAACTTGATATTTTAAAGTGATTTTTATATTATGTACACTGTTACTTTTTTGCGTTATCTCGAGATAATACACAAATTGGTAATATACTTTTAATCATACTGCATTATTTAACTTTTAAATATTAAAGTAATTATTATAAAAGCATGTTAATATTTGCAGAGAAGCAATTTTCTTCATCTACTATTGTTATTATCATTTTAAATAAATTATAACGTGATTTAGTATGCAATTATTATAAATTTTAAAAAAAATTGGGAATGACATTAAGAATAACGTAATGAAAAGGAATAAAAAAGAAAACATTAAAAAATTAAATCGCTATAAATATTTTTTCTCATTTCATTTTCCTCAATGAATAAAATCATATTTAATATTAAAATAATTGAATATAAATATGTGTTATTATTTTTGTTAACATGTGCGGTTTTTTATATAACTGTACCATTAATTATTATTACATGTTTAAGATATATATAAAAAATCCCTGTCGGCTGGGCCTATAGGCGGAGGTAGATTTCGAAGAGTGCTCATTTCAACAATATATATATATATATATATGATTAGAGATAAACCCAGTTTAATAACTTCATTTGGCCGTTTATGAAAAATTTTTAATTTCATTTTTCTCCAAAAACTGGTTTTATCAGAATCATCTTAAGAAAAATTCAGCTCAAATGCCCATTTTGACAACATATTTTGAAATAAATTCTGAATTTATTAAAAAATCGACCAAAACAGTACCTTATACAGTTCCTAAATAACAAAAAACTGTCAGTTGAATGCATTTGAGAAAAAAATTGAATTTAAAAATGAGTCATAAAATAGCCGATTTGTTGTTTGAATACATCCTTAATTCTTTAAACATGATTGCTTCGGAAAATTTTGTGCGAAATACTCATTTTGACAGCATTTTTAAAAATATATTCTATCTTTATCAAAAAACTGGCCAATGAGTCACAGTATATAGTACCCAAATAAGGGGATCTGTAAATTGGATGCGTTTGAGAGCGAAAATGGATTTTAAAACGAGTCATAAAAAATGCAATTTGCTATGTGAAAACTTCGTTAAATTTTCTAATCGCGAAGACTTCGGGAAATTCTGTTCAAAATACCCTTTTTGGTAGCCCTTTTCAAAATATAATCTGTCTTTATCAAGAAATCGATCAATGCATCACATTATATAGTTCCTAAATAAGAGGACTTGTAAACTGGAAGCGTTTGAGAGTAAAAATGGATTTAAAAACGAGCCAGAAAAAAACGCAATTTCTTATTTGAACACTTCCTTAAATTTTCAGTCACGATGATTTCGGAAAATTCTGTTCAAAATACCATTTTTGGTAGCCTTTTTTGAAATATATTCTATCTTTATCAGAAAATTGACCAATGCGTCACTTTATACAGTTTCTAAATAAGAGGATCTACCATTTGGATGCGTTTAAAATCAAAAATGAATTTAAAGATGAGCCAGAATATAAGCAGTTTGGATTTGAGTTTTTTTCTACAACTCCTATTTTTGTTTAATTTCTTTTTGCTATACGAATTGGCCCTATGAAAAACTTGTGAATATAAAAGTTGTAGAAATTTTTGAGAAGATGTAAAATAAATTTAATCAGATTTGATATCTTAAAAATTGACGGAGTTATGGATTTTTCTCTTTTTTCACCGCTCTTTTTCTTTTCGTTTTTATTTTTTTCATTGGTAAATGTTGTTCCTATCAAAAACTTGTAAATACAAAAGTTTTAGAAAATTTTAAGAACATTTACAAAAAATTTAGTTGGACTTGATATCTTGAAAATTGACGAAGTTATGATTTTTTTCTCTCAAAACCCCTGTTTTTTTCGCCCCTTGAGCCAACTTCTAAATTTATCAAAAATCTGTCATGCATATACTTTTGGCCCATTTTTAAGAAGTAATATAAACCGATTCGATATCTACTTTAATTAAGAAGTTATGGCGTTTTTTCGGTTTTCACAAAAACGCCCCCTATTCCGACCCCCTTGGTCCGATTTTGCCCATTAACGAACTTAGCCGAGATTTTAACCCCTTTGATTTTATGTACCAGTTTGGTGGAGATTGGTGAAGAATTACAGAAGTTATCGTGTCCGTAAAAAAGTAAGATGTATATATAGATAGATAGATGTACATATATATAAACTGGTGCGATTGCAATAGGTAGTATTTCATACGAAATCTACCTAAAAGTGCATGCATTATAAACAAATCTTTTATATTCACTTACAAAAATATTGTCTTTATGCATTTAATTATTTGCCACATTCAAACAAGTAATTCCGCTTTCCTGGAAAACATGATTTTTTCCTAATTCTTTTTGGAAAACTAAAAAAGATAAGAAAATGTTGATTGTTTTTTGCACGCATGCATATTGATTGTGTTAATAACAAATTTCAAATTTATTTTTAAAATTAAAAACAGAAAATGCAATAAGTTAAATTTTCTAATTTATTTTAAAACAAACAAACAAAATTAGTTCTTTCAAAGTAGCAATTTTCTCATTCAGTTACATTTATTCGCATTTTTTCATGATTATTATTGTTAAAAAATATTCTCATGTCGAATATATTCTAAAAAAACCATAAAAAATACAATAGTTTAATAGTAATTTTTAATAAAGCTTTTATCCAAAAAGCAAATATTTATTGTTAAATCTAATTAAAGATATAATATTGATATTTTTCTTAACATATAACGATTTTATCACACAGTATTCAATAAACGACCATTATTTCAAAGCGACGAAATATTCCTAAGATTTAATTTAAATTTCAGAACGTTTGAATAATGTTTATAAGTTTATATAAACATTTTTTGTGAAATTTATTATAAAATATTATATTCATATTTTCTATTTAACAATCAAATTATGTCTTATTAAAATTGCACCTAATCTGTAATATTTTGGTACTACTCTGCTATCTCGTCGACCAATTTCGCCAAATTATACAAATCGCCAAACTAATAGCCAAATTATACATATTGGCATTTTAAATAACGAAAAATCAAATAATTAGTAGAATATTAATAAAAATATTAACAAAAAGTCGAAATAAAAATCACTTAATGACATTTTAAACACATGAATCTTATTTAATGTCATTCATAAATGTGACATTCACGATCATCCATTAATGGCACTTAATCTTATAGTTTGGCGATAATTTTTTGGTCGAAGGAATAACCTAGTAGTACCAATATTTTTTATCGTTAATTAATCTGTGTGTGATAATCTGGAAATGTTAAAACAACAATCATTATTTCACAGCGACAAAAATTTTCTGCAATTAATTTTCTGAGGATTTTGAGGAAGAAATCTGAGACACTTTACCAATCCCTCATTTAGAATTAACCCATATATTCATCACATATATCTTCTTATCATTATTATCATTCTGCAGACAGCTTGACAGGTTTTTGCTTAAGATACTCGGTTCGGGTTCAAAGCCATGGTGATCCACTTAATAACTAGAGAAGTACTTGTTTGAAAAACTAATTTTTTTCGGATTACATAAATGCTCTGTCAAAAAGAAATATAATAATATGCAAAAATGCGTACGATTTTTGGGATCTATTGATATCAGTGCATTTTCGAGGCAACTATTTGCTTTCGTGTTTTTTTTTTTTTTTGTGGTATTTTATGTTACACATTTTGATAACTGTCACCTGTAGGTAACTAGGAGATGTTTTGAAATTGCGGGGATATTTTGGAGAATGTACAACGAAATATTTTTTATTCTTTGTTTAAATGTATAGCGGTAATGTCTGATTTTCTTACAATTACGTTGTCATAATTAATGTTTTTTCTTTTTTTCAATAGACACATTTTTAACAACAGTTAAAATTTGCTTGAGCATTATGATCGGGATTAAATAGTATACTAAAGTGTGTCATCCAAGTAAAATTAGTATCGTAATCTGGTGATTTTAACTATTAAAAATCATCCATTTTATTTACTTGTGAAAAAAATCGCATATCATCTATAATAATAAAGAGAGAAGGATGTTTGTCTGTCAACGCTGTTCTGAAGAGACTGCTGCACAAAATTTGGAGGGAAGGTACTTTTTTACATGTAGTTCTGCACCTCGAAGCCCGATTTTCGATTTTTTGTTTAGATTATTTTAATAATATTTTTAGGCGATTTTTAGCCTTATTTTTGCGGTTTTATCCCATTAGTGAAAGGAATACGGTTTCATTCTTTTAACCCAATATAGCAATTTTTCAACAAAGTTTTCTTTTCAACAAAGTTTATTCGGAATTTGTACAGCGATTTTTGAATTTTTAACGAATTTTTAATGCGATTTTTAGTGTTTTTTCTCATTTCGCGGCTATTTTTTGAGATTAATAAAAAGAAAATGGTTTTAAACTTTTAGCCTAATGCCCTAAACTTTGTGTTTGTTACGATTTTTAGATTTTAACGGTTTTTAATGCGATTTTCAATGTGATTTTTAACGCTTTTTCAAGATTTTTTGCGTTTAGCATCTATTTCTTTCATAGTTGTTCTATCAAAAACTTGAGCTGTTGAAAATGCATTAAGTAGTATTTTTTTGTGAAATTTACCTAAAATGTCAAAAATTTAGGTACCACTATTTTCGAATAGCAATTTCATAAACTATCTTAAATTCTTGCTTAAGACCGCTACTCCCTCGATTTATATATCACCTGATAGGTTATTTAACAGAGTAAGGTTTTGATAAACTTTTTGAAGCATAGAGTGCTCTACATGGAGGTGGAAAATGGAACTAGTAGAACGCTATTTTTTTAAATCTATAAAAATAAAGAGACAAGTTTGTGTGTGTGTCAGCGCTGTTCTGAAGAATCTGCTGTACGTAGAGTTACACAATGTGGAGGGAAGGTACTTTTATACATGTAGTTTTGCACCTCGAAGCCCGATTTTCAATTTTTTGATTAGATTTTTTTTATAATTTTTAGGCGATTTTTAGCGTTCTTTTGGCAGTTTTATCCCATTAGTGAAAGAAATACGGTTTCATTCTTTTATCCCAATATAGCAATTTTTCTTCTCTTTTCAGCAAAGTTTATTCGGAATTTGTACAGCGATTTTTGAATTTTTAAAGAATTTTTAATGCGGTTTTTAGTGTTTTTTGTCATTTTGCGTTTTTTTTATTTATTTTTTTTTCTTGAGTTTGATAAAAAGAAAACCGTTTCAAACTTTTAGCCTTAAATTTTGTGTTTGTTACGAATTTTAGATTTAAACGTTTTTTAATGCGATTTTCACTGTGATTTTTAACGCTTTTTCAAGATTTTTTGCGTTTAGCATCTATTTTTTCATAGTTGTTCTATCAAAATCTTGAGTTGTTGAAAATGCAATAAGTAGTTTTTTTTTTTTTTTTTTTTTTTTTTTTTTTTAATTTACCTAAAATGTCAAAAATTTAGTTACCACTATTTTCGAATAGCAATTTCATAAAATATCATAAATTCTTTCTTAAGACCGCTACCCCCTCTAGTAATATATTACCTGATAGGTTGTTTAACAGAGTATCGTTTTGATGAAGTTTTTCAAGAATAGAGTGCACTAGCTTGTGGTGAAAAATGGAACTAATAGAACGCAATTTTGTTAAGATTTGGAAATATAACAATGTGATTTATTTTAAATTTTAAAATGGTTTATAATACATGATAAAAAATGCAAACAAAGAATGGTGTGACACATTTCAGGGTGCGTGAAAGGAGGGGCTCGAACAAAATTAGGAAATGTAATAAGGGGATCTGTTTTACACTTTAAGGTAGTTTATAACGCATGTTAAAATTTTTAAAGTACTGGCGATGCTCTGGAGAGACCGCTGAACGAAGTTATGTATGAAATTTTATATCTTGAAGGCCGATTTTCAGTTTTTTTAATTTAATTCATATGCGAATTTTAGTGGGTTTCGAGGCGATTTTTCCACATTAGCGAAAAGGAAAGCGGTTTCATTCTTTCGACCTAAATTAGTGAATTTTGTTCTTTTTTCAATATAATATATCTGGATTTCGTGCAACGATGTTTGGATTTTTAGTGAATTTTTTAATGTAAATTTTGCCGCTGTTATTCGACATTAGTAAAAGGAATTTTGCTTAAAACTTTCAGGCTGATGTATTAAATTTTAGCTGTTAAGTTTTGTGAATTTAAGCTAATTTTAATACGATTTTTTGATATTTTTTGCGTTTGATGTCGGATTTTTGTCATTCATGAGATATTTCTAATTACAACGTTTTACCCTATTAGATTACATTTTGACCCCTGTGATTTTTTTATATTAGTGATTTTTAATGCACTTTTTAATGCAATTTTTAGACATTTTTCGAGTTTTATGGTGATTTTTTGATATTCGGATATTTCCAAGTGAAATTTAATCTTTTCTATTTTTACAAAGATTTATCTAACTATGCGGAAAATCACATAGACACTAACACTATCATATAAATTATAAGAATGTTAATTTTGAATTATATATTACATTAAAATTTCGGCGGATTAGACATGTATAAAATTTAAGATTATGCTATTTGATAACAGTTGTGTATTTTACGAAAAAAATGTTTCATAAAATTTACTTTATATTTCTTAAATAACATCACCCTTATAGAATCTTACATTTTTAGAAGAAAATAAACAAAAGCCACTGTTTAAAACAAATATATTTTTAAATTGAATATATAAAGCATTAGTTTTTCGCAAGATTAATACATTAAGAAGTTGAGTTTAAAAGAAAAAGGGTCACTGTCAAAGAGATTGTCAAAACTTCATTTTATATCTGTGTCATGTGGGATTATAACATATGTATTTTTTATTTAATCACTGTTAAAAGCTCAGAAATATTCTTTATGAACTGTCATTTCCTAGGAAAACGATTAAATACTTCATGAAACGTAATTTTTTTAATTTTCATAAAATACTTAAGATAAAATTTTTTAAGATACTATGACAAGGGATTTTTTTAAAATAAATTACTTAGAAATGTATTTTTATATACATAAAAAAATTAAAATTCTTCCATTGAGATGTATGGGCATGGTTATAAAATGTTTTACTAACAATTAAATTAAACGTTTTTTGGTTGTTCTGTGTAATTGAAATTCCTGAAATAATGCTTTTTTTTCACATATCAATCTGTAAATTGTAGTATAACAACATACAAACATAAAAAAAATCATTTTTGTGTAATTTATTAATAAAGATTCATAACGCTGTTCAGGATATTTTGTTAACTATATTTTAAATGTTTTTGTATCGTCATTGAATTTTAACCGGAATTTTAACTATCAATTTATATATTATAACTACTTTAAAATTCATTGGTCTTACAAATTAAAAATTAATTAATGTATCGTGTTGATTCATGATAGCAATCTATATTATTATATAGCTAAAATTACGTAACATTTCCTAGTAAATTTTAGATTACGAGTATTTAAAATGAAATGAAACAATTATTAAATATTCAAAAATGATACAGTATAGGATTTAATATTATTTGGTAGGAAAATATAATTGAAATAACGTCATTACTGTAAAAAATGGATAAGGAATGCACAAAGGCTCATTAAATATCGTTTTAAAAATCTCTATTCAAAAAACTCAATATTTTGAAACCGAATTCTATTTAACATTGTGAAAAAATTGCCACAAAATGTGAATATATGAAATTCACAAAGAAAAAAAAATGAAAAACTGCTATACGAATTTAAAATAAATAATAAGAAATAAGGACTAAATTTATTATTTTAAACATAATGAATTAACCAGGATTCGCCTTATTAATGTACAAAAATCGCTACGAAACAAAAGAAAATAAAAAAAATTATATAAAAATTTAATTTAAAGAAAACTTATAAAAACTTAAATAATCGAGCTTCCAGATGGCATTACCTCTTATTTACAGATACTGTATTTAAACTTTTTTGTAGTATTGCATGCATCGATCTCCTCAGACCATACCAGTCACAATCAATCACATACATGCACACATTCTACTTTTTTTTATCATTATAGATATTATTTCATATCCCATGGAAAAAAAAAGTCTCATATATTCATCTTAGATGAAAACTTGTAAAAATCTCCAGCTTTAGCTGTATTGTTACCACACAACATCTATACTATATCTTTATTCTGGCCAATGAGAATGCTCCATAATACAGGCTAGTAATAATTAATTAGCTAATTGATCTGTGCAGTCGATTTTCATAAAACTTGAAATGACTCGACAAAATTATTATGTAATAATTATGTATTTTAAATTTCAAACGATTCGGTTGGGTAGTTTTTGCGTTGTTATATGCGGACAGACAGACAGTCAGACGGACGGATTGAACGACAACAATAGGTGCTATGTATTTGCATAATTTGTTAAAAAAGCATATCGAAATCCAATTCGTAACTATGCTTTATCTAAAAAAAAATAAACTGCATTTGAAAACTTATTCTATAAACCTTTTTTCCGTCTAATCCTTCTGAAAATGTGCTTAAGTACGCATTTTCAACAATGCTCTTGCGGTTTGTGATTAAACCTTGATCACTGGATGAAATTTGGTCAGAAAGTTTGCTGGAAAAAAACACTAACTGCAAACTTTTCTCACCGATAGGGACAGTGCAGTTATTCATTAAGAATAGAATTTTTCACCTATTTTTGTTTGAGATCTCCTTTTCTCACCACACCAATACAGTTTTAAAGAACTCGGTTATCATTCAAGCATTTCTACTCTGTTAGAAGTAGACTGAAAATGTTTGAATGCTTTTGAGATACCTTGGACACTTAGAATTTTCAATCACGGCCAAAGTTTTCTTATTCGATATAGCTATGACTGCGCACACAAGAACTGTGATTATTTTCTTCAAAAAATTCCAAACATAACAATTTTCTTTCTTGAATGCATTAGTTTTACTTATTAATTATAGTTAATTATAGTTTATTTTTTATTTTCTATGTTTAAAAAATATAAATAATGGCAATTCTTAGTTAAATCTCGATCTTAGCTACACCCTATACATGTACATTGATACAGTGAAATGCCCGATGCATGAACAATAACAAGATGCTTCTGGATCGTCATTCAGAAACAATTAATACTCTTCTCCTCTATATTTATGTGAAAATGCTTAAATTCTAGATACAAGACTCGTCTCTCTCACAAATTCCTTCAGTTTATTACTAACAGTTTGTTACTAATTGTCCAGAACTTAGTGTTACTAATTGTTGATAATTGTTTAAGTTTTTTAACTATTAATAATATTGTTAATTATGTTCCAATGAATCCCAATCTTTATAGCAATTTTAACCTTTTACAGGCCTTATGTTCCCAATTGGGAACATAAGTTTAAAAATTTATTACAAATTAAATTTAATCAAACTTGACTCGAAAAAATTAGCCGAAAGAGTAAAAAGAAGCCTTGATTTTTTTAAATAGAAGTTACATTCCTATGTACAGAAAATTATAAAAAAAAGACCAATGCCCACTATAAAATAATCAGTCATAAGAATAATTTTTTGAAACAGATTTTTAGAATTAGATAACAAGATTTTTTAAAACAGAAGTTATATTCCTATCATTTTTGGGAAATGTACGGAAAATAATAAAAATGAAAAATGAACACTAGAAAATGACCGCCGGAAGTGACCAATGTTCCCAATTGGGAACATTCTGAAAATTACATATAAAAAATTTTTCATCATATTAAATGACTAATATCCCTTAACTAAAGCATTAGAAGGCATAATCTGCAAAAAAATAATTTAAAATATGCCTGGATCTGAATTTGGCCTGTAAAAGGTTAATCGCAAAACTGAGCAAAACAACGAGGTAGTTATTCATCTTCAATTATTATTTCCAAAAGGTATTACTTAATAAATAAATAACCTTCAAAGTATTTATTTTTCAAAAAATTATAACTGGTTATAATCTTTGTTGTTAAAAATGTACAGCTTGTAAAATATTTAAATGTATTTCCCAGAAAGTCATGCGCGAACTTTTGACTGATATTTTTTATCTTATTCTGATAGAGACTAATCTCTTCAGTTATAAATAAATAAATAAATAAATAATAATAATAAAATAATAACAAATATTGAAATAAGAATCAGTTTACAAAGACATTTGTTTAATAAAATTAATAATTCGATAACAAGAGACCTAAACTGCAAATTCAATTGTATCGTGGTTGTTAAACTGTTATATTCTTATTATTATTATTTATAACAATTCATGAAGTATTTTAAATAACAAAGATGGTTATGAATGAACAAATATGCTGTTACTCACAATAACAAATTTTGCCAAATTTAAATATTTCATTTGTGTAAAAAATACTGAAAATGAGAAAAAACAATGTATAAAATACAATTTGTCATTTCTTTTAATATTACATATTAAATCTCGCATACGCATTAGCTTCATTCATAGCAAAATAATCTCATATCATAAATAGAAATCCTGTTCTTATCTTTGATCTAAATTAAAAATTGTAAAAGAGTAAAAAATCTCATCTTTACAGCATTCTGATTCATATTAATTTTAGGACTATACATCACAGACGAATATTTTTTTTCTTTTATTCTTAGTTGAAAAATATTACAGTCATAAATCATTTGCTACAGGTTTGCGTTTTCCCACAAGGATTTGCTTTGGAGAATAAAATATAAGAATAGAGAAATTGATGTGATTTGCGTTCGTGATAAATTGGTGATTTTGTAATTTGTTTCTAATGTATTTAATCAGCAATTTCTATTCTATCTATTCTTTGAAATTAATTTTAAGTTATATTTTTAATAGTGTATCTGAGGTCTTCAAAGAAAATTTACTTTTTATTTTAATAATAAACAAAAGAATTTAAAAATATAATTTCTCAAGAACCATTTCACATATATTAAAAGAAATTGCGACTTCCGCGAAAGAGATCACAAATAGGTGGGGATATTTTGCGAAACGCGTTCTGTTCTTTAAAAAAAATCTAACAATCGTATTCATTCAAGAATATTTGTTTTTACACGGTAAAACAAAATCATTTGCTAAGCAACTGCTTGCTATAAATCGAAAAACAATTATGCGACTTATAGAAAATCATGTCTTTTATTTTAAAATTAACACAAAAAATACAATTTAAAAAGATCTTGAATACAGAAAAAGCTCTTTCTAACAAGTTAAAACAATGATAGTGATCAAAATGTAGTAAATTAACCGCTGGTGAAAAATTTAGAAAATTTGGTTCTTTTCTTGAATAGGGCAGGAAAATAATATCGTTATAAGTCAAGTAATCGCTATAAAGAACAAGTAAATTAAAGGTTTTTTGGTTGTTCTGGGTAAATGAAATTCCTGAAATAATGCTTTTTTTCCAAATATCAATTTGTAAATTGTAGTATAACTAAATACTAACATAAAGAAAAATTCAATTTTGTGTAATTTATTAATAAAGATTAATAACGCTCGCTGTTCAGAATATTTTGTTAACTATATTTTAAATGTTTCTGTATCTTCATTGAATTTTAACCGGCTAGACGTTTCAATATAGAGACATATACACATTAAATTCTCTTTAATTTTATAACTATTTTTTTTTAATTTGTAGTGTATTTTGCAGTGTGACTTTGTACATTTTCAGAGAGGTAACTTGTGTTATTAAAAACTTACAAATGAAAAAAAAGTTGGAAATTGCACCTTAAATGTAGCAAATGTGGTGCGTTTGTAATAAAATGAAATTTTAAAAAACATAAAATATTGGTATAATGGTATGCATTTCTTCAGATATAGCATAGAATCCGAAATTATTTATTCATTCCAGTAAATATTTTCTGCTTTCTATTATATTGGAAGCAAATTGTGGTAAATTTCAGAAACGTATATCAATTTCATAAAATTTGAAATAGTTAAATATAATATAACGTACCCCGAACAATGTTTCCCACTATACTATAATATAATGGAATACTTTTGTGTAGCACTACAAATTAATAAGAATTATTCTTTGCACCACAGATTGTACATAATGTATAATTTAGTATATACTTCAGAGATGCACATCAATTTTATACCGTGTAACATCATTAAAAAGGACTTGAAATTATTTTTTCCCATTGGCCCGTAAAGAAGCGGTTAAATTTTGATTGTTCCTGTATTTAAACTATACACGCAGTTTTCATAAATATTGAAATGTGTCGACAAAATTTTATAACAATTATAAGTTTTAAATTTCAAATAATTCTTTTGGGTAGTTTTTTGCGTTGTTATACTCAGACGAACGGATAGAGCAACAACTATAGGTGCTATGTATTTACATAATTACGAAAGCACCCAAAAAGATAATGAATTAATTTTAAGTAATCAAAATCTTTTCATGATAAATATATTTTTCATAATAGAAAAGTTATTTATGTAAATCAAAGAGTTTCGAAACTCTCTTATTTTCTTCTTTACATCTTTTTATACCAACTCTTTTATACTCATCTACTTTATAATTTATTATTATACTATATCTACATTATAACTATACTATCTATTTTTATATTATAACTACTTTAAAATTTATTGGTCTTACAAATTAAAAATTAATTAATTAATATATCGTGTTGATTCATATTAGAAATCTATATTATTATATAGCTAAAATTACGAAACATTTTCTAGTAAATTTTAGATTACGAGTATTTAAAATGAAACAATTATTAAATATTCAAAAATTATACAGTATAGGGTTTAATATTATTTGGTAGAACAATGTAATTGAAATAACGTCATTACTGTCAAAAATTGGTAAGGAATGCACAAAGGCTCATTAAATATCGTTTTAAAAATCTCTATTAAAAAAACTCAATATTTTGAAACCGAATTCTATTTAACATTGTCAAAAAATTGCCACAAAATGCGAATATATGAAATTCAAAAAGAAAAAAAAATCAAAAACTGCTATACGAATTTAAAATAAACTAATAAGAAATAAGGACTAATTTATTATTATAAACATAATGATTAAACCAGGATTCGCCTTATTAAAGTACAAAAATCGCCACGAAACAAAATAAAATATTAAAAAATTAAAGAAAACTTATGAAAACTTAAATAATCGAGTTTCCAGATGGCATTACCCATACTTACTGGTACTTTAATTCAACTTTTTTGTAGCTTTGCAAGCATCGGTCTCTTCAGAACATTCCACTCACAAACAATCACATATGTGCACACAATCGACTTTCTTTATCATTATAGATATTATTTCATATTCCATGGAAAAAAAATGTCTCATATATTCATCTTAGATGTAAATGTGTAAAAATCGCCAGCTTTAGCTGTATTGTTACCACACAACATCTATACAATATCTCTATACTGGCTTTTGAGAATGCTCCATAATGCAGGTTAGTAATCGATTTCGATAAAACAGATGGGGTTACTGTGCAGCAGAATGTGCAGATTTTTAGCAGTGGGAGGGTTAAAAACATTTCAATGCTATTTGTTGATTTTTTTTAAAAAAGAAAGATTAAGCATGTATTCAAAACTTGATTTTGATTATGGCAAAGAAAATGTGATTCAAATTCATATTACTTACATAAAACTGATCAGGAATAATTTCAACTGTTGTTTATTAGTGACAATTAAATGCTTTTAATTTTTATAATATATTGAATGAATACCGAAGTATTTAATTTATAATTTAAAAAATATATATTAATACCTTATGAGAAAATAAAACATATGAAGTATTGAATAAACGAAGTAATGTTGTTAATTTTTTCCTTAAAATTGTCAAGTTTTTTTTTTTATTCTTATTTAATTATCAAGAATGCTTTTCTCTATAACTATACGACACGGATTAATCTAAATCTTCATTGGCTATTCGATATCATCGCACGCAATATACCATCATATACACTACGATATTTCCGGCTTCCGATTCAATGACGATTTTCTTGTCATGGTACGTATAATGATTTTGCGTGCTTCCAATGTCGTATAGCGAATAATCTTATACGATTCTCCTGTGTCGTGTCGGTAAATAGAAAAGCTAAGCAAAGAACGAACGAGTGATGTCTTAGAAATAAAGAATATCATTTAAAGATTATGGGGAAAGTTCTACAGTTTTTTCTTATTTGGATTTTATGAATCAGATTAGTTAGTTTTCGACATCTATCAGAAAAATATTTGACAATAATATAAAATGGTAGAAAATATTATATAAAAAATTATCAGATAAAAATTAAAAAAAAGTATTACCGAACACTTTAGATCAATTATATAAATAGGTGTGATTCCATCTATCTATGTTTAAAAAGTCCTTCCGGCAATGCCGGGAGAAAGAGGTAGCTTTCATATACTTATTTATTTATTTACTTATTTTAAATTAAGTTATATCATTCAAACATTGGAAGCTCAAATTAGTGGAATCCGATTTTATTAGACTGAACGCTAGTTTTTGTCAATACTGAACATTAATAGGAATTTTTAAAAATTAGTAAAATTTTATTCAACCTGGTTTTATTTAGAGTCGCCAAATTCCACGATATCACGAAATGTATGTTATTTTAAAGCAACATATAGATAAAACAAACCTTGATGAGCTTGATCGAAATCTTAATTCATGTGCACGTGCACCCTCATATCGAAATCTATTAATATATACGAGTGCTGTCTCGGGCAAATTGATTTTTTAAAAAATGTCACCCACATTAGAAATTCAAATTGTTTTATCTCGGGCATTTTTTAAGATAAAGACAAAGCAAAAAATACTCCGGAAACCATTATTAAGATAAATACTTTAGAAAGAACTTTTTTCAATTTTTAATTTTTTGTTTGTACATCATTATATATTTAAAAGGGTTTTTGATAAACTTAAATGGCCGCCATTTTGAAACAAGATGGCGGATGAAGTTGGCATGTGAACTCTGTCAAGACATAGATATGTACTATGTACACACGGAGTTATATCCAAATCAGTTTATAAATATGAGTAAATTATCGCGTGACAAATTTCAGACTGTTTCAAAATGTGAACCACACCAGAAATTGAAAGTGCTATAACTCAGTCATTTTTTAATGATACAGACGAAACAAAAAATTCTCTGGAATCTTTGTATCAAGGTAAATTGCATAAAAGAAAAATCTTTTTCAATTTCTCACTTTTTTGTACCTAATTTTAAATTTTATATAAAAAAAATAAATGACCGTCATTTTGCAACAAGATGGCGGATGGATCTGGCTAGCGAACTCGGTTCAGGCCTCATTACTTTATATGTACAAACCAAGTTACATTGAAATCGATTCATAAATACGCGTGTTACCACGTGACAAAAATCAGATCGTTTCAAAATGTCAGCCATAAGAAAAATTCAAAGTGCTATAACTCAATCATTTTTTTAGATATAGACAAAATAAAAAGTGTTCTGGAATCTTTGTTTTAAGTTCTAACACATAAAAGAAAAATATTTTTGAACTTTTAATTTTTTCGCATTGAATTTTATATTTTAAATTTTTTTTACAAAAATTTAAATGGTTGTCATTATGAAACAAGATGGCGGATGATGCTGGCTAACGAACTCGGTCAAAACATTTGTATGTACTATGTGCTTACAGAGTTTCATATAAATCGGTTCATAAATACGTAAGTTACACCATGAAAAACATCACATATATATATATATATATATATATATATATATATATATATATATATATATATATATATATATATATATATATATATGGTTATATATATATATATATGTCAACATTTGAACGGAGGGTGATTTTGGGGTTTGGGGGTCATGACCGGTGAAAATATACCAAAATTTTCTCGAAGTGCTTTCCTCCGGACGGCTGCAATAAGTAGCTTTTTATTTTTTGTAATGAAAGCTACCTAAAATTCCAAATTGTGAAAACTTTTCGTAAACATTGGATTGAGTTTATTACATTGATATTCAATTTTATATTTAGTTGTACGTTACGTATTTTTTAAGACAAAGAAAAAACAACCGATTAAAACAACAATGAAATTTTTGCTTTTATTTGAAGATTAAATATAATATATTTATAATAAAAAAATATAATATTTTCCACCCCCAGTTAAATGTGAAACAAAAATTCAGCAATTGATAAACAACCTTTTTCAATGAAAAAAAATGGAATGTAAAATGGGCTCTCTTTGTACAAAAAATTTAGTCAAGTGTTAAAACTAACTTAATATATAAGTCACATACTCCTGGAATCTTCAAACGCATATATAATTAGTTTGATTTTTTTATATATTTAAATAAAAAAACTATGAAAAGAACAATAGTTTTCAAAATATATGCCGATAACAATAAAATTAAAATTCATTCAAAATCTGTCATACTGTATGACTTTCTTATAAAAATTTCCTATACTTCATATATCCATTCGTCCACAAACTATCTTATCAATTGCAGAAATTTTCCCCTAATCATCTTACGATTAATTTTTCACTTATACCTAAGCTTTAGCATAACTTATGTAAAGCTTTTGATAAAATAAATATTTAGTATAATCTAAATTTTCATATCAAGAATTAAGTACAAAAAGATTAAATTTAAGGTAATCATATGAAACAGGCATTTTTTATTCCTTAGTATAGTAACAACATCTATTTATATTGGGTTGGGAAAAAAGTAATTTCGCTTTTTTCCGTATTTTTTAAACTTAATTTATTTATATACATTAAAAAAAAACTAATCAATAATATATGTGCTGTTTTGTTCGATGACCTTTTGTCATTTTTCTGGTAAAACCATAATTTCGCACTGTAAAACTTCTGGGAGTTCTGGGCAAAAAACTAAACAAGGTTATTTTCACAAGCCTTTTTTGAAGCCAGCTTAACCTGGCTTTTGCAACTGGCTTTTGAAGCCAGCTTAACCAGCCTGATTAAGAGGGCTTCGCATAGAGCGGAACAAATGGTAATTGGTCGGACCCAGGTCCGGACTATACAATGGGTACATCAAAACCTCCCAGCCAAGCTCTCTCAGTTTTTGCCGAATGACTAAAGATGTGTGTGGTTTAGCGATGTCGTGATGGATGACAAAGCCTTTCCTGTTTATCAATTTCGGACAGGTTTTTTTAATCGCCTGCTTCAGTTGCATTATTTGTTCCCAATAGATAATTGAATTAATGGTTTAGGCAGGTTTGAGCAGCTCATGATGGACAATTCCTTTTCCTTCGCACCAAACACTCAGCATCACTTTCTGTGGCTTCAATCTAAGCTTTATCATCGTTTATGAAGAATCGACCACGATCTTTTTCACACATTTTTGTCGTAAGTGATTCACTTTGCATCACCTATAATCATTTGTCTCAAAAATGGCTTGATTTTGTTCCATATCAGTAACAATTCACAAATGGAAACTGTCCATTAAATTTTTCACTGTAAGTTCATGGGGAACCCAAGTATCGAGTTTCTTTTCGTTTCCAAGTTTTTGTAAATGGTTCAAAAGTGTTTTATGGTCGATGTTTTGTTCCGTAGCAATGTCGCAGGAAGAAACATATGAATCTACCTCGATTTTCTTTTTCATTTCATCGACTTTTTCAACGATAGGCCGGCCAGGGAAAAGTTCATCTTTAACATCGAAATTTCCGGAACGAAAACGAACAAACTAATTCTGACTTTGGCGTTTACTTAAGTACCGATCACCATAAACGCCACACAATTTTGATGAACCTGAGCCGCATTTTTCTCTTTTTAGATTTAAAAAACTAAAATGTGACGAAAATGATCTTCTGGAATTTCTATTTTTAAAACGCAATAATTTTTGACTGATTAAACAGATGATGCTAACTTTATATTTAAAATTTGCTAGAGACTGTTACCTTTCAAATGCTGTATAGTATGGTTTAATTGAGTGAGCAGTACTCGAGATATACGACTTTAAAGCTATGTATTGGGAAAAAAAGAAATTACTTTTTCCCCAAACCAATATTTCTGTTAATTTGGTTTTACTAATTTAGTTTTCTAAACAATGCACTTGCTCAGAATTGTTGATATGTGTAGCATATTGTTTTAGACAACATGAAAGTAAAACGGATTTTGAGCTTATCTATTTGAATATAGAAATATAGAAATAGAGTAATAAAATATTTCCCATTTACATTTTGCATATATTACTTACAAATAAGACAAAAAGAATTGGGATTTTTATAGTTAATACTACACAAGTTTCTTTAGTTTACAAAAATTAAATATAAATTAATTAATTAAGTGTAACATTAAAGTTATTAAAGTAAAAAATATGCAGAAATGAATAGATTGCTAGTGATATTCATTTACGTTTTACAGAAACTAGCAGTAAAATAACATTCGTTGACAAAAAAAATTTTTTCTAAAAATTTAATTTTGAATAAAAGAAAATGTTGCTTTAAATGGCATTGTTATTGTTACAACTGATAGATTTCTTAGCAAACTGTTAACAAAAAATAAATAAGTAAATAAATAAATAAATGAAATAATGTTGCTGTCAACAGTGTAATATTGAAAACGATACCATTATTTTTGTTTTTGATTTTATTATTATTTTTATAATATTATTCAAATGTATTATTTTTTGACAAAGTTCTATTTTTTATTCCAAAAAGAGGAAAATAGAAGACGGGTCGTCCTAAAGCATTTTGGCTATAGTCCAGAATTTTAGATTATTAATATTTTTCATGTTTTCACTGATTTTTTAAAGCTGTAAAAACAAGAAAGATTTATTTTTATTCATATAACATTGGAAATGAGAAATTTGTATTAGTATTTATCATTTATAATGTATAGGACCTCTTTTATGAGGTCGTAAACGCAATATTTTGGTTGGATAACGTGCAAACCAATAACGTAAAAAAGCTTTTTTTTTCTTGGTACTACGAAATTTATTTTTATTAAATTTTCTATAAAATTTCGCAATGTGTCTATCTTCATGATAATTTAGTAAATTCACAATGAATAATTTTATTTTCGAACAATTAGCAGTGCTACTGCAAGAATTCATTTCAAAATCATCGTTAAAAACTTTTGCAAGTACACATATTTTATACAAGGTGTATCAAAAATGACCGGTATATTTGAAAAATCAATAAAAATTAAACGGACAGCAATAGAAATACACAATTAGTTGCAATATGCTTGGGACAAGAGTAAATTTTCAGGCAGTCAAACTTTCAAAATTAATTCATTTTCAAAACAGATGGCCCTGCAGGAGGTTTGAAAGGTATAGAAGAAAACGCAGTTCGTGAGTTCGCCATTCTGCAAGTCGTCTTTCTGCTGTAAGCGTGTGCAGTTCACAGATTGCAAGTTTGCTGTGAAAAAATGGTTTATTCCTTAGAACAGAGGATATTTGGCTTGAAAGACAAGGCATACACCACAATCCAGAAACAATTGAACAACTGAAGCAGTACATCTCTACATATGAAGCCATCTCGCCTAACATGTTTACAATGGTTTCTGATATAATTTCGATCAGAGACTACGCCATATGATTGCTGCGCATGGTAGATATGTGGAAAATATTGTACTTTAGAATTTTCCAGACTGAAGCGCCATCTGACGCCATAACTAATCTAGAAAGCTTGTCTGCCTGAAAAAATACTGTTGTCACAAGCATATAGCAACAAGAGGTGTATTTCTATCGTTGCCCGTTTAATTGTTATTGATTTTGTCAAATGTACCGGTCATTTTTGAAACACCCTGTATATATTATTAATATGATAAATTATGATTACATTATACCTTTAAACTGAATAAATTACCTTTGACATCTCTGATTATTTTATAACTTTAAAAACACAGAAACATCTGTTGATGTTATAAATTCAAACGAACAAACGGATTTTTCCAATGTTATTTTTATTATTGTATCGTGCATAAATATCCCTTAAAGTTCAATATTTGCTATGAAACGTAGTATTACAATGAATAGACTTCCTCTTTTTAATATTTAAATAAAAAAAATACACATTTTTTGATATTTGTAACAACAGATAAGTCTCTGAAAGATTATCTTACAATTGATATAAAAAAAAATATTGCAAAAAATATACTATTTTGCTTTAACATAACAAAGACTAAATTTTATGCAAAACATTTATGATATCTTAATTTTGTGCTCGCTAAAATTATCTTAGTTTTGCAATGTTTACTGTACAATGTAACACCAAGTTTTGGTAATCTATTTTAAGATTTTTAAAAGTACAAATTAGCTACATTATCAGTTCATAAATAATTCTTATGTGCTCAAGATAAATTATATAAAAATATATATACAATTAATAAATTAATGATTAATGATAAATAAATATTTTCTTTTTACATTTTAATTAATAAATACTTATTTGGACCAATTGTTTGGAATATTTAGATTCTGAAAAACACATACAAAAAGTCATTAGACTTTCTTATTATATATATATATATATATATATATATATTCCTTTAATGAGAGACACACTTACGATGGACATTTTACACGGAAACTCTCAAATGACATGCGAATGTTATGACAGTTTTACACGATCTTCAAAGAAGCTCATTATAAAAAATAATTACTTTTTTCATTAAAAAAAGATAATGGACGAAAGATGAACATATATTATTATGAAATATGCTAAATTATAATTTTTGCCTCGTAGCATAACAAAAAGAATTAATGAAATTATGTTTAAATTTGCTAAGAAAAAAATTCTTCAATAGTTTCAGAAAAAAGAACATATCTTTAATTCAGTGCATAAAATATAAAAAAAATAATAATAAATAATCATTTTTGAAAAACTTATCAACAAAAATTAAAACTCCCTGTCGGCATGACTTATAGGCGGAGGTAGATTTCGAAGTCAATTGCTCATTTTAATAACAAAAAATAAAATATGTTTAGAGATAAACCCAGCCTAAATTTATTTAGCCGCTTTTGAAGAATTTTTAATTTCATCTTTACTGTAAGAGCTGCTTTTATCAGAAACATCATGCGAAATTCGGCTCAAATGCTCTATTTGACAGCATTTTTGAAATATTTTCTGAATTTATGGAAAAAACGACCAATACGGCACGTTATATAGTTCCTAAATAAGAGAAACGTTCAACCGAATGCGTTAGAGAGCAAATTTGAATTTAAAAATGCGTCATAAAATAAGCAATTTGTTATTTGAATGCATCTTCAATTCTTCAATCACCGTCACTTTGGGAAATTTTGTTTGAACTGCACACTTTGACAGCATTTTTTTATAAATATATTCCGCCTTTATCAAAAACTTGGCCACTACGGCACATTATACAGTTCCTGAATAAGAGAACCTGTCAATCGAAGCCGTTTGAGGACAAAAATGTATTTAATAATGACTTAAAAATAACCGCTTTAACAGCATTATATATATATATATATATATATATATATATATATATATGTATTGGATAATTTTAAGAGCATTTATAAATAAATTAGTTTGATTCGATAACTTGAGAAATAATAAAGTTACGAATTTTTAACAACGAAAAACCATATTTTTTTTTCATTATTGATTTTTTCAAAATTCTGTCATGCATAAAATTTTGTTCCCTTTTTAGAAGCAATGTTAATTTTAAACTGATTTGATATCTATTTTAACCCATTCCCTGCCGTGATCCCCATTTGGGGATCATTAATATTTTGATCTTGTTCTCCCCTAATTTCAAAGTTTTTGTTTATTTTTCATGGTATATGTTTACAGAATAGTTGTTTCTTAATGTATGGTCAAAATGTTAGGGTGTGATTAAAATATTTATTAGTATATTTAACTTTTTCTTTCAAAGTTTGCTCGAAAGTAACTCTTTTTCACTTTTATGGATTTACCTTATGAATATCTAATATGCAAATTTGAAATGAAATATTTTTTACCATAGGATTTATTTGTACATGTGTCCTAAATAGCATAATATCAAAACGGAGTAATTTTTTTTTCTTTTTTGATTTTTTATATCCAAAATACACTGATCCCCATTTGGGGCTCACGGTTGTTGCAATGTAAAAGGACTTACTATTCACACTGCAAGCAGGATATGTTTTTCCACTAATGCAATACGTTTCTGGAATTTTTTTTAAAGGTTCATTATCAGTAAGTGTGGAATGTACCCTCTGATAACAGAAGAAAATATATACAATGGGTCACGTGGGGGGGGGAGGGAAGGTTGGGAAGAAATACCAGGTGTTAGGAGCAGGTGCTTTGATAAACAAATTCTTTTTACTGTTCTAATGACATCTTCAATCCTTTTTTTTTTCTTTTCTTTACTTTTCTTTGGGCAGCAAAAGTTTAGACTTTTTTCAGAGCAGATAGCTATGAACTTTGACTCGAGAAGTTGCTTCACTTAGAGATAATGTTATCAGCTTTGAACTAGTGAAAACTAACTTGGTTGGATTTTGATTTTTAACGAAATTATTGTTCTGTTAGTATTTTTGTGAATGATTTTGAATTTTTTAAGTGGATAATTATGAGTCGAAAAAAATTTAAAACACTCAGAGAACTTGAAGAATATTGGGACAATGATATTGATATAGATGAGGAAGAACCTGATGGTACAATAGATATAGTTGAACTGCCCCCAGACAAAGCGGATGAAGTTTCTGATTTGGAAGATATAGATGATAATATACTAGAAGATACCATTCCAAATGATGTTCCAGGTTCTTTAGAAATACATGGTGGTAAGTGTAATGAAGAATTTATAGTTCCGAGAAAAAAGAAACCTAAAAAAGAAAAACCCATATTAAAGTGTAACAGAAAAAGTGCATCATATAACATTTCTACCCATGGAGAAGAAGAATGCAAGCAACGTGAAATGAATATGATAAATGCAATTAAAGATAAAACGCCAGTAGAAGTTTTTGAGATGTTCTTTACAGATGAATTAGTAAACTATATCGTACAACAGAGTGTATCTTATGCTGCTCAAAATAATCGTCACCAGTTTACACTTTCAGTAGACTGTATAAAAATTTTTTTGTGATTTTTGCTCTTAACTGGATATCACTCTTTACCCCAAGAACAGATGTATTGGTCTGAAGATGAAGATATAAATCTTGAAATTGTGAGAAAATGCATGACAAAAAATCGTTATATAGATATAAAAAGAAACCTACACTTCTGTAACAATGCAAGTATTCCAAACATAAATGGAAACAAGGACAGACTGTTCAAAATACGACCAATTCTTGATGAACTAAATAAAAGATTTATGCAATTTGGAGTATTCTCATATAATTTGTGTATTGATGAACAAATGGTGCGTTATTATGGTCATCATTATCTGAAGCAATTTATTAGAGGCAAGCCCATTCGCTTCGGCTTCAAACAATGGGCAATGTGTTGCGGTGTGACAGGATATTGCTATAATGCTGAAATATATGAAGGGCAGCAAACGAATAATTTAGAAAAAGATACGCATGGATTAGGGATGTCTGTTATATTGAATAAAATTGCCACCATACACAAACCGGAAGAACACAGCTTTTATTTTGATAATTTTTTCACTAGTTTTGATTTGATGAAAAATTTAAAAGAGAGGAATATACCTGCAACAGGAACGGTCAGATGTAATAGGATGAATAAATGCCCTATAAAAACAGATAAGGAAATGAAGAAAGAATTTCGTGGGGCTTTTGATTACAGATATGATGAAATAAATGAAATATTTTGCCTTGTATGGAAAGATAATAGCATTGTGAAAATGTTATCAAATCATCTGGAAGTTTTACCTTTGGGACGTGTGAAAGGTGGTCTAGAACTGAGAAAAAACAAGTGCTGATTCCGCAACCTAATGCTATTGCAAATTACAATAAGAACATGGGTGGTGTCGACAAACTTGACTGGAATATTCAAAAATATAGGACGAAAATTAGAGGCAAGAAGTGGTACTTTCCAATTTTTACCAATGCTGTGGATATGGCTCTAGTTAATGCTCATACAATATACAACATTTCTAACAAAAAAATGCCACTACTAAACTTCAGGAGAGAAGTTGCAAGATTTTACTTGAGTTTACATTCTCTATCGGATCCAAAAAATAGTGGAAGACCATCATATAGTATAAGTTCCCAGAGAAGAGTACCAGATGAGGTAAGAAAAAATTCTAAAGGACCTTATTTAGAAAGAACTTTAGAAGGTAAACAAAGAAACTGTGCTGTTTGTAAAAAAAAATGTTAGAAAACAATGTGTAAAATGTGATGTAGGGTTGCATGTTGAATGTGTAATACAATGGCACTCATAAAAAAAATTACGCATTTCTTTCACATGCGATCTACCGTGATCCCCAAATGGGGATTGATTTTCAATTTAATAAATTTCATGAATTTTTCTATTATATTGTAAAATTTACTTGTTTGTGTTTGTTTACATGCAAAAAAGTTACTTTATATGAAAAAAGATTTTTTTAAAAAAATCTGGCAGTTAATGGGTTAATTGAGAAGTTATAGTACTTTTTTTCCATTTTCAGAAACCCCTCCCAATTTTTATCCTCTTTGTCCAATTTTGCCTATCAACGAACATGATCGAGATTATATGCCCTTGATTTTATGTATCAGTTTGGAAGAGGTCTTAGCAGAATTAAAAAAGTTATTGTGTCCATAAAAAAGTAATATAGATAGATATATAGATAAACTTTTTTATTAGGGGTCTAGGTGTCATGATCGCTGCAGATCTATAAATATTTGTCAGAAATTCCGGCATAAGAGTGATTGCAAAAAGTAGTATTTCATACGAAATCTACCTAACTGTTTATTTATCTGAACAACATTGTGCGGGTTTTCTGTGAAAATGTTTTCATAAATCATCCATTAGGATATTAACTGATGCTTATTTATTTTTGTTGTCCGATTACCTACACTAGGATATAGGACCTGGGGGGAGTGCTAAGAGAAAATGTTACACGAAATCGTGAATGTAGCATTTTTTAGGTATGAAACAGTAATTTCGAAATTATTACAGCAATCCAATGCATTAATTATTTCTATACTTAATATTTTAGAAATTAATGTTCTTTTTTGTGTGTGTATGTGATTCATTTTATACTAACAGCAGCGGTGAAATATAACAAAAGTATGATTAAATCAGCTAGTTTTTTTTCGATTTAATGCTGTTTGACATCTCTATTTCAAATTTCTTATGTAATCGGGTTCAAGCAATAAAACAAAGCACTGTGCGAAAATGCAAAGCAAATCCAATCACTTTAATGATGCTATGACGGTATACAAAAATAAATTTTAAGTATCCATGTATTACAATGCGTAATAGATGGTATGGCAGATCTCCTTACATTAAAAATCCCTTCACGCAAGTAAGCTTTTTAAATTTTAACACTAATCAAGCCACTGGCGCATTTATGCGTCTTATATTAACTTCGTTAAGAAATTCCAATTTCTCCAAAAAAAACCACGGTTTACTTTGAAAAGGCGTATATAAACCATATGAATATTAAATAAATAAATATGTTTTTTATTTAGCATTAATATTTTATCTCCCATTATAATATTGTAAGTGTTTCTTATCACATTTTTTAAAACAAATTTTGAATTCGTGTTAAATTGTATGATTCAGAACTTAATGTAATTACGTTAATAAAATATAATTAATAATTTTAAATTGAAAACATTAATACATTTTCATAATATATTTAGTGTTTTTACGCTTAAGTTTAAACAGCTTAAAATAGATAGCCTCAAACTTTTTGGATACAATCCAAAAATTTTGGTTATTCATGTTTCTCACTTTTCACTCAACTCCGTTTTTTGTCCTTTGAAAGCTGATTATAGTAATGTCTATATATTTTTAAATTTATGATATGATGTTTTTCAGTAGATGTATAATGCATATCATTTTCGCAAATGAATCTCAGACTATTTTTTTTTAAATCAGACATTTTGAAATAGGGATATTTGAATAAATATTCATATTGTTACTTTCTTATATCTTTACAAAAAAAATGTATGTGTGAAAATTTTGACAGATTTAGTATTTGACAGATTTAGATGTTTTAAAGGTCAGAGATGCCAAACACACGTTTTTACTAAATATCTCTCCCTGACTGTGCGTATGTGTGAGTTAGTGATTTTTGTCAGTCTGTATATAACATAAATATTGTTGTCGCTCTATATCAAGACATATTTACCGGAATTTTTACAAAAATGTATATTCTAATAATCTCTGAAATAAATTGATGCTGATCAGTTTTTGTTATAAATCGCTTAACAGATGGCGTAGCTTTGCTGTATTTTTATGACTTACACAACAATTACATCCTAATAACTAATGCATGGGATTCCTGTGAAACTTCAGATTCATTTAGTCTTTAGCATGGATTGATACCACTTACATTTTTTGTGTAAATCTCTCATTAGGTGTCACTGCTAGGCTACATTTATCACTATTATTGTAATACATCTATCTCAAGAACTACTGCACGGAATTTAATAAAAATTTACATTCTGCTAGTCACTATATACTTTTAACTTCAGTAAATGCTTATCATAAAATTAATTACATAAAATACTCTAGATATCGGTATATAGATATTCAAAAATACAATAGACTTCTTTTTTTATAAAATTGTAGTCTTACACTATAAAACACTTTATAAATCGTCTTAGGCAACTAATAGTTACTATTTTCAAAATTTGGAAATAAAAATTCAGCTATATTTTTTTGGATGTCTCGTTTGAAGAGTAGTACTAAAATTATATGAAAAAAGCGTATTTGCAATTAATGTGCAAATAAGTAAAATTAGGAACGGAATTTGATGTAAATTAAACATTAATCATTTTTAATTATATGTACGTTTAAAAAATCATAATTTTAAGCACGGCCGAGAACTGGGAATTATTTTTATACTCAATAGTACCATTTTTAATTAAAAAAAAATAATAAAATTCTTAAAATGTGTGCACTGAACAGATTGAAAATGTGTCCAAGGCGGAAATCGAACACGGATCTGCGGTACGAGACACCGACGTTATACCAAGTAAATAACTTGGAATAATACCCAGCCAACCATTTCTCTCTATCATACGTTGGCAACGCTAGAACTTCAGCACAAGGTATTACAGTTTTCGTAAGCCACTGAAATCCGAGCAAGCGCGAAACTAAATAAACCTATGTATATCTTGAAATTTTTTCAGTCGAATTTTTCCTCAACTTACAGTAATTTTAGGCTTGGGAAACTTTCTACTAAAAAATCTCCAAAATACATATAATGCAATTTTTTAGAAAAAAAGTTTGCATGTAAAAGGCCAATCGTACAACAATGAATTAAAGCAAATGCTTTTGAAGTTTAATATATTATCCGTGTCATTATTATAGCAGTGTTTGATTTTAAAAAGGATAATGCTTAATCCCATCCAATTCCTGTTAATATAGGAAGACTGGTGACGTAGTAGTTATTTTGAGAGGTGTTTTACGTATGTAAATTACGTCTGTTATCAAGTGATTTAAAATTTCGAATTAGAATAAAAGGAAAGAATATTATTACACTTTTTTATCACAAAGCTTATTCCTTGCCTCATATAAGTCATCCCTGCATTTAAATTTCTGAGTATAGCTATCTGATAAAATAGTGTTCAATATAAAAGATTTGTATTACATTAGTTAATTTGACATATGTTGTGGTTACTCTTAACCACTGCCATATTTTTATTTAATTTAATTTATCGTCTATTTTTCTTTTAATCTTTATTCATTTATTATATATTTCGCATTCTAAAAATTATCTTAATTCTCGCTTTTTTTACTTTCTCCTGTAAAGTTCTTTTTATTGATTTCAAAATGTTGAAATCAGTTAGAATTTTTGTTCCTTCCGGTTGTGGAATTTTCCTGTGTTTTCTCGAATGTTCGATGGGGTGTGCACTTCCATTTTATGGCTCCTCCTATTGTCCAATCAGATACTATTCTTCTGATACGTAATTTAAAAAAAGGTGCGTACTGATATCCAGTTTTGGCTCCGCATCTTTCTGGTGATATAAAAGTTTATTCTTAAAATGCAGTTTCCCTATTCGTGGCGAAGCGCTTGGCTTTGCCCTGCGCTTGGCCACTTCCTTTTGCCCTGCCTGTTGGCGAATTTTTTATTTTATGGCAACCCCTGCCTTCTTTCCTTGACTGCCGCTGTCGTTTCGTCAGAGCAGAGCAGACGTCGGCAGAAGTACGGTAATGAACGCCTGCGGAAATGATGTGTGGGATCCCAATTAAAATGGTTTGTTCGGTTTTATGATTAAGGTTCAGCATTTTTAAATATGAAAGGTGTAATTCTTTAAAAGGCAAGGAAAAACATTTATCGCTTCTTGGAGACATATAAAGATTTGTTCGTCCATGAAAAATACTACTTATGATCTCCAAAGAAGAATTTGCGTATAATAATATATTTCGATTTGAGAGAATATTTTGTTTTCTTGAAAGAATGATTTTTCAAAATTATTGGAACATCGGTTCGTCCCCTGCGTTACCCTGCAAACTGTGACGGGCGACAAGATTGGCATATATGGAAAGGCCAATTTAACCATACACTTTGGAGGAACGAAATATTACTATACGGCATATGTGGCTGACATAACAGATCCGTGCTTAATCGGACTAGATTTTCTGAAGAAGTTTGGCTTCAAACTTGATTTCAAAAATAATAAAATGCTCTCAAAATTTAAGAAATAAGTCTTTTTGGTTTAAATACCGAAATTGAATCTAAACAAATAGTAATAGCCAAAGAAGACATCAATCTAGATCCAAGAACAGAATTTTTAGTTCCAGCTGTAATTAAAAATGAAACGAATTATCGATTTGGCCATATAGATTATCCCGAAGAAATTAGTACACAAGCAGGAATATTGGTGGCTTCTTCTGTAGTAGACCTCTCTAAAAAGACCATTCCAGTCAGAATTGCTAACATCAGTGATAAGACGAGGACTATCAAGAAAGGAGAGGTGATAGCATCATGCGCTCCTGTGACGTGCATAAGTCAAAATTCCAGTCACTCTGAGAAATCTTCAGATAATTTAGTCAAAGATTTGTTACAAAATACAGACTTAGATCCAAAACAGATGGACGCTTCGGAAAATTTAATTAGAGAATTCCAAAGTTTATTCTCCCAAACATCTGAAGACTTTGGACGAACCAAAATGGCACAACACCGAATTGATACTGGAGATCACTCATCTTTTAAACAACACCCTAGACGATTACCTTTTGCCAAGCAAGAAGAGGTGCAAAATTTAATTAAGGATATGGAAGAAAATGACGTCATTGAACCATCGACAAGTCCATGGGCGTCTCCCATTGTATTAGTAAGAAAGAAGGATGGTTCTACAAGATTTTGTGTAGACTACATCCGACTGAATGACGTCACTAAAAAGGATAGTTACCCTCTACCAAGGATCGACGACACTCTCGACACACTTGCGGTCAACACTTGGTTCTCGACTCTGGATCTGAAGAGTGGTTACTGGCAGGTAGAGATCCATCCGGACGACCGCGAGAAGACTGCCTTTACAACGGGACAAGGATTATGGCAGTTCAAGGTAATGCCTTTTGGTCTGTGTAACGCACCTGCAACTTTCAAACGGCTTATGGAAACGGTTCTCCGGGGCTGTCATATGAAGCATGTCTTGTTTATTTAGATGATATCATAATCATAGGAAAATCTTTTGATGAACATCTGAACAACCTCAGGCGGGTGTTACAAAAATTAATGGAAGCTAATTTGAAGTTAAACCCTTCGAAGTGCAGCTTATTTCGCAATGAAATCGCATACCTTGGACACATCATTTCGGCGGAAGGAGTTAGGACTGATCCGGAGAAGATATCGGCTCTGAAAAATTGGAGTCGTCCAGCAGATATTCACCAGCTTCGGAGTTTTCTAGGATTATGGAACTATTATAGAAAATTTGTCAAAGGCTTCTCGATGACTGAAAGACCACTTCATAAATAAACAGAAGCCAATCAAAAATTTATGTGGACACAGGAATGCGATGCTGCTTTCGAAAAGCTCAAGGAGGCATTAACATCCACTTCAATTCTGTCATATCCTCAAATCGATAAACAGTTCATACTTGATACGGATGCAAGTAACGAAAGCATTGGCGCTATACTGTCCCAGGAAATCGACGGCGATGAGCGTGTTATCGCCTATTTCAGCAAGTGCTTGTCAAAGGCAGAGCGAAACTACTGCGTAACAAGAAAAGAGCTTCTTGCTGTAGTGAAAGCCATAGACCATTTTCATCACTATCTTTACGGTCGAAAATTTCTGATCCGAACTGATCATGCTTCTCTAACTTGGCTATTGAATTTTAAGAACCCAGAAGGCCAGATAGCCAGGTGGATATAAAAGCTTCAAGAGTACGATATGGAGATACGCCATCGAAAAGGCTCATCACATGAAAATGCTGATGCTCTCTCAAGAAGACCCTGCTCAGAGAATTGTAGATACTGCGACCGGGTTGAGAAGAAATTTAATGTCAAAGGTCCTATAGTAAGACAAGTTACAACTGGGTCTACATCATCGCAAGATCCGTGGAGTGACGAGAGCCTGCGTAAAGATCAACTTGCTGATCCTGAAATTAAGCCAATTCTAGAGCTGAAAGAGGAGTCCAACAGGAAGCCCAGCTGGCAAGACATGGCCCATTACCATTCTACGACTAAACGTTATTGGGCTTTCTGGGATTCCCTACATTTGAAGAACGGTATCTTGTATCGAAAATGGGAGTCTGACAATGGAAAGACATGTAGATGGCAACTACTACTCCCTAAGTCGAGAATTTCTATGGTCCTTCAAGAACTGCATGGAAGTCCCACAGGAGGTCATTTTGGTGTAATGAAGACCCTGCAAAAGGTTCGAGAGCGTTTCTACTGGAATAATGTTCGCACTGATGTGGAGAAGTGGTGTCGAACTTGTGACACCTGTGTAGCACGTAAAGGTCAACAGAGGCGCACCCGTGGATGATTGCAGCGTTATAATGTAGGAGCTCCTTTCGAACGAATTGCTTTAGATATACTGGGTCCTCTTCCTAGAACATCTGATGGCAACAAGTACATCCTCGTTGTCATGGATTACTTCACCAAGTGGCCTGAAGCCTACGCCATACCTAATCAAGAGGCGGTAACCGTAGCAGAGATGCTGGTTCAACACTGGGTTTCCAGATACGGAGTTCCTCTTCAAATCCATTCTGATCAAGGAAGAAATTTTCATTCGGCTGTGTTTAAGGAAATTTGTGGACTACTCGGCATGGACAAAACTCGAACTACACCTCTACATCCTCAATCGGACGGCATGGTGGAGCGTTTCAATTGTACCATCCTAAATAGCCTCTCCCTCCTGGTGTGTAAAGATCAACAGGACTGGGACAAGAAATTACCTCTGTTCCTGCTTGCCTACAGGAGTGCTGCTCATGAGGCCACTGGTTATTCCCCTTCTCAAATGCTTTTTGGTCGTGATCTTCGTCTACCTGCGGATCTTTTGTTTGGCCGTCCTCCTGATGCTCCTTCATCGCCTCAGGAATATGTCGATGAACTCCAGGCGCGGATTGAGGAGATTCATTGCCTAGCGAGGAACCGAATTGGACTGGCATCAGAAAAGATGAAGACACGGTACGACACAAAGGCAACTGGACATGAGTTCAACGAAGGTGACAAAGTATGGTTGTGGAATCCCATACGTCGTAAGGGACTGTCGCCAAAACTACAAAGAAACTGGGGAGGTCCTTACAATGTCGTCAACAAGCTGAATGACGTCGTCGTACGCATACAAAAATCGCCACACGCCAAACCCAAGATTGTAGACTATAACCGGCTAGCCCCTTATTTTGGCCAAAGTGATTAGAAATTCAAAATTGGAATTTCAGACCATGGTCATGAAAGTCACTTTTTGTAAATATGTAAATATTAATTAGTTCTTATTTATGAAAATCTTATTATTATTATTATTATTATTAATATTTATTTACTTGTTTATTTATTTTAAGTGTTTCCCTCTAACTCAAGGATTGCACTGCCCGGGACGTGCAGTCTTTGAGGAGGGGGTAGTGTTACGAATTTTGTAAATAGTGTTTGTACTGTAAAATAATGTAAATAATCTTATTAAGCTCCATTCCTTTTCTAATATTAGTTTTTGTTACATTGTCTCTGTTATCAAGCAAACTTGTCTATTATTTGCAGTGAATGTCTATGGCAGCTTTGCGAAATATTAGAGATATCGCCAAGTTGGCGACAAACTTGGCGATTGTTGGCGATGGTAACCCTTCCCTACTCTATGGTAACCCCCCCTATTGATATACTGATACATTGAATGTTGTTCCGTGGATTTTTCCAGATGGTTCTAGAAATTTCCAGCACCTGCTGCGAGCCTATATAAGGAGAGCGATACGAGCTGTTGTTGTTATTATTTACCAGTCAGTCATTGAGTGAACAAGGCGTTTGTTAGCAAGTTTGCTTGAGTTTCATTTATGTTGTTTTGAATGTTATTAAGTGTTGAGACGTTGTATAAAGAGTCTCTGGGATCTAAAGCTATACTTTTACGATAGATTTGAACAGTTATTTTTGAATATCTAGCAATATTTGTGAGTTTCGAAGACTCTGTTGTTCTGAAGACCTGTAAATAAATTATTTTCTACTTTTCTAAGAGACAAGAGTTTTGAAGTTCTCTAACCATAAGATCAAAAGAACCCTATATACGCAACATTATTATTTTTGGAATAACGAAATTATCAAACATTTCATCAAATAAGCATGTCATCAAAGCGTATTATGTAGGATCTAAAATGAATTTATTTGCATACAACTACTCGATATTGCGTTGAAGAAGAACATGGTTGAAAGCTATAGTTTAGTTTTTGAAATGCAATGATGCACAGTACACAGACAAAGACCAAGTCAAAGTCTTGTTTTTTCTGTTGCAACAAATCAATGTTTTTTGAAGTTTATTAACAGTGTCAATAAAGAAAAAAAAAATAAACAAAAGCTTATCAAAATAAGCAAAATTGTAATTTAAGTAACTGACAAATATTTGAACATCTGAACGCCTCATATTAAACATTAAACATGAATTAAACATTAATATTCATGGACCCATCATAAACAAATTTTAAATGAAATGTCAGTTATACAATTTTCGGAATTGCAAATTTTTAAACTTCTCAACAACGCAAATGTTAAATTTTGGATTTAAAGATTGGATCGACGGCGATGGATTGTCTGATCCCTTGAATGCCGTCTAAACCAAGTCTTAACAAGAAAAAACTTCTTTGGCCTCTACTGAAGTTGGCCGCGGGCCAGTCCTCTTGATCAACATGCGATAGAAACTTTCGCCAGCCTCTTCTAATTCTCTTCTAATTAAAGCAAGGAAAATACTAAAAACATATAAGCTTTATGATTGTGGTTTGTGAGACAAGACTCATTTTGCTGATACTGTATAAAGAGATGATTTTAATATACAGCAATTCAGGTGGACATAATTTTTCTACGACTTGCATGTGTAACAATTACAAAAAAAAAAAAAAAAAAAAAAAAAAAAAAAAAAAAAAAAAACTACATTATTGAAATTATATGAGATAAATGAATATTTACTTTATTTGATTTTTGAGTTTATTCTGCACTTTATCAGTAACAAAACTTATTTTAGTTATTCTAAAAATTACAACTCTATCTTGAATTTATGTATGTAAATACATACAATGCACGAAAACATATAAAATACAATGATATTCAACAATATCTTTTATAATTGTGTCTCAAATGTTTCACGCAATCTCTGAATAATCTCGTTTCTTTTCCTCTAGCTAATGTTTGATTGACGTGCCAAAGATTTTGCTGTGTTCGGTGAACTTCAGAAAAATGCTCAAGAAAATAAAATTACATTTCTTCATTAAGATCAAACAATATTAGTACATGTTCTTCAATGGAAGATGGATAACACATTACTTTATCTAATATAAAATTTTAATGAAAATATATTTCTAATTTTGGAAAAATAAGTATATATTCAAATCTTTTTTTAAATAAATCATATTTCATTTTATAACTTATTTCATTAAATAAATATAAATATTTACGTATATACACAGTTCAAGATTAATTTAAAAAGTCAAAATAGTTAAAATGATAACGAATATATCTGTATAATGTATTTGTTACGCAGAGAGGTACATTATAAAAGATTAATTTATGTATATATATTGGTAGGACATCACTCGATGACGAGCAGACAATATCTGGCTGTGTGGAACACAGAAGAAAATTCAAGCATAAATATTAAACTGACTCCTTTTTGCGCGTCTAAGTTATTTTTGTCATATCGTTAACATACGAACCACACATTATTTTCAAGAATTAAACTGAAATAATTAGGGATAATTAGTTATTATTTTTGGATTTAATGTCATAAGTATTGCGATTTTTTTAATAATGATTTAAACTTAATATCACTTAACATATATAATAAAAACAGCGCAAAATCATATGTAGTCATTTCTTAAAAGTACTCGAGGAAACAAATGCCATCAAACTCACACAATAATTTATCAGTGACAAAAAGTGCAATTATTTTATTTTTTAAATATCGCTTAAAATTACATTATTTTCAAGAATTAAATTGAAATAATTAGGGATAATTAGTTATTATTTTTGGATTTAATGTCATAAGTATTGCGATTTTTTAAATAATGATTTAAACTTAATATCACTTAACATATATAATAAAAACAGCGCAAAATCATATGTAGTCATTTCTTAAAAGTACTCGAGGAAACAAATGCCATCAAACTCACACAATAATTTATCAGTGACAAAAAGTGCAATTATTTTATTTTTTAAATATCGCTTAAAATTACATTATTTTCAAGAATTAAATTGAAATAATTAGGGATAATTAGTTATTATTTTTGGATTTAATGTCATAAGTATTGCGATTTTTTTAATAATGATTTAAACTTAATATCACTTAACATATATAATAAAAACAGCGCAAAATCATATGTAGTCATTTCTTAAAAGTACTCGAGGAAACAAATGCCATCAAACTCACACAATAATTTATCAGTGACAAAAAGTGCAATTATTTTATTTTTTAAATATCGCTTAAAATTACATTATTTTCAAGAATTAAATTGAAATAATTAGGGATAATTAGTTATTATTTTTGGATTTAATGTCATAAGTATTGCGATTTTTTTAATAATGATTTAAACTTAATATCACTTAACATATATAATAAAAACAGCGCAAAATCATATGTAGTCATTTCTTAAAAGTACTCGAGGAAACAAATGCCATCAAACTCACACAATAATTTATCAGTGACAAAAAGTGCAATTATTTTATTTTTTAAATATCGCTTAAAATTTTTAAAAAATCCTTTTTTGTCGTTGTATGAATTCTAATATCCATTATACCTTATTCTTTAATGTATGGACCCTTAATCAGTTAATTTTATTTTTTAAATATTTTTTCATTAGTTTAAGATTTAAAGTGGCACCACTCTGATTAAGGAAGTTTTTATTATACAATACTTGCCAAATACATTATAAGAGTTTAAAGCAATTGAGAAAAAAAATTATTATTTAATAATCCATTTATTTCAGCCATGACAAGAGATATAACTTATAATAGAAAACTGTCATGTGGATTATAATATCTGCATATTTTAGTTAATCAATGCCAAGAGTTTAGAGAAATTTTTTATCAAAATAACATCTTCTAGAAAGACTATAAAATGCATGAAATAACAGAAAGATTTTATCATATCCTTAAACTCTTCATGCGTCAATTAACACGTTTTTAGACAGGAATGATGACAAGAAATATTTTCTAGTGCTTATAATTTTACAAAAATATTTTTAAAATGTTATAATTGTGAAATTCAATGACAGTACATCTATTAATATACATACAATATGGTTGTAAATATTATAAAAAATTATCAGAAATAATTAAAAAAAGTATTACCGAACACTTTAGATCATGTATTTAAGTAGGTGTGATTCCATCTATCTATGTTTAAAAATTCCGAATTGTGAAAACTTTTCGTAAACATTCGATTGAGTTTATTAAATGGTATTCAATTTTATATTTAGTTGTCAGTTACGTACTTTTAAAAAAAGACAAAAACAAAACAACCGATTATAAAATAAATGACAATATTTTATTTTCTTTTATTTGAAGATTAAATATAATAGATTTACAATAACTAAAATGGAATATTTTCTACCCCAGTAAAATGTGAAACAAAAATTCAGCAATTAATAAACAACCTTTTTTAAGAAAAAAAAAATGGAATGTAAAATGGACTTTCTTTGTACAAAAAATTTAGTCAAGTTTTAGAATTAACTTAATATATCAGTCATGGAATCTTGAAATGCATATATAATGAGTTTGATTTTTATATACATATTTAAATAAAAAAAAGCTATGAAAAGCACAATAATTTCCAATATATATGCCGATAACAATAAAATTAAAATTCATTCAAAATCTGTCATACCGTATAACTTCCTGTTACTGTAGAAACTTCCTATACTTCATATTCGTCAACAAACTATCATATCAATTGCAGAAATTTTCCCCTAATTATCAAACGATTAATTTCTTACTTATACCTAACCTTCAACATAACTTATGTAAAGCTTTTGATAAAATAAATATTTTGTATAATCTAAATTTTCATAACACGAATTAAGTACAAAAAGTTTAAATTTAAGGTAATCATATGAAACAGGCATTTTTTATTCCTTAGTATAGTAATAACATCCATTTATATCTGTTAATTTGGTTTCACTAATTTAGTTTAGTAAACAATGCACTAGCTCAGAATTGTTGATATGTGTAGCATATTGTTTTAGACAACATGACAGTAAAACGGATTTTAAGATTATCTCTTTGAATATAGAGAGTATTAAAATGTTTCCCATTTACATTTTGCATATAAGGTACCCTGGGGTAATAACGCTACGTTAAGGTTCTACCAATTTTCACGGCTCAGTTTTAGCTTATATTTTTCAAACAAATATATGATTTGATACAGCAACTCATTGACTATCTATATAATAAAAATAATTTAACAGATATATATTCATAAAATGTAATGACGTGATTTCTTGATCCATGCTATTTGGCGTTATTACCCACCTATATGTGTAATAACGCCATGCAAACAAAACTATGAAATAAGATGGAATAATTGCATGTAGATTATCCAATTCTAAAAATACAAACCGTACAAACTTAGAAATTGACAAATTGCATTCTAAGCTATTGAAAATGTTCATTTTTTGTGAAAGTGTAAGAAAAATAAAGGTGTGGTGTGGGGGGGGGGGAGAGGCAAAAGAATACCAGACCGTAAGCTTATTTTTGCCTAAAAAGGACCGATTAAATAGAATTATTAGAAGCATTGCACAGTTTTAACTGTGTTTGTTTGAATCCCTATTTAGGATGTAACTCGGCCACTGTAGTTAAACAACCGGGGTATTAAACCCAAGGATTGGCGTTATTACCCCGTTATAGTTATTGCGCTGTACATTTTAAATTACAATTTATCTCGAGAAGATATCCAAAATCTTCAATAATATTTTGAAAGTCCATGAAATGTACTACAAATTTATGTAATTAACAAAGTATTTCTGGATAAAAAAAAAAAAAAAAAAAAAAAAAAAACTCTTTACATCAGAAAACGTATCTCGCAAATTTTAGATCAAGCGTTAATTTTAGTTTCTTGTAAAAACAATAAGACCTAAAATTGAAACAAATTAACTTGAAGCTGTTTTTTGCGATTTATATGATTCAAAACCCTTCTGTGCAGAGCACATGGGTGCCATTTTCTAGATTATTTCATAATTATGCATAATATTAGTACTTGGCGTTATTACTCCGCCTGGCGTTATTACACCAGACAACTTTATTACTTACAAATAAGACAAAAAGAATTAAGGTTTTTATAGTTAATGTTATACAAGTTTCTTTAGTTTACAAAAATTAAAAATAAATAAATAAATTAAGTG
This sequence comes from Maratus speculifer, assembly GCA_964019185.1. Taxonomy (NCBI): domain Eukaryota; kingdom Metazoa; phylum Arthropoda; class Arachnida; order Araneae; family Salticidae; genus Maratus; species Maratus speculifer. The sequence continues at coordinate 41,817,915 of OZ025297.1, read as the reverse complement.
TAATATTCAAGTTATTAAAGTAAAAAGTATGCAGAAATGACTAGATTGTTTATGATATTCATTTACATTTTACAGAAACAAGCAGTAAAATAACATTCCTTGACAAAATTATTTTTTTTAAATTTAATTTTGAATAAAAGAACATGTTGCTTTTAATGACATTGTTATTGTTACAACTGGTAGATTTCTTAGCAAACTGTTAATAAAAAATAAATAAATAATAAATAAATGAAATAATGTTGCTGTCAACAGTGTAATATTGAAAATGATACCATTATTTTTATGTTATTTAAAATAGAAAATTATTCAAATGTATTATTTTTTGACAAAGTTCTATTTTTTATTCCAAAAAGAGGAAAATAGAAGACTGGTCGTCTTAAAGCATTTTGGCTATAGTCCAGAATTTTAGATTATTAATATTTTTCACGTTTTCACTGTTCTGATTTTTTTTAAAGCTGTATAAACAAGAAAGATTTATTTTTATTCATGTAACATTGGAAATGAGAAGGTTTTATTAGTATTTGTCATTTATAAAGTATAGGACGTCTTTTATGAGGTCATAAAGGCAATATTTTGATTGTATAACGAGCAAACCAATAACGTAAAAAAAGCTTTTTTTTAAGTACTACAAAATTTATTTTTATTAAATTTTCTATAAAATTTCGAAATGTGTCTATCTACATGATAATTTAGTAAATTCACAATGAATAATTTTATTTTTCCAACAATTAGCAGTACTACTGCATTAATTCTTCTCAGTATCATCGTTAAATTGTTTTGCAAGTACACATATTTCATACAGGGTGTTTCAAAAATGACCGGTATATTTGAAAAATCAATAAAAAATAAACGGTCAGCGATAGAAATACACCGTTTGTTGTAATATTCACGCAACAGTAAATTTTCAGGCAGAGCAACTGGCAGAGCAAAATTAATTCCAACTTTCAAAACTGATGGTGCTACAGGCGATTTGAAAGGTATGGAAGAAAACGCAGTCTGTGACTTCTCCATTCTGTAAGTCGTCTTTTTGCTGTAAGCGTGTGCTGTTCACAGATTGCAAGTTTGCTGTGAAAAAATGGTTTATTCCTTAGAACAAAGGATATTTGGCTTGAAAGACAAGGTATATGCCACATTCCAGAAACAATTGAACAACTGAAGCAGTACATCTCTTCTGCATGTGAAGCCATCCCGCCTGACACGTTTACAGTGGTTTCTGGTAATTTCGATTAGAAATTGCGCCATATTATTGCTGCACATGGTGGATATGAGGAAAATATTGTACTTTAGATTTTTCCAAACCGCAGCGCCATCTGGCGCCATAACGAATTTAGAAAGCTTGTCTGACTGAAAAATTACTGTTGTCACAAGCATATAGCAACAAGAGGTGTATTTTTATCGCTGCCCGTTTAGTTTTTATTGGTTTTTCAAATATACCGAACATTTTTGAAACACCCTGTATATATCAGTAATATGATAAATTATGATTACATTACACCTTTAAACTGAATAAATTACCTTTGACAAATACCTTTGATTACTTTATAACTTTAAAATCAAAGAAACATCTGTTGATGTTATAAATTCAAACGAACAAACGGATTTTTCAAATGTTATTTTTATTATTGTATCGTGCATAAATATCACATAAAGCTCAATATTTGCTATGAAACCTAGTATTACAATGAATAGACTTCCTCTTTTAAATATTTAAATAAAAATTTCTTTTTACACATTTTTTTTTTATATTTTTAACAACATATATGAAAACTATCTTACAATTTGTATAAAAAATTTATTACGAAAAATATACTATTTTGCTTTAACATAACAAAGACTAAATTTTATGCAGAATATTTATGATATCGTAATTTTGTGCTCGCTTATATTCTCTCAGTTTTCCAATGTTTTCTATATGTAATATATGTAACACCAAGTTTTAGTAACATATTTTAATATTTTTAAAAGTACAAATTAGCTATTTTATCAATTCATAAATAGTCCTTATGTGCTCAAGATAAATTATATAAGAAATATACATAATTAATAAATTAATGTTTACTTATAAATAAATATTTTCTTTTGACATTTTAATTAATAAATAATTATATGGACCAATTGTTTGGAATATTTAGATTCTGAAAAAACATACAAAAAGTCATTAGATTTTCTTATTATATATATATATTTTTTTTTCCTTTAATGAGAGACTTTTGACATCTCGAGAAACATTTAGGATGGACATTTTACACGGAAACTCTCAAACGACATGCGAATGTTATGACAGTTTTACACGATCTTCAGAGAATTTCATTATAAAAAATAATTACTGCTTTTCATTAAAAAAAGATAATGGAGGAAAGATGAACATACATTATTATGAAATATGCTAAATTATAATTTTTGCCTTGTAGCATAACAAAAAAAAAATGAAATTATGTTTAAATTTGCTAAGAAAAAAATTCTTCAATAGTTTCAGAAAAATGATCATATTTTTAATTCAGTGCATAAAATATTTTAAAAAAATAAATAATCATTTTTGAAAAACTTATCTAACAAAAATTAAAAATCCCTGTTGGCATGACTTATAGACGGAGTTAGATTTCGAAGTCAAGTGCTCATTTTAAAAACAAAAAGTAAAATATATTTAGATATAAACCCAGCCTAAATTTATTTAGCCGCTTTTGAAATATTTTTAATTTCATCTTTTCTGTAAGAGCTGCTTTTATCTGAATAATCAGAAACTTAATTGCAAATGAAAAATCAGGACGTCAAAAACCAAAAAACAATATAAGAGCAGAAATCGGGATATTGCAGAAACGTCTGTTCCACAGCCTTAAGTGTGACATTGGATTGCTCAGCTTATCTGTTTTTAGAAATGGTGTCTTGAAAATATTTCAACGACGTGATTTATCAGAATCCATGGCATAGCGTATTATAGACAGACTTGAATCCGGGCAAACATAACGAAGCATCCAGGAAGATATTGGAATTAACATAAGTGCCGTTGGAAGACTATGGAATCGATTCCAAGAAAAACGGAATGTTAGACGTCGGCCAGGGCAAGCTCAGCCACGCGCCACTACAGCAACTGATTAACGGTATATGCTGTTAACAGCTCCTCGAAACAGAACAGACAATGCTACTCAGCTGTAAAGACAGTTGTTCTTGGCAACTGGAAGAAGGTTGCTCAGCCAAACGTAACGTAACAGCCCTAATCAGGGGCGCCTCTATGCGCATAGCCCAATGGTCTGCATTCCATTGACAACAAGACACCGTGCGGCCTGAAGAAGAAGGTATGCTGAATATCGAAATTGGGAGCAACATTATTGGAGCGAAATGTTGTTTACAAACGAGTTACATTTCAGTCTGGTATGTGACACCCGACACGTTTTGGTAATGAGGTGAAGGGACAATCGAAATAACTACATACTCATGCGTGAAATGTTACAATACAGACGAAGTGGTTTAATACTATGTTGTGAAATCAGCATAAGCAGACGTACGGACCTACATATCATTCGGAATGGTTCTTAGACTACCCAATACTATGCAGACGAGATACTAAATCCTCATGCCCAACCTTAAGCTGAAGCCATCGGAGATACATTTGTTTTCCAGCATGATAATTTCACAACGCTTACAGCTCATCTTTTGGAGAACATGCTTGAAGCTAAATCAATACAGCGTATGGAATGGCCAGCGTTCTCTCCTGACTTGAATCCGATTGAGAATGTTTGGGTCATACTCGAACGGCGCACTTTTTCATTACCAAATCCTTCCTTTATTGTCCGAGCCGTAAAGATTGTACTTCAGGAGTGGAACAGTATTCCCCAAACTGTTATCGAAAATACAACAACGTGCATGGAAAATAGGTCTTATATTTTCGAGACCACGCGCCATATAAGAAATCTTGCATCATTTCTAAGCAATACATTTTTTATACTTTGCATGCAACCAAACTGTGGTCCTAATTCATCTTTTCAAATAATTGAAACTTAAACAATATAAGTTGTGCTTTAACTTTTGTGCATTAATACGCGTGTACTATCCATTTTATGTCAATACATGGCTTACTCGCACAATTTTCTTATCTTTTTTGTTTGCTTCCCTAAATTTTTGAGCAGTGTAGTTATATTTTGAAAGCTACATGTAAGTTCTAATCAGATATTTTGAATAAAATATAACGTTAATGTGCTAAGAGAAAATGTTACAAGAAATCGTGAATGTAGCATTTTTTTGGTATGAAAAAGTAATTTAGAAATTATTACAGCATTATAATGCATTAATTATTTTTACACTTAATATTTTAGAAATTAATGTTCTTTTTTTTGTGTGTGTGATTCATTTCATACTAACAGCAGCGGTGAAGTATATCAAAAGTACGATTAAATCAGCTAGATTTTTTTTTCATTTTATTGCTGTTTGACATCTCTGTTTCAAATTTCAGATGTTATCAGGTCCAAGCAATAAAAAAAAGCACTGTTCGAAAATGCAAAGCAAATCCGATCACTTTAATGATGCTATGACGGCATACAAAAATAAATTTTAAGTATCCATGTATATGAGTGATAGATGGTATGGCAAAATCTCCTTACATTAAAAATCCCTTCACGCAGGTAAGCCTTTTAAATCTTAATACTAATCAGGCCACTGTCGCATTTATGCGTCTTATATTAACATTTTTAAGAAATTCTAATTTCTCCAAAAAACCACAGTTTACTTTGAAAAAGCGTATATAAGCCATATGAATAATAAATAAATAAATATATTTTTTTATTTAGCATTAATATTTTATCTCGCATTATAATATTTTAACATTTTCTTATTACATTTTTAAAAATAAATTCTGAATTCGTGTTAAATTGTATGCTTCAGAAATTAACGTAATTTCGTTAATAAAATATAATTAATAAGTTTAAATTGAAATCATTAATACATTTCCATAATATATTTAATGTTTATACGCTTAAGTTTAAACTTAAACAGCTTAAAATAGATAGCTTCAAGCTTTCTGGTTACAATCCAAAAATTTTGGTTATTCATGCTTCTTACTTTTAACTGAACTCCGTTTTTTTCCCTTTGAAAGCTGATTATAGTAATGTGTATACACTTTTAAACTTATGAAATGATGTTTTTCAGTTGAAGTATAATGCATGTCATTTTCGCAAATGAATCTCAGACTAAATTTTTTTTAAAAAAACAGACATTTTGAAATAGGGATATTTGAATGAATATTCATATTGTTGCTTTCTTATATCTTAAAAAAAACAAACAGATTTAGATGTTTTAAGGGTCAGAGATGCCAAAAACACGTTTTTACTAAATGTCTGTCTCTGACTCTGCATATCTGTGAGTTAGTGATTTTGTCAGTTTGTATGTAACATAAATATTGTTGTCACTCTATATCAAAACATAATTTCCGGAATTTTTACAAAATCGTATATTCTAATAGTCTCTGAAATAAATTGATGATGATTAGTTTTTGTTGTAAAACGCTTAACAGATGGCGTAGCTTTACTGCATTTTTATGACTTACATAACAATTACATCATTATAACAAAAGCATGGGATTCCTGTGAAACTTCGGATTCATTTAGTCTTTGGCATGGATTGATACTGCTTACATTTTTTGTGTAAATCTCTCATTAGGTGTCACTGCTAAGCTACATTTATCACTATTATTGTAATACATCTATCTCAAGAACTACTGCACGGAATTTAATAAAAATTTATATTCTGCTAGTCACTATGTACTTTTAACTTCAGTGAATGCTTGTCATAAAATTAATTACATAAAATACTCTAGATATCTGTATGTAGATATTCAAAAATATAATAGACTTCTTTTTTATAAAATTGTATTCTCACGCTATAAAACACTTTATAAATCGTCTTAGGCAAGTACCAGTTAGTATTTTCAAAATTTGGAAATAAAAATTCAGGAATATTTTTATGGATGTCTCGTTTGAATTACATACTAAAATTATATGATAAAAGCGTATTTTCAATTAATTTGTAAATAAGTAAAATTAGGAACGGAATTTGATGTAAATTAGGCATTAATAATTATTTTTATTTTTTGTACTTTTAAAAAATCAGAATTTTAACAGGCGAGGACTGGCAATTATTTTTATAGTCAATAGTACCATTTTTAATTAAAAAAATAATAAAATGTTTAAAATGCGTGCACTCAACAGATTGAAAATGTATGCAAAACAGAAATCGAACACGGGTCAGCGGTACAAAGCACCGACGTTATACCAAATAAATAACTTGGAATGATACCCAACCAACCATTTCTCTCTATTATATGTTCGCAACGCTATAACCTCAGCACAAGGTATTACAGTTTTCGTAAGCAACTGAAGTCCGAGCAAGGACGAAACTAAACAGAATTCAGTTTAGTTGAAACTAAATAAACCTATGTATATCTTAAAAATTTTTCAGTCGAATTTTTCCTCGCCTTGCAGTAATTTTATGCTTGGGAAAATTTCTACTAAAGAACCTCCAAAATACATATAATGCAATTTTTTAGAAAAAACGTTTGCATGTAAAATGCCAAAATTAATAAAAGCAAATGCTTTTGAAGTTTATTATGTTATCCATGTCATTATTGTAGGAGTGTTTGATTTTACAAAGGATAATGTTTAATCCCATCCAATTCCTGTTAATATAGGAAGACTGGTGACGTAGTAGTTATTTTGAGAGATGTTTTACGTATGTGAATTATGTCTGTTATCAAGTGATTTAAAATTTCGAATCAGAGGAATTTAGAATTAGAGGAAAGAATGCTATTTTACTTTTTTATCACAAAGCTTATACTTTGCCTCATATAAGTCATCCCGGAATTTAAATTTCTCAGTATAGCTATCTGATAAAATATTGTTCAATATATATGATTTCTATTACATTACTTAATTTGAAATACAATTGTTATGTTTGAAACAAAAGGTCGAACTGTATAAAATAGATATTTTAACTGGTGTAAGATTTTTTATTTTATTTTATTTTTATTTTATTTTATTTTATTTTTTTTATTTTATTTTATTTTATTTTATTTTATTTTATTTTTTTGCAGAAAGATTATTTATAATGTGTCATTTTAAGTTGCTATTCTATATAATTAAAATATATTGCTATTCTATTTATAATAATAATTAAAACAAAACGAACACATGGGTGGTGTTTAAATAAATAAATAAAACTGGAATTATATGTCGAAGCTTGATCAAAGTATGTGGTCACATGGAAAAAAATGGTGACCAAGTAGTAACAAATGATAAAGTAGTGACAAGCCCCTAATATTTTGATAACCACATTCATCAAGTCCGGAGGATAACTATCAAAAAATTGTTTTAGTTAAAAAGAAAAAAACTATAAGGAAAACTTTTGTTAAATCATTTGGCAATCTATGACTAAAATGTGTATTCAATATTGTTTTTAGTGGTTTGATGTATTTTTAGTAACATAAAATTAATCCTTTGAAATTTATTAATTTATATTTGTGTTGCATTGAGTAACATTATCATATAATATTAAAAACCAAAATACGTTTTTATTTAGTATAATGTAATTAATCATGTAATATCTTGAATTAATCTTGTATTAAACACAGTAAAATATCTCATAAGCGTAAATCACTTTATAACAAAACAAAACGAATTTTTCATGACATAAAGAAATATATCCTCTATGTTAATGATATCAAACACTGTTATTTTAATTATACACGTGAATCATTTAATAAGATGCAATTTTTCCAAAACAACAGTAATATTTAAAAATCGAATATGAATAATTAACAACATTGATAAATTACAAATTTGTTTTCACTACGAAATAGGAAAACAAGTTGATGCATCTCAGAATACTTCCAAAAATTTATATGCTTCAGAAAAGAAAACTAGAGAAAAACTTATTATGTCAGAAAAGAAAAATCTCATTAAATTTTTAATTAGGGTTTTTGAACAAAAACTTTATCTCAAAATAAAGAAAAAAAATCTCATTAAATTTTTAATCAGTGTGTGTGAACAAAAAACTTTATCTCGAAATTAACTTATCAAGTTATTATTTATTTTAAAATATAATAGACTCACATTCATAAATCTCAAGTTTAGACGTGCATTACCGTTTGGACTACATCAGGAATTGCAGTCACCTATGACTTTTCTATTTTAATCAAAATTCGGTTAAAGATATTAAATTTTTCAGTGTGTCGCCGAATGAGAAAATGTTGCGGTAAAAATGTTTATTCTCTTTCTTAAAGATATGTGGCATAATCATTTTAATATTTAACTGCTTTTTTGAGCTCACTTGATAATTTATCTATTTTTTATTAATAATATTGCCATTAATGTCTAATGATGTTTAATGATATTTAATAAGAAATCATAAAATAATTACTTTGAATTTTCAAAATTTCTTTTGTAACAGAAAACTGTGCTATTAAAAAAATACATAAAACACTTTTTAACTAAAAAATATTAAAACGCATCATTTAGTAAAATGAGAGATTTATTTTATAAAACATTAAAGAAAACAACATAAGGAAAATAGAAAAAATAACACTATTTTAAAGAATTCTTTCTTGCTAAATAAATTTAACTAAGCATGAAACAATGCATAGAATTTATCTGCGACAGAAAAAAAAATAAAAGCAAAAGTGCCATTAAAGCGCATTTTCAACTTTGTCACTTTTTTTATATAAATTTTTACTTTTATATGCTTAATGGTTTGAGAAATTTTCAGGAAAAATGGTTGTATAAATACAAAAGGGGACGTCTTTATTTTTTAAACTATAACTAGAAATATATAAATTGTTACACATGTATCTTAATAGGTTGCTTTCTAATGGATCTGTGAGGATAAGATTTAATTTTTTTTTTTTAGTTTTTGATACTTTTATTGTTGCTAATTGAAAATCTACAAAATAATTTATCCGATACGTATGTACCGCAACACATCCTCTGTGTGAGTTCCCTTTTAGTTGTATGCGTACGAAACCTCTTATATTTTGTAGATGTGTCGTGTACCACTATTACATTTAACGGAGCTAATTATATAATTGAATTTAATACAAAAAAATAAAGTGTTTAGTTTTTCAAAAAGTATATATTTTTAACATCAGTTTTATTAAATGTATTTTACTGTTCTAAATATTTTAAATGCATTGTTTTTTTATAAATTATTATGACAAATTGCGTCTTAGATCGCATGAAATGAAGAGTCAAAGCTCACGGCTTTTTTAGAACTCTTTGGATGAAAATCCTATTGCTAATTATAAAATTTACAATTTTTTTTATCAATTTTTAAAAGAATACGTGATATAAGATCATTCACGATTTCAGAGAAAATAATCTCCATATAATAAAACACAGTGTAACGCGTGTTGTACCACACCATTTTTTTCCCTCCAAAAAGAGACATTGAATTTTGCGTTCTCACGGAGACCGGTATTTTCTGTGCATCCGAAGCAAAAAAAAAAAAAAAAAAAAAAAAAAAAAAAAATGGCAATCTTTTTTTTCTTCCGGAAGTGAGGGGGAAAACGAAAAAAAATACAGTTTCAAAATGCTATAAAAAACAGTAATAATTATTAGTTATTAGTATTTTTTCAATAGTTGCATCAGACTATATAATTGCGCAGTTTTATTACATATTTTAGAACATCTCTTTTCTTAAGAAATCTTAATTTTCCCCCAAAGCCAGGTTTACTCTGAAGTATTGTAAATGTTAATGGTGCGCTTGTTAGAACATAATATAGATAAACGTTGCATATTTAAACGCTTCCATATTACCGATTATTTTCATTAGCTTTTTCAAATTTAGGTGAGCAACACATTTTTTACCCACTGCCCAAGGACAGGCATCTACACCACTAATATATAAAGAAGGAAGATAGAGAAAACATATATTTTTTAACTTGTAAATTTGTTCAACATTTCTAAATATATAAAAACTATATGTATGTCATGTAATACATCATTTTGAAAATATTTTCATGCAACCTTTTCTATTGACTTAAATTTTTACTAGAAATTATTTTATTAGCCAGTGTAATAATAAGCTGTCATTTTGGTTCAATTCATTTTTGTGGGAAAATAGCCATTTTTTTCATGCTGGTACTATTTGCAAGTATAAGAATTTGTTATTCCAATCTAGACTTACAAACTTCATCTATTTTGACAAAATTCCTTTTTTTATACATTTTTGATAAGAAAAACAGTGGAACAAGCAATGTGTGAAAATCAATTCATCCTATTGACGTATTACAAATATTTTCACACTCATAAATTGAAATTACTACTTAAAAAAATTAGACATCATTTTATACCAAGTATTATTTGAAAGCATGTCTATAATAAAAATAATATGATTTGCGAAACATGATTTTAACATTTACACGAAAATACGAACGTCTTAAATTTAAAACCAGTAGAATAAACCTCAGAGAATATCATCATTATTTTGTAAAAATCATTGTAAAATATTTGAAATTTATAAATTAGATTACACCTATTTTATAGCAACTTTTATTACTTTGTTTATTTTAAAAGCCTGAGTTAAAAATCTGGGATCTGATATAAAAATACATATATTAAATAAGTTATAATGAAAGTAAATAATTACAAGAAAGCAAAAGCCTGGTATGTAGCGTAACACATTACCTAATTAACACTATGTTTTTTCAGTTTTGTGTATAAATAACAATTTATATTTATAATTGTAGTACGAGCGATTAGAAACACTTAAAAAATATCATAATATCTGTCTACATTTGTAAAGTGGGTTATAAATATGCAAAGTTTTATGTTTAAAAAAACTGGTTTCGTACTCCATATTTCACATATGATATTTTTGTATATAAAAGAGAGATAATATTATTTAAATTTAATTTTTTCTTCCTATTTAAACATGGAAGTTTTTGAAATAACAATATAAGATTTCTTTAAAAATACGGCACAGGAAATAATTTTCTGGGGAATGCATGATCTTTCCAATGTAAACTTATTACTGGAAGCGAGAATTTACGTTGAAATTTTTAATCAAAAACTAATTTCCACTCTAAATTTTTGCAAACATGAATGTGTTTTTAAAGTAGAACTTTATAGAGTAATAATGAAATATTACATATACAACGAAATTAAAAGTTATATACTTATAAACAAAATATTTATATACAAGATATTTTTACATTAATAATTTTCGTTTACTTATATTAACAACACATATAAAACCATTCTGGATAATCGCAAACTTCCTAAAGTAAGATTCTTCCTGGAAGCGATAACTAAAGACAGAGGATTCAACCACCGGTATACGTCAGTTGGAAATCTCAATGTGTTTTAGAAAAGAAAAAAATACATTTTAAAGGTATTTAATCATATTTGGCAGTTAAATAAAAATGTGTTACCATTTTAACGTTCTTCTGCATACTGTTGCCAAGCGACAACACATTAAATTTTCTTTACTTATCATTTCTTCTTAAAAACTTTGTGCTTTATCAATTCATTTTGACCCTATATTTACAGTCATGACTCTCTATAACGAAACTTCATACATCGAATTTCTCCATATGTGCTATAAATTTTCTGTTTACTGTATCTTGTAAGTTAAATATTATTCTTCATGATTGACTATTAATGCCATGAAAGGGAAAACGATGAAAAACACGATAAGTAATTGAGGAATCCAGGTTCGTTTAACAAATACTTTTATTTTGCCCTTTCGAGAGACAATAGGTGCCCAACGTGGTACTGGCAAGGATAGCAGAGAGAGGCAAAGTGCTGCTCCTTAGAGTGAGAACTAAGATAACATCAGTTGACAATTATCGCCAATAGGTTACAATGTTTGGCATGTATGTGATATTTGGCAAAATATAAGTGCAATTTTTTCTTGTGAGAGAGAGATTTTGTACTTAGCATATTAACAAGATAATCGTTAATTGGCGACAAAAAAGTTTAAACTTTGATATTGGAATTTGAAAAAGCAAAGGAATTAATTTTGCGATTAGTCCTAGGGCTCTTGAAGTGGGCTAAAAATCGCGAATGGATACCATATAAGGAAACGGTAGCATGGGCTATGATTACAGTAAAAACAGTCTCTATTTAGCGAAATGTCTATCTCCATATAACGAATATTTTCATAAAATGTCCTTTACTTATTTAGTTTTAAAAAATCTTCAAAATCACATGGAATGATTTTTCATTACTTACTCCTTATTTATCGTTCAGTGCTGCGTTTTTTATGAATTTTTCTCTTCTTGAATCCCCTTGTTATTTTGGTCCAACGAATTCACCTCCTCCCTCCCCTTCCACACACCTTTCAAGATCCTTCTCAAAACAGAGTCAACTAGATTGTTACACATATAAGAGTGGCGTCAATGGGGGTAATTGAAGAAAAAACAAATTATAAATGCTTCAAAAACGTCGTATTTTCTATACTAGAGGATAATGTGTATTCAGAGAATGAAGAAAACACGACTTGAGCCGACTTAAAAGAGAATTGGAAATTAAGGAATGTGGAGATGTCGAAGATTATGTTTCTCTCTTTACTTTTTTGGAAGTGGTTGATAGTCTCACTATTGCACACCATCTTACAGATAGAGATATTTTAAGCAGAGTTTTTGAAAAAAGATGGTGAGTGTGACACTGAGCATAAGAATGAAAACCTACAACAAGACGAAAAACCATCACGCAGTGAAATGACCAGTTTTTTTTATCTTATTAGGAGAGAACTTCAAATGGAGGAAAATGGTACCGATATAATTTTTCATTCCTTGCTAAAATTTGAACATTTTTTGAAGAGTGTAACAATTTTGAAATCAAAACAAAAACAAATTACAGATTTCTTCGTTTAAAATTAATGGAAGTCTTCCTTATTTGATTTTCATTAAGCTTTCAAATAAATGTCGGTTCTCTTTTTTGAAATTGCTTAAATAATTAAGAAATAGAATATTAGGTAAATATTTATAGTTAAAATTTTCAAAATTTTAATTAAACACATCAAAAATAATATTGTTCAAAATTTATACATTAAATAATTATTTTAACTCCATTCTCTATACAATGAATTTCTCTATATAACGAATTATTTACTATAAAAGTGGATTTCGTTATATAGAGACTCGACGGAATTTATTTATTTCCAATTAAAATACCGTAGGTGACATTATTTTTCATCAGTTACAAATAAGCAAAAGCTTTAAAAGCCTTCATTTCCAAGCCATAAATAAATTTCTTAATAAAATAAATGGGTATTTGAGATAGAATTATCGTATTAATCGTAAAACAAACTGGATAGAAGTTCGACCTATTGTGCCATTTACTCTAACAGCTTAAGAATACAAATTTGCATCAGGGACTAACTGAATTTGAAGTTTGATGAACATTCGTGCCTTTATTCCTCAGACAGAGCTATTGCGATAATCGTGATAAATATTGCATAGCAGTGCCAGCTGTTGAGCGATTCACTCCAAAAACTGAAGAATAATCATTAATATTAGCGACTAACCGAATTTGAAGTTTGATGAACTTTCGTGCCTTAATTCCTCAGACAGAGCTATTGCGATAATCATGATAAATGTTGGATAGCAGTGCCAGTTGTTGAGCGATTCATTCCAAAAACTGAAGAATAATCATTAATATTAGCGGCTAACTGAATCAGCAGTTTGGTAAAAATTCGTGTATTAGATACTGAGATAAAGCTACTGCGACAATTATAAATAATGCCACATAGTAACGCCGCCTGCTGGAAGATTTACTCCAAAAATTACAGAATACTAATTTATGTTAGGGACTAACTGAATCTCAAGCTGATGAAAATTCATGCATTTGTTCTTGATATACAGCTATTGGAGTAATCATGAACAATAACGCATAGCAGCGCCATCTGTAGTGTCATTTACATTAAACATAGTCAGAACCATATTACATGAAGAACTAACGGAAACTGGAGTCTTATGGAATCCGTCCATTAGTTCTTGAGATATAGCTATTATAGAAATCGGAAGAAGGATTTTGAAAAAGAGAGCATATCAGCGCCAGTTGTTGAAAGGGATATAACAAAAACTAATCAGATCCAGTTTATATCAAGCTCTAACGGAATCTGAAGATTTGTGAAACTTCTTGCATTAGTTCTTGATTGGCCACGATATTTATGTTATGTACAGACAGATAGACTGCCAGACTGATATATATGACAGATTAACAGAATCACATACCGGCATTTTGTAAAAACATGTTTTTTAAAGCGTATAAATCCATCAAAAACCAGAATTTGAAATTTTCACGAATGAAATAATTTCTTCATGTATAGTTAGAAGAAAGTAAAAAGGTTACATTTCATGTCATATTCTGTCTTTTTTTTTTTTTTTTTTTTACTTTTCTTTATCTCAAATGCCAAATTTTGTTAAAAAATGTTTTTCAAAGGAATATGCTTTAAAAAATATATTTTTCATAATTTTCAGCAATGTTCTTTACAACAAATATCATATGCATTTAAATAACGCTTGGTGATGACAGTGTTGGCAACCATAAAAAAACTGCATACTATTACAGTATTTTTTTTTCTTTAATGTATGCCCATTAAGGAATTATATTTAAAGAAAAAAATAGGCACTAGAAATTTAAAATAAATTTGATCATGAATATAATAAATATATAAAGAAAATATTTATTATATCAAATTATAAAAGTAATAAGAAAATATTTCGTGACATTTAATAGTGCTTTTAAAAATAATAATATATATGAGATAAAAAACTTTCTTAAAAGGGAAACATTTTATTTTATTTTTATTTATTTTTTATTTTTTAAAAATACAATATTTATACATTAAGATAATTTTCCAAGTTAAAATCCTTTACTCGCATTCAAAATAATGACTTTTCCTAATATATACATAAAAAAATTATAATGTAACTTCAATGTGTATATATTTTTGGTATTTTGAACATATATACAGATATATTCCTTCAAAAAGGAACGCTCTATTTACATCGGTATCCTCAATGAAAAATACATCTATTTCACCGAAAGCGAAAAGTGTTTTCCAAAGCTCCTAGGAATACGATAAATGTTCACATATAGTAGGCGTACTTTTACTGAATGTATTTGGAGAAGAAACTTTTATAGGGTCTAAAATATGCGTAAAGAATATCTCAGAAAAAATATATATAGAAATGAAATACATTTAAACATATTTAAAAGGGTTTTTTCAAAGTTATTTAAAAATTTATAAACACATGGTATTGAAAAAGAACTAATTTTTTTAATAAATTATTCTTTTTTTATTTAATAAAACATAAAAACATAAAATGACCATTATAAAATATAAAATGCATAAAATATAGAAAACAAATTTGTTGCTCTGATACGCTTAATATGAAGATTTAATTCTTGATATTTCTCCCTTAGACTATTTTTTTTTTCAAAAAACTTTTCAATAAATGTGTTAATTATTAGATTAATAAGCAGTGTGAATTGTTCATCGAGTTATTTTTTTTTTAAATTAAAGACTGTTTGAAAACATTTGGTAGTTTTTACTACAATCTTGAATTATGTAATATATATAATTAATATTAAAATTTACAACATGACTGCAGAAAATTAAAAGTTTCACCATCGCATTGTTTTATGTTGCCAATTTTTCACCATTGCATTTGTTGTTGTTTGAAAATGCATTATTTGTTCACACTTTTATACAAGACTAATTAAAAAATATTTTTACATATTTGAAATAGCGTATATTACATGTGGGCAAAATGTGTCATTTTATATTTATTTACTGAAATAGAATGTTAACCTTACTGTTGTAGAGCTTTCATCTATTTTTGTTTCATACTGTGAAATATTTGGCATTTCCCCCCCTCCCCCTCAGACGGCATATTTTGATCACCCATATAAATTAGTATTATTTTCCATTTTACTTCTCCATTTTTTTTCAATGCAATATTTGTATATTAAGATAGATTAAAAAAAAATAAATCCTTTATTCGCATACTAAATAATAACCTTTCCTCATATATACATAAAAAAATAATAATGTAAAGTCACTGTGTGTATATTTTTTTGTATTTTGAGCATCTATATAAATATATTCAACCAAAAAGAAACGCCATATTTACACCAGTATCTTCAATGAAATATACACACCTCTTTTACCGAAAGCAAATCATATTTTCTGAAGCTCTGGAGAATACCATAAATATACACATATAAAAGGCAGACATTTACTGAATGTATTTTGAGAGAAAACTTTTATAGGAACTTAAAATATCAGTAAGGAATGTCTCAGAAAAATATATAAACGAAATGTATTTAAACATATTTTTTTTTCTTTTTCATTTTTTAAATCTTAGATGCAAAATTTTATTTAAAAGAAATTTTTCTCAAAATAATGTGTTTTAAGAAAGCTATTTTACATAATTTTCTATGATTTTACAACAAGTATTATATGCATTCAAAAAATTCGTAATTTTGCAAATTGACAACCATTAAAAAATAATATTTATATTATAATAATAATGTATTATTAATTATAATTCATAACAATTATAATTAACAATTACTATTTCCAAGATACTGAAAGCTATTAAAATGATATTTTTTTCTGTATTTTTCTTTAATGTATGCCCGTTATATACTGTAGCGGTCAAAAGTTTCCGCCCAGCAAAAATTTTTCATTTAATTTGTAAGTATGCCAATATGAAGAGGAGTCTCAAAGTGATACTTATACATTTTATTGACTTAATAGTAAAAAACCTACTTATGGAGGAACGTGTAAATATCAATAAATTTAGTTGCCAAAAACTGAGTACAAAGGAAAACGCATGTTCTCAAAAGTTTCCGGCCACCTTCGCAAGTTTGGAAAAAGGTGGTATTGCAATAGAAAATTGCAATGATCAACAACATTTTCAATTAATATTTTATCGTATTAATATTTTATTACCTTTCGTAATAAGTACTATGGAGCACCAATGCGATATTCATACAATGAACGGTTAAATCTCGTCTATGGTACATTTTTCCACATTTCTTGCAATTTTCGGGGAAATTTCAGCTGAGTTGGATATTTATAGTTCGCAGACCATTACCAACTTCTTTCTAAAGATTTTTTATTGGATTCATGTTGCGCGCTTGGCTGGCCATTTCAAAAACGAATTTTTTTGTGCGAAAACCATTGTTTGTTGAGGCTTGCATACATTATTTATGCCGTTATCATGTTAAAAAAGTAGTTGTGAAAAAAAAAATTCCTCTGATAAGGCAGCAAAAACTCTTGCAAGATTCCTTATACATTGCATCATTCATCTTTCAGAGGATTTCAAATACCGGACGAACACATTTTTGAATAAATTACTCCCCACATTATAACGTATCTTCCGCTATGCCTTGTTGTAAGAAAACATTTGTCGAATTATATCTTTTGTAGTTAGGTCATCGGACGTAGTGTCTGCCATCACTCCCAAAAAAGTTTGAAATTTGATTGATGAAAAAATGGAACTTTTTTCCTGTTTTCTCTTGAACAGACTTTGAGTCCTTTGGAAAACGCCAGACGGGTACGTTGGTATTTTTTTTTTTTTTTTTTTTTTTTTTGCCTCTGAAAAACTTTTAACACCGACTCTTCCATAAAGTCATGCATCACGTCTGCATCTTGATACGCAAGATTGACTTGTTTCAAAAATATTTTCATTCCGTAAATTGCGGTATATTGTAACGGCATTTTTATGCGGGTCATCAACTGTTTTTCCCCTGATAATTCCCTCCTCAAAAATAGTCACTTTCCGGGTTCTTCCGAAATTCAGAAAGTTCTGAACGCCATCGCCATCTTTAAATATTTTTTTAATTATCGTTTATAGTCTATTTCACCGATCGATAACTTTGCAGCAATATCTCAAGAAAATTGCCCCTTTAGCGTCAACGTGATTACTTATTTATGAACAATGATTGTTATTTTTTTTCATTTTTGTATTTAAACTGTACTATTCACTTTGATTCGTTCACAAACACAACCAAAAAACACTTTACCAATAGAAAAAATCGATGGAATGATGAGTGGCCGGAAACTTTTGCATACACCAATTTCGAATTCTGCTCCTTTCCATGAAGTGTCTTCAGTATCCAATCAAAATAATCACGTGGTCAGAGGACATTCACAAATTCCTAACTTTTGAAACAACTGTGCTTCTTCTTCGCTGAATCTTTCAGGTAAGTAAATCAAAGAAACTAACTGGCCGGAAACTTTTGACCGCCACTGTATATATATATATATTTAAAAAAACAAATCAGAGCAGGTTTAGGTAAGGAATTGTCGACTTAGAATTCACAACCATAGTTGAAAAAGTCATACAAAATATGAAATAAATGTCTCGTTTAAATATACTTTAAAATTTTAGCTATTTCGCAATTTTACTTGGTCATTTAAAAATGGAGAAATTTCTTCTAATTGGTGCTTTAAACACGCATTAATAAACTTAATATTTTAAAATTTGTGGTCTCTTTTTAAAATTAATACATTGATACATTTGTAGCTAGAAAAGAAATACTTTCATTTCCTCTATCTTAGAATAGGCAACAATAGTTAAAAATATTATTTAGAAATGTGAACTATCTCACGCAAATATGTTTTTAAATGTATGCTGACTGCAATATTATTGTGTGGCTACTTTGAATATGACGTATTTTTATTTACATTAACGTCGGTTAACCCAATTTAATGAAATTAAAATGGGTTTTATTAACTTAAACCCATTTTTTTTTCTTTTAATATTGACATGAAAATATAGTTTTATGACGTATTTTTCAATATTTTCCCGCTATTAAAACGGTATGATTTAAATCTCAAAACTAAGAAAAAGGTATAGGGGGAACTGGGGCAAATTCATACATGGGGCACATTGATACACCCCCTGTACTGCACAGAGGGTCATTACAGGAAGTTTCACAACAGCTCCAAAAGGTGATACTAGTGCACACAACTACATACAGAAAGTCTTGGAATTATCCAGCATTTTGGTGAAATGGAACGGGTGATTTATTGTTGTTATAGGTCAAAAGTGAATTTGAGTTGTATAATTGAAATGGTATTATACAATTGTTCCAGAATTTTCAACCGAAAAGATTACTCTCCCTGGCAAGTAGATCTATTCTTTATCAGTTCCTCATTCTTTATTGTTAGATAAATTTTGAAATGTTGGATTTGAGACTCATTTTATTCAAAATGGTTGTATGGGGCACATTGATACAGTCTATGTCGGGGAGCATTGATACAACCTAAATCCTTTTCTAGTTCATGTTTTCATTACCTTTTATTATTTTTTTACCATATACTCCCTAATCCAACCATTTTCGCCAAAATTTTCTAATATTAGTTTTTATTAATTGAAATAGCTCTAATTTTTTTAATTTAAATCTCAAAATTAAGAAAAAAAAGTATACAGCTTAAAGAAGAGAATACTGAAAAATGGAGTTTAAAATATTATTTTCCTGAGGAGATATTTTGATTATAAAAATGTATCAAAAATCCATAGACTTAACATTATGGAGAGTAATTCCAAAAATGACTAACCAGCAGCCTTAAGGGTGTTCTTAACAGCTTCGCTCAACAAGCGCAAAACGTTTTGACACATTTACAAATTCATTTTTTAATAGAAAGTTATAAAATTGGAATACCTGACTATGGAAGCGATTTCGAATCGAACTTATTTTTCCATTTAATGATAATTAATTTAGCAATCCAGTTCTAAGCTATTTCGATGACGTAATCACCCATTTTTCTCCTGCTTTTCGACCGGTTTTTCTGCTTTTGTCGTGAATTTTGAATTTGTGACGTCAACTTTGAAGGCTTGTTATGAAAAATCTATTATGTTTAAAAAACAGAAATTTGAGTACAATTAGTCAGTTTCTGATTAATAACACCTGCGATATTTATGCATTTCCGAACAAAAATAAATTAAAGCATGTGTCACAAAGTTGCCCTTTTTGATTTAAGAACACCCTTAAGTAAGTCATTCTCATCTTAAAATACACAGCAGTATTTGAAAAGATCATACCAAAATACGAAATACTTGTCACGTTTTAATATAGTTTTAAATCTTAATTGTTTTGCAGTTTTACTTGATCATTTTAAATATGACGCAGTTTCTTTTACTTGCAGATTTAGATACACATTAATCAATTTAATATTTTAAAAAATTCTGTCTCTTTTTCATATTCATTGTATTTTTAGGGGTTTATAAATTTAAAAATTTGAGAGATTTTTAATTAATGCCTTTTTAACTGATAGTTATATCTTTAATTTATTCTATAGATAAAGATGAATATGCATACAAAAAATTAAATCATTCCATCAAATAGTTTTTTTTTAAATATTGGTGTTAGTCGTCAAAAATCAAGTTTTGAATAAACGCGACTTAAAGTTGAAATTATATGGGTGCGGCTATGAAAGTGTTGATGCATAAATGCTTATAACTCCATTAAAAATGCAAATATTTTTATGCAGTTTTTTGCATTCAGTTATAAATTAATTGAATAATCAAGCTAGATCATAAAAAAATCGATTTTTTAAAAGTTTTAAACCCATGAGCCCCTTTAAGTAAGTCATTGCCGTCTTAAAAATCACAGCAGTATTTGAAAATATCATACCAAGATATGAAATACTTGTCTCATTTTCATATGGTTTTAAAGCTTAATTGTTTTGCAGTTTTACTTGGTCATTTTAAATATGACACAGTTTCTTTTACTTGCAGCTTTAGATGCACATAAATCAATTTAATATTTTTAAAAATTGTGTCTCTTTTCATATTCATATATAGCTAGAAAAGAAATACTTTTATTTCCGCTGTCTTAGAATTCGAAATAAAAGTTTCAAAGATTATTTAGAAATATTAAATGTTTCAAGTAAATAGATTTTTAAATATAAAATGTTCGCATGTTATTGTTAGGCTATTTTAGATAATGACTTTTTTTCATTTGCGGTGGTTAACGCATTTTAATGAAATCATTATTTTAATAATTTCTTCCTCTTTTGATATTAAATGTAAATATAGATTTATGACGGAATTTTCAATATTTTGTCGCTTTTAAAGGGTAATGATTTAATTCTCATTTACATGGTTTTATTTTTCGGTGACAGTTTAAAATAATAACCTTTTAAAATAAAAATAGAAAAATGTCTCTGAAAATGCTGAAATTCGAATTTTAAAATTGAAATTAAGCCTTAAAAATGAAAAAAAAAATTAGTCAGGACATCGGAAAATTTTAATGTATAGTATGATCTAAAAATGTTTTAATTTCCTTTGTTCGATTTTGCTCCAACAGAACTTTTTTTAAGAGAACGATTTTTACAAGGTTTAACATTAAATATCACTTAAAATAATTATACGATCTATAAATTATATATTTTAGCATCTTTATGAATCATTTCTCAATAATACCACATATTTTTTATATTTTTGAGTGCGGTAATTTTCTTAACATTAGCGAATAAATATGCTAGGTCATGAAATATTCATTGTCAATGGCGGTGATAACGTTAGTTTCCATTATTATCATTATTATTACAATAACGAAATTATCATACATTTCTTCAAATAAGAATGTCATCAAAGCGTAATATGTAGGAATTAAAATGAATATTTTTGCAAAAAAAACACATATTTTTATATTTTTGAGTGCAGTAATTTTCTTAAAACTAGTGAATAAATACGCTAGGTTACGAAATATTCATTGTCAATGGCGGTGATAACATTAGTTTCCATTATTATTATTATTATTATTATTACAATAACGAAATTATCATACATTTCATCAAATAAGAATGTCATCAAAGCGTATTATGTAGGATTTAAAATGAATTTATTGTTATGCAACAACTCGATATAGCGTTGATGGAGAACATGATTGAAAGCTCCAGTTTAGTTTTTCAAATGCAATGATGCACAGTACACAGTCAAAGACAGATTTTTAGGTGCATTCGTAATAATGTAAAAACGTAGCACCTATTGTTGCCGTTCCGTCCGTTCGTCTGTCCGTCCGTCTGTCTGTCCGTCTGTCTGTCCGTCCGCATATAACAACGTAAAAACTACCCAACCGAATCGTTTGAAATTTAAAATATGTAATTATTACATAATTTTGTCGAGTCATTTCAAATTTTAAGAAAATCGGATGCATACATCAATTACAGGGACAATCAAAAGGATTCCGTTACATGACGGTCAATGGGGGAAAAGTTTCAAATGCATTTTAATCGTTTGAAATTTTAAATACATAATTATTTCATAATTTTGTCGAGTTATTTAAAATTTTATCAAAATCTGATGCATAGTTCAATTACAGGGATAATCAAAAGTATTCCGTTACATTATGGTTAATTGGGAAAAATGTTTCAAATGCGTTTTAATGGTGTTACATTTATTCGAACGTAATAAAATTCATATGCATCTATAAAGTACATATTATAATATACATTTTGCATAATCTGTGGTGCAAAGAATATTTGTTATTGATTTACAAGGCCACACAAAAGTATTCCATTGCATAATGGTATAGGGATAACATAGTTTGGTGCACATTTTAATTGTAAATATTTACAATTTTATAGATTAATATATAGGAGTCATATATTTTTAAAACTTCGCTATGGTACGAACGTTTGCTACGCTTCACGTGCAATTTCCAACTGGTTTCTTTTGCAACAAATCGGTGTTTTTTAAAGTTTATAAACAGTGTCGATAAAGAAAAAAAATAAACAAAAGCTTATCAAAATAAACAAAATTGTAATTTAACTAATTGACGACTATTTGAACATCTGAACTCCTCATATTAAACATTAAACATGGATTAAACGTTAATATTCATGGATCCATCATAAACAAATTTTTAACGAAATTTCAGTTATACAATTTTCGGAATTGCAAATTTTTAAACTTCTAAACAACGCAAATGTTAAATTTTTAACAACGTTGCTTAGAGACAATATAAATGCAATTTTAAATGAAATTTGTTTAAAATCTTTATCACAGTTTGTTTTTAATTTATTATTATAATTTAAAGTTTTTATTCCTTTTTTGCCATGGTGGCAACAAAAGTATTCCATTTTTGGACATTAAACTTGAAATAATCAGAAAACTAATAAAATTTAATAAGTTTCGGAATTCAATGGACATCAAACATGGGCCAATAGAAAACGAATAAAATAACATAAGTTTCGTAATTCAACCAATAAAAAGATAGATATATACTTCAGGTCTACTGATGGCAACAACTATTTTCCAAATTAAAAAATAAAATGAATTCTAACCATCATGCAAAGAAAAAAAAATACAACTTTTTTTTTCAAACCGGAAATAAACAAGATACCAAAATAATGCGTGAAGCATAGATTGTGAAACACTTTCCAACACGTCTTGAAATCTTTAACAAAGCTTTTTTATTTAGCGGAATAAGGTTATGATATGATAACAAATTAAACACTTTAGAAAATACTAAATTACTTTAAAAGTAGATTTCAGCGGTTAGTATTTCTTCGTCAAATAAATTTTCAAGTTTATTTGAACAGCCCTGTATTTGATATATAAGTTGATATATAATGAAACTATATAATGAATTATATAGTGCGAAATTTTAGTTTTCAAAGACGAAACATTGCAGGTTGAAAAACATTTTCAGCAATTTATCCTAATAGATGGAAGCATACTTGAATTCTTTTCTTCATCCCTGTAGTTTACTCAGTATTTATATTACACGCCACTGTTTCATTAAAATTTAATAAAACTAAAACATTCTTAGAACTATTAAAATACCATTTCCAAAATTTACCGCCCATAGATTTCCCTGAATCAGTTATTTGCTTGGCTTTATATAATATTCTAAAAACATTTCTTAGTAAACCTAATAAAATATAATTCACCGTAAAGATATATAACACATTTTAAAAACATCTTTATGCATTTTATCCTTATATTCAATAATCCTAAAGAACTCATTGTGTAATAATTAATAATAATAAATTATAAAAATTAAAAAATATATAAATTAATAGACACACCAAACTCATAAATACATTTCAACTCTGTTGTAAATGTATAAAAAAAGGGAGACCACTAAGCTGTATCAAGCTGTTAGGGCCTCCTATCATGGCCAAAATTATTAGGGGTTTAGAAAGTTCTGGGTTCTTAGAACGCAATTTATGACATCATATCGCGTAATTTAACGCCGATCCAATCGGAAAAGACTTCTCTAAGGCTGCAAACACACACAAAGAGTTTTTGCGGTTAGTAGGCGGTGCCTTTTATGTCCGCAGGCGGTGCGTTTAATGTTAATGACTTTTGTGATTCAACTTCAATCCAAGTGTAAGACAGGAATCTTTCCCTTAAGGTCCCTGTCCTCGCTCCAGGAAACGCTGGCGAGCTAATGCTATTCCTATGGGGAAGCATTTTTCTAATAACTCTTTCGCATTTTGACATTTTTGAATAATTTTTTTGCATTGGATAACTGAGGTGCATGCTGCAGCGCACCTTTTTTACTTTTTCGATTTTGGTTGCAGATATTTTTTACAAAGTTAGTTTCACTTTCAAAACCGGTTTTGAAACAGAAAGTGCTTTTTAAAAAAATATCTGCAACCAAAATCGAAAAAGTAAAAAATGTGCGCTGTCGGCATGCATCTCAGCTATCTAATGCAAAAAAAAAAAAAAAAAAAAAAAAAATATTCAAAAATGTCAAAATGCGAAAGAGTTATTAGAAAAATGCTTCCCCATAGGAATAGCATTAGCTCGCGAGCGTTTCCTCGAGCGAGGACGGTGGCCTTAAGTGGGGTTTAGAGAGTTATCTTCCTGACCATTGTATCTTCCCCGTTTTCTATTGTCAGTAAACTGCTGATGGGGAGAAAAGAAGGGCGTTCCAAGAATTATGTTGAACTTCACCAAAATGCACATCTGAACGCTGCTTAAGACAGCACTTTTTTGTAACTCCTCTTGCTAGGATAAATTTCTAGCGAGATTGAGTCGACGGAAATGGATTATCTGATCCCTTGAATACCGTCTAAACCAAGCCTTAACAAGAAAAAACTTCTTTGGCCTCTAATGAATTTGGAAGCGCGCCAGTCCTCTTGATCAACACGCGATAGAAACTTTTGCCAGCCTATTCTAATTCTCTACTAAATTAAGCAAAAAAATAATAAAATAAAACATATAAGCATTATGATTGTGACTTGAGAGACAAGACTCATTTTGCTGATACTTTATAAAGAGATAATTTTAATATACAGCAATTCAGATGGATATAATCTTTCTACGATTTGCATGTATAACAAATAATAAAAAAATATCCTACGTTATTGAAATTTTATGAAATAAATGAATATTTACTTTACTTGATTTATGAATTTATTCTGCATTTAATCAGTAACAAAACTTATTTTATTTATTCTAAAAATTATAATTCTATCTCGAATTTATGTATATAAATACATATAATGCACGAAAACATATAAAAATACCATGATATTTAAAAATAATTTTTATAATTGTGTCTCAAATGTTTCACGCAATCTCTGAATAATCTCGTTTTTTTTCCTCTAGCTAATGTTTGATTGACGTGCCAAAGTTTTTGCTGTGGTCGGTGAACTTTAGAAAAATGCCCAAGAAAAAGAAATTACATTTCTTCATTAAGATTACACAATATTAGTACATGTTCTTAAATGGAAGATGGATAACACATTACTTTATCTTATATAAAAATTTAATATTTCTAATTTTGAAAAAAAAAATAAGCATATATTCAAATTTTTTTAAATAAATCATATTTCATTTTATAACTTATTTTATTATGTAAATATAAATATTTTTATATATACACATTTCAGAATTAATTTAAAAAGTCAAATTAGTTAAAATAATAAAGAATATATATGTATAGTATATTTCATACGCAAAGAGATACATTAAAAAAGATTAATTTATGTATATATATATATATATATATATATATATATATAAACAACTATTCCTTTCCATTACCTTAAAAAATAATTTGTTTGATTTTTTTATTAAAAATATATTTTTAAAACTATCTATGTAAAATATTTGATAACATTTTGAACTAATTCATCTGTGTAGGAATGTTAATGTAATGGTATATATCCTGATTTTTATGCGATTTTTGCGTGTATTATTTACCCTCTACAATGTGCAGGGTGTACAGTAAATAGCTGACCCATTTTAAAATGTTAAAAAAACTGTTTGAGAAAAAAAAATACGCGGTGTACTCTATTGTTATGAATAATCTTGCAAAAATGCATTTCTTTAAATAGTTTGAATCCCGGCTAACAGATGGCACTGGCGGCCGAAATTCCGACATTATTCTAGTTTTAATACGGATGAGATTTTTCGCTCATTTTGCAGAGTCAAAGCTCAGTCGACATGTTGAATCGACTCTCGACCAAAGTGCAGAAATTTATTGGAGATTTATTGCAGAGTTTATTGGATGGAAAGAGATTTAAAATAATATTTGTTTAAATAATGTCTATTGTACTTACCAAGAAAATCTGATTCAAGTACGATGAAAGAGCTTCAGAAGTGATGAATCTTACGAATTATTTCTATTTTAAAATACCAAGATTTTGAGTGTATTTGATTATGTGCTTCCCACAATACGTTTCTCCACACGTTAAATCATCTTCAGATAAATTAATCTGACGAAAATGTTTTGCAGGACCTCACTCGATGACGACCAAGAAAAATCTGGCTGTGTGAAACACAGAAGAAAATTCAAGCATAAACATTAAACTGTCTCCATTTTTTTTTCTTTTTTGCGCGCGTGAGTTATTTATGTCGTATCGTTAACATGCGAACCAAATATATTAAATTGAAATAATTAGAGATAATTAGTTATTATTTTTGGATTTAAAGTCATAATTATTGCGATTTTTTTAATACTGATTTAAACTTAATATTACTAAATAGATATAATAAAAACAGCGCAAAAATATATATAGTAATTTCTTAAAGTAATCGCGGAAAAAAATGTTATCAAACTTACAGAACAATTTATAATTGACAAAAAGTGCAATTATTTTATTTTTTAAATACAGCTTAAAATAAAAAAAAACGCTCCTTTTTGTTATTGTATGAATTCTAATATCCATTATATCTTATTCTTTAATGTATCGACCCTTAATTAGTTAATTTTATTTTTAAAATATTTTTTCATTGGTTTAAGATTTAAAGTGATACCACTCTGATAAATGAAATTTTTATAATACAATACTGCTAAATACATTATAAGAGTTTAAAGCAATTGACAAAAAAATAATTCACTATTTAATAATCCATTTATCAGCCATGACAAGGGATAAAAGTTGTAAAAGAAAACTGTCATGTGGATTATAATATCTGCATATTTTAGTTAATCAATGCCAAGAGATTAGAGAAATTCTTTATCAAAATGACATCTTCTAGAAAGACTATGCATGAAATAACAGAAAGTTTTTATTATATCCTTAAACACTTCAGGTGTCAAATAACAAGTTTTTATACAGGAAATAATTTTAAGTGCTTGCAATTTTACGAAAATATTTTTAAAATGTTAAAATTGTGAAATTCAATGTCAAGACTTCAATAAGATATGACAGTACTTCATTAAGATACATACAATATGTTTTTTAACTGATTTTTTAATCATTAAATTTTATATAGAAACACTTTTAAGCTAACTTGAAAAACAGTGCGTTTTATAACGTTATATTGATTTCAAATATATGAATTCAATCTTATTTTTAAAAATAAATACAAAATTTTATGATAGATATTATTAAACAAATAACACTTTAATGTATTATTTTTTCCCCAAAACAATGTATTTGAGTTTCTAAATTTTTTTTATATTATTAATTCGTCTTCATATATAAAAAAGTAAGGATTTGGAAAGGGGTAAAACGATTTAGAAATGGACCAATGAAAATTTTCGTAGACACCGATTGACCCAATGAAAAGTTTTGTTTATACTGAGAAGCTGCAAGAGGGTACCATATAAGGGTACCTAGTTCTGTCTCCAAGTGTATCGCAAAATCTGGCGACCTAAATTACTCGCAAAACATCGGGGCGACAATTTGACATTATTTCCGGTTTTCTGATCTATTCAGAATTCTTATGCACTCCCATTCCTATGGGATCCCATTTTGTTTTCGTTTTTAGCTCACAGTCTATCAAAGCCTGAGATCTTATGTGCCCGCCCGCTCTGTATGTATGTATTTACGTGCGTACCTTCGTACGTACGTAACGCGATAACACATGATAAAAATATCCGATTTACATGAAATTTTAGATATAGGTTTATTATGATAAGATGCTTCCCTGATTAGTTTTGAGAGTTCATTCAATAAATATAAGAAGGAGAATGGGGGCTAATGCCTCTCCCTTTAATTTATATAAATGGGTATTTCATGCAGAATTAGAAAATTTCGTCCAAATCTTAGATGTAGGATCATTCTAATATGGTGCCTCCGTGATTAATATTGGGTTTTCATTGAATAAGTTTAAAGAGGGAGGACGTTGGGAAGTAATCCCCACGTCTTAATTTAGGTTTTTCACGTAAAATTTTCCGATTTGCTTCAAATTTTGTATATAGGTTTAATCTGAAAATGCGCTTCCGTCATTTGTTTTTTTAATTCACTGGATAAGTATATAAGGAAAATAGGAGAATCTACTCCTCATAATTAATGTAAATGGTTTCTAATGCAGATATAATCGGTTCTTTCAATTTTTGGATACAGGTTTATTGTAATAAGAAGCTTTGCTTATTTGTTGTGGTGATCTTTTGTTAATTATAAAGGGGAGTAAGGGCAATTACCTCCCTCTTAAGCTAGCTACACAGAGTTTATGCAGGGTTATTCAATCTGCTTTAAATTTTGGATGTAGGTTCTTCCTGATAAGTTGAATTTCTGAACATTTTTGGAGGTTTAATGGTTAATTATAAAGGTGAAAACGGGAAACAACGTTCCATAAATTACAAAAATGGGTTTTTATGCAGAACTATTTGACTTGCTTCGAATTTTGGATACAGGTTTATTAAATGATAAGGCGTATCCCTGATTAGATTTGGGGCTTCAATGCTTAAGTGTAAAGAAAGGAAATGAGGAGATGTACTTCCTTCCTTATGTTTTTATTAAAGATTTTGTTATACACTATATTGCCATTGATTATGGGACACTTGCGATTTTAGACATTTTACTAAATATCTAGAAAAATACATGAGGAATCATCTCGAAACTCTTAGTGTATAAATATAATAGTATACGTCATACATCTCCGTGAATATTGTTTACCGAAACGCCATAGGGGACCGTCAACAAATTAAAAAAGAATGAATATCTTTTGAATAACCCTGTCAAAACTAATGTAGCAAAAGCGCTCAAACTCTAGATTATGATTGAATGCCTTATTGTAATACACTGTGTTCATTTTTATGCAAATAGCATGCACACTCGCAGAGTAATTAAGGTTTTTATAAAAGTGGTCCCAAATTTGTCCAAGTTTTTCCATTATAATTTTCAGAGTTCTT
Source organism: Maratus speculifer (assembly GCA_964019185.1). Classification (NCBI taxonomy): domain Eukaryota; kingdom Metazoa; phylum Arthropoda; class Arachnida; order Araneae; family Salticidae; genus Maratus; species Maratus speculifer. Next base: position 41,788,363 of record OZ025297.1, on the reverse strand, counting down.
AATATAAAAAAATATTTTTTTCAGAAAATATGACAAACAACATTGCACACAGTACCCTGTAATCAGAATTAAAAAATAATAAAAATTGTATGAAAAATGAGTAGGTTTACTATATAATTTTTTACTGCGCATGCGTCAAAGATATCAAAATTTCATTTACATATTATGTTAGCTAAATGTATAGAGCAACTGTTGTAAAAGTCTCAAAATCATAGCTTGAAAATTCTGAAAGTAATCGTCTATAGAATAAGGACAAAATCCATTGTTTCTAAAATATACTAAAAAAAAAATGAGGGATTTTATCCAAATGCAGCAGTACATCCCATATTGTGTATTCTATATTGACACTAATCAATGAACATATGGACACAACCCCTCTTGTTTTTGCTTCTTTTTGAGAATAACGGATTTTCGACTTATTGAATTGACGATTATTGTCAGAATTTTCAAGTTATGATTCTGTGACTTTAACAAAAGTTGCTCTATACATTTAGCTAACATAATATGCAAATGAAATGTTGATATCGTTGACGCATGCGTAGTAAAAAATTATTTAGTAAACCAACTCATTTTTTATACAATTTTCATTAGTTTTTAATTCTGATTACAGGGTGCTGTGTGCAATGTTGTTTGTCATGTTTTCTGAAAAAAATAATATTTTATATTAAGAACTCTGAAAATTATAAGGAAAAAACTTGGAAAAATTTGGGATCATTTTTATAAAAACCGTAATTACTCTGCGAGTATGCATGCTATTTGCATAAAAAGGAACAAGGCTTATTACAATAAGGCATTCAATCACAATCTAGAGTTTGAGCGCTTTTGCTACATTAGTTTTGACAGGGTTATTCAAAAGATATTCATTCTTTTTTAATTTGTTGACGGTCCCCTTTGGAGTTTCGGGAAAAAATCTTCACGGAGATGTATGACTTATACTGTTATATTTATACACTAAGAGTTTCAAGATGATTCCTCATGTATTTTTCTAGATATTTAATAAAATGTCTAAAATCGCAAGTGTCCCATAATCAATGGCAATATAGTGTATAATGCTTTAAATATACAATTAGTCTGCATAGCCTGCGAACTCTATGCCATCAGTTTAACTGGGCATCAATCTTTTTATTATTTATATATTTTATTTGTTTATTTATTTTTATAGTAATAGTTGGTTATAATAAAAACTTCAGACTTTGAGAATTTAATAGAAAGTAATTCTTTCGATATCTATATAAAATGTGAACAGTTTAGCTAACACTATCCTTTTACAGTAATTTCATAAATATGTTAAATACTTGCTTAATTACCATCTCTAGTAATATAACTACTAATAGGTTGTTTAGCGGAGTTTCGTTCAGATACAGTTTTGTTAAGAATAGAGCTTAAAATTTAAGATAAGACATGATAAAAAGTCATGAAAATAATAGCAAGTTGCTTTTCGGTATAGCGATGAACAAAATTTGGAAATGTATCAAGGTGCCTGAAACTATGGGATAGATTATAATGCGTAATAAAAAATTTAAAAATATGGTTACGTCAAAAATTCAAGGAAAGAGAGAAGTGCGTTTTAAGCTAGTAAAATCTAAAAATTGGCATTTGGGAACTACATCAATTTACAGACACTATAATGTGTAGAAAAAACAGCAGACGTAAACTGAGAATTTCAATAAACACTCTGTATAATTGCTGGGTTCACGTAAAATAAACAAATAAATAAATGAATAAAATAAAATGATAATCAGATGATTGATGATAATGATCTTTTACCATTCTTTAAATTACTGTGCACTTCAAATGGCTAAATACCTCTTAGATAATTGAATTGATAAATGCTGCATTTGAAAATAAAAATAAAGATTTGAATTTTAACAGCACATTTTCACAAAATGGTGATTGAGTCATCTACATTTATCACCTGAGAGCTTTACTTAACAGTTTTTAGGCGGTATATGTTTTTATAAAATCAATTATTTTCGTTCATGGTGCAAATATAGCTCTTTTTCTTTTCGAAGCAACAATGATTATAGATAATTTTACTGGAAATTATACCCGTGAAATAACAATTAACAATTACATCTTCATAATATTTTGGAAAAATATAATGCTTTATTATTAAATTCTCTATTTCGACATAGGTGAACTTCAGAGTATCATGTATCTGCATAGGTTGAAATTAAAGAAAGTCTCCATAGACAAGAATTAAATGAAAATCGTCTGCCTCATGTTGGAAAATGAGAAAAGATGGCTTAAATGTAATGTATCTCGTCAGATTTGTGAATTAATGCTTAAAATATTTAGCTGGCGTCTTTCTTTTAATCAAGTATTTAGTGAAAATGTCTGTCTGCTCAATACTGAAAACAACAATATCTGTGGAAAATTATTCTAAAATCATTGAGATAAATTAAAATCATGGAGCATGATATGAACAGTACAGGATGACACCAATTTTGTAGAAACAGATGTAGTGGCGACCTTACGAAGATTTAGTTTAAAACTTTTAACCCATGAATCTCCTTGTCCTTACTAATAAAGATATTTTTTTCTCTGTAAATAGAATAGCTTATACACATTTGGTTATGACATATATATATATATATGGTAATACTCTGTTATCCCGTCGACCAATTTCGCCGAATTATGCAAATCACCAAACTAATAGCCAAATTATGCATATTGATATAATTTTTTTTTTAAATAACGAAAAAAGGAAAAATTAGTAGAATATTAATAAAAATACAAATAAAAAGTCGAAACCTAGACACACGACAGTGTGTCAGCAAAGTTCACAAAGTAAAAGGCGACACACCGGCCGTGGGTTATATTACCCGAACCATTTCGAGCCACTTTTGACCCCTCAATAACTTAAATTCTATTTGACCTACACACTTGCAATTTTTTGTGTCGTGTAAGAACATCTTCTAATTTCCGAATCCTAAAATTGTTTTTAAAAATCTTTTACCGTTCACGAGGAATTGACGTCTGAAAACCACTGTTTTTACCACTGACTCACTGATTCACTCACTCACTGATAGAAATGTTTGACTACGTCCAGGTGACTTAGGAAGTTGAAATTTCGTGTGGAGGTAGGTTATTGGATATATAAATAGGAAAAAATCAGAAATCACCATTAATTAAACATTAATGGTTGGTTAGAGGATAAATTATTGGATTACAATGGAAGTTTATGAGAATTTCACAAAATACCAGAAATAGTGCCAAGTTGGCGACACTTTTGGCGAGTATCAGGGCTAATCTCTGAAGCTACCGAACCGATTTCAAAATTAATGGTACCAAAATGATGGTTCCCCGGTTCAAACATAGACTATATCTTATGTCTGTGCCACTAACCAAAAGAGGGTTCAGAAGCGAAAAACATTCTAAAAATGTGATTTTTGTTTTACTGAAGAGTCTAGAAGCACAAAATTTGGCATGTTAATTGTTTATAAGATATAAATGGTCACTAATGACATTTGCTAAAAAGTGTCAAATTTAAATGGGTGAAAATCCGCGAAGAGCGTTCTAAAAAAGTTCGAAATACCCATTTTAAAACAATCTCAGCAAACAACAAACCGATGTTAAAAGTAATGATATCAAAATGATGATGACAATCTTTGCTCCAACATAGGATATATCTTATGTCGATTACACTAACCCAAAGGAGGTAAAAGAGCAAAAAACATTCTAAAAATGCGATGTCTGTATATTAAGGGACAGGACTAGAAACAAAGTTTGGCATTTTAGAGTTTATGGGAATTTCGCGAAATATCAGAAATAGTGCCAAGTTGGCGACACTTTTAGCGAGTATCGGGGCTAATCTCTGAAACCACCGAACCGATTTCAAAATTAATGATACCAAAATGATGGTATTCGCCCCTGTTCAAACATAGGCTATATTTTATGCGTATACAATTAACCAAAAGAGGGTGAAGAAGCAAAACCATTCTAAAAGAGCAACTTTTGTGTTACTGAAGGACCTAGAACTATAATATTTGGCATATTAATTATTTATAAGATATAAATTATCTCTAAGGGAATTTCTAGACATACGACAGTGTGTCAGCCAAGTTCATAAAATAAAAGGCGATACACCGGCCGTGGGTTATATTACTCGAACCATTTCGAGCCACTTTTGACCCCTCAAGAACTTAAATTCTATTAGACCTACACACTTGCAATTTTTTGTGTCGTGTAAGACCATCTTCTAATTTTCGAATCCTAATTTTTTTTAAAAAAATCTTTTACCGTTCACGAGAAATTGACGCCTGAAAACCACTGTTTTTACCACTGACTCACTGATTCACTGACTCACTCATAGAAATGTTTGACTACTTCCAGGTGACTTAGGAGGTTGAAATTTGGTGTGGAGGCAGGTTATTGGATCTATAAATAGGAAAAAATCAGAAATCACCATTAATTAAACATTAATGGTTGGTTAGAGGATAAATTATTGGATTACAATGGAAGTTTATGAGAATTTCACAAAATACCAGAAATAGTGCCAATTTGGCGTCACTTTTGGCGAGTATTAGGGCTAATCTCTGAAACTACCGAACCGATATCAAAATTAATGGTACCAAAATGATGGTATTCGCCCCGGTTCAAACATAGACTATATCTTATGTCTGTGCCACTAAACAAAAGAGGATTCAGAAGCGAAAAACATTCTAAAAATGTGATTTTTGTTTTACTGAAGGGCCTAGAAGCACAAAATTTGGCATGTTAATTATTTATAAGATATAAATGATCACTAATGACATTTGCTAAAAAATATCAAATTTAAATGGGTGAAAATTTGCGAAGAGCGTTCTAAAAAAGTTCGAAATACCAATTTTAAAACAATCTCAGCAAACAACAAACCGATGTTAAAAGTAATGATATCAAAATGATGATGACAGTCTTTGCTCCAACATAGGATATATCTTATGTCGATTACACTAACCCAAAGGAGGTAAAAGAGCAAAAAACATTCTAAAAATGCGATGTCTGTATATTAAGGGACAGGACTAGAAACAAAGTTTGGCATTTTAGAGTTTATGGGAATTTCGCGAAATATCAGAAATAGTGCCAAGTTGGCGACACTTTTAGCGAGTATCGGGGCTAATCTCTGAAACCACCGAACCGATTTCAAAATTAATGATACCAAAATGATGGTATTCGCCCCTGTTCAAACATAGGCTATATTTTATGCGTATACAATTAACCAAAAGAGGGTGAAGAAGCAAAACCATTCTAAAAGAGCAACTTTTGTGTTACTGAAGGACCTAGAACTATAATATTTGGCATATTAATTATTTATAAGATATAAATTATCTCTAAGGGAATTTCTAGACATACGACAGTGTGTCAGCCAAGTTCATAAAATAAAAGGCGATACACCGGCCGTGGGTTATATTACTCGAACCATTTCGAGCCACTTTTGACCCCTCAAGAACTTAAATTCTATTAGACCTACACACTTGCAATTTTTTGTGTCGTGTAAGACCATCTTCTAATTTTCGAATCCTAATTTTTTTTTAAAAAATCTTTTACCGTTCACGAGAAATTGACGCCTGAAAACCACTGTTTTTACCACTGACTCACTGATTCACTGACTCACTCATAGAAATGTTTGACTACTTCCAGGTGACTTAGGAGGTTGAAATTTGGTGTGGAGGCAGGTTATTGGATCTATAAATAGGAAAAAATCAGAAATCACCATTAATTAAACATTAATGGTTGGTTAGAGGATAAATTATTGGATTACAATGGAAGTTTATGAGAATTTCACAAAATACCAGAAATAGTGCCAAGTTGGCGACACTTTTGGCGAGTATCAGGGCTAATCTCTGAAACTACCGAACCGATTTCAAAATTAATGGTACCAAAATGATGGTTCCCCGGTTCAAACATAGACTATATCTTATGTCTGTGCCACTAACCAAAAGAGGGTTCAGAAGCGAAAAACATTCTAAAAATGTGATTTTTGTTTTACTGAAGAGTCTAGAAGCACAAAATTTGGCATGTTAATTGTTTATAAGATATAAATGGTCACTAATGACATTTGCTAAAAAGTGTCAAATTTAAATGGGTGAAAATCCGCGAAGAGCGTTCTAAAAAAGTTCGAAATACCCATTTTAAAACAATCTCAGCAAACAACAAACCGATGTTAAAAGTAATGATATCAAAATGATGATGACAATCTTTGCTCCAACATAGGATATATCTTATGACGATTACACTAACCCAAAGGAGGTAAAAGAGCAAAAAACATTCTAAAAATGCGATGTCTGTATATTAAGGGACAGGACTAGAAACAAAGTTTGGCATTTTAGAGTTTATGGGAATTTCGCGAAATATCAGAAATAGTGCCAAGTTGGCGACACTTTTAGCGAGTATCGGGGCTAATCTCTGAAACCACCGAACCGATTTCAAAATTAATGATACCAAAATGATGGTATTCGCCCCTGTTCAAACATAGGCTATATTTTATGAGTATACCATTAACCAAAAGAGGGTGAAGAAGCAAAAAAACATTCTAAAAATGCAACGTTTGTGTTACTGGAGGACCTAGAACTATAAGATTTGGCATGTTAATTATTTATAAGATATAAATGATCTCTAAGGACATTTGATAAAAAATACGGAATTCAAAAGGGCTGAAAATGTGCGAAAAGCGTTCTAAAAATGTTCTAAATTGGAATTTTAAAGCAATTTCAGCAAGCAACAAACCGATCTTAAAAGTAATGATATCAAAATGATGGTGATAATCCTTGCTCCAATATAGGCTATATCTTATGTCGATTCCACTAATCCAAAGGGGGTAAAACAGCAAAAAGCGTTCTAAAAATGCGATGTCTGTATGTTAAGGGCCTAAAAACATAAAATCTGGCATGTTCATAAATTATAAGATATAAATGATCACTAAGAGCATTTGTTAACAAATACAAAATTTAAAAGGGGTAAAAATGCGCGAAAAGCGTTCTAAAAACTTTCTAAATAGCAATATTATGCAATCTTGGGTAATTAGCGAACCGATTTAAAGAGAAAAAAAAAGATGCCAAAATGACGGCGACAGTTCTTGCTCTAATAAAATTATTGGATAAATTACCAGATTACAATGGGGATCTATGGGAATTTGGCAAATTATCAGAAATAGCGCCATGTTAGCATGACTTTTGGTGCGTAATTTTTGTCGTCAATATAGCGATATTTCGCCAAGTTGGCTACAAACATTTTTGGTCGACGAAATAATCAAGTAGTACCCAATCAGGTTAAAGAAACATCCTTATTAGTGGAATTTAAAGGAACATAAGCAGTTCTAATGTTAAATTTTTAAATTTGACTGAAAAAAAACAGTTAATAAATGCAGGAAAAAGCTGAAAGATTAATTAATATTAAATAAAACTAATTTAACCTATTTATTTCAAAAAGGAAACAAATACCTACTTATTTGACAAAAAATAATGATATCCTACCAAAAACATGAATGTGAAAAAATGCCAAGTTCGTTAAAGGTTTCGCTCATAAAAGAAGTGATTTGACAAAAAATAATGATATCCTGTCAAAAACATGAATGTGAAACGATGCCAAGTTCGTTAAAGGTTTCGCTAATAAAAGAAGTGAGATCTAACTGCAAACCAAGTTCTTTCGGAGTTCCTTCAATCATAACTCCTGTCATGTATAATATTATTCAATTGCTTAAAATGATTTGTTATGTTAAAACTGTTGTTAGCTTTCGTTTTTTCAAAAACTAAAACAAAATCACTTCACCTTTTTTCATTCACGTATAAAAACATTTCATATTTATTTACTTAGAAGGTGTCACAAATAAAAATTAAATTAAAAAGTTGACATGTTTCGGTTCATTCATAAGAACCGTATTCATAACATATAAAATCAGTAGAAAATTAAATGACACTAGATATAAATATAATTTAAAAAATCAAAACAAAACATTGCGCCCGCTATGATCGTGAATATAGCCATCGCCAACGCGGCATATAAATATAATAAATTTTGACCATATATTAAATTTAAAATGTATAAAATTAAAATTAAAAAAGTAGAAAAACTAAATGACTCTGGATATAAAGGTAATTTAAAACCCCCAAAACATAAAATATTTCGCCCTCTATGATCGTGAATAGCCAATGCCACCACGGTTCCTCCTATTAGACTCATCCTTTAAATATTTATTAAGTAATTCTAACCACAAACTCGGAATGTCATAAGAATAAGAATCATTACAAACTCTATCCCTCCTAGAAAATATCTCTATGGATTCACGGATGATTAATTTTCGGAATAAACTGGAAATGAACACTAATCTACTATCTTTAAAACAAATTTTAACCCCCCTCTTTAAAAACAATCTTGATAACGCAGTCTTATCCCTACCAAATTTTATGTCACATTCATGCTCTTTCTTTCTAACCCCAAACTTTCTACCTGTCATACCGATATGAAAATTAATATCCCCCTCTTCATTCTCATATGGAATTTCATATACCCCTGCTAGATCATCTTGTGGAACCGGATCAAAACCTCTGTATAGAAGATGTTTTAACTTAGGAGGTGGCTTAGCAATTAATTCTATTTTAACCTTTTTTAATTTAGCTTTAAGCCTCTCAAAATTACCCTTTATATAAGGAAACGATAGTCTTTTAACCCCAATCTCTTCCCCCTTCTCACAGGCATTATCAACCAAATTACAATTAACCTGAGAATTATTTTTACCCCTAAAATTTTTAACCAATTTATTAATTTTATCCTTTTTGTAACCATTCAACTTAGCAATATTAAAAATATAATTCAACTCTTCATACAAAAATTCATCAGAACAAATAATAAACGCACGATTAACCATGAACCGGAATGTAGAAATCTTATACCCAAAAGGTGAATACGCAGAAAATGGAATAATATGCTGACTAGCTATATATTTCCTGTAAACTTTCCTTTTTAACATAGAACCCTCTCTAATAAGCCACACGCCTAAAAAGGAAATAGCACGATCATTTTCCAATTCAAACGTAAATTGAATATTCCTACCCAGTTTATTAACTTCATCTACAAAAACAATGAAAGACTCAACTCCCCCCTCCCAAATTAAAAACACATCGTCAACATACCTTTTCCAAAATTTAGGAACTTTCTCGAACTTTGCGAAAATATTCTCTTCAAAAGGCCTCATTTTAAACTCAGCTAAAAAACCCGAAATAGGAGAACCCATAGGGGCACCCATGTTTTGTTTATAAATTTTACCATCAAAAACAAAATAATTACTTTGTACAATCAACTGTAATCCATCTTTTAAAGTACATTTTATACTGTCATTATATATTTCCGCCTTGTCAATCCTCTTTTTAATATCATCACAAACTTCAAAAATGTCAATCGACGGAAAAAGTGATTTGACATCCAAACTAGCTAATAAACAGTTATGAGGAATTTCAAGTGTCCTTATGCTTTCAACAAAACTTGCAGTGGAATCCACAACATACTCTGATGGCGGCAGTAACTCTTTCAAAATAAGCACAAACGCCTTTTCCAAATAGTAAGTCGGTGCTTGGCATCTTGTAACGATGGGGCGTAGAGGATACCCCTCTTTATGATCTTTTAATCTACCTATCAAACGTGGAATCACACCCTGTTTATTAATAAACAATCTAACTTTAACATTATCTGGCCAACAACCTTTTTCAATAATATCTTTCACCTTTTTGTAGATTTTATTCAAAGGAGATTTTTCAATTAAGGAACAATCCATATCGGCAATAGCTTTTTGCATTTTAACTTTATACTCATTACGATCCAAAACAGCAATCCTGTTGGACTTGTCAGTCTGTATGAACAACACTTCACTAACCTTTTTCAAATTTTTAATAATGTTTAACTCAGGTGTATTAAGATTTAAAGGCCTTTTCATATATTTATCTAATTCAGTAAACATTAAATTTCTAACTTCCTCCTTATTTTCGCTATTATTCAAAGGAGATTTTTCAATTAAGGAACAATCCATATCGGCAATAGCTTTTTGCATTTTAACTTTATACTCATTACGATCCAAAACAGCAATCCTGTTTTGGGAGTTGAGTCTTTCATTGTTTTTGTAGATGAAGTTAATAAACTGGATAAGAATATTCAATTTATGTTTGAATTGGAAAATGATCGTGCTATTTCATTTTTAGACGTGTGGCTTATTAGAGAGGGTTCTATGTTTAAAAGGAAAGTTTACAGGAAAGATATAGCTAGTCAGCATATTATTCCATTTTCTCCGTATTCACCCTTTGGGTATAAGTTTTCTACATTCCGGTTCATGGTTAATCGTGCGTTTATTATTTGTTCTGATGAATTTTTGTATGAAGAGTTGAATTATATTTTTAATATTGCTAAGCTGAATGGTTACAAAAAGGATAAAATTAATAAATTGGTTAAAAATTTTAGGGGTAAAAATAATTCTCAGGTTAATTGTAATTTGGTTGATAATGCCTGTGAGAAGGGGGAAGAGATTGGGGTTAAAAGACTATCGTTTCCTTATATAAAGGGTAATTTTGAGAGGCTTAAAGCTAAATTAAACAAGGTTAAAATAGAATTAATTGCTAAGTCACCTCCTAAGTTAAAACATCTTCTATACAGAGCTTTTGATCCGGTTCCACAAGATGATCTAGCAGGGGTATATGAAATTCCATATGAGAATGAAGAGGGGGATATTAATTTTTATATCGGTATGACAGGTAGAAAGTTTGGGGTTAGAAAAAAAGAGCATGAATGTGACATAAAATTTGGTAGGGATAAGACTGCGTTATCAAGATTGTTTTTAAAGAGGGGGGTTAAAATTTGTTTTAAAGATAGTAGATTAGTGTTCATTTCCATTTTATTCCGAAAATTAATCATCCGTGAATCCATAGAGATATTTTCTAGGAGGGATAGAGTTTGTAATGATTCTTATTCTTATGACATTCCGAGTTTGTGGTTAGAATTACTTAATAAATATTTAAAGGATGAGTCTAATAGGAGGAACCGCGGTGGCATTGGCTATTCACGATCATAGAGGGCGAAATATTTTATGTTTTGGGGGTTTTAAATTACCTTTATATCCAGAGTCATTTAATTTTTCTACTTTTTTAATTTTAATTTTATACATTTTAAATTTAATATATGGTCAAAATTTATTATATTTATATGCCGCGTTGGCGATGGCTATATTCACGATCATAGAGGGCGCAATGTTTTGTTTTGATTTTTAAATTATATTTATATCCAGTGTCATTTAATTTTCTACTGATTTTATATGTTATGAATACGGTTCTTATGAATGAACCGAAACATGTCAACTTTTTAATTTAATTTTTATTTGTGACACCTTCTAAGTAAATAAATATAAAATGTTTTTATACGTGAATGATTTGTTATGTTATTTATTATTCAATAGAGCGACTTGCCAAGTTTTCAGCTACCAACTTTAATCTTTGAGTCGGATTATAATTTAATCTAGAATCTGATTGGCAAAGATCTAGTCAACCGAGTGTTCGAATAAGTATATTGAAGTTAGAGTACTGATAAGTTAAGGGAGGGATCAACTTTAATTTCTGATCAACTAAATAGAAAAAATTGAATAAAAGAAAACTTGCTAAGTCGCTCTATTGAATAACAAGTAACATAACAAATCATTTTAAGCAATTGAATAATATTATACATGACAGGAGTTATGATTGAAGGAGCTCCGAAAGAACTTGGTTTGCAGTTAGATCTCACTTATTTTATTAGCGAAACCTTTAACGAACTTGGCATCGTTTCACATTCATGTTTTTGACAGGATATCATTATTTTTTGTCAAATCACTTCTTTTATGAGCGAAACCTTTAACGAACTTGGCATTTTTTCACATTCATGTTTTTGGTAGGATAAAAATTACTTTATGACATTTTAAACACGTGATTCGTATTTAATGTCATTGAATATGACATTCATGATCATCCATTATTGGCATTTAATCTTATAGTTTGGCGATAATTTTTTAATCGACGGGTAACCTAGAAGTACCATATATTTATATATCCCATATTTTTTATATGGTATTTATTAGGTATTGGATATTATTTTTATTATGTAACCTTCGAGTTGCATGACATATTTCTAACGTTGTAATAAACATGCTATAAGTTATTTTGGTCATGAAATAAATTCGCAATTTATTCCTTTATCTAACTACTCTCTGTGGCAGCGCCGACAGTGCGTATCACTGCTATTTAGACATAGATACCATAATGCTATGCAACATACGTCCCTTTAAGTAGTCAGCCTAACACGGTACCCTCGGAAGTTAGTTCCAAAACAAGCTTGATACTTTTTATCGACCCCGTTGGGTTGAAAGAAAGTAAAAATCGTTCCCTGTCGGGAATTGAACTCTAGGCTTGCGGCGGCGCAGTCAGGTGGTCCGATTACTACGTCGCTAGGTTTCATTGATGTACACATATAATAAGAAATACATAAGGTCTAGGCATTTTTATGGAACTTTATGATGCAAGAGATGGGGTCAACTCTGACGGCTCCAGTTTTGGGCAAAACATCTGAATGAAATTGACAAATGACGTATAGCTCGAATTGACAGAAAAAATAACTAAGAATCTTACAAACTGTTTTTGTTATAATAATGGTAGTATTAAAAAAATAAAATTCCATTTGATCGCAAAAATTAGTAAACTTCTGTCGCTTAGAGGCGAAACTGGGAATTGATGACTTAAGTATGAAGAAAATTAATAATAAATAAATAACAATCTATAGAATCTTTTTTTGGTTTTGTTTTTAGTGAAATAGCATTTCAAATTAATGAATTTGAAATTTAGATACCCTCTACACCATTTTTTCTTTAACTATACTAGAATATTCCAGTTGCATTCTGAAATCGTATTAACAATGCAAATTATGCATCAAATAATTTTAGGTAACTAACTGTGCTATAACATACATTCCTTTATCATATGACGTATTGTTTATAAAGTTGCATATACCTTGTGTCCCAAAAATGACTGATGAATTTTAAAATTGAATAACTTGCAAACGGTGACAGCTATTTAAAAAATTTTTGCAGAAGGGTTATGTATAAAGTCAGCAGTTTTTTACCGTAATTTTTTATTTTAGTTCGAATTTCAAAAAATAAGTGGCGCTGAAGGCGATTGAAGGCCAAGTGATCAGTGCTGAGTGAAGCATCGACCTGGCATTTAATCGCCGTCAGCGCTACCTATTGTTTGAAATTCGAACTAAAATAAAAAAGTAACGGTAAAAAACCTCCTGACATTATACATAACCCTCTTGCAAAAGTTTTTAAATAGCTATCACCGTTTGCAAGTTATTGAATTTTAAAATCCAGCAGTTATTTTTGGGACACCCGGTATATGACAATATTTAGCTATTCATATCCTTAACAAAAAAAAAAAAATAAAAAAAAAATAAAAAACATTAATTATTCAAATTACAAATTACATTATTCAAAATTCTTTTTTAAGCAACAAAAACAAAATCATTAATGAGTTTCCAATTTTAGAATACGTTTTTGTATTGGTATGTTAAATACAAAATTCAAAAATTTTTAAAAAGCAGTAATTAACTATCATTACATTCTTTAAAATTCTTTAGCTTTATTGATCCACTAACTCACACTTTTAAAAAGAACACGAAAAACTTCTTAACTCAAAAGTATTAAAATGCATCATTTATTATAAGGAGCGATTTATTTTTCTAAAACATTAAATAAAACAATGTAAAATGAAAACATGAAAAAATAATAACCTTTTACACAATTCTTTCGGGGTTCGTAAACTTAACTAAGCATGAAATAATGTATAAAATTACTCTCTAACGGGAAAAAAAGCGAAAGTGCCATTAAAGCTGATTTTTGTGTCTGGCATTTTTTTATGAAAATTTTATATTTGTATGCTTAATTGCTCCAGAAATGTTCAGGGGAAAAATGATTATGTTAATGTAATAGAAAATTTCTTTCTTTTTATTTAAATTAAAAATATATTTTAAAGGGATTTCTTCTTTTATGAACAGATTAAAAGTTGCTATGTTCTTCTTGATGTTGTTTTGGTGTGTAATTTACAATCTAGTGAACAGTTTTACATTTAGGCATGCCCCCAAACACTTTTGAATGTATTTCATTTGAATTATATATATATATATATATATATATATATATATATATATATATATATATATATATACAGCTGTAACAGGGTGACTGCCTTCCCTAAATTATAGTATCTATAGGTGGCGCTATTGACACCTTCGGCAAAATATCTTGAGATATTTTGCCTTCCTTTCAAAAAAGACATGAAATGAAGTGAAGTAATTGAGTTAGTAGTTAAGATGTAAGATTGGGATGTGTGTTCCAATACATCTCTCTTAGAGATGTTCTTTTTGCTAAGTAATTTTTATGAATATTCAATTGATTGAGAAGCGCTCGTCTTGCGATTTGTATATAGTGTGTTTTGTGCTGTGACGTCTATAATAAAAATGTGTCTGTAACATCTCTGTTCTATATTTTAAGTACAGAACGACATCCCACACTGGCGCCCAACGTAAAATGGAGTTCTTTCGGAACATTTTTGTGCTTTCAAAGTCTTTGTGTCAAGTTCGCTGTTGTCATCCTGACAAAAGTTCCAGAAATTATATTTAAAGTAGGGTAACCCGTACCCACTTCTAAATTATTGTCACCTCGGCAATAAATGAAGTTTTGTGTTCTCCAGTGCCGTGTTCGTCAAGAACAATTCATCCTGTGATTTCCAAAAAGTTCTATTATATAATGTGTCATATCAAGTATCAAGATATACTCCAGTTTGGTGCTAATTTCTTTAATATCAGTTATGTGTGGTAGTATCATCGCGACAAAATTCAAGAAAGTATTTAAAAAAAAAGGGTAATGCGTACCCATCTTAAATGTGTTGTCAAATCTACAATGAATCTAGCTTCTGTTCTTATTTTTAACAGTGCTTTTTTCTTCTTCAATTGTGTGTTTTAAGTGCGTCATCCTGACAAAAAAGCAAGAACATGCATTCAAAAAGGGTAATCCGTACCCTTCACATTGGAAATAATTGAAAAATATTGTCGACATGACAATAAATAATGTTTTTCAGTCTTCATAAGCAACAAAATATCTTCTAGTTTTTAAACATAACTGGTGTTTGTCATTGAAACTTTTTCATTCGTCATATAAAAGCATTCTACTTATAATCTGATTTTGTTCTTAGAAGTGTTCGATACCTTCTTACTTCTGCGTGCTTTTAATTGTTATGTGAATCATCGACAACCTTTATCTAAAAATAGATTTTTATTTTATTTGTTTTTACCGGTAAAGTTGAAATTATTTTTTTGATTGTTTGTTTGTTTCTCTTTTTTTTTGCTGGCCAGCTGCGGAAAAAAGTTTTCATTTTCTTTTATTTATTAAGATAAATGCTGTTTCATATATATATATATATAATTTTTTTTGTTTGTTTTGTTTTATGTTGATTTTGAATAAGATTATTAAGAAACATTGGTTTTCTGAAATTGAAAGAGATTTTTTTTTTATATTGTTTTTAAAAGCAAGGATTCTGAGTAAGTGAATTTTGTTTTTGTTTTTTAATCTGTGCACAGAGTTTAAAAATGATTTTGATAACTTTTATTATTTCGTATGTTGTTTATTTTTTAGATGTAAAGTAAGTTCTTTATTCATATTTCGAGTTGTTATTATATTTATGTGTGGTTGATAATTATTTCGCAATGAAGTACCTATAATATTTCATATATTTAAAATGAATGATTTATGTCATTGGTAAGCTAATTTGGTAAAAAGGTTGAATTTTAACGTATAATAATATTTCTTCTAAATATTTTCATGAGCTCATGATTAAATTAGTGGTATATTTTAGTATGTTTTAAATTATTTCCTGCATTTTTTTTAACATTTATTTATGAAAATTTATCTATATTTACATGATTTATTTACCTGTAAGGGGAAGGTAGTCATTTTGTTCTTATTATTTAATGGGTCACGTATCTAATAGTTTTCTAATTTAAGCATAAATCAACAATATCAACAACAATTTGGGAAAAATGGCATTTCTTTCTAAAGGAAAAAAAATCGATTTGTTTAATTTGGGCACAGAATTAGAGTTAGATGTAGATAAAGATGATAAACTATCAGTCTTACGTGAGAAAATTATGAAGTGTCAACTGCTTAAAGACGACGAACAATTTGTTAAAGAGGCATTTATTGCTATCGTGGAAGATCGCAAAAAACAAGAAATTGCAGAACAACAAATGATTCAGGATAAACGTATTGCAGAGGAAAGAGCATATGAGCTAGAAAAGCTTAAGCTACATGCTCAAAACCCTACCGCGACAACAGTACCACAAAATCAAATAGACCAGATGCGTATAGATATTAAAAATATCTTGCCAACATTTATTCCTGAAAAGGATGATATGTCTTTGTTTTTGACAATGTTTGAACGTCAAATGAAAATGCTTAATGTCTCCAAAGAATTTTGGGTTTCTCAATTAATTGCCGTACTTCCGAACGACATTGGTAAACTTATCGCCAGAGAACCAGAAGAAATGTTCAAAAATTATTCTTATATTCGTGACATATTGCTTAAAAGATTTAAGCTGACAGCAGAAAAGTTTAGAGTATTATTTAGCCGACATCAAAAAAGAGAAAATTCTACTTGGAAAGATTTTTATTTTGAACTTAGAAATTATTTTGAGGGTTGGTTATCCGAATTAGAAATCAATTCATTTGAAAAACTAACTGAACTAATAATCGCTGATCAGATTAAGAAAAAGTGTCCAACAGAATATAAAAATCATTATTTAGATGGTTGGGACAAGTTAAATGATCCTGTCGTGTTGGCTGAAAAGCTAGACATTTACGAAAACATTAAACCTTCTTCTCAAAAGTCAGCAAGTTATCCAAAAACGCGTGAAGCGCAGAAACATATTTTGCCGAAAAATTCAAATGGTCAAGAGTTCTGGAAAAATCAAACACCCAAACATGAAACTAACGAACATTTTTCAAATTATAAAAATAATCATTCTACTTCAAAATATACAAATTCAAGATACGAAAACAATGATAAGCGTCCGATTATAAATTGTTATGGCTGTGGTAAACAAGGTTTTGTCAAAGCCAAATGTCCTAATTGTTCTCCATCTACGCAGACTCAATCAGCAAATTTTCGTTCCCTTCATCTCAAATCTTGTTCTATCAATACTCAAACAACACCTTTGTTGTATATTAAGGTAAATGGTGTTACAGGAGTTGCTTGCGCAGATACAGGAGCTACTCATTGCATTGCTGGGGAAATGTTATACAAGATTCTGTGTGACCAAGGAACTGTGTTCGAAGACACCGGTGTAAGCATAACACTTGCTGATGGCCTACAAAAAGAAACCAACGTTCTTCAAGCAACAATCACTGTTGAAATAGAAGGTCGTACAACTAGTACAACGATTTTTGCCTTACCCGAAGCCCAGGGAAATAGAACATTGTTAGGCATAGATTTTTTAAATAAAATGGGGATCGTGCTAGACATGAGAAGCCAAAGTTGGTATTTCCAGAACAATCCTAAACGTAAAATTCCCTTTTCTGATGATCCTTTCATTACGACGCCTGAAATCTCAGCACCAACTGCCACAGTTAACTCGGTTATGTTAAGAGAAACAGAAGGTCAGCATCTATCTGAGATACAAAGAAAAAGGCTTAATGACTTACTTGAAAAGTTTTCCAATACCTTTCGACCAGGGGGAGAAGCAACACCCGTCGTCGAACATCATATAAATACCAGAGACCATCGTCCTATTTCACTACCTCCTTACAGGTTATCACCGGCAAAGAAAGAATTGTGTAAAACCCAAATTGATGATCTTCTAGCCAAAGGAATTATTGAAGAATGCGAGTCTCCATACTCTGCACCAATAGTGCTCATTCCTAAGCCAAATGGTAGTGTTCGCTTATGTGTAGACTACAGGAAGCTGAATGAAGTTACTATACCAGATACCTATCCACTCCCTCGTATGGACGATCTTTTGCATCAGGCGAAAACTGCTCAGTTCATGACAACGCTGGATCTGAATGCTGGTTACTATCAAGTGAGTGTCTATGAACCTGATCGAGATAAAACTGCTTTTGTATGCCCTCTAGGAACATATCGCTTTCGCAGAATGCCGTTTGGTCTCCGCAATGCCCCTGCAACGTTTCAGAGGACAATGGATAGCTTTCGCAAAGGACTCCCAGATGTAAATATTCTCACTTATCTTGATGACTTAATTGTTTTATCATCAAGTTTTGAACAACATCTAGCTGATCTTGAAGCTGTTTTTAAAAGATTAGACAAATGGAAACTTTCTGCTAATAGAGAAAAATGCAATTTTGCTTGTACCAGAGTAAAATATTTAGGACACTGGATCACACCAAATGGCCTAGAAGTTGATCCTGGGAAAGTTGATGCTATTGTGAGGATCCCACCTCCGAAGAATATAAAACAACTGCAATCCTTTCTGCAGACATGTTCATGGTATCGCCGTTTTATACAAGACTTTGCACAAATATCCAGACCACTTAGTAATCTCACAAAAAAGAATGTGGAATGGCACTGGGGTGCCGATGAAGAAAATGCATTTCAAACCTTGAAGCAATGCCTCGTTTCAGCTCCAATATTGAAACAAGCTGATGAAACTAAACCTTTTTTCATTCGAACTGATGCAAGTAGTTATGCTCTGGGAGCAGTACTTCTACAGGGTGAAGGTGCTGAAGAGCATCCGATTGAGTATGCAAGTAGATTGTTGACTGCTGCAGAACGCAACTATCACACCACAGAAAGAGAAGCACTTGCTGTTGTCTGGGCTCTTAATAAATTCAGAGGATATATTGATGGAACAGAAGTTACTGTGGCATCCGACCACCAGCCTCTCCGATGGCTCATGAGTTTAAAGTCACCTTCTGGAAGACTTGCCAGATGGGCTTTGCAATTACAAGAATTTAATTTGAAAATAGAATATATTCCCGGCAAAGCTAACGTCATAGCTGACATGCTTTCTCGTCCTGCTTGTGATCACACCAATACAGAAAGTTGCGATATTTGCGCTATAATAGTTGATATTCCTTCTAAATCATCAAGTGATTTACGTGCTGAACAAATGAAAGATGAAGAATTAAAGAAAATTATTAAAAGTTTCGAAGATGAAGAAAAAACTCTTGACTATACTAACTGGACTGATCGCGGTTATATTATGAATCAAGGAGTTTTATACAGATATTCTCCAAGTTCGGAATCAGAAGAAGCTCAACTAGTTGTCCCATCACATGAAAGGGAGAAAATTTTAAAAGAACACCACGATTCACCTACGGCTGGTCACTACGGTGCTGAAGGAACGTTAAATAGAATATCCAAAAGGTATTATTGGACTGGAATGCGTTCATACATTTCAAACTATGTCAAAAATTGTGCTACCATCCGGTTTGTTACAAACACCAGTGTATTCACAAAGATTTGAAGTTCTATCAATTGATCTTTTTGGCCCTTTACCAAAAAGTAAAAACGGTAAAAGGTGGATATTTATAGTAGAAGACTGTGCAACAAGATGGGTGGAATTGTTTGCCCTTACACATGCTACTGCAGCGCAGTGTGCAACTACGTTGCTTGAAGAAGTTATCCTTAGATATGGTCTACCGAGACGTATAATATGTGATAACGGACCCCAATTTGTTAGTAGTGTGATGCAACAACTTTGTTTTCTTTTAGGTATCAAACAAAATCCAACTCCCATATACCATCCCCAGGCTAATCCTGTGGAGAGGAAAAATAGAGATCTCAAGCCGAGATTAGCTATATTAGTAGAAAATGATCACTGCTCTTGGGAAGAAAAGCTTCCAACAATCCGTTTTGCACTAAATACTGCTAAGTGTGACACTACTGGAGAAACAGCAGCATTCTTGCAGTTTGGAAGAGAATTGAGAACAACGGATGATGTTCAGCATGACATTCGTGCTGTAATTCATAATGATAATTTTGTGCCTGAGATTACTCCATATCTCAAGAAATTCGCAAAATTCACCAAAGAAATCAAAGACAAAGTTGAATCTAAGCAAGATCAGAGGAAAAAATTTGCTGACCGTAGTCGGAAACCGGGACATAGTTTTGTTCCAGGGGACAAAGTTTGGGTTGACTTACATCCAGTAAGTAAAGCCTCTAACAACAAAACGTCGAAGTTCATGCCTAAACGTGATGGACCTTACATCATTTTAACTCAAAAATCACCCACCACTTTTGTCATAGCAAGTATGGACAGTCCAAATGATCCACTTGCTACATGTCACACTTCTGCCTTAAAACTATGTAATGACTCTGACATAGTGCCTGTCGCACCCATTAGGAAACGCGGTAGGCCACCAAAGAAAGTTACTGGTTCCACACCGGGACGTTCGCGGAACCAGAGGGGGAGGCTGTAACAGGGTGACTGCCTTCCCTAAATTATAGTATCTATAGGTGGCGCTATTGACACCTTCGGCAAAATATCTTGAGATATTTTGCCTTCCTTTCAAAAAAGACATGAAATGAAGTGAAGTAATTGAGTTAGTAGTTAAGATGTAAGATTGGGATGTGTGTTCCAATACATCTCTCTTAGAGATGTTCTTTTTGCTAAGTAATTTTTATGAATATTCAATTGATTGAGAAGCGCTCGTCTTGCGATTTGTATATAGTGTGTTTTGTGCTGTGACGTCTATAATAAAAATGTGTCTGTAACATCTCTGTTCTATATTTTAAGTACAGAACGACATCCCACACAGCTTCTTAAGTTTCATTAGAACTATATACATATGCTTGCAGCTTCTTAAGTTTTATTAGAATTGTTATGTATCATTTTTGCAATTCGCTCTATTAATAGTTAAACTTGAAGCATTATAAATTTAGTTATACTAATTCTTCTGGAGAAAATTAATGGAAAATTTAATGAAAAATACATCACATCATTTTATTTTTCTTTTTGCTTAAAATTGGATTGTCAGTGTAACATTAATATTACACAGTTATGTGATATAAATTATTGTGGTAAGATAATCTAACTCATTGTATATGAAAATATTTAAAAAATAAAATATTGAAGTATAAAATTATTACTGTTGCAAAAGCTATTTCTTCAATCATTAGAAATTTGCATGTTTTCAGAAAAAAGTCAATTAAATGACTTTTGTAATTTTCTAAACGTACTGTTGCGTCAATAACATGAGTTTAAGTGAACTGAAGAGAATTAATGTTTTCCTCGAGAAGGAAATTGAAAACTTTTCTGTTATTCCAAGTTATATTTTTATGTTGTAATGTGGTGTTTCTGTGTGATTGTGAAATAAATGTCCTTTTATTTAAAATTGAAGGCTCTTTTTTCTTTTGAAGACAGCTATAATACACAGGGTAGATATCCGTCAATGAATCCTATTGATATTTTGAAAATAATATTGTTATTTCTGACCCGTAAAGCGTAGTTTTCGGTTGTTCATGTAAAATTTGGTGCCCAGACGTGCGGCTCGACGGATTGTAGCTGAATAGACTAGATCACGGAAACTTTTAAAATGGAACCATTGAAAATTAAAAGAAAAGGATTTAGAATTTTATTTAGTACCTGTGTGAATAAACTAGACGCTGAATTAAAAAAAAGCGATCCCGACATGAAGATTATTGCAGTATTACAGGTACAACTAAAGGAGAAATTTAAACGACTGGAAGATAACCAAAATTTAATAAAAGAGAAATATTTACAAACAGAAGCATTGAAAAAGAATATAAAGGAGATTTTATTGCTGCAGAAAAATACCGTGATCGATTTTTTGAAATGATAATGAAGTCCGAAAGCCTGATAGAAGAAAAGAAATTGCCGCAGATGACAACTACAGAAAAAAGAAGATTTAAAATACCCAAAATAGAACTGCAAAAATTCAATGGTGAAGCGAAAAATTATTTAGCGTTTTGGTCACAATTCGAAAAAATTCATCTGGATGATACTTTGCCTGATGAAGATAAGTTTCAATATTTATTATCAGCAATGGTTCCTATGTCAAAGACTGCAAAAGTAGTAGAAAGCTTTCCCCCATCAGCGGCAAATTATCCCAAAGTCATTGAGCAGTTAAAAATTAGGTTTGGAAGAGAGGATCTCTTGATACAGATTTACGTAAGAGAACTTTTGTCTATGGTTATGAAAAATGCTGTTTCAAATCGGACAAGAACTGACTTGGTTGGACTATATGATGAGCTTGAATCAAAGCTGAGAGCGTTAGAGAGTCTAGGATTCACTCAAGAAAAATATGGTGACTTTTTGATTCCTCTTGTTGAATCGTGTTTACCAGAATCAACTTTTATTGCTTGGGAAAGACAGCGCAATGCTGAAGATTTCGGAAAACGATCCTTGGAAAAATTAATGTCTTTTCTCCAGAAAGAAGTACAAGGACAAGAAATGGTTGCGCTTGCTCGTACCGGGTTTGGAATTACACAAAAGAAAGACTCTTGCGAAGAAATAGAAATTTGCACAGCTTTTACCCGTGTAAATACGGTAAATGAAAACAGCAGACAAGGTAAGATAATTTTACATTGTTTATCCTGTGAGGGGCGACATGCAAGTCAAAACTGTTTTTCGTCTGAAAAGGTACCGTTAGATGACAAGCGGAATATTTTGCTTAAGAGAGGCGCTTGCTTTTCTTGTCTTAAATTAGGCCACACATTTAGATTTTGCAAATATAGGCTTAAGTGCAGTTTATGTGATAAAAATCATTACCTGTTGATGTGTCCAGATCGAGATAAGGTCATGAAAAAGAAAAAACGGACTGATGCTTAGAATTTCAGTGCTTTGGGAAATAGTCGTAAAATTGATATAGCTCGAGATTGTCGAAAAAGGTTTTTAGAAACTCAAAATGTAGTAACAAAATATAAAGAAGAATCGACTTCTAAAGTTGAATCTGAAATGAAAGCTACTTGTTATAGCTACGAAAAGATACTTAGATATTTAGAAAATGAAATGCAGAATTTATATGATGAGTTAAGTAACGTTAGATCTGAGTTTGTTAAGATTTCCGAAGAAAATGAAAGACTCAAGTTAAAAATTGACTCAATGTCGCAAATAAAAGAGCAAAAAAAATTGGAAAGCGAAATACGACATTCTTATGAAACGAAGTTAAATAAAATGAAGAAGCAAAGTCGAAATGAAAATGCTGAATTTGAATCAAACTTCAAAAGTGAGTTAAAAAAGACCCCAGGTTTGATTCCGATACTGAATATTCCATTTCATGTCAAGCCTTTGGAAATTAAAGCTGGTCATATTTTGAAAACTCCTGAGACTTGATGTGCTGTTTTCCTCCAGTAAAATGGTTTTGAGTGAGCATTCGCCAACTCAAAAGGGGGGAGGATATGTTGCGTTAGTAACATGAGTTGAAGTGAGCTGAAGATAATTAATGTTTCCTCGAGAAGGAAATTGAAAACTTTTCTGTTATTCCATTTTGTATTTTTATGTTGTAATGTAGTGTTTCTATGTGATCGTGAATTAAATGTCCTTTTATTTAAAATTGAACGCTTTTTTCTTTTGAAGGCAGCTATAATACATCGGGTAGATATTCGTCAATGAATTCTATTGATATTTTGAAAATAATATTGTTATTTCTGACCTGTAAAGCGTAGTTTTCGGTTGTTAACATAAAACGTACTGTTACATCAATTATGCGTGGATTATCGTATAAATAAGCAGTTTAAAACTAAGACAGCTATTTTCTAGTACATTTTTAATGTTGTGTTTCAAAGTTATTTTGGAAAAAAAAGACACCAAATTTCGTTCGTTACAAAAATAATGTAAGAAGCATATTTAAACAAACACAGAGAGATTTTTCATGTGAATTGACGAATTGTTAAAATGAGCATAAGTACAAAAATATGAGTCATTATTTTGCAAAAAAAAAAAAAAATATATGTAACACGATAAAGTAAACTACGTACAATTTAGATGCGAGTCATGGTTATCATTGCAATCCATGCATCAAAAATAAATGCTATTCCATATAAAAAGTTGACCGGATTCTTTTTTAACAGATTGTATAATTATCATTAAAAAATTTATGAATTAAATTATTAAATGATTGATTTTCTAGAAAGCAGAACTAAAATACTGTTTGTAAGTATAAAGCGAACTTGTCCAAGTTATGCAGCCACTACTCTTGAATACCTTTTTGGCTTGAGAAAATGTTTGTAGAAATCTGAAACGCAACACGTAACAATACTGAATTATGTAGAAAGGAAATTATAAAGTGACATTGCATGATAAGAAACAGCCATTAAACTATATTCTGTGAAACTAATTGTAAACTTCTATGTGTATTTATTTCCTGTGAAACATGTATAAGGCATAAAGAGATAAGTAAACATTCTCCTACTCAACGCACCTAGTTCCTTATTATGTTTGGAAGTACATTATGGGTGCTAAATATGTTACTTCTTTATACATGACCTTCAATGAAATAACACGAATGCGCAGACGTTTTTTCAGAAATCATCAAAATCCTTATTCTTAGATATGCATCACTGAGTTATGAAACATTATGTATAGATGTGAGATGTGGTTATCGTTCTCAAAACATTTCAAGCCTAGTGATAATTTTTGTCAGCAGTTTCCCACGGAAGATGAATGACGTAGAGACCCAACCCATTCAGATCTTTTTTTCTGAATTCGATTTTTACCCAAGATGTCCTGAGAAAATTCTGAAATGAGTAGAGAATCCCATTGGCTCAGATGGTGGAAAGAAGTCCCAATCGAAAACTATAAATAATTTCTGGAAGTGTTGGCTTGTGTCCGGGAATGGCCCCAAATTCCACTTAATTTTAAACTGTATGTATTGTAACTATAACCTAATATGTATAGTATATAGTCTGAAGCTATTAAACAGTTATTTACTATAATCCCTAGATTTTCTTATTCACACACACATATATATATATGTGTGTGTGTGTGTGTAAGGACTGGTCACTTGCGATTTCAGACGTTCTGTTAAATCTGCAAAAAAATAAATGAAGAATAACACTTTGAGTGAATCCGAACACTTTGTGTAAACAGCAAAGTAAACATCCCATATTTTAGGAATTATTTTTACCTGATCCCAATGGGTAGCCGTAAACTAACTGAAGAAAAGCGGATATGAATTAGATTAATCGGTAATAAATAATATCGCAAAAAAACTGAAACACAAGCACATCAATAGGGCGCATCCTGTAATAAAGTTTGTTCATTTTCATGACGATAGTACCATTAATTAGATTAATTTGAAACACAATTATTCAATCGGTAAATTAATTATAACAGATCCCATATAGCACACTTGCTCCCCAGGATGTCCTGGGGATGATTCACATCCCAGGAACCTCATCCCCCAGGCATCCCTGAGGATGCAGAGAATTGTCACCAGGAGGTCCTCAGGAACCGAAAATGTCCGCTTTACAGCATCCTGGCCCGCTCCCCAGGACCTCCTTCAGGGTCCTCCCCGGGAAGATTTGAGGAAGTGATATAGGAGGACTTTGGGAAACTTCAAGGTCACTAATATGTTAAAAAAAAAATTAAAGCTATGATTTAATTTAATTTTTTAAAGGAGAAAACGCGAATGTTTTATTTTTTCTAATATTCAGACGGATTTATATATACAGAGATTATTCAGGAACAAATTTCTTACCTTTATTTGTCCGGCTGGATTTGAACCCGAGTACCTTGGGATTCCGGTAGCACGCTCTGACCGTTATGCTGTCGGGTCAGTAAGGAATAAAGGTTTCTAAGGTATAGATGCATTTTTACTCCACATTTGAAACTTAAAACTAGGAAATGACCTCATATGTTGTGCCTTTTGCATACACTCGAAATAAATTTAAGTTAATAACTCTAAATAAATTGTCAATAATTATTTGTTATAACATAAATGTCTTCAAATTTAAAATTGTAAATGAAATTGTATTTTTAAATGATAAAAATATCCTTTTAGCTTTTAATACTTAAAATCCATTAAAATCGTTCAGTAGTTATAAAATTGATTATGAACTATATATTTTGACACAGAATAAATGATGCAAAACGTTTATGATGATATCCCCTATAAAATTTAATTTTAGTTAATAAAAATATTATTTCCAGAAATTAAAATAGCAGGAGATTAAAACACATAGTTTCTTTAAAATTGTGAATTTTACAGAAATTTTAATCGATTTTTTTTCCTTTTTCTCTTGGTGGTAGATGGTAGATGGGAGGTGCTGAGTTTATACCCAATCGCACCCGTCGGCCTAATCGTTCGGAGTTTTCCACGGTTTCCTTCGAATCTTAAACTTCCTTGCGTAAATACGGGTAGGTTCCTTTAAAAAGACCCTAACGTTGGGCAACCCTAATCCCTTAATATGTACCTTGATTTTTTTTTTTATGATTGACAAATAAAATCTAAGTAAATCCTTTCAAAAATAAAATTTTTTGCTCTCTCTCGATCTTACTTTTTTTTTACAGAAATTTTTATCGATATTTTTTCTTTTTACGCTTGGTTAAAGGTACTCTTATTATACGAATTTATGAAAAAAATATATAAATTTGCTTAGTCTTTTCTTAAGCCTTTTCTTTCCTACTTTTTGCTCTTTGAAATATTTCATTGTTGCAGTTTCATTCTGGGCCCCACACATGGTCAAGAGATCCTGCTCTCGAAGCTGGTAGATGGGATGCGCAGAGTTTGTAAGCAATCGCGCCTGTCGATCTAATTGTTCGCAGTTTCACGGGGTTTTCTTCGAATCTTGTATTTCCTTGTGTAAATACGGGTTAGGTTCCTTTAGAAAGACCTTCACTGAGGGCACCCCCCCTTCCCTTGATATGTCCCTCATGTTGATAATTGGCCGTCATAAATACAATCAATCAACAAACTCGTTTTAAAATGATTAGGTATATTTTGGCGAATATTTATTAACAAATAATTAAATCCCTTGCTTATGAAATTCTTATATACGACGGTACGAGTTACAGATGTTTGGAGATTTACCACTTGTTGCGGTATTAAAAAATACTGTAAAACCACTGTATTATTTTATACCATAGTAAAATATTAAAATTCTGTATTTTCATCAATAACACACCATTGTACAAATTTGTATAATTTTATTATACCAGAATTTGGTGTGAAAATCATTTGTAAAATTCTATCATTATACTGAAACACTGCTTGAGTTACATAAAATAGAAACTATTAATAAAATTTTTATTTGTTACAAAATCATTTTATTTTCTTATTGTTATAAATAAAATTACTTTTCATTTAAATCTCCATTTAATTGTCTTTGAAAATTGTCTAAAATCTTTATATGCGTATAAAATACAATATGCACCATTTTGCATTTAATTAAAGATGGGAAATATTTTTGTTGATTTCTTTACATGTAATTTTAGAAACTAAGATTTTAGGCAATTTAAAAAGCGTAAAAGAACTGATATTTTTATTTAAAATATAAGAAGTTTTCATCAGCGAATTATTGTTTAAAAATCCCAAATTAATATATGTATATATTTCTTTTACATTTACTATTGTTTGTAAAACGCTTTTTCTTACAAATTCAGAAATAGTCTAAATTCTTGGAATATCGCACTTTTTTCTCTCTCTCTCATTTAGTTAACCGCAAAACGCGACAACTGACTGGGGGGGCGGGATAATCTTGTTGAAAATTCAATTGTTGGAAGGTTGGGAAGGTGACTGAAGGTTGGGAAGGTCACTCGGGGTATTGCAGAGTTGCTTACATAGAATATTCTCATTGTCACTGAACTTATTCAAACAGGTATGAAGAAATTCCATTCAATTCAGTTGAAAACTGTGATAAAAAATATTTGTTACTTTGAAAATACAGATAAATATTTATCCGTAATTTCAGAAACAAAAAATTTTTATATATCTGAAGTTTTCAAAATAAAGACTTCATTTTATCTTTCAGAATTTAAATAATAATAATAATAATAATAATAATATGTTTGATAATCTATAAAAGATATTAGAAAAATAATTTGTTATTAAGTACAACTTACATAAAAAAAATATTAATGATAAACAAAACAAAATAGATTAAACCTTCAAAAATGGCATTTAAATTGATGCTTCTATTTAGAAAACAATTTCTTATCTTCAATACATATATAAATTACACTGGATAAATAATTGATAATAACCTAAATTAAACTTTAAATTAGCGTGAATTTATATTTTTTTAACTGATTTTATAAGAATGTATATTTCTGAACAGAAAATCTTTTCAAATAAATCATTTATTGGTATGTGTTTGGGGAGGGGGGGGGCGGCTCAATATTTATGCATTTTAAATCCAAATATACCATTTTAAATGAATTATCTTTGATTTTGTGTTGTGTGCTATGATAAATATGTCTAATTTCGTCGGGACTTTTTTGCTTATTTTATATATATATATATATATATATATACAAAAACATTTAACATTTGACATTAAGATGCATCAGGACTCAAGTTAGATAATTTTCATAACAAGGTTTTAAAGGATACTCATAAACAAACTTACATTAAAAATCTTATTTTTTCTTTTTTTTTTTGCACAAATATCTTTACCTCTAAATATCAGAAAAAATATATGATATAGAAATATCTTCTATTTAGAGATTTTAGTGTATTAATTTAGAAACTTCAAGTTAAATTAATTTCTTTATTAATAAAACAAATAATAATAAAGCAAAATGCAATAGGTTATTTATTAATAATTAATAAAATATTGATAAATGAACATAATTTGATTTAAAAGATATATAATAGTAATTAGCATATAAAAATAGTAAGTAACTGAAATAATAAATAAAAATTTTTAATTTAACTAAAAAAGTTTTAAAGTTACAGCAATAATTAAAAATAATAGCAATTTAATAACAATTATCTAATTTGCTAATAAATAAGGAATCGAATAATTAA
Source organism: Maratus speculifer (assembly GCA_964019185.1). Classification (NCBI taxonomy): domain Eukaryota; kingdom Metazoa; phylum Arthropoda; class Arachnida; order Araneae; family Salticidae; genus Maratus; species Maratus speculifer. The sequence continues at coordinate 41,759,382 of OZ025297.1, read as the reverse complement.
TAAAATAAAATTCATTAAAATCGATACTTATTAAATTGCATTTGATATTTTATTAAAAAATAATTGAGTATTGTATTCCAAAATCATTCATAAGATGGCGCCAGCACTGTGACTTCCTAGGCACTTCCCCAGGAATGAATAACCGGGTACATCACCAGGAGTGAATTCCCAGGTACTTCCTCAGGAGTAGCGTCCCTGGGAAGTTGCTCCGTGGGACGTTACTAGGAGCTCATTCCTGAGGATATCGTAAAAGATTCTTCCCCAGGACGTCCTGATCTTGTCATTTTAGTTTTAGGAGGAATATGGGATGGCTTGGAGCTCCTGGGGAGGTATTGAGGAGTTTTTGTGCTATATGGGATGTAATTTTTCCATTTTTCATTTTTGGGTGAAAAAAGCCCGGGCTAGGATTCAAACCAGGGGTGTATTGTCTGAAGCCGCCAATGCTCTACCAACTGAGCTATCCCGGACACGAACACCGGAGTACTAATTTCGTACAAATAATTTCAACGATCACTTTACGACTTCACCTTATACTGTTAAACTGATCCAGAGTATCAGACCAGTTAAAGTGATCGTTGAGGTTAATTGGGCGAAATTAGTCCTCCATTGTTCGTGTCCGGATAGCTCAGTTGGTAGAGCATTGGAGGCTTCAGCCAATACATCAATGGTTCCAATCCTGGCCCGGACTTTTTTCACCCAAAAATGAAAAGTGGAAAATTTACATCTGTTGTAGTACGATTAATTATTGAAAAATTAAGTTTTTATTAAAACAATCACACATTTCAACATGTGTTTTGCTAGTAATTTTCTGAGATTTAATAAAAAACATATTCTACACAGATAATCTTCACAAACGACATTGCATACAATGCTGAGTAATCAAGATTGAAATTTAATATAAAAAATGTTGCAAAATGAGCACACATATGCAAATATTCACTGAATAACGTTTCGTTGCGCATGGGAAAACACAATTAAAATATAAAGTGCACAATGTATTAGATAAGTATACAGATCAACTTTTATGAATATCTCAAAAACATTGCATGAAAATTCTGTAAACGATTGTATTTTCTTATAGTTATTTAAACAAAAGGCTTTACGTCATTCTTACATCTAGAATCTATACGCATGCATGAATAAATTACAATCACAATGAAAATATACCATCTAGTTCTACACTAATTATTGCGATTGTGACTAAAATGTTTCACGCAATCACATAAAAATCTTTTTTTTCTTCACCGATTATACGGTGTTTAAAAGATGCGACAATTTTCTGTGAACAAGGAAAGTTTAAGGGCCAAAAAATACATTTCCTCATTAGTTGAAGACAATGTGAGTACATGTTCCTAAAGAGAAGTTGCTAATGGACATTTTTCTTTTAACTTACAGGAAACGTTGATGAAAGTACATGTCTTATGTGGAAAAAAAAAATCTTAAAATAATTTCTGAATAATTCACATTAAATTTCATGATTTTTTTTATTAGAATAATAACTATACTTTTATAATAAATGTAATTATATAAGTACTTTAAAATGTATATATTTTATTTCATTTCATTAAACTTTATAGTTTAAGCCTGAAAGAAAAATTGTCATATCGAGGTAAAATTAGGATTACTTATATAAAATGCTCATTTATGCTTTTATACAAAACCATAATTCATAATTGAAAACATGCTTAACGTGTTTGTATAAAGTATAAAAAATTTTACGAAAACTTCAATTGTATCCTTCAAAATGTATTTGTACTTTATTGAAAATTTTAAAATTTAACATTTTAAATGCAAACTAAGCTTATAAAGGATTGCTGCATTTTAAAAACCTACATAAAATTGGAAATACATAATCAAGACATTAGGCTGATTCCGTAAATATTACTTTTAGGTCTGCACGAGGCGAATTATCTAATTCAGGTCCCGAACCGATCCATATGAAACAAAAGTTTGTCCTGGCCTGAAAAAAAAAAAAAATAAACTCATAGCCCGACCCGGCCTAACTAAACTTCTACATATTTTATTTTTAACATTGATATGATTAAAAAGGTGTTTCGAATGGAGAAACTCAGGCCAAAAATACTTGTATGAGACTCAAAAATTCTATACAGTAAAATCTTTATAGACAGAATCACATCGGGAAGAAAAAAAAATGTTACCGACAAATATTCTTCTTCGCGGTATAAATGTAGTCTACTTTTTCTAAGGTTTTATATTCATTTTGCATGGATCAAAACATTTTACGTTTCGGATTAATTACTGTCATAGGTAGGTTATTTTTCACTTATTTTACAGTTTTTTCCCTTTAAATCTATGTTTCTAAATGTTTTCTTTAAAAAACAGATTTATTGTAAAATAATGGCGACATATATATATTGTAAAGATATTCGAGGAGAGCAAAATTTTACTTATTTTTGCATTAAATTTTCCGTCATAGTGCAATGATATTAATACGGCTTGTGTCGAGAGCAGGACGGAAAATTTAGCCCCGTACTTGCCTAGGAGGAGTAAATCCGGTCCCAATACGGAATAAAAAAATGCTTTAGGTCCGGCCTGGCCGAGTCTTCAGAAAAAAAGTAATGTTCCGGACCTGGCTCATATCGGAACCAGAGTACAGACATATTTATCGGCCGACGTTAAGATAAAAATCCTCAATTTTTAAAGAATTAAATTTTTATGAAAAATGCTTAATCGGCATGTTAGAAAAAAAGACTATTTTAAATAACTGATGGGAATTTAAATAATATGGAAATGAGATGGAAACTAAAAAAGGTAAACTGATTCGGAAGTCTAAACGAGAGAAAGGAGTTGTTATTTTTAACATGCATTTTTACATTCTCTTATCTTTACAAGAAAAAAAAAAGTAATGGATTCGTGAAAATTTTCGAAATTCGGTTTTTGACGGTTGTACACGTTTTATGGGTCAGAAAACCCTAAAAGCATGTCTTTTACTAAATGTCTATTTGTGAGTGAACTGTATGTGACAAAAATTTTATGAGCGCTCTATCTCAAATGCACAGAATATTACTGCAATAGATAAAACTTCGATTTTATTAAATTTTGGTATAAACTAGGTCTGATAAGTTTTTGGTGCATATGGTGCATATCGCTCAGCAAGTGGATAAATTATGCTGCATTATTTTCAATTTTTACACTAGCCATATCTCAAGAATTAGTCATGAACGTTTATAAACTTTAGATTTATTTAGTACTTTTTATAAAATGATGCTGATTACGTTTTGGTGCAAATCGCTCAACAAGCGGAGCTACTATGGTGCATTGTTCGTGATTATCGCAATGCCTCTATCCTATGAAGAAAATGCACGGAATTTCACTTTAGATTGTGACAGACGCTGGTTCAATTTATTTCTGATTAATTTTTCGAGTATATCTCTCAAAAATTGGCGCTTTTATGTTGTATTATTTACAATTACCACCATTGCCATATCCCAAGAAGTAATGCATGGATTTTACTAAAATGTTATACTTAGTTATTATTTGATATAATATAGTGCTAATTACGTTTTAGTGCAAATCGCTCAACAGGTAGCGCTGTCATGGTGCAATATTTATGATTATCTCAATAGCTCTATTTCAAGAACTAATGAACGGATTTTTTAAAAACTTTAGATTCAGCTAGTCCCCGATATAGAATAGTGTTGTTTAGTTTTTTCTGTAAATCGTTCTACAGATTACGATCTTATGCTGCATTTTCACGATTTCACAATAGCTGTATCTCATAAACTAATGCATAGATTTTCATGAAATTTTAGATTCAGCTAGTACCTGATATATATATATATATATATATATATATATATATATATATATATATATATACTGATTAGTTTTTCCCATGCATCACCCAACATGTAACGTTGTAATGAAGATTTCTTCTCTTTTTTTTAAAGATTTTGCAACTGCTCTACGTCAAAAATAGTGCACTTATTTTCATTTAACTTTAGATTCAGGTATAAGCTAACAGATGTTGTTGGTGACTAGATTTTTGTTTAACCTATCTAAGCAGAGGCGCTGCTATGCTGCATTTCCCAGGAAGTATTAACGGGCATAAGATGCTATGCAAAAGATGCATAAGGATTTAAAGATTTTATTAAGAGCCATTAATTTTTTTAAGTTTATGTTTTTTGAAAAAAAATGTCACTTTTATAATGTATTTTTTAAATGTATTTTTATTTATTAAAACAAATCCTGAAACAAATGTTAAATTATAATTTTATCTTTAATTAAAATAAAATAATTTGAAATCTGCTGAATAATGTTTGGAGTTATAGCGATTTTAAATTACCTCATTAAAGAAAATACTAATCTTTTATTTATTTATTTATTTTTAATTAATGAGAAATTTTGGAATGTGAATTTGTGTGCAAATTATATGGTCAACCATCACAAAAAAGAAAAAATATATATAACTCAATAAATATGTTTCTCCATGCTTCTTGGAACTGTTAAAGAAACATTGTTTCTTGAATTACACGCATTTCAATGAGTGTAATCCTATATAACCTGGTGAATTATTCAAACGGCCATAACTCTGGGAATTTTGCAGTTATGAATATGGAATTTTTTATGATTAAGCATTGAAATTGATAAGGAAACTTTTCTTATTTGAGATTTTTAACTACGGGGACCGCATAAATAATAAATTTTCGTATTTTGTCGTACGGATTGCAACTTTAGCCATCATATTTTGCACTTTTTTAAAAATAAAAAGTTGTAACTGAAAGTATGCATCTAGTGGCTATATCTAAAAAAAATAACAAATTGCATCAATATTTATGAATCCCCTGGAATATTTAGTTTAGATAAAATAATAAAGTTGCTTAATTACTTTTTGTATTTGAATTAATTTAAATTATCAATATTTCAAAAATATCTTATTATGTGTCATTCTACTTTACAAATAATACTGATTAAATATATATATATATATATATATATATATTTAAAGACGAAAATCGAGAACTCTCAATTTTTAAAAACAACGGACTATAAAAAATGAAAGTTATTACCAAATAAGTACCTTTGCTATTTAAAAAAAAAAAACTTTTTTCTTAGTGTTTTATTTCAGATATTGTTTTTGTCTTATTTCGAAACACTTGTATATGCAATTTAATTAGTGATTTTACTTTCAACCTCTTTTTTCCAATTTTAGCAAATTTAAAAGGATATTCTTCTGATAAATGTAAATATTTTCACAAGAAAAAGATGTGTCGAATACATTAGAAGAGTTGATACAAATTTTGAAAATGCATTAAGTTTTTTATTAATATTTATTCAGTCATGAAAAGTGATGAAACTTTAACAAAAACTGTCATGTAGGTTATAATATATGCATATTTTACTTAATCAATGTCAGCACTTCAAATATACTTTCTTTATGAAACTGACATTTTCTAGAAAGATTAAAAAAACGTGAAATAACTAGAAGTTTTTCACATCTTGTTAAACACTTCAGATGTCAAATAACGTGTTTTTATGCTTAAAATGTGACAGGAATTGCTTTTACATACATGTACTTTTTGATTTTTATTAAGATTTTTACTTTTTAGAAGTATGAAATTAAATGAAAATAATTCTATCATGATTGAAATATTATCAAAATGCTTTTTTAAGATATTAAGGAAAATACTTTAAAAACATATCAAAAATATGAAACTATTTTTTTATTAAAAAATGAGAGACAGCTAATTTGATATTTTTATGATTATATAAAAGTAATGAATATGGTAAAGATTTTAATTTAAACATACACTTCCGTGTTATATATTGTTAATTAACTAACATTTTAAGGTATTTTTACATTATTTATAAAAATAACTTTTGTAAGTTTCCAAGTTATCCTTATATTTTCAATAAATTAAAACAGATTAAAACAAATATCTCACTATGTTAACAAATTGAACAAGCAAAAAATAAATCGAATTTATTGCACTTAGTGAAATAATATGAAATATTTAATTTAATTCAAATGAAACCTTTAATATATACAAATATTATTTGAATAAATAACATAATATTTTACATTTTTAAGAAAAAAAATAAGAAATATATGTTTTTATACCGGAAAAAAACTTGATTTGAAAATTATTTTTGACATACATATGTACCGTAATTTCGGGTGTATAAGCCGCGGAACAAACTATTCTTTTTGGACCCAGAAATCTTATTCAGTGATTGAAGACAAATATTTACGGCGATCTAACTAGTTATATTTGTTTTTTAAAAAATTCTTGGTCGAAAAAGAATTGTTTGATCTGCGGCTTATACACCCGAAATTACAGTATTTTAAAATACGCTTACCAGTAGAGTACATGTTTACAAAATTCAATACTTAACATCTCTTTAATTTAAAAAATAAAGTAGAATTTGAAGAAAAGTAGTCAGTGAGGAAAATAATAAGAAATTCAGGAAAATTTAGTTCATAAATTATATTTTTAATGTTTTTTCTTTTAGTATAATTAAATTTATTCTCATTCTAATGTATAAATGTGATATAAAGTATATACTTTTAGAGTTAAATGATAAAGATTGTACTGTTAAGCGGTTCCGAAACAGTTCTTACACTTGAAAAATAAGAAAAAATATATTTTTTGAGATCTAAGAAAGTATATATGAGGACCCCAGAAGCCAAGGGGTATAAGTGACAAAATTGAAAAAATTGCGTTAAGTGCACAGGGTATCTGGAAATATGCTTTTTTCATTTCAGGTAAAGAAATATAGGTCATTTTTTTTATTATTTGGGGAGTTATATAGATAAACCACTTTTTTCGAAAAACAAACGATATTGATTAATTACACATTTAAAGAAAATTGTACTCTACTTTTTTAACAGTTATTGAAATGCGAGTTCAAAGATTAGAATGCAACAAGCAGATGTTTCCTATTTCAATTTAGTCAATTGTTATTGATGTTCCAATTTAACATCAATTATCTTTAACCTCAATTTACTCCAAATCGACATTTTGTCACTTGTACCCCTTGGCTTCTGAGGTCGTCATATATAACGATATCCCAGATATCATAGATAAGATATCCCAAGATTATCCTCTAAATCTGGTTAGAAATAGGATTTTAAATTATGCAGGAGCACGCAAGAGCCTAAGTAAAATTATACCTTTAGTCGAAGCTTGTGACTTATAGAATGTAGAGTAGAAACAGATCACTTTTTGAAATTTTATGATTTGTCAGTCAATTTCATTTTTTACATTTGGTTTTGATCTTGTTCTTTTCAATTTTACTATGTTGTTTTGACGTGTTATTTAATTGGAATGTCGCATACGTGAAAACGTTTAGCTTTGTTTATCGTTTCATAAGCTACGCAGCCTGACTTAATGTTTACATTTTATTTTAAGTTTAGTTTCTTATTTTGATTCAAGATTCTGTTGGTTATGTGGAATCTATGAGTTAGTCAATTCTTTTAAATATTTCATTGAATGGTTTTGTTGCTTCTTTGATTCCACGCTGTGGTACCACTTTATGAATGTTTTATGATTATTTGTCATCATTACAGTGCTTATGTTTCCTGCACTTCTAGAACAAATTGCAGATTTAAAAATCCAAATTTAACATCTTCATCTAGAGCAACAAAAACATCCAAAATCAGATCTTAAAAATCCACGATACTATTCTCATAAAGACAAATACTCTCAATTTCTTTTCTTTTTGAAATTTCAATAATGCTTTATTTTAGAAATAAAAAAAGCATATCGAAAAGCAATTCGTAACTAGGCCTTGTCTAAAGAATAAACTGCATTTGAAAATTTATTCTGTAAACCTTATTTTCGTCTAAGCCTTCTGAAAATGTCCTTAAGTACGCATTTCCAACATTGTTTTTGCGGCTTGTGATTAAACCTTGGTTACTGCATGAAATTTTGTTAGAAAATTTGGTCGATAAAACACTAACTGCAAACTTTTCCCATCGAGAGGGACAGTATAGTTGCGAGGGCGTGTCCTTTGTGATAAAGGCACTCTAGCATTTTTGTGAGATCGTGATGTCAATGTTTTAACATGTGTGGCATGAAAGCGACTTCTATCCTTTACTTTACTTTAACTTTCTAGAGCATGTGTGTCGCCTTGGTTCTACAGTTATGTCACGGTTAGAAGTAATATGCAAATTTATAGTATCGACTTCAGTTTGCAACGAATAAAAGCAGTGTGTGGTGGTGAGAAGGTGTGTGAGAAGAAGGTGGCGAAGGCCAGCCAGGTGAATTGGATTTCGCTATAGTGAGTTAGATTATTAGCCTCCAATGAATGAGATGATGTTTTAAGAGTGAGCAGCCAGCAGTGTGCATCGAGTTAGTTTATTCAGAGCGGAATTATCCAAGGAGATCGCCGGTGGTAAGAGATAATTTAATTACGTTGAGTATTTTAAATAATAAAGAGTGTTTACAGCCACGGGCTGTCTTATAAAGTTTTAATCTAGCGTTTGGCTGAGTCTGAAAGAGAGGTTTGTTTGAAGTGCTCCGACTGAGACCACTCCGAGGGTTGTGAGTATATTTTCAACTTAATCTTTTGGTATTGTGAATAGTTATTAAAATTAGTGAACTGACGCTCCACTTTCCTTGAGTCCTAGCAGTTTAAATAAACTGTGGTTTTTAACTCATATCTAGAATTTTGTCTTCATTTTATCTACATAACCACCCTACCTGTAGAAATGATACACAGTCTGAGTACCCTCACGCTACATAGATATTTATTAAGAGTAGAATCTTTCACCTTTATTTGTTTGAGATCTCCTTTTCTCACCACACCAATACAGTTTTAAAGAACTCGGGTATCATTCAAGCATTTCTACTCTGTTAGAAGTAGACTGAAAATATTTGAATGCTTTTGAGATACCTCGGACTCTTAGAATTTTCAATCACGGCCAGAGTTTTCTTCTTCGTTATAGTCATGCCTGCGCACACAAGAACTGTAATTCTTTTCTTCAAAAAATTCCAATTATAATATTTTTATTTCTTGAATGGATAAGTTTTATTTATTAATTATAGTTAATTATAGTTTTTTTTTATTTTCTATGTTTAAAAAATATAAATAATGGCAATTCTTAGATAAATCCCGATCTTAGCTACACCCTGTACATGTGCATTGATACAGTGCAATGCCCGATACATGAACAATAACCAGATGTTTCTAGATCGTCATTCAGAAACAATTAATACTCTTCTCCTCTACCATTATTTATGTTAAAATGCTTAAATGCTAGAAACAAGACTCGTCCTTTGTCGCCTCTCTCACAAGTTTCTTCAGTTACTAATTGTTCAGAACTTAGTGTTACTAATTGTTGCTAATTGTTTAAGTTTTTTAACTATTAATGATATTGTTAATTATGCTCCAATGAATCCCAATCTTTATTACAATTTTAATCGCAAAACTGAGCAAAACAAGCGAGGTAGTTATTCATCTTCAATTATTATTTCCAAAAGGTATTACTTAATAAATAAGTAACCTTCAAAGTATTTATTTTTTTTAAATTATAACTGGTTATAATCTTTGCTGTCAGAAATATACAGCTTGTAAAATATTTAAATGTATTTCCCAGAAAGTGATGCGTCAAACTTTTGACTGATATTTTTTATCTTATTCTGATAGAGACTAATCTCTTCAGTTATAAATAAATAAATAAATATTAATAATAATGAAATAAAATAACAAATATTGAAATAAGAATCAGTTTACAAAAATATTTGTTTAATAAAATTAGTAATAATTCGATAACAAAGACCTAAACTGCAAATTCAATTGTATCGTGGTTGGTTAACTGTTATATCCTTATTGTTATTATTTATAACAATATATGAAGTATTTTAAATAATAAAGATTGTTATGAATGAACAAATAAACTGTTACTCACAATAACATATTTTGCCAAATTTAAATATTCTATTTGTGTAAGAAATACTGAAAATGAGAAAAAAAAATGTATAAAATACAATTTGTCATTTCTTTAAATATTACGTATAAAATGATACGCATTTTCTTCATTCATAGGAAAATAATCTCTTATCATAAATAGAAATCACGCTCTTATCTTTGATCTAAATTAAAAATTGTAAAAGAATAGAAAATCTCATTTTTATAGCATTCTGATTCAAATTAATTTTAGGACTATACATCACAGACGAATGTATTTTTTCTTTTATTCTTAGTTGAAAAATATTACAGTCATAAATCATTTGCTACAGGTTTGCGTTTTCCCACAAGGATTTGCTTAAGAGAATAAAATATAAGAATAGAGAAATTGATGTGATTTGCGTTCGTGATAAATTGGCGATTTCGTAATTTGTTCCGAATGTATTTAATCAGCATGTTCTATCCTATCTATTCTCTGAAATTATTTTTAAGTTATATTTTTAATAGTGTATCTGAGGTCTTCAATGAAAATTTATTTTTTATTTTAATAATAAACAAAAGAATGTAAAAACATAATTTCTCATGAACCATTTCACATATATTAAAAGAAATTGTGACTTCCGCGAAAGAGATCACAAATAGGTGGGGATATTTTGCGAAAAGCGTTCTGTTCCATAAAAAAATCTAACAATCGTATTCATTCAAGAATATTTGTTTTTACGCGGTAAAACAAAATCATTTGCTAAGCAACTGCTTGCTATAAATCGAAAAACCATTAGGCGACTTATAGAAAATCATGTCTTTTATTTTAAAATTAACACAAAAAATACAATTTAAAAAGATCTTGAATACAGAAAAAGCTCTTTCTAACAAGTTAAAACAATGATAGTGATCAAAATGTAGTAAATTAACCGCTGGTGAAAAATTTAGAAAATTTGGTTCTTTTCATGAATAGGGCAGGAAAATAATATCGTTATAAGTCAAGTAATCGTTATAAATAACAAGTAAATTAAAGGTTTTTTGGTTGTTCTGGGTAATTGAAATTTCTGAAATAATGCTTTTTTTCCAAATATCAATTTGTAAATTGTAGTATAACTAAATACTAACATAAAGAAAAATTCATTTTTGTGTAATTTATTAATAAAGATTAATAACGCTCGCTGTCCAGAATATTTTGTTAACTATATTTTAAATGTTTCTGTATCTTCATTGAATTTTAACCGGCTAGACGTTTCAATATAGAGACATACACACACCAAATTCTCTTTAATTTTATAACTATTTTTCTAAATTTGTAGTATAATTTGCAGTGTGACTTTGTACATTTTCAGAGAGGTAACTTGTGTTGTTAAAAACTTACAAATGAAAAAAAGTTGGAAATTGCACCTTAAATGTAGCAAATGTGGTGCGTTCGTAATAAAATGAAATTTTAAAAAACATAAAATATTGGTATAATGGTATGCATTTCTTCAGATATAGCATAGAATCCGAAATTATTTATTCATTCCTGTAAATATTTTCTGCTTTCTATTATATTGGAAGCAAATTGTGGTAAATTTCAGAAACGTATATCAATTACATAAAATTTGAAATAGTTAAATATAATATAACGTACCCCGAACAATGTTTCCCACTATACTATAATATAATGGAATACTTTTGTGTAGCACTATAAATTAATAAGAATTATTCCTTGCACCACATATTGTACATAATGTATAATTTAGTATATAATTCAGAGATGCACATCAATTTTATACTCTTCAAAAGAGTGTAACATCATTAAAATGCACTTGAAATTATTCTTTCCCATTGGCCCGTAAAGAAGCGGTTCAATTTTGATTGTTCCAGTATTTAAACTACACACACAATTTTCATAAATATTGAAATGTGTCGACAAAATTCTATAACAATTATATGTTTTAAATTACAAAAAATTCTTTTGGGTAGTTTTTTGCGTTGTTATATTCGGACGAACGGATACAGCAACAACAAAGTACCCCCCAAAAAAGATAATGAATTAATTTTAAGTAATCAAAGTCTTTTCATGATAACTATATTTTTCAATTATTAGTATCAGTTTATATATATATCAGTTTATATATTATTTATATCAGTTATTTATGTAAATCAAAGAGTTTCGAAACTTTCTTATTTTCTTCTGTACATCTTTTTTTACCAACTCTTTTTTATACTCATCTACTTTATAATTTATTATTATACTATAATTACACTATAACTATACAATCTATTTTTATTTTATAGCTACTTTAAAATTTATTGGTCTTACAAATTAAAAATTCATAATTAATGCATCATGTTGATTCATATTAGAAATATATATTATTACATAACTAAAATTACGAAACATTTCCTAGTAAATTTTAGATTACGAGTATTTAAAATGAAATGCAACAATTATTAAATATTCAAAAATGATACAGTACAGGGTTTAATATTATTTGGTAGAAGAATATAATTGAAATAACGTCATTACTGTAAAAAATGGATAAGGAATGCACAAAGACTCATTAAATATCGCTTTAAAAATCTCTATTCAAAAAACTCAATACTTTGAAACTGAATTCTATTTAACATTGTCAAAAGATTGCCGCAAAATGCGAATATATAAAATTCACAAAGAAAAAAAATCAAAACCTTCTATACGAATTTAAAATAAACTAATAAGAAATAAGGAATAAATTTATTATTTTAAACATAATTATGAAACTAGGATTTGCCTTATTAATGTACAAAAATCGCCACGAAATAAAACATAATATAAAAAATTATATATAATTTTAATTTAAAGAAAACTTATGAAAACTTAAATAATCGAGCTTCCAGATGGCATTACCTCTTATTTACAGGTACTTTAATTCAACTTTTTTGTAGCTTTGCGTTCATCGGTCTCCTCTGACCATACCAGTCACAAACAATCACATACATGCACACAGTCTACTTTCTTTATCATTATAGATATTATTTCATATCCCATGGAAAAAAAAAGGCTCATATATTCATCTTAGATGAAAACTTGTATAAATCTTCAGCTTTATCTGTATTGTTACCACACAACATCTATACAAAATCTCTATTCTGGCCAATGAGAATGCTTCTTAATACAGGCTAGTAATCGATTTCGATAAAACAGCTGGGGTGACTGTGCAGCAAAATGTGCAGATTTTTAGCAGTGGGAGGGCTAAAAACATTCAATGCTATTTGTTGATTTTTTTTTTTTAAGATTAAGTATGTATTCATAACTTGATTTTGATTATGACAAAGAAAATTTGATTCAAATTCATATTACTTACATAAAACTGATCAGGAATTATTTCAACTATTCTTTATGATTGACAATTAAATACTTTTAATTTTTATAATATATTGAATGAATACTGAAGTATTTAATTTATAACTTAAAAAGTATATGTTAATACCTTATGAAAAAACAGAACATACGTAGTATTGAATAAAAAAAAATAATGTTGTTCATTTATCCTTAAAATTGTCAAGTTTTTTTTTTATTATTTAATTATCAAGAATGCTTTTCTCTATAACTATACGACACGGATAAATCTAAATCTCCATTGGCTATATGATATCATCGCACGCAATATACCATCATATGCACTACAATATTTCCGGCTTCCGATTCAATGACGATTTTCTTATCATGGTAAGTTCATATAAAGATTTTGCGTGCTCCCAATGTCGTATAGCAAATAATCTCATAAGAATCTTCTGTGTCGTGTCGGTAAATAGAAGCGCTTAGCAAAGAACGAACGAGTGATGAATTATAAAGAAACAATATCATTTAATGATTTAAGGGAAAGTTCAAGAATTTTTTCTTATTGGATTTTGTGAACTAGATTAGTTAGTTCTCGACTTCTATCAGAAAAATATTTAGCAATAATATATATTGGTAGAAAATATTATAAAAAATTATCAGATAAAAATTAAAAAAAGTATTACCGAGCACTTTAGATCATTTATTTAAGTAGGTGTGATTCCCTCTATCTATGATTAAAAATTCCAGATTGTGAAAACTTATCGTAAACATTGGATTGAATTTATTAAATGGTATTCAACTTTATATTTAGTTGTATGTTATGAAATTCTTTTATAAAAAAAAGACAAAGGAAACCCCCCGATTATATAATAAATGACAATGAAATTTTTACTTTAATTTGAAGATTAAATAAAATTGATTTATAATAAACAGAATGGAAAATTTTCATCCCAGTAAAATGTCAAACAAAAATTCAGCAATAGATAAACAAACTTTTTTTAAGGAAAAAAAATAGGAATGTAAAATGGACTTTCCTTGTACAAAAAATTTAGTCAAGTTTTAGAATTAACTTAATATATAAGTCAGATACTCCACGAATCTTGAAACGTATATATAATTAGTTTGATTTTTTTATATATTTAAATAAAAAAAGCTATGAAAAACACAATAATTTCCTAAATATATGCCGATAACAATAAAATTAAAATTCATTCAAAATCTGTCATACCGTATGACTTCCTGTTACTGTAGAAACTTCCTATACTTCATATATCCATTCGTCAATAAACTATCATATCAATTGCAGAAATTTTCCCCTAATTATCTTACGATTAATTTTTCACTTATACCTAAGCTTTAGCATAACTTATGTAAAGCTTTTGATAAAATAAATATTTTGTATAATCTAAATTTTCATAACACGAATTAAGTACAAAAAGTTTAAATTTAAGGTAATCATATGAAACAGGCATTTTTTATTCCTTAGTATAGTAATAACATCAATTTATATCTGTTAATTTGGTTTCACTAATTTAGTTTAGTAAACAATGCACTTGCTCAGAATTGTTGATATGTGCAGCATATTGTTTTAGACAACATGACAGTAAAACGGATTTTAAGCTTATCTATTTGAATATAGAGAATATTAAAATATTTCCCATTTACATTTTGCATATAAGGTACCCTGAGGTAATAACGCCACGTTAAGGTTCTACCAATTTTCACGGCTCAGTTTTAGCTTATATTTTTCAAACAAATATATGATTTGATACAGCAACTCATTGACTATCTATATAATAAAAATAATTTAACAGATATATATTCATAAAATGTACTGACGTGATTTCTTGATCCATGCTATTTGGCGTTATTACCCACCTATATGTGTAATAACGCCATGCAAACAAAACTATGAAATAAGATGGAATAATTGCATGTAGATTACCCAATTCTAAAAATACAAACCGTACAAACTTAGAAATTGACAAATTGCATTCTAAGCTATTGAAAATGTTCATTATTTGTGAAAGTGTAAGAAAAATAAAGGTGTGGTGTGTGTGTGTGGGGGGGGGGGGGGGTGAGGCAAAAGAATACCAGACCGTGAGCTTATTTTTGCCTAAAAAGGACCGATTAAATAGAATTATTAGAAGCATTGCACAGTTTTAACTGTGTTTGTTTGAATCCCTATTTAGGATGTAACTCGGCCACTGTAGTTAAACAACCGGGGTTATTACAATTTATCTCGAGAAGATATCCAAAATCTTCAATAATATTTTGAAAGTCCATGAAATGTACTACAAATTTATGTAATTAACGAAGTATTTCTGGATAAAAAAAAAAAAAATACTCTTCACATCAGAAAACGTATCTCGCAAATTTTAGATCAAGCGTTAATTTTAGTTTCTTGTAAAAACAATAGGACCTAAAATTGAACCAAATTAACTTGAAGCTGTTTTTTGCGATTTATATGATTCAAAACCCTTCTGTGCAGAGCACATGGGTGCCATTTTCTAGATTATTTCATAATTATGCATAATATTAGTACTTGGCGTTATTACATCAGACCACTTTATTACTTGCAAATAAGACAAAAAGAATTTTATAGTTAATGTTATACAAGTTTCTTTAGTTTACAAAAATTAAAAATAAATAAATAAATTAAGTGTAATATTCAAGTAAAAAGTATGCAGAAATGAATAGGTTGTTTATGATATTCATTTACATTTTACAGAAACAAGCAGTAAAATAACATTCCTTGATAAAATTATTTTTTTTAAATTTAATTTTGAATAAAAGAACATGTTGCTTTTAATGACATTGTTATTGTTACAACTGGTAGATTTCTTAGCAAACTGTTAATAAAAAATAAATAAATAATAAATAAATGAAATAATGTTGCTGTCAACAGTGTAATATTGAAAATGATACAATTATTTTTATGTTATTTAAAATAGAAAATTATTCAAATGTATTATTTTTTGACAAAGTTCTATTTTTTATTCCAAAAAGAGGAAAATAGAAGACTGGTCGTCTTAAAGCATTTTGGCTATAGTCCAGAATTTTAGATTATTAATATTTTTCACGTTTTCACTGTTCTGATTTTTTTTTAAAGCTGTATAAACAAGAAAGATTTATTTTTATTCATGTAACATTGGAAATGAGAAGGTTTTATTAGTATTTGTCATTTATAATGTATAGGACGTCTTTTATGAGGTCATAAAGGCAATATTTTGATTGTATAACGAGCAAACCAATAACGTAAAAAAAGCTTTTTTTTTAAGTACTACAAAATTTATTTTTATTAAATTTTCTATAAAATTTCGAAATGTGTCTATCTACATGATAATTTAGTAAATTCACAATGAATAATTTTATTTTTCCAACAATTAGCAGTACTACTGCATTAATTCCTTTCAGTATCATCGTTAAAATGTTTTGCAAGTACACATATTTCATACAGGGTGTTTCAAAAATGACCGGTATATTTGAAAAATCAATAAAAATTAAACGGTCAGCGATAGAAATACACCGTTTGTTGTAATATTCACGCAACAGTAAATTTTCAGGCAGAGCAACTTTCAAATTAATTCCAACTTTCAAAACTGATGGTGTTACAGGCGATTTGAAAGGTATGGAAGAAAACGCAGTCTGTGACTTCTCCATTCTGTAAGTCGTCTTTTTGCTGTAAGCGTGTGCTGTTCACAGGTTGCAAGTTTGCTGTGAAAAAATGGTTTATTCCTTAGAACAAAGGATATTTGGCATGAAAGACAAGGTATATGCCACAATCCAGAAACAATTGAACAACTGAAGCAGTACATCTCTTATTCATGTGAAGCCATCCCGCCTGACACGTTTACAGTGGTTTCTGGTAATTACGATTAGAAACTACGCCATATTATTGCTGCACATGGTGGATATGAGGAAAATATTGTACTTTAGAATTTTCCAGACCGCAGCGCCATCTGGCGCCATAACTAATTTAGAAAGCTTGTCTGCCTGAAAAATTACTGTTGTCACAAGCATATAGCAACAAGAGGTGTATTTCTATCGTTGCCCGTTTAATTTTTATTGATTTTGTCAAATGTACCGGTCATTTTTGAAACACCCTGTATATATTAGTAATATGATAAATTATGATTACATTATACCTTTAAACTGAATAAATTATCTTTGACAAATATATTTGAATATTTTATAACTTTAAAATCACAGAAACATCTGTTGATGTTATAAATTCAAACGAACAAACGGTTTTTTCAAATGTTATTTTTATTATTGTATCGTGCATAAATATCACATAAAGTTCAATATTTGCTATGAAACATAGTATTACAATGAATAGACTTCCTCTTTTTAATATTTAAATAAAAATTTATTTTTACACATTTTTTGATATTTTTAACAACATATATGTATCTGAAAGACTATCTTACAATTGATATAAAAAAATTATTACGAAAAATATACTAATTTGCTATAACATAACAAAGACTAAATTTGATGCAAAATATTTTTGATATCTTAATTTTGTGCTCGGTAATATTCTCTTAGTTCTGCAATGTTTACTATATGTAATATATGTAACACCAAGTTTAAGTAATCTATTTTAAGATTATTAAAAGTACAAATTAGCTATTTTATCATTTCATAAATAATCATCATGTGCTCAAGATAAATTATATAAGAAATATAAATAATTAATAAATTAATGTTTACTGATAAATAAATATTTTCTTTTGACATTTTAATTAATAAATACTTATATGGACCAATTATATGGACTTCATAGAAACTCATTATAAAAAATAATTATTTTTTTTTCATTAAAAAAAGATAATGGACGAAAGATGAACATACATTATTATGAAATATGCTAAATTAAAACTTTTGCCTTGCAGCATAACAAAATAATAATAATAATAATATCAATGAAATTATCTTTAAATTTGCTAAGAAAAAAAATTCTTCAATACTTTCAGAAAAAAAGATCATATTTTTAATTCAGTGCATAAAATATTTAAAAAAATAAATAATCTTTTTTGAAAAACTTATCGACAAACATTAAAAATCCCTGTCGGCATATCTTATAGGCGGAGATAGATTTCGAAGTCAAGTGCTCATTTAAAAAAAAAAAAAAAAAAAAAAAAAAAAAAAAAAAAAAAAAAAAAATGTTTAGAGATAAACCCAGCCTAAATTTATTTAGCCGCTTTTGAAGAATTTTTAAATTCACCTTTTCTGTAAGAGCTGCCTTTATCAGAATCATCAATCAAAATTTTGCTCAATTGCTAAATTTGACAGCAATTTTGAAATATATTCTGATTTTATGAAAAAAACGACCAATACGGCACATTATATAGTTCCTAAATAAGAGAAACGTTGAAGCGAATGCGTTAGAGAGCAAAATTGAATTTAAAAATGCGTCATAAAATAAGCAATTTGTTATTTGATTGTATCTTCAATTCTTCAATCACCGTCACTTCGGGAAATTTTAGTTGAACTGCCCATTTTAGCATCTTTTTTTAATAAATACATTCCGCCTTTATCAATAAACTGGCCACTACGGCACATTATACAGTTCTTGAATAAGAGAACCTGACAATCGAAGCCGTTTGAGGGCAAATATGTATTTAATAATGACTTAAAAATAACCTCTTTAACAGCATTTTTAATATATACCGGGTGTTTCGCTACCAGGCCGACAAACTTTGAGGGGTGATAGTAGACATTAAGACAAACATTATTAAATAGGAAACCATGGGGCACAAACGTCTTCCGTAGGAGCTAGGGGCCATTAAAGTTTAAGGTCCAAAACTTTTAAACGATTTTAAAAAACGAAAAAAAGGGTGGATTCGTTTGCGGTTTTCGCTAAAATCATTCTTTATATCACGATTTGTTTGTAAAAAAATTTTAAAGGTTACGTTCAAAAATTGTCGATAGAGGGCGCTTTAGACTTAAAGGAACGAACAACTATTTTTTACCGTTATTTTGTTCATGTGGTTGAAATTATTGGAAAGTTTAAATTTTAACTTAAATTTTAACATCAAAATCGGGAATATTGTGATCGGATAACTAACGAAAATTGAACTGTGAACAGACGGGAGATTTTTAAACACTCATAAACATTAATCAAACTGATCGTTTTTGTTGCAGTTTGCGTGTAGATTATTCCCTTGAGAATTATTTTATTCAAAATGACTAACAGCTCTTGAGTCTCCATTTTTTGATAGAGGGCGCTTCCGACACATCTCCGATATTTCAATGGCATTACTCCTGGGTGTTTTACTACCAGACCAACATACTTACAGGAAGTGTTAGGGATGCAAAATGACTCGGAATCACATAGGAATGTAACGTTGAAGATGCCTTTTTAGCAAGTTGTGGTTAAAAGAAGCTGAGAAAAAAGCAACAGAAACAGGTAGTTAAATAGCAACATGTTAACGTGGCAGAAAACAATTTACTTAAGGGTTTTAATACAAAAGGTGTCCGAAATTACGACCAGAAATAGTTGGGCACGCTTGACAGTAGCGATGCATGCCTCACGCTTTGAAAGATTCCTGGCATCTCGGATATCTTTCTGGCAGCTACAGAAATTCGAGCTGAGAGGTCTTCCACTGACGGTACGGGAGTCTCATACATTCAACTTTTCATTTGATCCCAGCAGAAGATAGATTCAGATTCAGATTGAGCCAGGTGGGGGAGCCTACTAATTGGTTTGAACTCAGCTAGCCCCACCCAGCAATGTTTATTTAAAAAAATACAGAACAATTATACACTAATAAAATAAAGGTAGGTAGCAAAAAGTAATTGATATAATGGAGTAGGTGTGACGACCTGGCAGGCCAACAAACCGGGCCACCACTACCTATCCACCGCTGTCTATACGTTACGTTGGGGTGTCTGCGAACATCATTGGTAAAATGCGGAGGAGCCGCGTCGTGCTATAGAGTGTCGCAACGAAAGAGGAACATGTGCTTTTACCAGAAGTTCCGACAGAATATGTTGCAGAATTATCAAGTTACTTTTTTCTCTGCTTCTTTCAACCCTAACTCATTAAAAAGGCACTTTTGACGTTGCATTATAATATGATCCCCAGTCGTCTTTGCATCCCTAACATTTTCTGGAAGTATCTTTGTTTGGTAGTAAAACATACAAGAGTAATGACATTGAAAATTCGGAGATGTGTCGGATGCGCCCTCTATCAAAAAATGGAGACTCAAGGGCTGTTAGTCATTTTGAATAAAATAATTAACAAGGGAATAACCTACACGCAAACTGCAACAAAATCGATCAGTTTGAATAATGTTTATGTGTGTTTAAAAATCCTCCTTCTGTTCACTGTTCAATTTTCGCTAGTTATCCGATCCCAATGTTTCCGATTTTGGGGTTAAAATTTATGTTAAAGTCTAAACTTTCAAATAATTTCAACCCCATGCACAAAATAACGGTAAAAAATTAGTTGTTCGTTACTCTAAAGTCTAAAGCGCCTTCTATCGACAATTTTTTAACGTAACCTTTAAATTTTTTTTTTACAAACAAATCGTGATATAAAGAATGATTTTAGCAAAAACCGCAAACGAATCTACCCTTTTTTTCATTTTTTATAATCGTTTAAAGTTTTGGACCTTAAACTCTAATGGCCCCTAGCTCCTACGGAAGACATTTGCGCCCCATGGTTTCCCATTTAATAAGGTTTGTCTTCATGTCTACTATCACCCCTTAAAGTTTGTCGATCTGGTAGCGAAACACCCTGTATATATATAAATTTGCTTTTATTAAAACAGCGAATAATACATTATGTATTTTTTTTTAAAAGAGAATCTGCCAAGTTAATACATTTGGAAGCAAAAATAAATGTAATAATCAGTAAGAAAATAAACAATTTGTTATTTTAGTACATCCTTAATTCTACCAAAACGATTGCTTCGGGAAATTCAGTTCAAAATGTCATTTTGACAGCATTTTTTTAATTTGTTTTTACCTTTATCACAAAATTGGCTAATACGTGACGTTATATAGTTCCTAAATGAGTGGACCTGCTAATTGTATGCATTTTCGAGTAAAATAAATTTAAAAATGATTCAGAATATAAGCCGTTACGATTAAAGATTTTTTTTTAAAAACTCCAATCATTATTTAATTTACTAGTATTGTTGTTATAAGAAATAGTTTTGTCAAAAACCTGTAAGTATAAAAGTTGTAGAAATTATTGTGAAGATATTTAATAAAGTTAATCTGATTTGATATCTTAAGAATTGACGAAGTTATGGATTTTTTTTTTTTTTTTTTTCATCCACCCCTCTTTTTGTTTTCGTTTTTAATTTATTTTTGAAATAAGAGTTGTTCCTATCAAAAACTTGTAAATACAAATGTTTTGGATAATTTTAAGAGCATTTATTAATAAATTAGTTGGATTTGATATCTTGAGAAATGGCAAAGTTAAGAATTTTTAACTACGAAAAACCATATTTTTTTCATTATTAATTTTTTCAAAATTCTGTCATGCATAAAAGTTTGCTCCATTTTTAGAAGTAATGTAAATTTTAAACTGATTTGATACCTATTTTAATTGAGAAGTTATAGGATATTTTTCCAGTTTAAGAAACCCCTCCCTTTTTCTAACCCCTTGATCCGATTTTGCGTACCCATGCACTTGATCGAGATTATATGCCCCTTGATTTTATGCATCAGTTTGGAAGAGGTCTTAGCTGAATTTAAAAAGTTATCGTGTCCATAAAAAAGTAATATCAATAGAGAGATAGATAAACATTTTTATTAGGGGTCTAGGAGTCATGATCGGTGTAGATCTATAAACATTTGTCAGAAATTCCAACATAAGAGTGATCGCAACAAGTAGTATTTCATACGAAATCTACCTAACTGTTTATTTATCTGAATAACATTGTGCGGGTTTTCTGTGAAAATGTTTTCATAAATCAGCCATTAGGTTATTAAGTGATGCAATTATACACTTTATAATAACGAGATATCAGCTGTATTGAGGATGTAAATTTTTAAATTTCTCATAATAACAATATTATATCTATCCTACCAAAACGATTGCTTCGGGAAATTCAGTTCAAAATGCCATTTCGACAATATTTTTTGAAGTTTTTTTCTGCCTTTATCACAAAACTGGCTAATACGTGACATTTTATAGTTGACAATATCAATATACACTGCTTAAAAACATTAGGGAAGCACATGTTTTAAAAAAAAATATGTAAACATTTACATTGATAATTAACATAAAATAAATAATGCATAAGTTAAAGCCTAGTAGGGAATACAAGGAGAAAACTTCATTGCAAATGAAAGTTCAGGACGTCAAAATCCAAAAAAGAATATAAGATGAGAAATCGAGATATTGCAGAAACGTCTGTTTTTCACAGGCTTAATTGTGACATTGGATTGCTCAGCCTATTTGTTTTTAGAAATGATGTCTTGAAAATATTTCAACAATGTGACTTATCAGAATCCTTGGCATAGTGTATTATAGACAGAGTTGAATCCGGGCAAACATAACTAAGCATCCAGGACGATATTGGAATTATCATAAGTGTCTTTGAAAGGCTGTGGAATCGATTCTAAGAAAAAGGGAATGTTATACGTCGGCCAAGGCAAGGTCAGCCACAGCAACTGATTAACGGTATAAGTATATGCTGTTAACAACTCGTCGAAACAGAACAGACACTGTTACTCAGCTGTAAAGACAGTTGTTCTTGGCAACTGGAAGAAGGTTGCTCATCCAAACGTAACGTAACAGGCCTAATCAGGGAGGTCTCTATGATCATAGCCCAATGGTCTGCATTCCATTGACAACAAGACACCGTGCGGCCTAAAGATGAAGGTCTGCTAAATATCGAAATTGGGAGCATCATTATTGGAGCGAAATGTTGTTTACAAACGAGTTACATTTCAGTCTGGTATGTGACACCCGACACGTTTTGGTAATGAGGTGAAGGGACAATCGAAATAACTACATACTCATGCGTGAAATGCTACAATACAGACGAAATGGTTTAATAGTATGGGGTGAAATCAGCATAAGCAGACGTACGGACCTACATATCATTCGGAATGATTCTTAGACTACCCAATAGTATGCAGACGAGATACTAAATCCTCTAGCTTAACCTTAAGCTGAAGCAATTGGAGATACATTTGTTTTTCCAGCATGATAATTTCACAACGCTTACAGCTCATCTTTTGGAGAACATGCTTGAAGCTAAATCAATACAATGTATGGAATGGCCAGCGTGCTTTCCTGACTTGAATCCAATTGAGAATGTTTGGGACATACTCGGACGGCACACTTTTTCCTTACCAAATCCTTCCTTTACTGTCCGAGACATGAAGATTGCACTTCAGGAGTGGAACAGTATTCCCCAAACGGTTATCGAAAATACAACAACGTGCACGGAAAATAGGTCTTGTATTTTCGAGACTACACGTCTTATAATATATCTTTCATCACTTCTAAACAATACAGGGTTTTTTTTATACTTTGCATGCAACCAAACTGTGGTCCATGTTTTTTTTTCATCTTTTGAAATAACTGAAACTTAAAAAATATATGTTGTGTTTAAGTTTTTTGCATTAATACGCGTGTACTATCCATTTTATGTCAATACGTGGCTGACTCGCACAATTTTCTCAACTGTTTTGTTTGCTCCCTTAACTTTTTGAATAGTGTAGTTATATTTTGAAAGTTACATGTAAGTTATTATCAGATATTTTGAATAAAATATAACGTGAATGTGCTAAGAGAAAATGTTGCAAGAAATAGTGAATGTAGCATTTTTGATGTATGAACCAGTAATTTCGAAATTATTTCAGCAATCTAATGCATTAATTATTTTTATACTTAATATTTTAGAAATTAATGTTCTTTTTTGTGTGTGTGTGGGTGATTAATTTCATTCTAACAGCAGCGGTGAAGTATAATACAAGTACGATTAAATCAGGTAGTTTTTTTTCATTTTAATGCTGTTTGATATCTCTCTTTCAAATTTCAGATGTAATCAGTTTCAAGCAATAAAAAAAAGCACTGTGGGAAAATGCAAAGCAAATCCGATCACTTTAATAATGCTATAACGGTTTACAAAAAAAAAAAAAAAAAAAAAAAAAAAAAAAAAAAAAAAGTATCCATGTATTACAATGCGTGATAGATGGTATGGCAAGATCACATTACATTAAAAATCCCTTCACGCAAGTAAGTGTTTTAAATCTTAACACTAATCAAGCCACTGGCGCATTTATGCGTCTTATATTAACTTCGTTAAGAAATTCTATTTCTCCCAAAAACACGGTTAACTTTGAAAAAGCGTATATAAGTCATATGAATAACAAATAAATAAATATGTTTTTTATTTAGAATTGATATTTTATCTTATATTATAATATTTTAACATTTTCTTATTGCATTTTTAAAAATAAATTCTGAATTCGCGTTAAATTAAAGTCTAAAATTAAAAAAAAAATTAAAAGTTAATGTCTGAGTTCGCGTTATGCTTCAGAACTTAATTAAATTTCGTTAATAAAATACAATTAATAATTTTACATTGAAATCATTAATACATTTTCATAATATATTTAATGTTTTTACGCTTAAGTTTAAACTGAAACAGCTTAAAATAGATAGTTTCAAACTTTTTGGCTACAATCCAAAAATTTTGGTTATTCATGTTTCTCACTTTTCACTGAACTCCGTTTTTTGTCCTTTGAAAGCTGATTATATTAATGCATATATATTTTTAAACTTATGAAATGGTATTTTTCAGTGGATATATAATGCATATCATTTTCGCAAATGAATCTCAGACTAATTTTTTTTTAAGTCAGACATTTTGAAATAGGGATATTTGAATAAATATTCATATTGTTACTTTCTTATATCTTTACAAAAAAAAAATGTATTTGTTAAAATTTTGACAGATTTAGATGTTTTAAAGATCAGAGATGCCAAACACACGTTTTTACTAAATATCTGTCTCTGACTCTGCGTATCTGTGAGTTAGTGATTTTGTCAGTTTGTATATAACATAAATATTGTTGTCACTCTATATCAAGACATAATTCCCGGAATTTTTACAAAAATGTATATTCTAGTAGTCTGAAATAAATTGATGCTGATCAGTTTTTGTTGTAAATCGCTTCATAGATGGGGTAGCTTTGCTGCATTTTTATGACTTACACAACAATTACAGCTTAATAACTAATGCATGGATTCCTGTGAAACTTCAAATTCATTTCGTCATTGGCCTGGATTGATATTGCTTACATTTATTATGTAAATCTCTCATTAGGTGTCACTGCTAGGCTACATTTATCACTATTATTGCAATACATCTACGTTAAGAACTACTGCTAATTTAATAAAAATTTATATTCTGCTAGTCACTATATACTTTTAACTTCAGTGAATGCTTATCATAAAATTAATTACATAAAACACTCTAGATATCGGTATATAGATATTCAAAAATATAATAGCCTTCTTTTTTATAAAATTATAATGTCACATTATAAAACACTTTATAAATCGTCTTAGGCATGTAATAGGTAGTACTTTTAAAATTTGGAAATAAAAATTCAGGAATATTTTTATGGATGTCTCGTTTGAAGATTAGTACTAAAATTATATGATAAAAGCGTATTTGCAATTAATGTGCAAATAAGTAAAATTAGGAACGGAATTTGATGTAAATTAAACAATCATTTTTTTTAATTATATGTACTTTTAAAAAATCATAATTTTAAGCACAGGCGAGGACTGGGAATTATTTTTATAGTCAATAGTACCATTTTTAATAAAAAAAATAATCAAATGCTTAAAATGCGTGCACTCAACAGATTGAAAATGTGTCCAAGACGGAAATCGAACACGGGTCTGCGGTACGAGACACCGACGTTATACCAAGTAAATAACTTGGAATAAAACCCAGCCAACCATTTCTCTCTATCATACGTTGGCAATGCTAGAACCTCAGCACAAGGTATTACAGTTTTCGTAAGCCACTCAAGTCCGAACAAGCGCGAAACTATACAGAATCCAGTTTAGTTGAAACTAAATAAACCTATGTATGTCTTGAAATTTTTTCAGTCGAATTTTTCCTTAGCTAACAGTAATTTTAGGCTTGGGAAACTTTCTACTAAAAAATCTCCAAAATACATATAATGCAATTTTTTAGAAAAAAAGTTTGCATGTAAAATGCCATTCGTACAACAATGAATAAAAGCAAATGCTTTTGAAGTTTAATATATTATCCGTGTCATTATTGGAGCAGTGTTTGATTTTGCAAAGGATAATGCTTAATCCCATCCAAATTCTGTTAATATAGGAAGACTGGTGACGTAGTAGTTATTTTGAAAGATGATTTACGTATGTAAATTATGTCTGTTATCAAGTGATTTAAAATTTCGAATTAGAATTAGAGGAAAGAATGTTATTACACTTTTTTATCACAAAACTTATTCGTTGCCTTGTATAAGTCATCCCAGCATTTAAAATTCTCATTATAGCTATCTGATAATAATAGTTCAATATATGCGATTTGTATTACATTACTTAGTTTGACATACAATTGTTTTGTTTGAAACAAAAGGTCGCACTGTATAAAATCGATATTTTTACTAATGTAGGATTTTGTTTTGTGCTGAAAGGATATTTATAATGTGTCATTTTAAGTTGCTATTCTATATAATTAAAAATATATTGTTATTATATTTATAATAATTATTAAAACAAAAGGAACACATGGATGATGCTTAAATAAATAAATAGAAATGGAATTATATGTCGAAGCTTGAACAAAGTATGTGGTCACATTAAAAAAAATGGTGACCAAGTAGTAACAAAAGACAAATTATTGACAAGCCCTGAATATTTAGATAACCATATTCGTCATGTCAGAAGGATAACTAGCAAAAAATTATTTAAGTTAAAAAAAACAATAAGGAAAACTTTTACTAAAAGTTTGAAAATCTATGACTAAAATGTGTATTCTATATTGTTTTTAGTGGTTAGATATATTTTTAGTAAAATAAAATTAATCCTTTGAAATTTATTAATTTAAATTTGTGTTGCATTGTGTAACATTATTATCTAATATTAAAAACGAAAATACGTTTTTATTTAGTATAATGTAATTAATCATGTAATACCTATATATTGTATCATGTGTTATCTGTATAATGTATTTAATAATGTAATCTTGTATTAAAGACAGCAAAATATCTCATAAGCGTAAATCATTTTATAACAAAAGAAAACGAATTGTTCCTGACATAAAGAGATAGATCCTCTACGTTAATGATATCAAACGCTGTTCTTTTAAATATACACATGCATCATTCTATAAAATACAATTTTTCTTATCCAAAACAACAGTAATATTCATCCATCGAATATGAATAATTAACAACATTGATAAATTACAAATTTGTTTTCACTACGAAGTAGGAAAACAAGTTGATGCATCTCAGAATACTTCTCAAAAAATTATATGCTTCAGAAAAGAAAACCAGAGAAAAACTTATTATATCAGAATAGAAAAATCTCATTAAATTTTTAATCAGGGTTTTTGAACAAAAACTTTATCTCAAAATAAAGAAAACAAAATCTCATTAAATTTTTAATCAGTGTGTTTGAACAAAAAACTTTATCTCGAAAATAATTTATCAAGTTACTATTTATTTTAAAATATAAAATAGACTCACATTCATAAATCTCCGCTTTAGACGTGCATTACCTGTTGGACTACTTCAGGAATGGCAGTCATCTATGACTTTTCTATTTTAATCAAAATTCGGTTAAAGATATTAATTTTTTCAGTGTGTCGCCGAATGAGAAAATGTTGCGGTAAAAATGTTCATTATTTCTCTTTCTTAAAGGTATGTGGCATAATCATTTTAATATTTAACTACTTTTTTGAGCTCGCTTGATAATTTATCTATTTTTACTTACCCATCATACGTAGTATAGGGTAAGTCTTGCAATCGTTTTGAAAATCGAAAAAATTTTTTTGACGGATTTACACGTTTTAGATAGTGGAGATTCCGAAAAACATATTTTTAGAAAAAAAATTTGCCGTCCGTCCGTCTGTCTGTCTGTCTGTCTGTCTGTATGTCTGTCTGTCTGTCTGTGTTGTCTGTAAACGCTCTATCTCCCGAACAAATTGAGATAGAGACTTGAAATTTTGTATGTAGTTAGTATGTAAGAATGGGACGAACCCTATTTAATATCAGCAACCTCGATGATCCGGAACTATTTTTTTCGGACTCTCGAAAAATTCGTTCTGATGAAAGGTATATAAAAATTTTCGAATTTTTTTGTTCTAAGTAATGGACGTAAAAGGAAATAAAGTAACACACATTTTGCATATACAACGAAGTCGATCGAATTATTAGTTGCCGAAATATTTGTAATCTTGTTTTCCACATTCTTCGATTTTTCATGACCCTGTATTTCATTCAAATTTCAATTCAGAAGTATATTTTAATTGGAAATGAGACGCTTAATCCGATGCAGTTAATTGTTAGTTAATAGAATTATTATTTTTGGAGTTATAAGGATGTTTCTTTTACGCAGTTCGGTACTACTTGAGTAGTTTGGCGTTTTATATAATTTGTCGAAATTGGTAATCAGCAGTTCTTTAATATAGCATTACTATGTATATTAACAATATTTAAATTTTGTTTATGAATTGCAATGCATTGTATAAATAGTTTTCACATGTTTTATTTTCATATACATATCCATGATGGGTAAGTATTACGGTGGCCCCCAACGACTAGTTTATTAATAATATTGCCATTAATGGCTAATGATGTTTAATGATATTTAATAAGAAATCATAAACTAATTACTTTGATTTCTCAAAATTTCTGTTGTAACAAAAAAGTGTGCTATTAAAAAAATACATGAAACACTTTTTAACTATAAAATATTAAAAAGCACCATTTAGTAAAAAAAAGAGATTTATTTTTATGAAACGTTAAAGAAAACAACATAAAGAAAGCAGAAAAAAAACACCATTTTAAAGGATTCTTTCATGCTATATAAATTTAACTAAGCATGAAAGAATGCATAGAATTTATCTGCGACAGAAAAAAATAAAAGCAAAAGTGCCATTAAAGCTCTTCTTTCAACTTTGTCACTTTTTTTATATAAAAGTTTCGCTTTTATATGCTTAATGGTTTAAGAAATTTTCAGAAAAAATGGTTGTATAAATATAGAAGGGGACGTCTTTATTTTTTAAACTAAAACTAGAAACATATAAATTGTTACATATATATGTTTGTTAATTGGTTGCTTTTTAATGTTTCTGTGAGAATAGGATTTAATAAATTTTTTTAATTTTTGATACCTTTATTGTTGTTAATTGAGAATCTACAAAATAATTTATCCGATACGTATGTACCGCAGCACATCATCTGTGTTTGTTCCCTTTTAATTGTATGCTTACGAAACCTCTTATATTTTAAAGATGTGTTGTGTACCACTATTACATTTAACGGGGCTAATTATATAATTTAATTTAGTACAAAAAATATAGTGTTTAGTTTAAAAAAAAGTATATATTTTTAACATTAGTTTTATTAAATGTATTTTACTGTTCTAAATACTGTTAAATGCATTGTTTTTTATAAATTGTTCTGACAAATTGCGTCTTAGATCGCATGAAATGAAGCGTCAAATATCACTGCCTTTTTAGAACTCTTCGAACCAAAGTCCTATTCATAATTATAAAATTTACAATTTTTTTAATCAATTTTTAAAATAACACGTGATATAAGATCATTCACGATTTCAGAGGAAATAATCTCCATATAATAAAACACAGTGTAACGCATTGCGTACCACATCAGTTTTTCCCACCAAAAAGTGTCATTGAATTTTGCATTTTCACTGAGACCGGTATATCATCTATGTATCCGTAGCAGACACAGGAAAAACTATAAGAAATGGCAATCTTTCTTTTTTTCCGGAGCTGAGGGGGAAAACGAAATAAATACAGTTTCAAAATGCTATAAAAACAGTAATAATTATTAATTATTAGTATTGTTTCAATACTTGCATTAGACTATATAATTGCGCAGTTTTATTGTATATTTTAGAACATCTTCTTTTCTTAAGAAATCTTAATTTTGGCCCAAAACCAGGTTTAATCTGAAGTATTGTAAATGTTAATGGTGCGTTTGTTACAACATAATATATATAAACGTTGCGTATCTAAAAGCTTCCATATTGCCGTTATTATTTTTATTAGCTTTTTCAAGTTTAGGTGAGTAACACATTTTTTACCCACTGCCCTAGGACAGTCATCTACACTAGTTGCCAAAATGTCAGTGCAGGCTTACTTTGGAGACACGAAATTTTTTGGTTTCTGTCTGTCTGTCAATCTGTCTGTCAGTCTGTCTGTCTGTTCCGTGACAGCTGACGCAAAAATCATCCGATTGGCTTGAAATTAAGTGGGTATGTTAGTGAGGCACTGGGATTAAGCTGTATAGTTTTTTGTTAGATTTGATTCATTCATTCGGAAAATATAGAATATTTTATTTCCTGAAATAATGCTTTTCTATGGCAAATCCAATGAATTTATTTTTTTTTTCTTGAGAGAAATTGACACATTTCATTAATGGAATTCAATGATAAATAGATACTAAAATTTACCAGTTAAATTATTAGTATTGTTTTGAAATTTTTTCTGCGCATCTGTCAGATTTTTAAAATTATTACTGTAAATTTTGGAGGTTTTTTTTATAAATATGTTCCAATAAAATAAACTATTTTGTTTTAGAGATTTACTTATTTCAAATGCATTTATTTCATTTTCTTTATTTTCTCTTAATGGTTGCTAAGCAACCATTCATCCTAATACTTATTTTTATAATGTTATAAATTTGAATGCGTGTACGATAATTTAAATGAAGTTAACGTCAAAACTGGTGAATTAATTAATGTCTTTGTATCTTTGCGTATAAATATAACATAGTCCAGAAAAGAACATAGACTATGTTTCATTAATTTTATTCAAATATTTTCCTTAATAATTCAAAATTTCCTTCTTTTTAATACAGAATTAATAGCGATTTTTTAGATAAAATTTGACCAATTTCCTTTATTGTTGCCAAAAACTCAATATCTGGAATAATTTTTCAACGGCAATAAGTTTCAATTGAGTAATTTCCATTCGAAAAATTAAACTAAGAAAAAATAAATATGACTGTACTATAGATTTGTACTTTAAAGTATTGTTGACCAGGTTCTTTTTAAAATGCATTTGCTAGAGTTGTAGGCTGTGATCAATAAAATAAATGCCTTTTGAGAACTTTGTTTATTTGAAGTAGAGTTATAAAATTAAATCATTTCTTACAGAAATAGTTAGGGATGGTGCCTGTAAGCATTTTTCAAGAGACCTTCTTTTGGCAACAAGGAGCATATGAAAAGTGAATGATATCATATCCATGAAATTTTCTGTTACGCTTCAACAATTAAGATGATTTTGAATTTAATCCAGGGTAACCAGAAATGGGCAGTCCTAGAAAAAAATACGCCAAAAAGAATTCGCGCCAATTCGTATGTTAGGACTTTGTTTTGGGAAAACATATGAAAGACACAATAATGCCGCATGCACATAGAAATAATATTATGTAACGAATAAGTTAGAATCACAATTAGGCAGATAGCAAAGTGATTTTATTGACCGCAAGCAAAGTATATCTTTATTCTTTTTTTTATTTGTTTCCAGCAAGGGTGAAATACGCATCTTAATGAATTCTCTTTATCTGACAGCCATTTTTCAGTAATAAGGCAGATGCTAGATGTTTTTCTTTCTTTTCTTTTGAACGGAAAGTTATTGTGGGATCGAAATAAAACGTTAAGATAAAATAGATATTTAATTAAAGCAATGTGTGAAAATCAATTTATCCTATTGAAGTATTACAATTATTTTCACACTCATAAATTGGAATTACTATTTTTTTTTAATTAAACATCATTTTATACCAAGTATTATTTGATACCATGTCTATGAAAATATTGTATTATTTGCGAAACATGAGTTTAACATTTACACGAAAATACGAACGTCTTAGATTTAAAACCTGTAGAATAAACCTCAAAGAATATCATCATTATTTTGTAAAAATCATTGTAAACTATTTGAAATTTATAAATTAGATGACACCTTTTTTATAGCAACTTTTATTACTTAGTTTATTTTAAAATCTTGAGTTAAAAATCTGGGATTTGATTATTATATGTATTATTATACATTATTATAGCTGAGGTCCCTCTCAATATCGCTCCATAATAATACTTTTTGATTTTGGTCGCAGTATTTTCTAAAAAGTTACTTTTACTTCCAAAACCGATTTCGAAAGTGAAAATAACTTTATAAAAAATATCTGCGACCCAAATCGAAAAAGCAATCAAAGACCGTTCTTGAGAGGGACCTAAACTATTCAATGCAATGCAAAAAAAAAAAAATGTCAAAATGCGGATGAGTATTACAAAAATGCCCCCTATAGGAATAACAATAGCTGGCGAGTTTTTTCGCGGGCAGGGAACAGAATGGTTGGTTGATTTTTGTCGTCCGATTATCTACACCAGGGATATAGGACCATGGGGAGAGTGCCCTTCGTGGGGGTCTTTCTAAGGGAACCTAACCCGTATTTACGCAAGGTTCGAAGAAAACCACGAAAACTTCGAACGGTTAGGCCGACAGCCGCGATTGGGTTCGAACCCAGCACCTGCCGTCTACCAGTTGAGAGGTCCTAACCTCTCGGCCACTGGTGGGGCAGGGAACAGAATGGAAAACTCACAATTTGCATTTTCTAATATAGCTTTTAATTTGCCTGCAGCGCCGTCTGTTGTTGAAAATTTGAACTAATTTCGAAAGTTGTATGCCTGAAAACTTACTGCTGTCCCAAACATATTGCAAAAAACCGTGTATTTCTAACAATGCCCGTTTAATTTTTATTGATTTTTCAAATAAACCGTTCATGTTTGGAATAACACCCTGTATATATTATACTTAAAGAAAAAAAATAGGCACTAGACGTTTAAAATAAATTTGACCATGAACGTAACAAATAGATAAAGGAAATATCTATTATATGAAATTATAAAAATAATCCAAAAATATTTCGTGTCATTTAATAGTGTTTTAAAAATAATACTTTATATGAGATAAAAGTTTCGTAAAAGGGAAACATTTAATTTTATTTTTTATTTTTTAAAAGTGCAATATTTATATATTAAGATAAATTTTCAAGTTAAAATCCTTTACTCGCATTCAGAATAATGAGTTTTCCTCATATATACATTAAAAAAAACTATAATGCAAGCTCAATGTGTATATATTTTTGGTATTTTGAACATCTATACAGATACATTCATTCAAAAAATGACGCTCTATTTACATCGGTATCTTCAATGAAAAATACATCTATTTTACCGAAAGCGAAATGTATTTTCTTAAGCTCCCAGGAATACGATAAACGTTCACATATAGTAGGCGTACTTTTACTGAATGTATTTGGAAAGAAAACTTTTATAGGAACTAAAAATATGAGTAAGGGAGGGATATTTAAAAGGGTTTTTTGATAGTTATTTAAAAATTTATGAACACATGGTATTGAAAAAGAGTAAAATATTTTAATATATTATTCTTTTTTTATTTAATAAAACATAAAAAAACATAAAATGACCATTATAAAATATAGAAAACAAATTTGTTGCTCTGATACGCTTAGTATGAAGATTTAATTCTTGATATTTCTCCCTTAAACTATTTTTTTCAAAAAACTTTTCAATAAATGTATTAATTATTAGTTTAATAAGCAATGTGAATTGTTCATTGAGTTGATTATTTTTTAAATTAGAGACTGTTTGAAAACATTTAGTAATTTTTACTACAATATTGATTCATGTAATATATAATTAGTATTAACATTTACAACATTACTGCAGAAAATTAAAGGTTTCACCATTGCATTGTTTTGGTTATCATTTTTTTCACCATTGCATTTGTTGTTTTTTGAAAATGCATTGCTTTTTCACAATTTTATACATGACTAATTAAAAATATAGTTTTATATATTTGAAATTGCGTATATTATGTGTGGGCAAAATATGTCATTTTATATTTATATACTGAAATAGAATGTTAACCATATTGTTGTAGAGCTTTCATCTATTTTTGTTTCATATTGTGAAATATTTGGCACTTTTTTTCCCGTCAGACGGCATATTTTGATCACATATAAATTATTATTATTTTCTATCTTATTTCTCCATTATTTTTCGTTTTACAAATTCAATATTCATATAGATAAATTTAAAAAACAATTCCTTTATTCGCATACAAAATAATGACCTTTCCTCACATATACATAAAAAAATAATAGTTTAAATTCACCGTGTATATATTTTTGGTATTTCGAGCATGTATATACATATACTAGTGAAAAATGCTCCAAGGAGCAGTGCAAAAGCAGAATATGATTTTAATTGAGCATTAAAAAGTAATGGACAAATGCTTCTGTTAATTACTGAGCATGAGGAAGGATAAGAGATCCCTTCTTGGCTACAACTCACTTCAATGCCAACTTTGAAAAAATCATATTTGCGCTTTTTCCATATAAAAGAAATTTGCGGTTCTTTAGTAGAATTTTCCACCGTGTTTTAGATGTTAACCAGGGGTGTAGTCGTAAAAATAACATAAGATATATGCTCTAAGCAGAGGGATATTCTAGAATGTGTATACTATAAGCTTTCTTGAAAAACAGAGGGTATATGGTGTTCTATTAAAAAGTCCAGAAGGTGTGCGGCGTATAGCCTGTACTACATCTCTGATGTTAACTGCATTGTTCACTCTGCACTATACTACAAATCAATTTTCTGTGCAATTATACACTTAGGGTATGCTTGGTGGCAGTGCATGAATGTGATACCTGCAGGAACTAGGTATCTGGCATTATGTCGCCTTCCTTTACATTTATGTCTAATTAAGCTGCATCTTTAATGGTTATGTCTTTACACTATACATTTTTATAGTAACTGCGACTGATTTGTTTTCACGAAAAAAGCGCAAATATGATTTTTTCAAAGTTGGCATTGAAGTGAGTTGTAGCCAAGAAGGGATCCCTTATCCTTCCTCATGCTCAGTAATTAACAGAAGCACTTGTCCATTACTTTTTAATGCTCAATTAAAATCATATTCTGCTTTTGCACTGCTCCTTGGAGCATTTTTCACTAGTCCTTCTATTTTTCCATATTCCATAGGGATACTGCACAACTTGTTTTGTATTTTATATATAGAAAACAAAATCTTATTTGTATTGAAATTAAAAAAGGCTACATACTCTAATACTCTGATGTTACAAATTAAAAAAAAATTTTAAACAGGTTTTTCTATACCAAAATTCTACGGTGGTTTTCAAAAAAAAAAAAAAAATCAGTTTTTTACTAAAGTGAATAAAATAATAAATTCTTTCAAAGAATAGATTTTTCATTCAAATATCCATTATTTTTGCCAAAAACAGGAACTTTTTTTATGCAAGAGTAAAGTTTGATACAAAAACCATGCTTCTTTGTTTTCTTAATCCGTATTTATTACGGACTTATTAAAAACGTACTCCACAGCTTTTATAGGAAACGATTGCTTTACTGTGTTATGGAGCATTCTCATTGGCCATAAAGAGACATTCTATAAAAGCTGTGGAGTGACTCTGCAACAAATGGGTCAAATTTTTAACAGTGCACTGTTAAAAATCTGCTGCATTTTGCTGCAACGTCCTCCACCACTTGTATATATCTCTATTCCAACCAATGAGAAAGCGCCATTTCACGGCCAAGTAACCGTTTTCTATACAAGCAGGGGAGTGCGTTGCAGCAAAATGCAGCAGATTTTTAACAGTGTGCATATCCTTGGCGCTATAGTTTACAGGAGTGGTACATTGTTCAAAATTTGAAACTTTTGCTGCATCGCTACTCCATCGCTTTGATAGAATATCTCTATTTTGATCGATGAGAATCCTCGATAATGCATTTAAGTAATCGTTTTCTACTTATCTACTAAATCGTTTCCGTATATTTATTTTTTCAATCAGCACCAAGGTGCGCACTTTATTAGAAGACGCGCTCTATTAGAGGGCGCATTCTATTAGAATAAATACGGTATATACTTATAGTAAATACACTTTGTTAAAGTACAGGGCCCCAATATTTGACAGGTATGCCAGGCATTTTTGCCATTGATGCCATTGTGCTAAAAACAAAATATAAATAAATGAAAAAAATGGACAAAATATAAATTTGGTATGGTGCAAAAAATTGCCTAATTTAAAATTAAAAATCAAATTTAACAGCCACCAGGGCTAGACACGGTGCATAATTATTCAGTAAATGATTCATTAACACTAGAACGCCCGGAAATTCTACTCAAGTTTGAAAATAATATTTCTCACCAGAATTTTTATTCAAAATTATTTAATTGATTTATTTAACGTAAATTTGCGTGGATTAGATTTAAATTATTTCATGAAAATTTTTCTGGTTCGAATTGAAATTTAGTTACATGATTGGAGTCGAATCGACTCCATCCGGGCGTTCTAGTGTTAAAAAATGACAAAAATCAGCCTGTCAAAAATTTCAAAAAAATTCATAATTCGTTAAAAAATTAAGTTAAAAATAAAAGAAAAAAATGCATTCTGTATTTTTTTATGCTTAATCGAATGGTGTAACTGGTTTTTCTCTCCGATGATCACAAGTACCTTAGATTGATGACTGCCATTCTTTTATTTCATCTTGTAAAAAAACCGTTTAACGTAAAGCTATGAATTTTTGCAGGATTAATTAGCATCGCAAAATCTTTAAAATAAACTTTACCGCAACATTCTATCTGCAACAGAACGTTAGATATACTCATTTATGACCAAGTTTGGAAAATACGCAATTTCAGAAAAACCGCCCAGCGAAATAACGTTTTCTCGATGACTACCCCGGGATAAAAAGTTTGTCTTTTGTTTAAAAAAAAATAAGTTTTTATCTTTAGTAGTTTTCGAAAAAAGTGCTGTGACACAAAATTTTTGTCCGATTTTCAGAATACTCTACAGTACACCTACAGTATGCCATAAAAAAAAAAAAAAAAAAAAAAAAAAAAAAAATTGTGCTATGTTGTGCTTTTTGGTCAGACGAACATTTAAAAAAAATCATCAAAATTGGATAAGTATTTAGTTAGTTATTGCAAAAAGAAAAATTGAAAAATCCGTGTGCACCATCGCTCAATCATATTATTGTAGCGCGCTGCCGCGCGCACAATGATTCAACCAAAAAGAAACGCCTTTTTTACATCAGTATCTTCAATAAAATATACACACCTCTTTTACCGAAAACGAAATGTATTTTCTGAAGCTCTGGGGAATACCATAAATATACACATATAAAAGGCGCACTTTTACTGAATGTATTTTGAGAGAAAACTTTTATAGGAAGTTAAAATATCAGTAAGGAATATCTCAGAAAAAATATATATATATATAAATGTATATAATCGGAATGCATTTAAACATATTTTTTTTCTTTTTCATTTTTTAAATCTTAGATGCAAAATTTTATTTAAAAGAAATTTTTCTCAAAATAATGTTTTTTTAAAAAGCTATTTTATATAATTTTCAGCAATAATTTTACAACAAATATTATATGCATTCAAAAAATTCGTGGTTTTGCAAATTGACAACCATTAAAAAATAATATTAATATTATAATTAATAATGTATTATTAGTTATAATTAATAATAATTATAATTAGCAATTACTATTTTCAAAATACTGAAAGTTATTTAAATGATATTTTTTTCGGTATTTTTCTTTAATGTATGCCCAACTACAGTTCTTTTTACTCATTTTTAAAGCTTAATTTCAATTTTAAAAATCGAATTTCAGCATTTTCAGAGACATTTTTCTTTTTTTCTTTTTTTTAAGTTTATTATTTTAAACTGTTACCGAAAAATAAAACCATGTAAATGAAAATTAAATCATTACGAGTTAAAAGCAGCGAAATATTGAAAATTACGTCATAAATCTATGTAATATTATATGACATGTAATATTAAAAGAGGAAAAAAATATTAAACTAATGATTTTAATAAAATGCGTTAACCACCGCAAATGAAAAAAAAGTCATATTTAAAATAGCCTAACAATAACATTTTATATTTAAAAATCTATTTACGTGAAACATTTCACATTTCTAAATAACCTTTGAAACTTTTATTTCGAATTCTAAGACAGCGGATATAAAAGTATTTCTTTTCTAGCTATATATAAAAATGAAAAAGAGACAGAATTTTTTTAAGTATTAATTTGATTAATGTGTATGTAAAGCTGCAAGTAAAAGAAACTGCGTCATATTTAAAATGACCAAATAAAAATACAAAACAATTAAGATTTAAAAATATATTAAAATGAGACGAGTATTTCATATTTTGGTATGATCTTTTTAAATACTGCTGTGAATTTTAAGACGGCAATGACTTACTTAAGGCTTCTGGTTACTCCTTTTTCGAATTACTCTCCATAATGTTAAGTCTATGGATGTTTGATACATTTTTATAATCAAAATATCTCCTTAGGAAATTAATATTTTAACACCATTTTTCAGTATTCTCTTCTTTAAGGGGGCTCACGGGTTCATCGATACGGAAAAACATGAAAACAGAGCTCTCGCTTCGAGTCCAAATAAAAACAGAAGTATTCAATGTAATTAATTTAAACCTTCTGATATTTAAAAGGTATGTTTGTAGTCTTATAAAATTATAAAATGAAGTACTTCAATGTACTATAATAACAAATATAGCAAAATTTATGTAATACAATTTTCAAAAAAAAAAAATATGTGTTATATCACCAACACCAAGATATCCTAATGTTGAATTGACATAAGAACCCGATTTTTGCTTTAAAATGATCCGGAAACTTCATAGAATGGAATAAGGATATAACTATAACTCAAAAACAACATTATTTAAAAAACTCCCAAATTTGAAAATTTAAAAAACTCCTAAAAAATACAACTTTTTTCATCAAAAATACTCAAAATATTAAACTATCTAAACTATATTAATTCATTATATATATAATAATGTTCTATGCATGTAAAAAAAATTAAGCCATTCCATCAAATAGTTTTTTTTTTTTTAATCTTGGTGTTAGTCGTCAAAAATCAAGTTTTGAGAAAATGCGACTTAAATTTGAAATTATATGGGCGCGGCTATGAAAGTGTTGATACATAAATGCTTATAACTGCGTTAAAAATGCAAATATTTTTATGCGGTTTTTTGTATTGAGTTAAGAATTAATTGAATAATCAAACTAGATCATTAAAAAATCGATTTTTTGAAAAGTTTTCAACCTTTGAGCTCCCTTAAGCTGTATACTTTTTTCTTAGTTTTGAGATTTAAATCGTACCGTTTTAATAGCGGGAAAATATTGAAAATTACGTCATAAAACTATATTTTGATGTGAATATTAAAAGAGAAAGAGAATGGGTTTAAATTATTAAACCCATCTTAATTTCATTAAAATGGGTTAACCGCCATTAATGGAAATAAAAATACGTCATATTTAAAATAGCCACACAATAATATTGCAAACAGCGTACATATAAAAACATATTTGCGTGAGATAGTTCACATTTCTATATAATATTTTTAACTATTGGTGCCTATTCTAAGATAGCGGAAAAAAAAAGTATTTCTTTATTTATGTATTTCTTTCTGTATATTTATTTAAAGAAAACCAATCAGAGCAATTTTAAGTAAGGAATTGTCGACTTAGATTTCACAACCATAGTTTGAAAAGTCATACAAAATATGAAATAAATGTCTCGTTTTAATATAATTTAAAATTTTAGCTATTTCGCAATTTTACTTGGTCATTTAAAAAATGGCGTAATTTCTTTTAATTGGTGCTTTAAACACGCATTAATAAATTTAATATTTTAAAATTTGTGGTCTCTTTTTAAAATTAATATATTGATACTTTTGTAGCTAGAAAAGAAATACTTTTATTTCCTCTATCTTAGAATAGGCACCAATAGTTAAAAATATTATTTAGAAATGTGAACTATCTCACGCACATATGTTTTTAAGTATACGCTGTTTGCAATATTATTGTGTGGCTACTTTAAATATGACGTATTTTTATTTCCTTTAACGTCGGTTAACCCATTTTAAAGAAATTAAAATGGGTTTAATTAATTTAAGCCCATTTTCTTTCTCTTTTAATATTGACATGAAAATATAGTTTTATGACGTAGTTTTCAATATTTTCCCGCTATTAAAACGGTATGATTTAAATCTCAATACTAAGAAAAAGGTATAGGGGGAACTGGGGCAAATTGATACATGGGGCACATTGATACAGCACCTGTACTGCACAGAGGGTCATTACAGGAAATTTCACAACAGCTCCAAAAGGTGATACTAGTGCACTCAACTACATACAGAAAGTCTTGGAATGATCCAGTAGTTTGGTGAAATGGGACGGGTGATTAATTGTTTTTGTAGGTCAAAAGTAAATTTGAGTTGTATAATTGAAATGGTAACTGTTCCTGCTTTTTCAATCGAAAAGATTACACTCCCTGGCAAGTAAATATACTCTTTATCAGTTCCTCATTCTTTATTGTTAGATAAATTTTGAAGTGTTGGATTTGAGACTCATTTCATTCCAAATGGTTGTATGTCAACATTGATACAGTCTATGTCGGGGAGCATTGATACAACCTAAATCCTTTTCTAGTTCATTTTTTCATTACCTTTTATTATTTTTTTACCATACACTCCTTAATCTAACCATTTTTCGCCAAAATTTTCTAACTTAGTTTTTATTGAAGTGAAATCGCTCTAATTTTTTTTTAAATTTAAATCTCAAAAATGAGAAAAAAAGTATACAGCTTAAAGAAGAGAATACTGAAAATGGAGTTTAAAATATTAATTTCCTGGGGAGATATTTTGATTATAAAAATGTATCAAACATCCATAGACTTAACATTATGGAGAGTAATTCGAAAAATGAGTAACCAGCAGCCTTAAGGGTGTTCTTAATTGCTTCGCTCAACAAGCGCAAAACGTTTTGACACATTTACAAATTCATTTTTTAACAGAAAGTTATAAAATTGGAATGCCTGACTATGGAAGCGATTTCGAATCGAACTTATTTTTCCATTTAATTATAATTAATTTAGCTATCCAGTTCTAAGCTATTTCGATGACGTAATCACCCATTTTTCTCCTGCTTTTCGACCGGTTTTTCTGCTTTCGTCGTGAATTTTGACTTTGTGACGTCAACTTTGAAGGCTTGTTATGAAAAATCTATTATGTTTAAAAAAAACAGAAATTTGAATACAATTAGTCAGTTTCTGATTAATAACACCTGCTATTTTAACGCATTTCCGAACAAAAATAAATTAAAGCATGTGTCACAAAGTTGCCCTTTTTGATTTAAGAACACCCTTAAGTAAGTCATTCTCATCTTAAAATACACAGCAGTATTTGAAAAGATCATACCAAAATACGAAATACTTGTCACGTTTTAATATAGTTTTAAATCTTAATTGTTTTGCAGTTTTACTTGATCATTTTAAATATGACGCAGTTTCTTTTACTTGCAGATTTAGATACACATTAATCAATTTAATATTTAAAAAAATTCTGTCTCTTTTTCATATTCATTGTATTTTTAGGGGTTTATAAATTTTAAAATTTGAGAGATTTTTAATTAATGCCTTTTTAACTGATAGTTATATCTTTAATTCATTCTATAGATAATGATGAATATGCATACAAAAAATTAAATCATTCCATCAAATAGTTTTTTTTTAAATATTGGTGTTAGTCGTCAAAAATCAAGTTTTGAATAAACGCGACTTAAAGTTGAAATTATATGGGTGCGGCTATGAAAGTGTTGATGCATAAATGCTTATAACTCCATTAAAAATGCAAATATTTTTATGCAGTTTTTTGCATTCAGTTATAAATTAATTGAATAATCAAGCTAGATCATAAAAAAATCGATTTTTTAAAAGTTTTAAACCCATGAGCCCCTTTAAGTAAGTCATTGCCGTCTTAAAAATCACAGCAGTATTTGAAAATATCATACCAAGATATGAAATACTTGTCTCATTTTCATATGGTTTTAAAGCTTAATTGTTTTGCAGTTTTACTTGGTCATTTTAAATATGACACAGTTTCTTTTACTTGCAGCTTTAGATGCACATTAATCAATTTAATATTTTAAAAAATTGTGTCTCTTTTCATATTCATATATAGCTAGAAAAGAAATACTTTTATTTCCGCTGTCTTAGAATTCGAAATAAAAGTTTCAAAGATTATTTAGAAATATTAAATGTTTCAAGTAAATAGATTTTTAAATATAAAATGTTCGCATGTTATTGTTAGGCTATTTTAGATAATGACTTTTTTTCATTTGCGGTGGTTAACGCATTTTAATGAAATCATTATTTTAATAATTTCTTCCTCTTTTGATATTACATGTAAATATAGATTTATGACGGAATTTTCAATATTTTGTCGCTTTTAAAGGGTAATGATATAATTCTCATTTACATGGTTTTATTTTTCGGTGACAGTTTAAAATAATAACCTTTTAAAATAAAAATAGAAAAATGTCTTTGAAATTGCTGAAATTCGAATTTTAAAATTGAAATTAAGCCTTAAAAATGAGTAAAAAATTTAGTCAGGACATCGGAAAATTTTAATGTATAGTATGATCTAAAAATGTTTTAATTTCCTTTGTTCGATTTTGCTCCAACAGAACTTTTTTTAAGAGAACGATTTTTACAAGGTTTAACATTAAATATCACTTAAAATAATTATACGATCTATAAATTATATATTTTAGCATCTTTATTAATCATTTCTGAATAATACCACATATTTTTATATTTTTGAGTGCGATAATTTTCTTAACATGTGCGAATAAATACGCTAGGTCATGAAATATTCATTGTCAATGGCGGTGATAACGTTAGTTTCCATTATTATCATTATTATTACAATAACGAAATTATCATACATTTCTTCAAATAAGAATGTCATCAAAGCGTAATATGTAGGAATTAAAATGAATATTTTTGCAAAAAAACACATATTTTTATATTTTTGAGTGCAGTAATTTTCTTAAAACTAGTGAATAAATACGCTAGGTTACGAAATATTCATTGTCAATGGCGGTGATAACATTAGTTTCCATTATTATTATTATTATTATTATTATTACAATAACGAAATTATCATACATTTCATCAAATAAGAATATCATCAAAGCGTATTATGTAGGATTTAAAATGAATTTATTGTTATGCAACAACTCGATATAGCGTTGATGGAGAACATGATTGAAAGCTCCAGTTTAGTTTTTCAAATGCAATGATGCACAGTACACAGTCAAAGACAGATTTTTAGGTGCATTCGTAATAATGTAAAAACGTAGCACCTATTGTTGCCGTTCCGTCCGTTCGTCTGTCCGTCCGTCTGTCTGTCCGTCTGTCTGTCCGTCCGCATATAACAACGTAAAAACTACCCAACCGAATCGTTTGAAATTTAAAATATGTAATTATTACATAATTTTGTCGAGTCATTTCAAATTTTATGAAAATCAGATGTATACATCAATTACAGGGACAATCAAAAGGATTCCGTTACATGAGGGTCAATGGGGGAAAAGTTTCAAATGCATTTTAATCGTTTGAAATTTTAAATACATAATTATTACATAATTTTGTCGAGTTATTTAAAATTTTATCAAAATCTGATGCATAGTTCAATTACAGGGATAATCAAAAGTATTCCGTTACATTATGGTTAATGGGGAAAAATGTTTCAAATGCGTTTAATGGTGTTACATTTATTCGAACGTAATAAAATTCATATGCATCTATAAAGTACATATTATAATATACATTTTGCATAATCTGTGGTGCAAAGAATATTTGTTATTGATTTACAAGGCCACACAAAAGTATTCCATTGCATAATGGTATAGGGATAACATAGTTTGGTGCGCATTTTAATTGTAAATATTTACAATTTTATAGATTAATATATAGGAGTCATATATTTTTAAAACTTCTCTATGGTACGAACGTTTGCTACGCTTCACGTGCAATTTCCAACTGGTTTCTTTTGCAACAAATCGGTGTTTTTTAAAGTTTATAAACAGTGTCGATAAAGAAAAAAAAATAAACAAAAGCTTATCAAAATAAACAAAATTGTAATTTAACTAATTGACGACTATTTGAACATCTGAACCCCTCATATTAAACATTAAACATGGATTAAACGTTAATATTCATGGATGCATCATAAACAAATTTTTAACGAAATTTCAGTTATACAATTTTCGGAATTGCAAATTTTTAAACTTCTAAACAACGCAAATGTTAAATTTTTAACAACGTTGCTTAGAGACAATATAAATGCAATTTTAAATGAAATTTGTTTAAAATCTTTATCACAGTTTGTTTTTAATTTATTATTATAATTTAAAGTTTTTATTCCTTTTTTGCCATGGCGGCAACAAAAGTATTCCCTTTTTGGACATTAAAATTAAAGTATTTGGAAAACGAATGAAATTTAATAAGTTGCGGAATTCAATGGACATCAAACATGGGCCAATAGAAAACGAATAAAATAACATAAGTTTCGGAATTCAACCAGTAAAAAGATAGAGATATACTTCAGATCTACTGATGACAACAACTAGTTTCCAAATAGATAAAAATAAAA
Organism: Maratus speculifer; assembly: GCA_964019185.1. Classification (NCBI taxonomy): domain Eukaryota; kingdom Metazoa; phylum Arthropoda; class Arachnida; order Araneae; family Salticidae; genus Maratus; species Maratus speculifer. Next base: position 41,714,402 of record OZ025297.1, on the reverse strand, counting down.
TAAATTCTAACCATCATGCAAAGAAAAATACAACTTTTTTTTTCAAACCGGAAATAAACAATATAGCAAAATAATGCGTGAAGCATAGACTGTGAAACACTTTCCAACACTTCTTGAAATCTTTAACAAAGCTTTTTTATTTAGCGGAATAACGTAAATATGATAACAAAATAAACATTTTAGAAAACACTAAATTACATTAAAAATATATTTCAGCGGTTAGTATTTCTTCTTCAAATAAATATTCAAGTTTATTTGGACAACCCTGTATTTGATATATATACTATATAATGGAAAATTTTAGTTTTCCAAGACGAAACATTACAGGTTGAAAAATCTTTTCAGCAATTTATCCTAAGAGATAGAAACATACTTGAATACTTTTCTTCATCCCTGTAGTTTACTCAGTACTTATATTACACGACACTATTTAATTAAAATGTAATAAAACTAAAACACTCTTAGAACTATTAAAATACCATTTCCGAAATTTACCGCCCATAGATTTCCCTGTATCAGTATATATTATTTTATCTATATTCTAAAAGCATTTCTTAGTAAACCTAATAAAATATAATTCACCGTAAAAATACATAGCACATTTTAAAAACATCATTAAGCATTTTATCCTTACACTCAATAATTCTAAAGAACTCATTGTGTAATAATTAATAATAGCAAATTACAAAAACTAAAAATATATAAATTAATAGGTACGCCGAACTCATAAATACATTTCAACTCGGTTGTGAGTGTATAAAAAAAAGGGAGACCACTAAGTTGTATCAAGCTGTTAGGCCTCCTATCATGGCCAAAATTATTGGAGGCTTAGAAAGTTCTGGGTTCTTAGAAAGCAGTTTATGACATCATATCGCGTAATTTAACTCCGATCCAATAGGAAAAGACTTCTCTAAGGCTGCAAACACACACAAAGAGTTTTTGCGGTTAGTGGGCGGTGCCTTTTATGTCCGCAGGCGGTGCGTTTGATGTTAATGACTTTTGTGATTCAGCTTCAATCCAAGTGTAAGGCAGGAATCTTTCCCTTAAGTGGGGTTTAGAGAGTTATCTTCCTGACCATTGTATCTCCCCCGTTTTCTATTGTCAGTAAACTGCTGATGGGGAGAAAAGAAGAGCGTTCCAAGAATTATGTTGAACTTCAGCAAAATGCACGTCTGAACGCTGCTTAAGACAGCACTTTTTTGTAACACCCCTTGCTAGGATAAATTTCTAGCGAGATTGGGTCGACGGATAACGATTATCTGATCCCTTGAATACCGTCTAAACCAAGCCTTAACAAGAAAAAAACTTCTTTGGTCTCTAATGAAGTTGGACGCGCGCCAGTCCTCTTGATCAACACGCGATAGAAACTTTCGCCAGCCTATTCTAATTCTCTACTAATTAAAGCAAAAAAATAAAATAAAATAAAATAAAATAAAACATATAAGCATTATGAATGTGGCTTGAGAGACAAGACTCATTTTGCTGATACTTTATAAAGAGATAATTTTAATATACAGCAATTCAGATGGATATAATCTTTCTACGATTTGCATGTATAACAAATAATAAAAAAATATCCTATGTTATTGAAATTTTATGAAATAAATGAATATTTACTTTACTTGATTTATGATTTTATTCTGCATTTAATCAGTAACAAAACTTATTTTATTTATTCTAAAAATTATAATTCTATCTCGAATTTGTGTATATAAATACATATAATGCACGAAAACATATAAAAATACCATGATATTTAAAAATAATTTTTATAATTGTGTCTCAAATGTTTCACGCAATCTCTGAATAATCTCGTTTCTTTTCCTCTAGCTAATGTTTGATTGACGTGCCAAAGTTTTTGCTGTGGTCGGTGAACTATAGAAAAATGCCCAAGAAAAAGAAATTACATTTCTTCATTAAGATCACACAATATTAGTACATGTTCTTAAATGGAAGATGGATAACACATTACTTTATCTTATATAAAAGTTTAATATTTCTAATTTTGAAAAAAAAAATAAGTATATATTCAATTTTTTTTAAATAAATTATATTTCATTTTATAACTTATTTTATTATGTAAATATAAATATTTTTATATATACACATTTCAGGATTAATTTAAAAAGTCAAATTAGTTAAAATAATAAAGAATATATCTGTATAGTATATTTGATACGCAAAGAGATACATTAAAAAAGATTAATTTATATATATATATATATATATATATATATATATATATAAACAACTATTCCTTTCCATTACCTTAAAAAATAATTTGTTTGATTTTTTTATTAAAAATATATTTTTAAAACTATCTATGTAAAATATTTGATAACATTTTGAACTAATTCATCTGTGTAGGAATGTTAATGTAATGGTATATATCCTGATTTTTATGCAATTTTTGCGTGTATTATTTACCCTCTACAATGTGCAGGGTGTACAGTAAATAGCTGACCCATTTTAAAATGTTAAAAAAACTGTTTGAGAAAAAAATACGCGGTGCACTCTATTGTTATGAATAATCTTGCAAAAATGCATTTCTTTAAATAGTTTGAATCCCGGCTAACAGATGGCACTGGCGGCCGAAATTCCGACATTATTCTAGTTTTAATACGGATGAGATTTTTCGCTCATTTTGCAGAGTCAAAGCTCAGTCGACATGTTGAATCGACTCTCGACCAAAGTGCAGAAATTTATTGGAGATTTATTGCAGAGTTTATTGGATGGAAAGAGATTTAAAATAATATTTGTTTAAATAATGTCTATTGTACTTACCAAGAAAATCTGATTCAAGTACGATGAAAGAGCTTGAGAAGTGATGAATCTTACGAATTATTTCTATTTTAAAATACCAAGATTATGAGTGTATTTGATTATGTGCTTCCCACAATACGTTTCTCCACACGTTAAATCATCTTCAGATAAATTAATCTGACGAAAATGTTTTGCAGGACCTCACTCGATGACGACCAAGAAAAATCTGGCTGTGTGAAACACAGAAGAAAATTCAAGCATAAACATTAAACTGTCTCCATTTTTTTTTCTTTTTTGCGCGCGTGAGTTATTTATGTCGTATCGTTAACATGCGATCACATATATTAAATTGAAATAATTAGGGATACTTAGTTAATATTTTTGGATTTAAAGTCATGAGTATTTCGATTTTTTTAATACTGATTTAAACTTAATATTACTAAATAGATATAATAAAAACAGCGCAAAAATTTATATAGTAATTTCTTAAAGTAATCGCGGAAAAAAATGTTATCAAACTTACAGAACAATTTATAATTGACAAAAAGTGCAATTATTTTATTTTTTAAATACATCTTAAAATAAAAAAACGCTCCTTTTTGTCATTGTATGTATGTACTAATATCCATTATATCTTATTCTTTAATGTATGGACCCTTAATTAGTTAATTTTATTTTTAAAATATTTTTTCATTGGTTTAAGATTTAAAGTGATACCACTCTGATAAATGAAATTTTTATAATACAATACTGCTAAATACATTATAAGAGTTTAAAGCAATTGACAAAAAAATAATTCACTATTTAATAATCCATTTATCAGCCATGACAAGGGATAAAAGTTGTAAAAGAAAACTGTCATGTGGATTATAATATCTGCATATTTTAGTTAATCAATGCCAAGAGATTAGAGAAATTCTTTATCAAAATGACATCTTCTAGAAAGACTATGCATGAAATAACAGAAAGTTTTTATTATATCCTTAAACACTTCAGGCGTCAAATAACAAGTTTTTATACAGGAAATAATTTTAAGTGCTTGCAATTTTACGAAAATATTTTTAAAATGTTAAAATTGTAAAATTCAATGTCAAGACTTCAATAAGATATGACAGTACTTCATTAAGATACATACAATATGTTTTTTAACTGATTTTTTAATCATTAAATTTTATATAGAAACATTTTTAAGCTAACTTGAAAAACAGTGCGTTTTATAACGTTATATTGATTTCAAATATATGAATTCAATCTTATTTTTAGAAATAAATACAAAATTTTATGATAGATATTATTAAACAAATAACACTTTAATGTATTATTTTTTCCCCAAAACAATGTATTTGAGTTTCTAAAATTTTTTTATATTATTAATTCGTCTTCATATATAAAAAAGTAAGGATTTGGAAAGGGGTAAAACGATTTAGAAATGGACCAATGAAAATTTTCGTAGACACCGATTGACCAATGAAAAGTTTTGTTTATACTGAGAAGCCGCAAGAGGGTACCATATAAGGGTACCTCGTTCTGTCTCCAAGTGTATCGCCAAATCTGGCGACCTAAATTACTCGCAAAACCATCGGGGCCACAATTTGACATTATTTCCGGTTTTCTGATCTATTCAGAATTCTTATGCACTCCCATTCCTATGGGATCCCATTTTGTTTTCGTTTTTAGCTCACAGTCTATCAAAGCCTGAGATCTTATGTGCCCGCCCGCTCTGTATGTATGTATGTACGTGCGTACCTTCGTACGTACGTAACGCGATAACACATGATAAAAATATCCGATTTACATGAAATTTTAGATATAGGTTTATTATGATAAGATGCTTCCCTGATTAGTTTTGAGAGTTCATTCAATAAATATAAGAAGGAGAATGGGGGCTAATGCCTCTCCCTTTAATTTATATAAATGGGTATTTCATGCAGAATTAGAAAATTTCGTCCAAATCTTAGATGTGGGATCATTCTAATATGGTGCCTCCGTGATTAATATTGGGTGTTCATTGAATAAGTTTAAAGAGGGAGGACGTTGGGAAGTAATCCCCACGTCTTAATTTAGGTTTTTCACGTAAAATTTTCCGATTTGCTTCAAATTTTGTATATAGGTTTATTCTGAAAATGCGCTTCCGTCATTTGTTTTTTTAATTCACTGGATAAGTATATAAGGAAAATAGGAGAATCTCATAATTAATGTAAATGGTTTCTAATGCAGATATAATCGCTTGTTTCAATTTTTGCATACAGGTTTATTGTAATAAGAAGCTTTGCTTATTTGTTGTGGTGATCTTTTGTTAATTATAAAGGGGAGTAAGGGCAATTATCTCCCTCTTAAGCTAGCTAAACAGAGTTTATGCAGGGTTATTCGATTTGCTTTAAATTTTGGATGTAGGTTCTTTCTTATAAGTTGAATTTCTGAACATTTTTGGAGGTTTAATGGTTAATTATAAAGGTGAAAACGGGAAACAACGTTCCATAAATTACAAAAATGAGTTTTTATGCAGAACTATTTGACTTGCTTCGAATTTTGGATACAGGTTTATTAAATGATAAGGCGTATCCCTGATTAGATTTGGGGCTTCAATGCTTAAGTGTAAAGAAAGGAAATGAGGAGATGTACTTCCTTCCTTATGTTTTTATTAAAGATTTTGTTATACACTATATTGCCATTGATTATGGGACACTTGCGATTTTAGACATTTTACTAAATATCTAGAAAAATACATGAGGAATCATCTCGAAACTCTTAGTGTATAAATATAATAGTATACGTCATACATCTCCGTGAATATTTTTTACCGAAACGCCATAGGGGACCGTCAACAAATTAAAAAAAATGAATATCTTTTGAATAACCCTGTCAAAACTAATGTAGCAAAAGCGCTCAAACTCTAGATTATGATTGAATGCCTTATTGTAATACACTGTGTTCATTTTTATGCAAATAGCATGCACACTCGCAGAGTAATTAAGGTTTTTATAAAAATGGTCCCAAATTTGTCCAAGTTTTTCCATTATAATTTTCAGAGTTCTTAATATAAAAAAATATTTTTTTCAGAAAATATGACAAACAACATTGCACACAGTACCCTGTAATCAGAATTAAAAAATAATAAAAATTGTATGAAAAATGAGTAGGTTTACTATATAATTTTTTACTGCGCATGCGTCAAAGATATCAAAATTTCATTTGCATATTATGTTAGCAAAATGTATAGAGCAACTGTTGTAAAAGTCTCAAAATCATAGCTTGAAAATTCTGAAAGTAATCGTCTATAGAATAAGGACAAAATCCATTGTTTCTAAAATATAGTAAAAAAAAAAATGAGGGATTTTATCCAAATGCAGTAGTACATCCCATATTGTGTATTCTATATTGACACTAATCAATGAACATATGGATACAACCCCTCTTGTTTTTGCTTCATTTTGAGAATAACGGATTTTCGACTTATTCAATTGACGATTATTGTCAGAATTTTCAAGTTATGATTCTGTGACTTTAACAAAAGTTGCTCTATACATTTAGCTAACATAATAAGCAAATGAAATGTTGATGTCGTTGACGCATGCGTAGTAAAATAATTTTTAGTAAACCAACTCATTTTTTATACAATTTTCATTAGTTTTTAATTCTGATTACAGGGTACTGTGTGCAATGTTGTTTGTCATATTTTCTGAAGAAAATAATATTTTATATTAAGAACTCTGAAAATTATAAGGAAAAAACTTGGAAAAATTTGGGATCATTTTTATAAAAACCTTAATTACTCTGCGAGTATGCATGCTATTTGCATAAAAATGAACAAGGCTTATTACAATAAGGCATTCAATCACAATCTAGAGTTTGAGCGCTTTTGCTACATTAGTTTTGACAGGGTTATTCAAAAGATATTCATTCTTTTTTAATTTGTTGACGGTCCCCTTTGGAGTTTCGGGAAAAAACTTCACGGAGATGTATGACTTATACTGTTATATTTATACACTAAGAGTTTTAAGATGATTCCTCATGTATTTTTCTAGATATTTAATAAAATGTCTAAAATCGCAAGTGTCCCATAATCAATGGCAATATAGTGTATAAAGCTTTAATATACAATTAGTCTGCATAGCCTGCGAACTCTATGCCATCAGTTTAACTGGGCATCAATCTTTTTATTATTTATATATTTTATTTGTTTATTTATTTTTATAGTAATAGTTGGTTATAATAAAAACTTCAGACTTTGAGAATTTAATAGAAAGTAATTCTTTCGATATCTATATAAAATGTCAACAGTTTAGCTAACACTATCCTTTTACAGTAATTTCATAAATATGTTAAATACTTGCTTAATTACCATCTCTAGTAATATAACTACTAATAGGTTGTTTAGCGGAGTTTCGTTCAGATACAGTTTTGTTAAGAATAGAGCTTAAAATTTAAGATAAGACATTATAAAAAGTCATGAAAATAATAGCAAGTTTCTTTTCGGTATAGCGATGAACAAAATTTGGAAATGTACCAAGGTGTTTGTAACTATTGGATAGATTATAATGCGTAATAAAAAATTTAAAAGTATGGTTACGTCAAAAATTCAAGGAAGGAGAGAAGTGCGTTTTAAGCTAGTGAAATCTAAAAATTGGCATTTGGGAACTACATCAATCTACAGACACTATAATATGTAGAAAAAACAGCAGACGTAAACTGAGAATTTCAATAAACACTCTGTATAATTGCTGAGTTCACGTAAAATAAACAAATAAATAAATGGATAAAATAAAATGATAATCAGATGATTGAAGATAATGATCTTTTACCATTGTTTAAATTACTGTGGACTTTAAATGGCTAAATACCTCTTAGATAATTGAATTGATAAATGCTGCATTTGAAAATAAAAATAAAGATTTGAATTTTAACAGCACATTTTCACAAAATGTGATTGTATCATTTACTACATTTATTACCTGAGACCTTCATTTAACAGTTTTTATGCGGTATATGTTTTTATAAAACCCATTTTTTTTTCGTTCAAAGGGCAAATATAGCTCTTTTTCATTTCTCAGCAACCATGATTACAGATAATTTTACTGGAAATTATACTCGTTAAATAACACACTGTTAAAAATCTGCAGCATTCTGTCTAGTCATTTGACCGTTTTTATTGAAAACAGTAAAACAACCGTCATTTTACGCTATTCTGAACATATTATTGCCAATTTTAAGGTCAGAATACAGTTAAATTGCGGTTATGTTACTGTTTTTTCAGAAAACGGTCAAATGACTGGACAGGATGCTGCAAAATTTTTAACAGTGCAATTAACAATTACCTCTTCATAAAATTTGGGAAAAATATAATGGTTTAACAATAAATTTTCTATTTCGACATAGGTGAACTTCAGAGTATCATGTATTTGCATAGGTTGCAATTAAAGAAAACCTTCATAGACAAGAATTAAACGAAAATCGTCTGCCTCATGTTGGAAAATGCGAAAAGATGGCTTAAATGTAATTTATTTCGTCAGATTTGCGAAATAATGCTTACAATATTTAGCTGGTATCGCTACATCTTATAATTCAGATTTTTAAAGAATATGTCTAAAAACAACTTAATACTGAATGCTAAATACTTAAAACGAAAATGTATGCGGAAAATTATTTCTAAAAGCATTGAGATACCAGAGAGCATGATATGAACAGTATAGGATGAGACCCATTCTGTAGAAACAGATGTAGAGGCGACGTTACGAAGATTTTGTTTAAAACTTTTAACCCATAAACTCCATGTCTTTTTTAATAAGATATTTCATTTCTTTATAAATAAAACAGCTTATATACATTTAGTTATGATAAATGTATATATATATATATATATATATTTATAATAAATATTATGATCCATATTTTTATTGGGTATTTATAAGGTATTTGATATTATTTTTTATTACGTAACCTTCAAGTGGCATGACATATTTTAAACGTTGTAATAAACATTCTATAAGTTGTTTTGATCATGAAATACAATCACAGTTTATTCCTTTATCTAACTACACTCTATGACAAAAGAATTTGTGAAAGATCAGCACCGATAATGCTTATCGCTGTTTGTTAGATTTGGACCCCGAAGTGCTATGCAACACACATCCCAGTAGGTGGTCAACTTAACGCGAAACCCTCGGTAGTTAGTTACAAAGCAAACTTTATACTTTTTTATAGACCACGTAAGGATGAAAAGAAGAATAAATCGTTCCCTGTCGGGAATTGAACTCTCGGCTTGCGGTGGCGCAGTCGATATCTACGTCGCATTCGTTTCATTCATTTACGTTTCATTCATTTATAGATATAATAAGAAATACAATTCATAAGGTCTAGACATTTTTATGTCACTTTATGATGCAAAAGATCACATCAACTCTGGTTGCTCCAATTTTATGCAAAACATCTGAATGAAATTGACAAATGACGTATAGCTAGAGTTGCCAGAAAAAATAACTGATTATCTTACTAAATGTTTCTGTTATAATAATGGCAGATTTAAAAAAATAAAATCTCCCTTTGATCGGAAAAAAATAGTAAACTTCTGTCACCTACAGGTGACGCTGTGAATTGATGACTTAAGTATGAAGAAAATTAATAATAATTAAAATAACAATCTATAGAATCTTTTTTGGTTTATTTTTTTGTGAAATACTAGGGACGATCGAATAAAAAGGTATGAAACGCCCGCCCTAACTACCAAACCGGTTGAAATATGAATATGCCGCTTTGGAATAAAGTAGTGAGACATCGAGAGATGCGATTGGAGTATCCAGCGTACTTGTGAACATGCGTAGGCGCTTGTACATAAAGGGGGAGAGAAACAGACAGTAAGTGAGTTCCGTCCAATTGATGCGGCAGTTCCTGTGAGGCCATCATGGCTTTCCCATTGTGAAATCTGTTGATTAAAGTGCAGCGGGGTGTTATCAGATTTCTCACTGCATCTGACTTTGATCAGACACATTGCTGCTCTTTAATCATCGGATTTTGCAATGGAAAAGCTATGATGGCCTCACAGGCGCTGCCGCGTCAGCTGGACGGAGCTCACTTGCTGTCTGCTTCTCTCCCCCTTCATGCACAAGGGCCTACGCATGTTCACAAGTACGCTGGATACTCCAATCGCATCTCTCGATGTCTCACTACTTTATTCCCAAGCGGCACATTCAAATTTTAACCGGTTTGTTAGTGAGGGCGTTTCGTATCTTTTCATTTGATCGCCCCCTGTAGTATTAAAAATAGTAATTTCAAATAAATTAATCAGTTTGAAATTTAGATTCCCTCTACATCATTTTTGCTTTGACTATACTAGAATATTCCAGTTGCCTTCTGAAATCGTATTAACAATGCGAATTATCCATCAAATAATTTTAGGTAACTAACTGTGCTATAACATACATTCCTTTATCATATGACGTATTGTTTTTAAAGTTTCACATATATGATAATATTGAGCTATTCATTTCCTTAACAAAAAAAAAACTTAATTATTCAAATTACAAATTACATTATTCAAAATTCTTTTTTAAGCAACAAAAACAAAATCATTAATGAGTTTCCAATTTTAGAATACGTTTTTGTATTGGTATGTTAAATGCAAAATTCAAATTTTTTTAAAAAGCAGTAATTAACTATTACTACACTCTTTAAAATTCTTTAACTTTATTGATCCACTTACTCGCACTTTTAAAAAGAACACGAAAAACTTCTTAACTCAAAAGTATTAAAATGCATCATTTATTATAAGGAGCGATTTATTTTTCTAAAACATTAAAGAAAACAATGTAAAATGAAAACATAAAAAATAATAACATTTTACACAATTCTTTCGTGGTTCGTAAACTTAACTAAGCATGAAATAATGTATAAAATTACTCTCTAACGGAAAAAAGGCGAAAGTGCCATTAAAGCGGATTTTTGTGTCCGGCATTTTTTTATGAAAATTTTATATTTGTATGCTTAATTGCTCCAGAAATGTTCAGGGGAAGAATGATTATGTTAATGTAATAGGAAATTTCTTTCTTTTTATTTAAATTAAAAATACATTTTAAAGGGATTTCTTCTTTTATAAACTGATTAAAAGTTGCTATGTTCTTCTTGATGTTGTTTTTGTTTGTAATTTACAATCTAGTGAAAAATTTAATATTTATGCAAACACTTTTTGAATGTATTTCATTAGAATTATATATATATATGCTTGCAGCTTCTTAAGTTTCATTAGAATTATATACATATGTTTGCAGCTTCTTAAGTTTTATTAGAATTGTTATGTATCATTTTTGCAATTGACTCTATTAATAGTTAATCTTGAAGCATTATAAATTTAGTTATACTAACTCTTCTGCTGAAAATTAATGTGAAATTTAATGATAATTACATTACATCTTATTTTTGTTATTGCGTAAAACTGAATTGTCAATGTAACATTAATATTGCATAGTTTTTTGATATAAATTATTGTGGTAAGATGGTTGAAGAATAAAATTATTAATGTTGCAACAGCCATTTCTTCAAACATTTGTATGTTTTCTGTAAAAAGATGATTAAATATCTTTTGTAATTTTCTAAACGTACTGTTACATCAATTATGCGTGGATTATCGTATAAATAAGCAGTTTAAAACTAAGACAGCCATTTTCTAGTACATTTTTAATGTTGTGTTTCAAGGTTATTTAGGAAAAAAAAAGACAAAAAAATTTCGTTCGTTACAAAAATTATGTAAGAAGCTTATTTAAACAAACACGGATAGATTTTTCATGTAAATTGACGATTTGTTAAAATGAGCATAAGTACAAATATATGAGTCATAATTTTGCAAAAATAAATATAAGTTACACGATAAAGTAAACTACGTACAATTTAGATGCGAGTTATGGTTATCATTGCAATTCATGTATCTAAAATAAATGCTATTCCATATAAAAAGTTCTCTTTTTTAACAGAATGAATAATTATCATAAAAAAATTTATTAATTCAATTATTAAATGATTGATTTTCTAGATAGCAGAACTAAAATAATGTTTCTAAGTATAAAGGGAACTGGACCACAATGAATGTCCAAGTAATGCAGCTACTACACTTGAATACGTTTCTGGCTTGAGAAAATGTTTGTAGAAATCTGAAACTCAATGCAACACGTAGCAGTACTGAATTCTGAAGAAAAGAAATTATATAGTGACATTGCATAATAAGAAAAAGCCTATATTCTGTGAAATTGCTTGTAAACTTCTATGTGTATTTATGTCCTGTGAAATATGTATAAGGGATAAAGAGATAAGTAAACATTCTCTTACTCAACGCACCTTGTTCCTTATTATGTATGGAAGTACATTATAGGTGCTAAATATGTTACATCTCTAAACATCTTCAACGGAATAACACGAATGGGCAGAAGTTTTTTCAGAAATCATCAAAATCCTTATTCTTAGATATGCATCATTGAGTTATGAAACATTATGTATAGATGTGAGCTGTGGTTATCGTTCTCAAAACACTTCAAGCCTAGTAATAATTTTTGTCAGCAGTTTCCCACGGAAGATGAATGACGTAGAGACCCAACCCATGCAGATCTTTTTTCTTAGTTCGATTTTTACCCAAGCTGCCCTAAGGAAGTTCTGAAATGAGTAGAGAATCACATTGGCTCAGATGGTGGAAAGACGTCCCAATCGAAAACTGTAAATTGTTTCTGGAAGAGTTGGCTAGTGTCCTGGAATGGCCCCAAATTTCACTTAATTTTAAACTGTATGTATTGTAACTATAATCTAATATGTATAGTATATAGTCTGAAGCTATTAAACAGTTATTTACTATTATCCCTAGATTTTCTTATTCACACACATATATATATATATCTGTGTGTGTGTGTGTAATGACCGGTCACTTGCGATTTCAGACGTTCTGTAAATCTGTAAAAAAATAAATGAAGAATAACACTTTGAATGAATCATGACACTTTGTTTGTGTAAACAGCAAAGTAAACATCCCATATTTTGGGAATTATTTTTACCTAATCCCAATGGGTAGCCGTAAACTAACTGAAGAAAAGCGGATATGAATTAGATTAATCGGTAATAAATAACATCGCAAAAAAACTGAAACGCAAGCACATCATTATGGCGCATCCTGTAATAAAGCTTGTACATTTTCATGACGATAGTATCATTAATTAGATTAATTTTGAAACACGATTATTCAATCGGTAAATTAATTATAACAGATGTAATATTTTCCATTTTTCATTTTTGAGTGAAAAAAGCCCGGGCCAGGATTCGAACCAATGATGTATTGTCTGAAGCCGCCAATGCTCTACCAACTGATTTATCCTGGAGACGAACACTGGAGGACTAATTTCGCCCAAATAACCTCAACGATCACTTTACGACTTCACCTTATACTGTTGAGCTGATCCAGAGTATCAGACCTCAGACCAGTTAAAGTGATCGTTGAGGTTAATTGGGCGAAATTAGTCCTCTATTGTTCGTGTCCGGGATAGATCATTTGGTAGAGCATTGGCGGCTTCAGCCAATACATCCCTGGTTCCAATCCTGGCCCGGACTTTTTTCACCCAAAAATGAAAAATGGAAAAATTACATCTGTTATAGTATCATTAATTATTGAAAAATTAAGTTTTCATTAAAACAATCACACATTTCAACATGTGTTTTGCTAGTAATTTTCTGAGTTCTTAATTAAAAACATATTCTATACAGATAATCTTCACAAACGACATTGCATACAACGCTGAGTAATCAAGATTGAAATTTAATATAAAAAACTGTTGCATAATGAGCACACATATGCAAATATTCACTGAATAACGTTTCGTTGCGCATGGGAAAACGCAATTAAAATATAAAGTGCACAATGTATTAGATAAGTATACAGATCAACTTTTATGAATATTTCAAAAACATTGCTTGAAAATTCTGTAAATGATCGTATTTTCTTACAATTATTTAAATAAAGGCTTTACGCTCTTACATCTAGAATCTATACGCATACATGAATAAATTACAATCGCAATGAAAAAATACTATCTAATTCTACAATAATTATTGCGATTGTGACTAAAATGTTTCACGCAATCACATAAAAATCTTTTTTTCTTCACCGATTGTATGGTGTTTAAAAGATGCGACAGTTTTCTGTGAACAAGAAAAATTTAAGGGCCAAAAAATACATTTCCTCATTAAGTGAAGACAATGTGAGTACATGTTCCTAAAGAGGAGTTGCTAATGGACATTTTTCTTTTAACTTACAGGAAACGTTGATGAAAATACATGTTTTATGTGAAAAAAAATGTGTTTCTTAAAATAATTTCTGAATAATTCACATTACATTTCATGATTTTTTATTAGAATAATATCTATACTTTTATAATAAATGTAATTATATAAGTATTTAAAAATATATATATTTTTTTCATTTTATTAAACTTTACAATTTAATCCTGAAAGAAAAATTGTCATAGCGAGGTAAAATTAGGATTACTGACATAAAATGCTCATTTACGCTTTTATACAAAACCATAATTCATAATTGAAAACATGCTTAACGTGTTTGTATAAAGTATAGAAATTTTTTCGAAAAATTCAATTGCATTCTTCAAAATGTATTCGTACTTTATTGAAAATTTAAAAATTAACATTTTAAAATGCAAACTAGGCTTATAAAGGATTGCTGCATTTTAAAAACCTTCATAAACTTAGAAATACATAATCAAGGCATTAGGCTAATTCCGTAAATGTTAATTTTAGGTCTGCACGAGGCGAATTATCTAATTCAGGTCCCGAACCTATCCATATGAAACAAAAGTTTGTCCTGGCCTGAAAAAAATAATAATAAACTCAAAGCCCGACCCGGCCTAACTAAACGTCTACATAGTTTTTTTTTCTTTCTTTTTCTTTTTTTTCTTTTTTTTTTTTTTTTTTACAAATTGGTATGATTAAAAAGTGTTTCGAATGGAGAAGCTCAGGCCAAAAATACTTATTATAGCTTATTTTCATGCTTATAATTTTAATTTTTAAAGAAGCACCAAAGGCTGTGAAATATTTGTATTATTAATGAATTTCTATATGTAAATATTTCATTTATTTTAACATCCTTTATCCATGTTCCGTGTGTGTGAGACTCAAAAATTCTATACAGTAAAATCTTTTAAGACGGAATCACATCTGAAGAAAAAAAATTGTTACCGACAAATATTCTTCTTCGCGGTATAATAGTTTTTCTAAGGTATTATATTCATTTTGCATGGATCAAAACATTTTTCCGTTTCAGATTAATTACTGTCATAGGTAGGTTCTTTTCCACTTATTTTACAGTTTTTTCCCTTTAAATCTATCCATCTAAATATTTTCTTAAAAAAAAGGTTTATTGTAAAATAATGGCGATTTAATATATATATATATATATATATATATATATGTATGTATATATATATTTTAAAAATATTCGGGCAGAGCAAAATTTTACTTATTTTTGCATTGATTAGCTCCGTCATAGTGCAGTGATATTAATACGACAGCAGGACGGAAAATTTAGTCCCGTACTTGACTAGGAGGAGTAAATCCGGTCCCGGTACGGAATAAACAAATGATTTAGGTCAGGCCTGGCCGAGTCTTCAGAAAAAAAGTAATGTTCCGGACCTGGTTCCTATCGGAACCAGAGTACAGACATTTTTATCGACCGACGTTAAGATAAAAATCCTCAATTTTTAAAGGGTTAAATTTTTATGATGAATGCTTAATCGACATGTTAGAAAAAATATTGTTCTAAATAACTGATAGGAATTTAAATATTACGGAAAGGAGACGGAATATAAAATTTAAACTGATTCGGAAGTTTAAACGAGAGAAAGGAGTTATTATTTTTCACATGCATTTTTACATTCTCTTATCTTTACAAGGAAAAAAAAGTATTGGTACGTGAAAATTTTCGAAATACGGTTTTTGACGGATGTACACATTTTATGGGTCAAAAAACCCTAAAAGCATGTCTTTTACTAAATGTCTGTTTGTGAATCTTCTGTTTGTCTGTATGTGACAAAAAAAAAAATATGAGCGCTCTATCTCAAGAACTAATGCACAGAATTTCACAAAACTTCGATTTTATTAAATTTTGGTATAAACTAGATCTGATATGTTTTTGGTGCATATGGTGCATATCGCTCAGCAGGTGGATTAGTTATGCTGCATTATTTTCAATTTTCACACTAGCCATATCTCAAGAATTAGTCATGGACTTTTATAAAACTTTAGATTTATTCCCTTGTAGCAAACAAATATTGGTCCAATGTTGCGCCAATATTTCATCTATTGAAAATATTGCTTATAAAACGCCAATATTGATTATATATTGGTATTTCTTTGGAAATATTTCCAATGAATTCCCAATATAGTACAAATGTTGGCATTACATTGGAAATATTTCCAATGAATTCCCAATATTGTACAAATGTTGGTGTTACGTTAGCAATATTTCCAATAAAACCCCAATATTTAAGCAATATTGGCATTTTATTGGCAATATTTCCAATGAAACCCCAATTTTTTCATAACACTGGCTGCAAATATTGGCTAAATAAAGGAAAAATGTAAACACCACAATATTGGAGCAAAAATTGTTGTTTACTTCATGCCAATATTGCGCCAATATGCCAATATTGCTCCAAGAATATTAGCCAATATTTGCCTTATATTGATTGGCTACTGTGGTTTATTACTTGTTGCAAAATGGTACTGATTACGTTTTGGTGCAAATCGCTCAATATTTGGTGCTACTATGGTGCTTTGTTCGTGATTATCGCAATACCTCTATCCTATGAAAAAATGCACGGAATTTCACTTTCGGTTCTGAGAGACGCTGGTACAAATCATTTCTGATTAGTTTTTCATGTATATCTCTCGAAAATTGGCGCTTTTATGCTGTATTATTGACAATTACCACCATAGCCATATCCCAAGAAGTAATGCATGGATTTTACTAAAATTTTATACTTAGTTATTATTTGATATAATACAGGGTGTCCCAAAAGGTTGTTTACAAACTTAACATGCTGGTCTGTCATATCATGATGAACAATATTAAATAGGAAACTAAGGGTCCCAAACATCTTCCAAAGGAGATAAGCGCCATTAAAGTTTACGGTCCAAAAACTCAAATGTTTATAAAAAACAGGAAAATTGGTCGATTAGTTTGCGGTTTTCACTAAAACTATTCTTTATGTCAGTATTTTCTTGAAAATAAATTATAAAGATAAATTTCAAAAAATGTCGATAGATTGCGCTTTAGACTTTGGAGTAACAATAAACTAGTTTTTAGCATTATTTTTTGCATCTCATTAAAATTTTTTAGAAGCTTCGACATAAACTTAAATTTTGAGATAAAAATCTGAATCGTTGGGAGTGGTTAAGTAGCGCAAACTGAAGTGTGTTCAATGGGGGTGGGGACGTTCAAATTTCAAATGATTACAAAAAAATGGAAAAATTGATGGGTTTTCGCTAAAACTATTCTTTATATCAATATTTTCTTGAAAATAAATTTTACAGATATCTTTCAAAAAATTCCGCCAGAGGGCGCCTTAAACTTTATAGTAACCAACAACTATTTTTAACCGTTGTTTTTTGTATCTAATAAAATGCTTGTAAAAGTTCAAGCTTAAATTTTGTGCTCAAAATGAGCATCATTGTGAGCAATTATGCGGCCAAAAATTGAACTGCGTTCGAGGGGAGGGGAAGGTAACATTTCAACTCCTGAACACAGTTCAGTTTGCGCTTCTTAACCCCTCCTATCGATTTAGATTTTGAGCACAAAATTTAAGTCTAAACTTTTGCAAGCATTTAATTAGATTTAAAAAAAAAAAAAAAAAAAAAAAAAAAAGGTTAAAGATAATTGTTGTTTTTTCTAAAGTTTAAGGCGCCCTCTAACGGATTTTTTAAAAATTAACTTTAAAATTTATTTTCAGGGAAATATTGATATAAAGAGTAATTATAGCGAAAACCGACCAATTTTTCCGTTTCTTATAATCATTTGAAATTTGGACCTCCTCACCCCCATTGAACACAGTTCAGTTTGCGCTACTTTACCACTCCCAACGATTCAGATTTTCATCTCAAAATTTATGTTTATGTCTAAGCTTCTAAAAAAAATTATGAGATGCAAAAAATAACGGAAAAAAATAGTTGTACGTTACTCCAAAGTCTAAAGCGCCCTCTGTCAGCATTTTTTTAATTCTATCTTTAAAAATTATTTTCAAAATAATACTGACATAAAGAATAATTTTAGTGAAAATCGCAAATCAATTGACCAATTTTTCCTTTTTTTATAATCATTTGAAATTTGAACCCCCCACGGCAATTCAGTTTGCGCTACTTCACCACTTCCAACGATTTATATTTGGAGCTCAAAATTTAAGTTTATGTCTAAGCTTCTAAAAAAATTTAATGAGATGAAAAAGTTAATGGTAAAAAATAGTTTATCGTTACTACAAAGTCTAAAGCGCCATCTATCGAAATTTTTTTTAAATTTATCTTTATAATTTATTTTCAAGAAAATACTGACATAAAGAATAGTTTTAGTGAAAACCGCAAATGAATTGGCCAATTTTTCTGTTTTTTATAATCATTTGAATTTTTGGACCCTAAACTTTAATGGCGCATATCTCCTTTGAAAGACGTTTGGGACCCTTAGTTTCCTATTTAATATTGTTCAAAATGATATGACAGACCAGCATGTTAAGTTTGTAAACGACCTTTTGGGACACCCTGTATAGTGTTAATTACGTTTTAGTGCAAATCGCTCAACAGGTAGCGCTGTCATGGTGCAATATTTATGATTACCTCAATAGCTCTATTTCAAGAAATAATGAACGAATTTTTTAAAAACTTCAGATTCAGTTAGGCCCCGATATAGAATAGTGTTGTTTAGTTTTTATCTGTAAATCGTTTTACAGATTACGATCCTATGCTGCATTTTCACGATTTCGCAATAGCTGTATCTCAAAAACAAATGCATTGATTTTCATGAAATTTTAGATTCAGCTAGTACCTGTAAAAAAATTATATTGATTAGTTTTTACCGTGCATCACCCAACATGTAACGTCCCCACTAGAAAAAATCTGCAGAAAATCTATAAATATTTAACCCAAAAATCTGAGAGAAATCAGTCGGTATTTGGCCCATTATGCACATCTTTTGAAAATTATCTTTAAAAAATCTGCAGCTATTTTTAAGATAAAGTTAAATCTGCAAACTTTCTTCACATTTCTGTAGAATTTCTGAAGAATTTGGCAATTTCTTCAGCTAATCTTAAGATTATTTTTAGTGGGGGTTGTAATGAAGACTTCTTTTCTTTTCTTTCTTTTTTTTAAAGATTTTTGCAACTGCTCTACGTCAGAAATATTGTACTTATTTTCATTAAACTTTAGATTCAGCTATAAGTTAACATATGTTGTCGGGGACTAGTTTTTGGTTTAACCTATCTAAGCAGAGGCGCTGCTATGCTGCATTTCCCAGGAAGTATTAACAGGCATAAGATGTTATGCAAAAGATGCATAATAATTTAAAGATTTTATTAAGAACCATTAATTTTTTTTAAGTTTATGTTTTTTTGAAAAAAATGTCATATTTTAAATGTATTTTTTAAATATATTTTTATTTATTAAAACAAATCCTGAAACAAATGTTAATTTATAGTTTTATCTTTAATTAAAATAAATGAATTTCAAATCTGATGAATAATGTTTGGAGTTATAAAGATTTTAAATTACCTCACTTAAAGAAAATACTAATCTTTATTTATTTATTTATTTATTTATTTATTTTTAATTTATGAGAAATTTTGGAATGTGATTTTGTTTGCAAATTATATGGTTAACCATCACAAAAAAGAAAAAGAAAAAAAATTCTAACTTAATAAATATGTTTCTACATGCTTCCTGGAACTGTTAAAACATTGTTTCTTGAATTGCACGCATTTCAATGAGTGTAATCCTACAAAACCTGGTGAATTATTCAAACGGCCATAACTCTGGAAATTTTTGCAGTTAAGAAGATGGAATTTTTTATGATTAAGCATTGAAACTGATAAGGAAACTTTTCCTATTTGAGATTTTTAACTACGGGGACCGCATAAATAATAAATTTTCGTATTTTGTCGTACGGATCTTCCATGAAATTGCAACTTTAGCAATCATATTTTGCACTTTTTTAAAAATAAAAAGTTGTAACTGAAAGTATGCATCTAGGGGCTATAGCTAAAGAAATAACTAAATGCATCGATATTTATGAATCCCCTTGAATATTTAGTAAAGAAAAGATAATAAAGTTGCTTAATTACTTTTTGGATTTGAATGTATTTAAATTATCAATATTTCAAAAATATCTTATTATGTTTCATACTACTTTACAAATAATACTGATAAAAAATATAATTAAAAAAAGAAAATCGAGAAATTTCAATTTTCAAAAACAACGGACTACAAAAAATGAAAGTTATTACCAAATAAGTACCTTTTGTATTTAAGAAAATATTTTTTTATCTTTGTGTTTTATTTCAAATATTGTTTTTATCTCATTTCAAAACACTTGTATATGCAATTTAATTAGTGATTTTTCTTTCAACTTATTTTTTCCAATTTTAGCAAATTTAAAAGGATATTCTCCTGATAAATGTAAATATTTTCACAAGAAAAAGATGTGTCGAATACATTAGAAGTGTTGATATAAATTTTGAAAATACATTAGGTTTTTTATTAATATTTATTCAGTCCTGAAAAGTGATGAAACTCTAACAAAAACTGTCATGTAGCTTATAATATATGCATATTTTACTTAATCAATGTCAGCACTTCAAATATATTTTCTTTATAAAACTGACATTTTCTAGAAAGATTAAAAAAACGTGAAATAACTAGAAGTTTTTCACATCTTGTTAAACTCTTCAGATGTCAAATAACGTGTTTTTATGCTTAAAATGTGACAGGAACTGCTTTTACATACACGTACTTTTGATTTTTACTAAGATTTTTACTTTTTAGAAGTATGAAATTAAATGAAAATAATTCTATCATAGTTGAAATATTATCAAAATGCTTTTTTAAGATATTAGGTAAAATACTTTAAAAATATATCAAAAATATGAAACCATTTTTTTTTATTAAAAAATGAGAGACAGCTAATTTGATATTTTCATCATTATATAAAAGTAATGAATATGGTAAAGATTTTTAATTTAAATATACACTTCCGTGTTATATATTGTTAATTAACTAACATTTTAATGTATTTCAACATTATTTATAAAATAAACTTTTGTAAGTTTCCAAGTTATCCTTATATTATCAATAAATTAAAACAAATTAAAACAAATATCTCACTATGTTAACAAATTGAACAAGCAAAAAATAAATCGACTTTATTGCATTAGTGTTATAATATGAAATATTTAATTTAATTCAAATGAACCTTTAATATATACAAATATTATTTGAATAAATAACATAATATATTACATTTTTTAAGAAAAAAAAATAAGAAATATATGTTTTTATCCTGGAAAAAAAACTTGATTTGAAAATTATTTTTGACATACATAAATATATACCGTAATTTCGGGTGTATAAGCCGCGGATCAAACAATTCTTTTTGGACCCAGAAATCTTATTCAGTGATTGAAGACAAATATTTACGGCGATCTAACTAGTTATGTTTGTTTTTTAAAAAATTCTGGGTCGAAAAAGAATTGTTTGATCTGCGGCTTATACACCCGAAATTACGGTATTTTAAAATACACTGTAAAAAAAATCTGTAACCTTAGTAATCTAAATTAACCGAAATCTCTTATGCTTACTAAAATTTTATGTGTACACTGTACAAGAAAATGATGTCAATCTACAAAACTTGTAAGCAAAACTAAAACCATCTGTAACTTTACAAAAGAATTTACTAAAATTTTGGTAACTTTACTAAAATTTTATCTATAATGCTCGTTATCGTCACTTAAAAAGTTCTTGGAATACGATTTCCCAAAAAATTCTTAGTAACCTTAATATTTGTTTGATTCAAAGTGCAAATCTGTATCTGTTACATGAATTTTTATTGTTGCCGTTACATAAAAAGTTCTTGGAATACAATTCTACTAGAAAAAATTTTGTAAGTTTCCCAATTTTTTTTTACAGTGTACGCTTACCAGTAGAGTACATGTTTACAAAATTCAATACTTAACATCTCTTTAATTTAAAAAATAAAGTAGAATTTGAAGAAAAGTAGTCAGTGAGGAAAATAATAAGAAATTCAGGAAAATTTAGTTCATAAATTATATTTTTAATGTTTTTTCTTTTAGTATAATTAAATTTATTCTCATTCTAATGTATAAATGTGATATAAAGTATATACTTTTAGAGTTAAATGATAAAGATTGTACTGTTAAGCGGTTCCGAAACAGTTCTTACACTTGAAAAATAAGAAAAAATATATTTTTTGAGATCTAAGAAAGTATATATGAGGACCCCAGAAGCCAAGGGGTATAAGTGACAAAATTGAAAAAATTGAGTTAAGTGCACAGGGTATCTGGAAATATGCTTTTTTCATTTCAGGGAAAGAAATATAGGTCATTTTTTTATTATTTGGGGAGTTATAGAGATAAACCACTTTTATCGAAAAACAAACGATATTGATTAATCACACATTTAAAGAAAATTGTACTCTACTTTTTTAACAGTTATTGAAATGCGAGTTCAAAGATTAGAATGCAACAAGCAGATGTTTCCTATTTCAATTTAGTCAATTGTTATTGATGTTCCAATTTAACATCAATTATATTTAAACTCAATTTACTCCAAATCGACATTTTGTCACTTGTACCCCTTGGCTTCTGAGGTCGTCATATATAACGATATCCCAGATATCATAGATAAGATATCCCAAGATTATCCTCTAAATCTGGTTAGAAATATGATTTTAAATTATGTAGGAGCAAGCGAGAGCCTAAGTAAAATTAT
This sequence comes from Maratus speculifer, assembly GCA_964019185.1. Lineage (NCBI taxonomy): Eukaryota > Metazoa > Arthropoda > Arachnida > Araneae > Salticidae > Maratus > Maratus speculifer. Next base: position 41,691,620 of record OZ025297.1, on the reverse strand, counting down.
ACCTTTAGTCGAAGCTTGTGACTTATAGAATGTAGAGTAGAAACAGATCACTTTTTGAAATTTTATGATTTGTCAGTCAATTTCATTTTTTACATTTGGTTTTGATCTTGTTCTTTTCAATTTTACTATGTTGTTTTGACGTGTTATTTAATTGGAATGTTGCATAAGTGAAAACGTTTAGCCTCGTTTATCGTTTCATAAGCTACGCAGCCTGTCTTTATGTTTACATTTTATTTTAAGTTTAGTTTCTTATTTTGATTCAAGATTCTGTTGGTTATGTAGCTTTTATGAGTTGGTCAATTCTTTTAAATATTTCATTGAATGGTTTTGTTGCTTCTTTGATTCCAGGATGTGGTACCACTTTATTAATGTTTTATGATTATTTGTCATCATTACAGTGCTTCTGTTTCCTGCACTTCTAGAACAAATTGCAGATATAACCTCTTCAGACCTGAGCATAAAATAACTGTACAAATATATATGTATTGCTTTTGCATAATCGAAATGACACCATAGATGGCAGAAAGAGTCATATTTATGAAATCAGTACTTTAGGGAACTGGTAATTTAGGTTTACAAATATGGATATAAAAGTACTAATCCCCTTAAAACACCAGTTTAACTATCAGTAATACAAATTTACGCACTAACAAAATTAAGGTCTTTCAACAAGTAAATGATCAGCAAATCCTCAAATACTTTTTACTGTAAAACATTTAAGTTAAATAATCCTGAATATTTCTTACTTTCTTGGCCACAATGTCTTGAAGGTATTTTCAAAACTCGAATGAAAATATCATTTATTTTACGAAATAATATTCATCAGTACTGAAATTTGTTGATTTTGTTTTAAAACGAGACACATTCAGCTGAATTGAAGTAAAGTAAAAATGCAAAAAACTCGAACAGTTTAGTTTTTATGAGGAAAAGAATGGAGGTACACATTTGTGTACCACAGGTCTGAAGGGGTTAAAGATCCAAATTTATCATATCTTCATCTAGAGCAACAAAAACATCCAAAATCAGGTCTTAAAAATCCACGATACTATTCTCATAAAGACAAATAAACTCAATTTCTTTACGTTTTGGAATTTCAATAAAGCTTTATTTTAGAAATAAAAAAAGCATATCGAAATGCAATTCGTAACTAGGCTTTATCTAAAAAATAAACTGCATTTGAAAATTTATTCTATAAACCTTATTTTCGTCTAAGCCTTCTGAAAATGTGTTTAAGTACGCATTTTCAACATTGCTCTTGCGGCTTGTGATTAAACCTTGATCACTGGATGAAATTTGGTTAGAAAATTTGGTCGAAAGAACACTAACTGCAAATTTTTCCCACCGAGAGGGACAGTGCAGTTATCTATTAAGAGTAGAATCTTTCACCTTTTATTGTTTGAGATCTCCTTTTCTCACCACACCAATACAGTTTTATAGAACTCGAGTATCATTCAAACATTTCTAATCTGTTACAAGTAGACTGAAAATGTTTGAATGCTTTTGAGATACCTTGCACACTTAGAATTTTCAATCACGGTCAAAGTTTTCTTCTTCGTTATAGTCATGCCTGCACACACAAGAACTGTAATTCTTTTCTTCAAAAAATTCCTATCATAACATTTTTCTTTCTTGAATGGATTAGTTTTACTTATTAATTATTGTTAATTATAGTTTTTTTTTATTTTCTATGTTTAAAAAATATAAATAATGGCAATTCTTAGCTAAATATCGATCTTAGGTACACCCTGTACATGTGCATTTACACAGTGCAATGCCCGATACATGAACAATAACAAGATGTTTCTGGATCGTCATTCAGAAACAATTAATACTCTTCTCCTCTATCATTATTTATGTGAAAATGCTTAAATGCTAGATACAAGACTCGTCTCTCTCACAAATTTCTTCAGTTACTAATTGTCCAGAACTTAGTGTTACTAATTGCTGTTAATTGTTTAATTTTTTTAACTATTAATAATATTGTTAATTATGCTCCAATGAATCCCAACCTTTATAACAATTTTAATCGCAAAACTGAGCAAAACAAGCGAGGTAGTTATTCATCTTCAATTATTAGTTCCAAAAGGTATTACTTAATAAATAAATAACCTTCAAAGTATTTATTTTTAAAAAAATTATAACTGGTTGTAATCTTTGCTGTTAAAAATGTACAGCTTGTAAAATATTTAAATGTATTTCCCAGAAAGTCATGCGCAAACTTTTGACTGATACTTTTTATCTTATTCTGATAGAGACTAATCTCTTCAGTTATAAATAAATAAATAAATAATAATAATAATAATAATAATAATAATAATAAAATAACAAATATCGAAATAAGAATCAGTTTACAAAATCATTTGTTTAATAAAATTAATAATAATTCGATAACAAAATACCTAAACTGCAAATTCAATTGTACCATGGTATTCAATTGTACCATGTATATTAAACTGTTATATTCTTATTATTATTATTTATAACATTTCATGAAGTACTG